>JAOWBP010002392.1:26823808-26869228 GCA_028571105.1 Tragopan temminckii | reverse complement strand
CTTCTCTGCAGGGCTGCTCTCAAGGACTGCTCCTTCCAGTCTGTATGGATGCCTGGGATTCCTCTGGCCCAAGTGCAGAATTCCACACTTTGCTGTGTTGAATCTCATCAGGTTCACCTGGGCCCACCTTTCCAGCCTGTCAAGGTCCCTCTGAATGGCATCCCTTCCTTCTACCGTGTCAACCACACTACTCAGCTTGGTGTCATCAGCAAGCTTGCTGAGGGTGCACTAGATTCCATCATCAATGTCATTGATAAAGATGTTAAAGAGCACCTGTCCCAAGACAGACCTTGGGGGATGCCACTCATAATCGGCCTCCACCTGCATTATAAAAGCATTATAAAAGGTCATTGATCATTTTGTTCTATCTTCCTCTCTTGAAACATATGTGATTCAGACTACACAAAAAGTCAAGGTTTTCAGTGTTGGGAGCCTACAGAAGTTAATCAATGTCTTGTACCCAAAGTGCTTTGAACTTTGTACAGTACATTGCCATGCATCTTCTGGCATTAGCAGTCTAGTGATCCTATACTCACTTTGCATCCTGACAAATGCTTTCATCTCTCATACCTATAAATCCATTTCAGAGTGAACACTCCAGGTACTTATGTTTTAAAACGTAGTTGAAAACACGTTACCTCACTGAGAAGTCCAAATCCTCTATGCTGATACAATGGGCTTGCAAAAATTCATACGGGGCATAATCATTATCTGGGTGCCAAAACATCCCTGACAGTTAAAAGCAACAACTAAGCAAATCTGGTGTTTACAAGCGAGTCTCCAAAGGAAAGGAAAAAGCAAGTCACAACAATACCTTTTGAATGCCTGCAGTCGACTCCAAGACGTTGTTCTCCGAACCGTTACTTCTGTTAATCATCCGCCACATTTGGGAATACATGCTGTCCCTCTCAAAAGGATTCATCCCTTTCACTCGAACGTGTTCATAGACCGCAGAGTCCAAGACAGTGCCATAAGGAATATCTGTCTGCCTTGAGAGATCCTGGAGAGACCTTAATTGTTGGTAAAGAAAAGAGACATAGGAGACTTAAAGCTGCATTTTCATTAGAAAAATGCTGCAGGCAAGAAAAAGGCAATGTATAAAAAGATGGCTGTCAAACCAGTTTCTTTTTTTTTTAATAATTTAATTGATTTTTTTTTTTTTAATGACCTAAGTCTGAAAATTTGTGGTTTAAGATGCAAGGAGGAATATGAAATGAAAGGAAGGGTGGAAAAAATGAAAGTGAGTGAAAAGATATCAACAGGGGCAAAGGGCAGAAAGAAGTGTTGCAGTCCCTCCAGCCACACATAACAGATTAACAATGTTAAATTCTCTTAACGGCCACACTTACAAAATCAGCTTTCTGAGCTACCAGTTTATGTGGCAAAGAAGAGCTTTTTAGTGCAATTCCTGTGCTGAACAATGTACCCACACACAGAGCAGATTGCATCCTATACAATTTAGAGCAATGGGATGATTTCTCTTACGGTTTCATGAAATGCCTCTATTGTGGTTCATGTTACTCTGATAGATTTTGCTCTACTTTACATATTATGTAGTCTTATTTGTTCCCTACAAACAGAAAAATATTAACCAGCTTAAGTTTCTAAAGCACCTCAAATATAACTTCATCAACCCTGCTTTGCCCTTAAAAATATATATATATATATATTTATAGTCTTTTAAGTCTCCTTACCTCCTGGCCTTTATTTTTCTGTCCTACAGAATTACTCACCCATATCTTTGTTTCTTTAATGGCATTCATTAAAGTTTCAAAATAACTATAGCAATACATCTAGTGCCTAAAAATCCATTACAGCTTTCTTGGTACAAATTAACTTTGTATAAACTGTACAAATCTAATGGATGACACCTAAGGACAAATCAAGGATTTGAGTGCTGTCTTAAAGTAGGTTACATCAAACTGTAAAAGTTCTTTGCAGTTGCAGAAAACGCAAAGTCAATGGTAGGAAATTCATTACAGTCCAAGATGCATTTTTGAAACAAGTAAATTTAGAGGCTAGAGAAAGGATATCGCATAGGGGAAAAAAAATAGGAATTCTTAAATGTCCCAGGAATGACACCAAAAACACCACACCTTAAAGGATATGTACACCATTGAGCACAACAGAAGGGAAGAAAAGGAAGAAATCAATAGAGCCCAATGGCAAGGTTTTAGAGGTTCACTGAGTCAAAGAGAAATCCTTTAAAATTCAGATAAATAGGCAAAGAAAAACATTGAACAAGAGCTAAATTCTAAATAGATAACATATAGCAAATATTAGAGAGGGATAAACTAAAAAAATTAAAATTCCATTTAAAAATCCAAACTCCTCTGTCTCCAACAAGAGGGCATTCCCCTCCAAGAATAGAAGCAACAGAAAAACTGTAAAGAATCAGTACACATACAGGATTATCAAATGAGATCAAAGGAACTGTGAGATCAGGCTTTTACTGAACCTGCGTATATTGGTCTCTTACTACATTACTGCGATTTATCCTTTTCTGGGAAGAAAAACAGAAAAATGAGATACTACAGTAGACTAAGGTGTCAGGAGACTCCTAAATTATTTGCTAGCAGATGAATTTACCCATAAAGAAAACACTAGACAAATAGATAAAAACAAAACAAAAAAACCCCAAACTTGTGTATCAGTGCAGTGCCTTGGTCAATATAATTCCCAAAAATTCCTAGCACTCTGTAACTGAGTGTGCACCACTATGTACCTTGTAGAACATGAAAGTCATGGAGAGGCTGATGGCAATGAATTCTGGTATTTGATAAACTTCAGAACGTTGATGGAAGATTACATTCTGAAATATTCTAGATTCCTAAGTTCTCAATGTTGCTCTTAACTGAATGGACAAATACAGAGGATGAGTTGAGTTCTTGAATTCTGTGCTTAAACTATGCCTATGCATGCTCTTTGATCAACGACTTGGACCCTCGGATTCAAGAACAACATTTCATTCAGCAGGGTAAAAGAAGTCACTGTGTGTAGACTGCAGTGTAACCTGACTAACAGTAGGATTTCTGAGTGCATACATGTATAAACACGGTTTGATGTGAAAAGGGAAAAATGAAAAGAGAAAAACACAAACTTAGTTAAGGTTTAAAGTGTCCTTCCTTGTTGAAATTCTTCTACTTGTAAATGTATTTGTGGTTAATTTGTAATTGAAAAGTAAAAAATAAAATCAAGTCTAGACAGAAATATGTATGAGTTCTGAAAGATTAAGTATGAATATTAGAAAAAGTGTGAAACCCTATTACGCAAAAGAAAAGCAATAAATATTTTTAAAACACTGGTTGTGATCAAGGGGATTACAAGAGTAAACAACTGAGTAAGATATTAAGTTTAGGTCTAATAAATACACTGAAATAATGCTTGATAAAATTTAAAGATAGCCATTAGGTAGGTTTCTACAGGAAAAAAACATTCATCTTAAAAATTACTAGAAAAACAAAATACTTTAAAAGGTCTTCATCAGACAATACAAAGAAGGGGGAAGTATGGACAGGTAAGAAAGAAGGAATTTAGGTAGGGATTGCTTGGGAGCACTTGACATAGAAGTCCGTGGGACCTGAAAGGCTTCATGAAGTGCACTGAGAGAGCAGACCTTATTTCTTGCAAGACTGCTCACTATCACCTTCAAAACGCAATTGAGACTGGGGGAGATCCATCCCCCTCAACTTGGAGGAAGGACATAACCAGACCGTATTCAAAAATGATCCAAAGTGTGATTTAGGAAACTAAGGCTGTTCAGCCTTGATTCAATTTCCAACCAATAACATGGAGTGAGCTCTCTTGAAGCACATTTCTGAGCATATGCAGGAGAAAAAACTGACAGAATAGGCAGCACAGATTTACTAAAGCTAAGTTGGGCTTGACCAACTGGATTGTCCTCTCCTTTAAATAAAAAGACTGAGTTTGTGGACAAGACCAGCACAATGGCTGCAATTTACCTTAAGTTTAGCCAGCATTCAGTACTGTCTCCCAAAATATCCTTATATCTAAATTATGTTATTAGGCCTGGCAACATGGAAAACCAAGTGGTTGAAGGTACAAAGCTGAGAGGAGTGGCTGACACCAAAAGGCTGTGCTACCATTCAGTGAGACCTGGATGTTGGGTGGAGAAGAACCTTAGGAAGTTCCACAAATGTAGAGTCTCACACCCAGGGAGAAATAATTGCATGCATCGGTACAGGTTAGGGGCTGACATGCTGGAAAGGAGCTCTGCAGGGAAGGACCTAGTTGTCCTGCTGGTGAACAGGCTGGCCATGAGCCAGCAGCATGCCCCTGTGGCCAAGAAGGACAATCAGCACTATTCTGGGATTCACTAAAAGGATCATGGCCAGCAGCAGGATGAGGGAGGTTGTCCTCCCTCTCTACTGTACCCTGATGAGGCTGTATCTGGAATACCCACTCTGGGACCTGGCTGTCTGGGCAACAGCTCTGCAAAAAGGCATTCCAGTAGACAGAAGCATGCCTTGCTGAGAAATACTTAGTTTCACCATTACACAAAGCACTGCATAAAAAGAAGGTGCATCACAATTGCATTATAGGCTACATATCTGTCAAAAGTGTTACTGACAAAACGCACTAGACTATGCAAAATGCAAGATGCTATATTCACCCATTCTGTGTCAGTGCTGCTGCTGCCGCCAATATGCTTCTGAATCTCCTGACTGTTCAGAAGTGCAACAATCTGTCACGGGATACATATTGTAATGTCCTGTAATTGTTGTGTTATTTGTCATACATATTTCTAGAAAAGTACACAAAGTACTTATTGAGTCCCCAGTTTCTAACACCACCATCTAGCAAAACTGCAATCATTACCGGACTCTGTATAGCCATATAATTTCTTGTGTAACAAGCAACAAAGCGTTTTTCTGAAATATAATTGCTAAGTGGTATATAAATGATACATATAACTGCTGCCACAAACAGCACAAGAAGAAAAACAGCTCCTCTCTATATCTTGCAGCTGTAAAAGCAACCTTACTATTTTCAGGTAGGAAAAAATGCTAGACATAAGCAGCTGGTCCAGAAGGGTACTACAGAAAGGTGTGGAGGAGTCCTCATTTTTATCAGGGAGAAAGAAGTGAGTGTCATCACATCCAAATGGATCACCAGCAGAGAAATGACAAGGATGATTATACTGATGCCTTCAGGAAGGTGCATTCTAGCTGTCTATTCTGGCATTAACTACAGTCTGCAGCTCTTCACTATTTGGTGTTCTATACTAAAACAAAGGATGCCTCTCAACTTCCCTGTTCCTCAGCTCTGCTACCTACCTCATTGTAGGTACTGCTCTACACTGAGAAAATAACAGTAGCTAGACGACAGTAAGATGGATTTAAACTCTACAAATGAGACAAATACTGAGGCCAGCTGAAAACTCCATGCATTAGTTCATTCAATCCTACGCTGAGGAGTGAAAAAGGTTTGCAGACTCTGAAATGCCGATGTGCTCACTGCTGTGCAGACAAGCTGCAGACAAGGAAAAGACTTATCACACCATTGACTACATCCCCTCACACAAACGTGCCCAGTGGGATCATAATATGTATGACCTATTTCAGAAAGTGAGTTTTAATAACCGACATCTCCACAGACTTCCACGACATTCACAACCTAGGAGCCAAGTTACTGCAAAACAAAGAAAAGCAGCAACCCTTGACAGAACTAGTAAAATTATTAAACCATAGAGGTTCCTTTCTAAAAAAAAGATTATTTTTTTCTGCCTCCAGCCTGGCTTGCAGTTACACATTGCTTGATGCACCTTTATTCCTGGATTAAACAACTCACTCTCTGTTCAGACCACGACACTTAGTGGAGTCAAATGCTCAGTCTCAGTGTGCTACACAGCCTGAAAACACAGTTGCCAGATGAGATCTCAATACAGAAAAAATTCTAGTTAAGTTGATGTATTCATACTGATTATTCTCTGATGCAGCATTATCTGCTTCGGCTGAGGATTTGATTTCGCAGTAGTTTTACTGATCTCAGTTCAAACATCTGCAAAGCAAAGTAGATCTAAGATGTGTAAGGGTATTATAAGCCCACATTTTAAGAAATTCTCTTTGGATTTCTTATTTCAAAGCAGTATAATAGACAGAAATTGTCAGGTCATGACCTGATGAAGGGGCATGACCAGCCTTGGGAGCACAGGTGCAAGCAATTCACCTGGACAATGGGAAGGAGTGGATCCAGGATCCATTCCTCCCTAACCTCATTTAAGGGCTGGCAACAGAAGGAGAAGCATATCTACTCAGAGACCGCCTCCTTTCAGAGTTCCCAGCAAGTCATGATCTTCAGAAAGGATAAGCTATTCCTTTATTACTGAGTTTATTACTGCCTTTCCTGGGTGATCTGATACTAGTTACAGATAACTCTACCAACTGCTGCCTATCCATGCATACAGTAGCAGAAGTGTTTAAAATCTAGTAAAAAGTAGACGTTGAAAAATTGCTATGAAGCTAAACATCTGTACCTAAGTTTGCATTTACACAAATTCTACTTATAAATGACCACTCAGTGCAATACACAAGCTACAGTTCAGTTTATTTTTGATTATCAGTCATGAAACATTTTGGGGGAAAAATGTGGTCTTTGCCATATTTTCTCTAATTGCAATTACTGAGCCAATACAAACATTATCCTATACCGATTAACAATGCAAGGCTATTCTGAGGATGAATTGAGTCATTTGAGGATCAATTAACAGCAGTTATGTGTGTTTTACAGCGTTTGTTGAATTTGCTTTTTCTGCACCTTAATCAAGCAGTAGAAATCAATTCACTACAGATTAAATACTTTTTAACTAAAGAGTATTAACTAAAAATATTAACTAAAAAGTCTCTGCTTTAAAGTCACAGAAAAATATTTTCACACTGAGTCTTAAGTTTATTCTCCCAAGGCATACCCTCTTCCATAAACTCATATTCTAGACGTAGAATTGATACGTTGTTCATGCATGTCATCTAAAGGTGTTTGTAAAAAAAAACACCACAAAATGTAGAAAAATGAAAAGTCAGTTTCACAGAGGGTTAACTAAATTCCTTTTTAGATGATTACATCTTACTGAGGTCAGAGGCTTGGGCATGAAAATTTCTTTGTAGACCTGGGTTATAGATTGCTTTAGGCTGGCTGTTATTAGAGTTGACTACTTAAAAACATTCTCGGCAAGGAACTTGTCATTAAATTTTAGGTCATTTTTGACTTATTCATTGCTTAGGCTCAAGTGCTCATTTGCTGATAAAGCATGCATTTTTCTTCTTTCTTTTCCTATTACATTCAGGATTAATTCATAGGTGAGCCTAGGAAAAAGGATACAGGAAACTAAGAGGTTTTTGACTGTTGGCAGTGACATCTGTGTCAGAAACTAAAAATGTTGCTTGCTAGGCAGTTTAGAGATCTGAATGAACCATGCAGAAGGAGAGGGTAAGGAACATTCTGTTTTTCTGAGCAAGGAAATGCCTACTTCTATTACAGCATTCTTGTGTAACACCCTTTGCTGAAAATATATAGGCGGTCATTTGGAGATATTTGAGCCTTGGAGAACTCTTAGCTTAGCAAATTATGGTTCAGGAAAGATGTTGTGAGAATGACTAGGCAAAATAAGCATGACCAAAGGCAAGCTTTACTGCCACGCTTCTACTGCTTAGAGGTGGATGTCTCACTTATCAAACAGGATGTACAACCTGTGTCTTTGAGAACACAAGGTGAACTTCCTATTTTACAGAAGATACAGACTCTTCCCTGTACCATGTGCAATCTTACATCTTAGTCAAACTTCCTCATCTTCAGCAGCAGGCTCGATTTAAACCTAAACCTGAACCTAATCCCATCGTTTCTCACAACAAACCCTTTGGCTTCTTCTGAGCCCCAGTTTCTCTTCACAATTTCAATGCCTCTGAGATAGTGGTGACAGCTTACCTTACCAAAAGAAGCAGTACAATATGAGCACAGCCAGTTCCTCTGCCAGTGGACTCTTAATTGCATCATAATTGAATGATAAAAACACTATAATGAAAAACAGTGGCTCAGTGATGAAATTCACAGCATCTTCATCTAGAAGAAATAGCTTGAGTCCTCCAAACTTATTTGGCATTTGCTGAGAAACTACTCTTGATTATCATTCATTCATGTTGCATTTCAGACAGTGACCTAAAGACCTAAGAAATAGTTAAGCTTTTCATTGCTGCCACAATGCTTTGGCATCTGAAATAGCAAACAATGACTGTCTTGATTTAAATAAGGTCTGAAATGTGGATCAAGTGTGACTAAAAGATGCACTAGGAAATTTTTCATTACTTGCATGCCTATACTCCCAATCCTTACCACTGGTATTATTATTAATGCTGCAAATGGCATTAAGAGTCAACATTTATTTGTAAATACAGCAAATTTACAAACTGTAACAAATTTATTTCAAATTTATCAGTGAAGCAGATTACAATTCCTCCAGTCACAAGTGAAGTTACACAGCAAAGAGCTACTCTGATATCCTCCGGGAAAAGGGTCGTTCCTGGTGCATTGCCTAACAACATAAGTGTACTTCTCTTAAAATAAGCTTCTGGACATTCTTAGACTCTGATTAGGAAATGTGGCCTCATCACAATAACAGCCAAAAGAGGGAAAGTTCTGAACGTATCCAAAAGCTGAAATGCAGTAACTGCTGAAATATTTCATGGAAATCAAGCGTGCTGTGGGCCACTCGAGTCCTCCTTTCCTTCATAAAAGATACCACAAGGACAACATGCTATCGTATCTGGTGCTAGCTAGAAATCTGAAATGAAAACCCATTAACTACTTGCTACATCTATGCAAACCCACTGACTTTAATCTCTTTCGTCTGATTTTTTTTCCAGAAGCTGACTGAATAGCATGTACTATGAGCAGGATCTGGTTTATTTTCTTTAGATGCTTAAGCTCATTCCCATTCTGGCCCTCTAAGCTCCCCAAGGTACAATTTGATCCGTTAAAAAAAAAAAAAAACTATAGCATCAGCTTTTTTCTCTGTTGCTTATTCATGTTTCCCACTTTGCAGTAATTCAGCATGGTAAACAAACATCTCTGTTATTTGTTGGTTTGAGTTCCAATTTTGGCAGTTTTGTAAACTAAAGTTTTACACTCCCACCATAGTTAGGATAACTTCATTCCCTAATGGATACTTAACACATCTAATTACTCTATTTCTAAGCTACAAGCACTTTGATTAATGTTTCTGTTCTTTCACTTCAGAAGTTTCCCAGCTGCAACATTTTCTACTGAATAAAACATTATCAGTGACTTAGCCCATAAATAATACAGCACAAACACCAGTGTAGTCACAACTGTATATAATAATCCCAGAATTCCACTGGGGGTTTTCTAGTGACATCATAATAAACTAAGTAAAAAATAAACTAAAAAGCTAAATATATATTAAATTATAGTTTGGATATATTTTATATATATTTTACATATGATGAAAAATGTAAGATATTTCTCACAGCAATTTAAGCATTTTTTTTTTTAAAGACTACTTCAAAACCATGGGAGACATAGCTTCAAAGCAGAATGCAGAAGATGACGTATTTTTAAGGAAAATCTGAATTACTGAATGCAACTTGATTTATTTTGCTTGGAAAAACTCACATTGCAGCCCAGTCTACATCAGTGTCTCACTATACTAGGAGCATTTGAAAGAGACTGGGAACAGCTGAAGGTTAGGTAGCAAGACCTTAGGTGATGAGACACAGAGGGCAAGAGGCTGATTCAATAACTGGAGTGAGGAAATGGTTTTCCTTAAGATCAGTATGGAAATGGAGTATTAATCGGTTACCTTCCTGGAAAAAGAAATACAGCCGGAAATGTCTCTTTACTAAAGCCACACTGTACTTTCCCAAAGAAGGATTCATGGGAACTGCTAAGTTTGTCACTCTTGCATATCTGGGTATGCATAGCCTCAAGATTAGTGTTCAAGAATAGTGTTCTATTGAAAAATGACCAGCTGGTCCACAGACAGCTTGGCTTATTGGTATTTCTCTGTATTTAACAGTCTCTGATTTGACCCAGGAGGAAGGATTTAGGTGGGTGGTGGGACTTAGAGCAACTTGCACACTGTGCGCTGAGGGAGAGAAACTGGAGCACAAAAGGGGAGAGAAAGAGAGCAAGACACCTAGAAAGATTTCTGTGGTTTGGAGAGATAAGATGACTGGGAGAAAAAGGGTTGGAAGAATACCATAAAAAGATGAAGATAGTTGTGTTTGGGAGGGATGAAGAAAAAGAATCAAAAGACAGGATAAAAAAAAAGAGAACAACTTGTTTGATTTGTACTGAGAGCATTCTGGAGTGGAAGGTGTGAAAACAACTGGTTTTTTTTTCATATTACCACATTATTTGCTTTTGCAAAAAAGGTGAATCAGCTTTGAGTTCCCCATACTTGGAAGAAAATCTGGGTCCCTCGATCAAAGGGTCAGAGTACCATTACTGTACGCTGCATTTGAACAGAAAGCATAGCCTAAAGACACATATCAGTAATTTGTATTTTTCTGCTTCAAATACTGATACTCTAGTTATCTCAATTACTTCTTTCAAAAGATGATATACATATATACGTATGCATGTCTATGTGTCACTGACTAGTACGTGCCAGAAACCAGCAATTCTGATCTTAAAGTGTCTCTGAAGGGAAAATACTATGGAATACTTGAAGACTATATTATACTGTTTCATTAGCTTCCGAACTACTACTCAGGAGAGGGTTAGCATTTTTCCCCTTTCTCACATTTAACTAGAACATTCATACCCTTCCATGTGTACATCTATGTATTTATGCATCCTTCTTTTCCCTCAGTTCATCAACTTACTGGATAGAGTTCTCAATGCGCGTGATGGTGAGGAAAGCAGCTAGGTTTGCTGTGTAGGAGGAGATGACAATCAAAGCAAAAAGCCACCAAGCCCCCATCATCAGTCGTGTTGCCAGGGTTGTGTAAGGGACTTCTCCTCCTGTGGGAAAGAAGGAAAAGCAAGAATTGTAATTTGGCAGAAGGAAACCCAGATCTCCATTACTCAAGCTGTGTGCAGGAGACCTCGGGTCAGCAGGGTGCTTGCTTTCATAAAATTAGCAAAATCTTTGAGCCGTGCTTTCTACACAGAAACAGTAGTAAAGAAAAATCAGTCAGCCATAATTATCATATTTAATCTGTTTTGCTACTGTGTCTTTAATTGCAATTCATCTGCGTATCCTATTCAGTAATGGAAATAGACTTCAAGATCTCAGAACAAAGAGAAGAATAAATTATTAAAATGTTCTTTCCTTAGAGAGCCTATACACAGGCCTTAATTGAGCTTTTCTTGAGTTCTGTGGAATATCGAGTTAAACCAAACCCATCAAAACACAATTATTTTTCACAGTTCTGTAGGCAAGCAGATGCTCATAAGATCCATACATATGTGTACCACTTGCTTCAAGTCTACTAGGACATGAAAAAAATCACTGATTTTTGTGCTGATAAAGAGCGTAAAACTATTCTGTGTTCCCACAGTTGCTTTTCCTCAGAATTTAAATGGCATGCAAACATAACATTCGCAGCATTTAAATCTACCAGTGCTTTGGTGGCTCTCAAGATCTGAGATGCTCACTACAGCCTGTGTGGACAGAGCCCTTTTTAGCAAGCCATGAGAAACTTTATATGTTATGCAAATAGCTGCTCCCAAAATACGAAATCTTTAGAGAACTCTTTTCATTAGAAATGTACAAGCGCACAGATTTTTACATTTAAAGAAAATGAATTTTTAAAGATATCCATTTTGTCTGTAGTATAAGTTTCGTCAGAGCTACAAGTGCCTAGGTGGGACAAGTGAATGTACCAGACACTCCCAGTAAACTGCTCAAGAGATTCACCCATTCTCTTCATACTCGCAATTCAAAAGGTAGTCATTATGTTCAGGGAGTTTTCTCAGATGCAAAATCTTATGACTGTGTAACAGAATGCATATGCAATGCAGCTTGTTACAGATTCAATCACCCATAAGTGTTTTGTACTTGATTCTCACTTCAGTAAAAAATTCTTCCTTTCCCCCCCCCCCATAAATAAGTTAATTGTAATTTTTTTCCCCATTACTCTTATCCTAAATAGAAGTAATTTTCAGTTATGAACACAAATTATCTAGACATTTAATCAGTTCTTGAATATGAGGCACCACTCTGGGGACTCTGCATCACCAAACAAAAGTGAAGCTTTTTTTCTACCTCAGTAATATGAAGTTCTGCCAGATGCTAAATAGTAACTGATTTCATTTAGTTATATGTACAGAACGTAAGTATTCAAACCTTTACCTTTTAAGAACTTCAGCATTGAAAGGAAAAAAATCTATTATACCTCTGCAGTCTTCTTCTATCTACCAAATACCATGTAATTATCTAAAACAAGAATCTTCCAAAAATGAACATAAGCTTCAACATCTAAAGATTTAGTTTTTTTTTTCATCTCCCGCATAAGTTTTAAGTGATTTTTAATAGAAAGTCTCCACTGTACAACACTTGTTTTCTGTGGTGCCTTTGAAATATTTCATTTTAAAATATGTTTTTTAGTCAAATGAAAAGACATTTATATCAATCCATCAGAACAGACTTTGTCCTTTTAACTTTCAGGTGCCAATCCCTGCAGATAATCTCAGTATTACATTGAAATGGGTAGAATGCAAGGAGAAACCAATCATCTCATGGGCATCCTTGCATTTTCATTTTATAGCTTATTGAGTAGAACTCTAAGGTCTCACATTATTTATTGAAGTGAAGCATCAGAAAAGAGAGGACTACTGAAAGTTACACACCTGCCTTCTGGGCACAACTCAAGTTTCCAACTGATGATGCTGTTCAGCAATCAATTGTAAAATCTGACAGATCCCTCAGTAATGGCACTTGTTTTTGTTCATATGGAGGAGTTTTATGCACAGGGAATGGTCCCCACCATTCACTGTTACCTTTTCTTTATTAATATCCATGTTAACAATGGACTTAAAGTAGCAGTCAATGTTGCCTTCCCAGGTTGTTTAGTTCAACCTAATGTGCACTTATGCCTTGTGTATGAGCAGTCAATAACTAAAAGTTGAAGACAAAGCTCGCATGTGACTACAAGAAGCACAGAAAATAATTCAACGCTCAAAAAAATCTTTGCACTGATACTTAGTAAACCATTTGTAAAGCAGGTCTGATGCTGCAGCTGAGTGGGTAAATGACCTCTAATCATTACAGGCAGCCTTTTCCACCTCTCCCAGTGAAGGAAATGAAAAAAAACAAGAAATCTATTAATAGAATCATAGGATTGTTTGAGTTCAAAGGGACCTTTGAAGGTCACTTAGTCTAAGTCCCCAGCAATGAACAGGGATACCTACAGCTAGGTCAGGTTGCTTAGAGCCTGGTCCAGCCTGGCTAAGGCTGAGACATACACCACATCTCTTGGCAGCCTATTCCAGTGCCTCATAACTCCTGTGATAAAAAATTACTCTTCCTTCTATTCAACCTAAATCTCCCTCTTACTGTGAAACCATTTCCCCCTGTCCTATCACCATAGGTCCTGCTAAAGAGTTGGTCTCCTTTCTTATTGGTTAGGTACTGAAAGGCTGCTGTCAGGACTCCCTAGAGTTTACTCTTCTCCAGGCTGAACAGCCCAAGCTCTCTCAGCCTATGGTGTTCTATCACTTAGGTCACTTTTGTGGCCCTCCTCTGGATGCATGTGCTCCAACTGGCACACAACTCTCCTGTTCTGAGGATACCCTATCTGGATGTAGCACTCCAGGTGAGGTCTCATCAGTGTAGAATAGGACAGCTTCCCTTGACCTGCTGTTCATGTTTCTCTTGATGCAGCCCAGGATACATTTGACTTTTAGAGCTGAGGACATTGCTGGCTCATGCCCATCTTGCCATCCACCAGTACCCCTAAGTCCTTGTGAGCAGGGCTGTGCTCTATCCTTACACCCCCCAGCTTGTATTGGTATTAGAGAGTTGTGATGACCCAGGTGCATGACATCGCACTTGGGTTTTTTGAACCTCATGAAGTTCACCTGTACCCACTGCTTAAGCCTGTCTAGGTCCATCTGAATGGCATCTCATCCCTTAGGTGTGTCAACCACACCACACAGCTTGGTGTCATCTGCAAATTTGCTGAGGACGCACTCAATCCCACTGCCAATGTCATTGATGAAGACATTAAAGAGCGTGACTTGCCATCAAAATGACTGGCTATAGCTATTGCTTTGTTGCTACAGTATAATTTATTTGACATCTAGTAGGAGAGCAAATGCCATACAGTCTTGTTCTATTGTGTTGTTTGCTACAAGACTTATAGTATGACAGCTCACCTTAAGAAACATTTTCATCCCCATCTCCCAGTTTGGTTTCTAAGATAAAATTCTCTATAGTCTTTTTTTCCCAGCATAAATTTACATGTTTCTTCAAGCTGAAGAGCAACAAGTCAGTCAGGAGAGCAGCAATCGCTGGTTTTCCATTACTGTTATTGCATACAAGAGTTACAGATCCTACAGTTGCCGTTCTTGACTGTAAAGTAGTGTGTATGTACACCTCCTAGGGCTCTGCTTTGTGAAAATATTCCCACTATGTAGTACAGATTTCATCTATAATACCATGGATCACAGCCTATACTTATTGGGAGTGGCTACACATGACAGATATGTATGCACACATACAGAGCACAAGGGAGGAGGCATCAAGAAGAGCATCCCATCTCTCTGCTGTTGTCTTTTATACCATACCAACAAAGCTTCAAAACCCACAATAGCAAAGGGGTCTAGCTACTGTCATGCCATTAAGTTGGTGACGAGTGTAAAACTTGTCCTACCATACCTCATTCCTATAGCAAAATTCATCCACAGGAGTTAACTCTGTCTGCAGTGTTAACTGCACCAAAAAGACTACTATTGAAGTATTCTGACTAACTCCTAAAACTACTGAGTTCCTTTCATGACAAACAGAAATTAAAAACAATACTCAGCAGTCCTGATACTTGATATAGTTAAAGGACAGGTCTCAAACACAGATGCTGTATTCCTCTTTAGAGTTGTCCCTTCCAAAACCCCTGCAGTACACAGAAGGGTTTAATGGAACACAAAATGCCACTAACTGTAGATTACGTGTTGAGGCTACAGCTTCCAGTATAATTCACTTGACACTTTGGTTGTATACTAAGAATAATTTCAACATCTAAAACTGCCTTTAAAATTTTCAGACCGCATGTGCGGAAATAAAAAGATTTTCTAAAGTAAACTAAGCTACCAAAAAGCAATCTCATTTATAGCTTGCCAAAGCAACTGATTTACCTTAGAAGTGACAGTGAAAGCAATTGCTTTCAGTCCTCTCACTCTCATCTAATGCAGTTCTCCTTCATTAATCCTATGTTAACTTAATGCTGGCCTACTTCAGACAAAAGGCTTATACTACAACTTAGGAATTTGTTTATTTTCATTTTCTTACAAGAGTTTCAAACTAGCTATCAACAGGCAAGAAAAATAATGCATTGCCTAGACAACACAATGTAACATATAATTATGTCAGACCTAGAAGAATGGACAAAAAAGCACAATGTGACAAAACGTGTGCGTACACAATTCTGTGCAGATTTCTAATTCCTTTTAAATCCTTCTTCCCCAATAAAGTATAAATTAAAAAACTGTAATACAGGACTATAAATGGATTTAATAAAATAGTTATTTATTACTATGACTAAAGCAAATAATTTGGAAACCTAGTGCTCATAATGCTTAGAAAACTCGCAACTGATCTGTAGTTAACTAAGCGTGCTTGTTTCAACTACAGCACTAGCTTGAGTAGTTCTACGAGATCTGCCATAGTTAACCATTTATCTTTAGTCAGTCATTCTCCCTTCGGTTTGAATGATCGCAACTTTTTAAAGGCACTCCTTAAGAACAGTGAGACACACACAGAAAATCAATAAAATATCATTATTTTACATCCTGAATTTGATAAGTCTGTTAGATGATATATCTGAAGGCAGTTGAGAGCCATACTGGGAGCCTACCCACAGATACTCCATGTGTGAAGAAAGACTTCGGTAAAAAGGGTTAGGAAGAACACTAGAAGAATCATATCCTGCAATGTCTTTTTGTGAAAAATTCAGGTGTGATAGAAATTGCAGAGACTAGATTCTTCCATAAACAAAATTCAATTTGTCACCAATACCCACCGTCAAAAGCTCTCATTTTTCTAACATATCTCAGTTGCCAATAACTCTGTCAAACTTCTATCATTTAAGCTAATGCAGTCTCTGCTAGAGGTAAGTAGTGCTCAGAATTGCTGTATGTGGACTTTTAGCCAGATTTATTTCAATTTTGAGAACTGTGAAAAAGATGGTAATTGAGACTGTTTTGCTGAGAAACTCTAATACTACTGAACTAGAAAGCAGGGATTTTAATTGTACTTGAAACAGAGAGGTGAAGAAATAATAGGGCAGGTTATTTGGGGACAGATTTTGGCTCTGCTTTTACTTGCAAAAATTCTGCCCACATTGGGTGAATTATCAGTCTTTGGAAAAAAAGCACAAAGGACTGGGAGTTGGCTGCAGTTTAGCCTTTAGCTTGTTAGAACAGTCACATCAATTATGCTGTGCATCTGCAATTTCCATTTGCACAAATATAAAGTGTGGAGTTCTGCTGCAAACAGTTCAGATCAATGTATATCTCAGGCTTACTTTGTGAAAGGAGCATTTTACAGAGAGTGGGTGTGAGGGAGTAGCTTTTACTAACAAAGACACAAAGGCATTTTGTATTTTTGCTGCTTTTGTCACGTGAAACAAAACTTAAAAGATTGTCTAAGCTCTGTTATATTTAAAAAACCTCTGCAAAGTGCAGCTCTTCTAAGGTATCATCTTTCAGGGCATTAGCTATCCCTATTGTTCTGTTGGAGACTTTCTTGATAATGTAAAATCTTTCCTGCCTTCAACTGAAAATGTTCAATTCAGTTGGGATGGAAAAAAGTAATAAACTCTTTGCAGTCAATGAAGCCTGTATCCATTTCTACCAGCTATGAAGTAAATGCAGCTTGGTGGCTGTTCAAAAAATCTCTCATCATACATTTTTTCTTCCTGTCTTTTCATTCTTCACCCATACTTTTCTATTCTTCCTTGAATTGTGCAGAGTGCATTCATTTCTATGAAATATAAGCTGGTGTGTCATAACCCGAGTTTATAATTTTACATTGTGTGCCAAAGGTAATATCCATTGACCACAGTAGACATTATATATATTCTTCAACAGGAGAATACAACTCCTTGAATCGGTAATGCCTTTCAAGCAAGCCTGTAAATCAGTAGCTGCAATCCCTAACCTTGCAAATATTGGCAGATTGCATGGCATTACAAGGAGGAAAAAGAATAAGCATGAGGCAGGGTGGCAGCCAGATTTTACAGCCTAGACAGGTTCAAGAGCCAACTCTTGCTTTTATCCATCACATAACTTGTTTATTTCTTCCCTAAGGTCTTGTTTTTACCAGAAGGTGTTTTATTATTGTTATTGTTTTAAATAAAAGACATCTCAGATATTTTGTTTCATACCTGAAACAAATCCTCAGACCTCACTCCCTAAACAGAAAGTGCTGAGCTCCAGTTCACTAGAAGCAATAGGCTTTATAGTGTGATAGCCTTTTGAACGAAATAAGCAAACAAAATAACTCCACTACTAACATACTAACATAACAACAACAAAAATCCAAAACCGCACAGTGATTATAGAAGCTTCTATAAAATACAGAAGATTTGGAGATTTCCATTGTTACGATATCCTCTGTTACAACTGGAAAGATGATACAGAAGTGTAACAGCAAAGGAACCAATACAAATAGTAGATGGATAGCATAACAAAGAAAAAATAAAGGAGCTCACCCATCCCTGAAGAGCAAGGTTCACAGGAAAGACTCCACAAGAAAGACATCTCTAAGCAGGAAATCCTCCCTGCTGGCAGCCAGCCCTTAAATGGAGTCTAGGAGAGGTGGAGCCAGGATCCACCAGTTCCGGTCACACAGGTGAATTGCCTTCACCTGTGCTCCCAGGGCTGACCCAGTCCTTTCCCCAGGTACTCAATCAGTAGTTGGGGCCATGACTCAACAGTTACCATACATCCTCATATATCAGTTTTCTAGAAATAAATGTGAAACTCATTTCAATATTTAAAACACGTGAAACATTAAAATAATTTTGAGATAATTAGAATAGCTGATATTTTTTCTGGTTTAGCACCAAAATAATTTAGTGAAGCCATCACAATTCATAACAGTGCTGGCATTAATCTTCAAATTAGAAATATTAGAGACTTTTTTTTTTATGTCTGTGCATTCATCTTCCCAGCATACAAGCTAATAGAGTCATTTTCGTATGCCTACTTGAACAGCATTACAGTTTGCTGAACTCAAGTTTTTCATATGTCATCAAACACCACTTAAGGGGCAAGTATATCCTATCCTTCTCTATACTGAAAGTCTCCTTGAGTATCCTTTGTTATCAGATTCCAGCAATAATTTCTCTCTTGAATGTCTGTTCTGTGTGCGGATATGGTGTAGCTCCCAGCAACACATTTTTTCCATATGCCATAGACATACTTTGGCTTCTTTCTTTCCCCCTCCTTCTCTTGACGATTTTGAGGATAAGGAAAGTTATAGGCATACATACACACACGTATATATGCATGTAAAGCAATACAGTGCCTTTTATAGTGCTATGTTTTGGAACTGTGAAGTTTGTCTACGTTCTTGAATACTTTCGCACTTTTGTATCTATGTATTAAGATGGGAGAGACTTGAATTGAAGGTTCTGGGTTTTTTTTTTTTTTTTTGTTTTTTTTTTTTATTTTTTTTTTAAAAGTTTTAAATATAAGAATTTTGGTCAGCTTTCTAAAACGTGCCCAACCTTCTGGGACTCAAATCAGCAAAAAGTGGAACAGATGCACCTTTGCAAGATGTTTCAAAACATCTGGGAATCCAGATTTGCTGATTTGAAAATGCTGGTGTTAGTACCTGCCATTTAACATCTTTTCGAGTTGCTCTAAACATGGAATATTTAAATACCATGTGATACAAATCCAACACTCACTTTTCTCAAAATACAGAATAGAAATGTTCATTGTCTCTTTTGTATAACTATTTTGAACGGCATCGATTTTACCTCATAATGCACCATCAACAATAAGGTTTCTTTAGCTCCTAAGAAAACTTTAAAATCCTACTTCCTATTCTTCTCAGTTGTGTACACTTACTCCCTGAAATTTGTAGTATTGTTGCAACCAATGTTCCTTTTTTCTCCCCATCTCTTCTTTAGGCGCATTCAAGATTTTTCAGCATGGGCGGAGCAATACTTAAAACATACATCATTTAGATCGAATTCTCCTACTGTATCTCACATTTTCCCTTATACATTACAGATATGCAGTAGAGGAGCCAATTATTTGTGTTCCAGTCATTAGCATGCTTCCCCACAAGAAATCAATTCCTTTCAAGTTCTGAAATCCTCCAAAATACCTAATTCAATTTTGATATAGCGCTTTCTTCCTATCCTTCTTTCCCCTTTTGCCCACCTCGTCCATCTATCTTTCAGTACGTCAGCACTCCAACCACATGACTCTTCTTGTTAGATTTGAGTATCATCATAAAGAACAAATTTATATTTGTGAGTTAAATCTATGGTTCTTGTTTACCACTCAGAATTCTGACGCTGGTCTATAGGCAACGACGTAATGTGTTCGCTTTGTCATTTGGTGCCTAGATTAATTTTTTTTTTCCTTAATGTCTTAATTCTGAACTAAACAATCACTTACCCTCTTCCATTTGTTATTGTTAGTGTAACGATCCCCTGACTAATCTCATTACAGTCGCTCCCTGGAAGATTGTTTCCTTTCAGCTGGGTGGAAAGCACTGCCCTCGTTGCCCTCCCAGAAGGGAAGCAATGATCCACAAAAGAAAGATCTCATTTATTCCTCCCCCTTATACGACAGGGAGAACATCTGAGACGATCATGCTTCTCCTTTGGGCTTATTTCAAATCCCTCCAACTCATCGGCAATTTGAAAAGTGGTTTCAGAAGCTGCATCTTATATATACATACAAACTCTTGCCAACAACTCCGAAAGCCTGCTCACCTTGTGATATATGCGTGACTCTATATAGGTAGGTCTAGGCTCCCGCTGTCCTCATACAAAGGAGGCTGGGCATGAACCAGCTCCAGTCAGAATGTTATCACCTACTTGTCACGCTAGGTTACTGCTGGTCAGTAATAATTTCTAAATTATATTTTGTATCTTTGCTCAATGAAGATAGCAGTTCATCCTATTGTCCACTTTCTGTACAAGGATGATCTGTCTATAGTGTATGAATATGAGCGTTGGGCTTTGCACAATCTTTTTCTGCATGTGTGCCTGTACAGAACTGTCTTAAGCTTGCACTATTCATTTTTATTTTTATTTTCTAATTTTTATTTTGATCCGAAGGATCTACAAAAATATTTTTTCCCGAGGAAAATTTCTGTGCTGGGTACATAAAACTGAATATTTTTTGTGATTCAGGTTCTGATACTCGCTTTGGAAAGTGGAAGACTGCCTATATATTGTGGTTATAGTCAGTTACTCTCTTCTTCTGCCCCTGATGTTTACATGCTCTCAGTACTTCTCCCTACTGTAAAAGAATCTCTGACCAAGACTTTTCTTCTTTCCCTAATGAGGAATGGTGATGTTTATCATATTCTTGAAAAGGAACTCAATTTCTCCAATGTCTTTAGAAGCTTTTCTTTTCCATCCAAACTACATTTCCCCCACTACCATGGCTAGGAAATTCTTGTAGAAAAAGCCCTTTTGATCTCTGGCAAGAATAAGAACTTGACTTGCTACTTCTATCGCTATCAGTTTTCTATCCCTGATCAAATCATTGCGTTTAGACTTCTGTGAGAAATAAACTTGCCCTGTGAAAATCCTCCATTTGCTACTACTGTGCATCTATTCAGATGTGCCTTTGGCATTTGACTTACGTATTAAGGCTCATTGCTCAGCTCTGTTTCCTCATTAATAGGAAAAGATTATCCATGCTGAGATTTCAAATGCTGGGGCTAACCAAGCATCAGTGGCACAGCCACTCATCAAGTCACAGCCTGGTGTACCTCTCTGATAAATCTGTTCAGAAAGCTTTGACATACAAAGAGAAACATTCAAAGATTGTCCAAATGACTACTCAGAAACTAATTCATTTGAAACCCAGGATTCTCAGCTATGTTCTTTGAAACTCTTCTACCTGAAGCTAGAAAATGTTCTGCTACCCAGGAAAAGACCGATGTTAACCACGGCAAAGCATTTCAGCTCACCATAGTGCTGGCTTAGCGCAGGGGGAGCAAAATACAAAGTAGTTAGGAATTTGAGTCTCTTCTGCTTTTGTTGTCAAGCTATTTATCTGTCTTCAAATACCAGACTTGCCCAGCCTGCTGTCCCTACTGCAGGGCTTCATTCTAGTGACAGAGGGATAATTGTTTGGCCACCCATCTCCCTTGCAAAAGCGCCAAGATGCATCAACAACTGTAACAGTCATCCTTAATTAAAAATTTCTTTGAAAATCAATCTGCACAAGTCTATCAGACACAGCTATTCACTACGTGCCTCCAATCGCATTTGTTTTCCCTCTTTTTCTTTCTAGATTTTTATTTCTACACTGTAGTTGTTAATGGCAGTATATAGCTGAGAAATAATTTGCGATAATAGCATAACTAAGGACAAATAAGAAGGGTAAATAGGTACAACATCCCTTTAGATAAATGGGAGTTGTACCTATATGGGTCAGCTTTAGCAGAGTCCTAATCATCAGTTGCTGGACATAGCCTTCCTGTAGTGTTCACCATTTAGAGAAGGAATGGGTCAGAGTCCCTTTTAAATCACTCCTAAGGTGTGACCTGAGTCTGCATGAGTCAACTTCAGATTTAGACAGAAATGTGCTCTGTCCGCTTTTACTTCTGACACTGCTGCTTCTGTATGCTGAAACAAAAATCCTGCTCATTTTAAACGCAATGATCAGATATGCAGTGAGGAAAGTAGGAAATGACAATTGAGAAATTTTTTTCATAGGAGAAGCAATAGCAAGTCAATATCACAATTCAGTGCATTTTGTTTAAGGCTACATTAAACAGAAATTCAAGTTTCTGATTAAAAGTGAGAACGGTACAACAGTGAACATTTTCACTTACTTTTTCGAGTCAGGAATATTCAGATAAAGTCCAAGTATTTAAATCTATACTGAAAGTATTAAAAAAAAGGTCTAATAACTGTCTTCTAGAAGAAAGGATCTAATGTGATAATGGAAAATGTAACCTCTTTTCCGCTGAGCTGAGATTCCAATTTTCCGCATCACTAGCAATGATAATGTTATACAAACAGTACTCAATCATTAAATTAATTCCCATTAAATCAATGTCCTTAAAGGCCAAACAGTCTTTTAATAATTACCTGATTAAAATGATCTTAGCATAACATATTAGTTATACTATATTTATAATTCCCTTTCTGACAATAAATCATTTCCATCCACCCATCTTGCTGAAACTGCGACAATCAGGCAAAAGTTGGGAAGGGAAGCGCATCATGACATAACGAATAGCTGTGGGTTAGCTTCTTCTGGTATCAGTGACATTTTAGCCACATGCATCTGTCACATTCACATTTGTGTTATGTAGTATTAAACTTCGAATTAGTTCCTTTAAAAGGCTTTTAAGTATAGAGCAACAACAACAAAATATTTTCCTTCAGATATTAGCAACTTCACAGTGATCCAATTCAATCTTCCTGCAGAATTTTCAGAATGACATATTTTTCACTGCAAATCATAGTGCATCATAGATTTAAAGTTTTTATTAATTTAATGGCAATACATTGCGGTGACTTGTGCTACGTAATTACACAGAGACAGAGAATGGATAGACTTTACATTGCTCCTACATGTGGTGAAATAATTACGTGACGAAGTAGGGGAAAATGTATCATAAAAATATATTTCATTTTTCTATTTTGCTGTCATTACACAAGAAGAGGAATGACTGTGGCTTAAATTTGAAAATTGAGGTGTCTCCTAATATTTACTGCAGTTACTGGAAGCTCTTAGATGAAGCACTACTTACACTACATACATTCAGACGATGAAATACCATGCAAGGATTGATATTTGAACGTAAATCTTTTGATTGCTATAAGTATGACCAAATTCGAACTGTGAAGCTTGCTGCATGTCTCTAATGAATAGGTTGTCTGAAACCTCGTGTATTAATGCTGATGAAATACACAGTTTTATCAGAAAACTTAACAAGGCTTCAAATTTAATTTTGGGGTTACCAATTTTGGGGTTAAATTGCTAGTACCATTGAATTATATCATCACAAATAACTGCGCAACAGGCTGAGCAATTTTATCAGCAGTTGTTTACTCAGGAGGAGCTCTGACCAATCTTTTGTTGCCACTTTTACAATACAGGACAATAATTTCACATTATTTAATTATGAACAGAGAAACATATGGAAACCAAAGTTGACTGGAGCTCAATGCACATGTATAAAACGATGCAAGGAGATTCTGCGGATCCTCTTTTGTAGGGCTGCGGTGTGTGCTTCTAAGATTGCAAATGATTGCATGCCTCTGTGAAGTCACTGTTTGCAGCCACTGTGAATGCATCAACATGACATATGCTAGCTACTGTGTCAGAGAATAGTGGCACCCGATCTTAACAAACAACCTTATAGGCTGGCCAACTTCTGATTGGATTTAAAGAGATGCTGAACCCCAAACCCTCCGTTGCTAATGTCTGAATACCAATGATCTAAAGACTCAAAGAACCACAATTAACACCTCTGGTACGTATCCATAAGTGGCTAAGAAGCAAAGCGTCACATGCAGTTTACGTAGCAGCGGCCTTTCCATAGACTGCTGACAATATTATCTGCAGTACCTCTTGGGATGGCAAAAGGGATCGTGCACAATGGACTGAAAACAGGCCATCTGCACATACAATCAACATCAAATTGAACAATGCCATTAATGAGGTATTAAAGTGCTACTTTATCTAAGAGCCTGCCAGCGAGGACATTATGAACATGAGGGAGACAGAGTCCCCTTTGGCTGAAACCGAACAGCTACAAATGAAACAAAATATGACTCAATGGGAGCATAAGGACAAATAACAGTTCCAGTAATGCCTGTGTGCAGAGTAATTGCCAAGAAATGGCTTGAACCACCAGTTGAGTACCAGGTGAGAATGCGCGGCTAACCCAGGGAGCTCAGAAGCAAGCAACGCATCTGTGTGACTGGAAGGGGTGCAGTCTCAATCCGCCTCTCCTCATTCTCCTTTAAGGGTTAGCAGCTGAAAGAGCAGGATCTCTCTGCAAAGAGATCATACTCCTCTTGAGCTATCACCGGTCATCGGAAGGGGTGAGCTAACTTCTCTTTTTTGTCATCTTCCATTGCTCCATAGCACTTTTATCCCAGTAGAAGGCACAGTCATTGCCTTCTTTTGCTGCATAGCCGCACATTTTTTCCCCTTTTTTTTAAAAATAAAAATCCCAACCCTCTATGAAAAGATAATGTACTGAAAGATATTTTTTTGCTCCCGTTTTCAATGCTGTATAAACCTGCTGTTGCAAGATGTCTAAGCATCCATCATCACAGAGTGGTGCGTGACTGACAGGGCGGTGTCAGACGCCCTCACAGGCAAGGAGAATTGCATACGTTAGTTCAGTTTTTGTGCCACTAATTCTAGTTATCCTTTAATTTTCAGAACGCTTTTCTGCACTGAAATTCTAACTTAACAGAATTTAACTGCAACTAATATAGAAGGTCTAATTGTATTTCTAAATAAGACATTTTTGAAGCGTAGCCTAAAATTTCATCCTGTAACATTGTTATCAAAGCAATCTCTAAATCTCTTGACTCTAAAGTATGTCAAGTTGACGTACTGTAATAATACAGAACTTCATAGCGAACAAAGGAAAGAAAAAACCCTCATCCTTTTAAGTTTTGCTAAGAATAATGCTATAATGCCATTTATTGATTAAAACCACTAATACAAATGCTCGTGTTTGCAAGTTGTTTTTTTTTTTCTGTTTTTTCTTTTTTTTTTTTCCAAATCATCTAGTGTCTTGCTTAAGATGATGATTCACACAGATACGAGAAACGACTTCAAGGATGCCTTCACCAGACAGCGAGTGTTTTCTGCTTTGGGGACAGAGAAACGCAAGAAGCTATTGTAAGAATGAAATATGTGCTTATACCTAAAAATGTGCTACTAGCAAGTATGTCTACGCATGCACAACTAACATTCTCGCATGACTGCACTTGATTGTAACAGCTTCTTCACAGAAGATTTTCTTTCTTCCCCATTTACTGTTATCTGTCCCACTGCGGGGGAAGTAAACCCTTCAGTCAGAACGACACTTTACCTCAGTTTTTGTCTGGCAGATGAGGTATTGCACATTTTTTACCCAACACCATCTCTCGCTAACTGCAAAAGCACTGGAAAGATGATGTCCCATTTTGCAATCTCTCCTCCCCTGCTGAGGGTAGAATAATAAGAATGAGGCAGCAGCTGGCTCACAATTTGGGATGCTGCCATAGCGAAGACAATGTAGTTGCATTCTGGGAAGCTGACAAAATGAAAATTTGAAAGATTTACCTTGTATCATTATTTGTTTCGTTTCAATATTAATTTTAAATACTAAATATTAATAAAATATTTAAGTACAACATAAAAAATACACTTTTAATAATAAAAAAATTTAAATAATAAATTCCTTTTCTGTGTGTTTTTGTAGTAGAAGAGATTTGAGGAAAAAATTCTCCACATTTGAAGAAGGGAGACGCTTTCGCTAAGACCTACAAAATCTCTCTGCTATTCCTGCTTTTACATGTTGCAGATGATTTTCCTGGCACATCCTCCCTAACTGGTGCTATGAAGAAGAGCCTCGTGGGTAGATAAAGCTATGGCACAGCTGTTGCAGAGGAGGGACTCCCCACCGACTAGAAAAGCAACGGAAAACTACCACGGGTTCCCCTCTAAGCTCACGTTCATCTGGTGGCTCAGATAATCCCCAGTGAAAAAGTCTCATCAGTCTGTAGATGAAATTGCTCTCATCCAAGCAGGAGGGAGCATTTTTAATAAAGCCATGGCTCATATCCTACTTCCTCCCTACCTTGAGCATCCTACGTTGCCAGCTTAAGTGCAAGCTTCCGGGCAGCAAAATCAATTATCAGGACAAGTAAGGCTTGCTTCTTCAGCTTCTAAACAACTTTGCAGATGACAGCATGGGTTACGTTCCCTTTTAATGCAAGAAACATTCAGTTCCTGGCTACACTGTTTGTCATTCCCTCCCTTAAATACATAATATACACAGATGAACTCCGAAAAGTCAAAACTGATTACTTAATCTGGATCTAACTTATCCGTTCTTTATTAATGTAGAGAATGTTATCACATCAGAAATAATATCAATTAAAGAAATTATTCTGAGTAAATGTGATTCTGAAAGAATGGAAGAAGATGAAGACATCAAATTCTAGTTTTCCTTTTGACTCATTTGGTTTGATCAACGTTTATACCCTAGACACACAGACATTCCTTTATCGCAGCCTTGGAATCAGGCTTGGAACAAGTCGTATGGGAAGGAGGGTGTTTTCTGGGCTTTCACAGTGCTGTTCACTCTTTTGGGAAGTGTGCGGGACACAACATCTCCAAATATATCGCTTAACGTACTCAGTGCTATTACTCAAGAAAGCAGATGCACACAAGATATAGGAATCCATTATTTTAAATGCCTCTGAGGTCTGCTTGAGTCTTAACTTCAATTTAGGGAAAAATCCAAGCATATCTCCTGGCAGTTTAATGCCAGTGTTATCGCACTGCTGCAAACTAATGTCCATACTACTGAACATTTTTCTTGATGTGTGGTTATTCCTTGGAATTACATTTTCAAAAAAAGACAGTCAAATGTGCCTCTGAAAATGGCATGAACATGAAGCCACAGACGATGTTTGCAAATGTGTACTGCAGATATGACAATAATTTTTGGTATATTTTGTCAGTTTCATTGATTGCTTGTAGTTTCCGAACACAGTTGACACATATAACAAAACTGCCAAAATATAGTTGTTTTTTGATACTATCAACGGGGCTGGCCAAACAATTGAGTCTTGGAAAGGGAGTACGAGTACTACAAGGCTGCAGTACCTGTTTTAAAGAGATAGCTTCATGAAAGTACATATACACAATAACACATATGTCTAGATTTATTATAATAAAATATGAATTTGGCAGTTTCACATTTTAAACTAGTACAAGTATACTTGCTGGTGTATGTGCTAGAAAAACATGGAAGGTGGCTCTTTCCCTCAGAAGTTTGCCTTTCACTTTTCCAGCTTAGTACTCAATTAGTAAGTGCATTTTAGGCTCCGCCAATCTATTTTCCTTGTTACTGGAATATGACAAGATCTGGCATAAGTTTGAAGAGCAATTATAACTAATATTAATTAATGCGACTGGCATTTTAAGTTCTGCTTTCTATCAGAAGACATAAAGAATGTTTTTACAAAGGAAGGTAGGTAACACCTCTTTTTTGTAAGTGAGAAGTGAGGCACAAGACATTAAATGAAGCTTTTGTGGTCAGCCAGAAACTCGGAAGCAGAGACTGAAATGGGCGCTAAGTGTTAGTCCTAAAGCTCATATGCTGGATATTTCTTGAAAATAATGATTTTTCACCACTAAATATCACATATGAAGACATAATAGAAAGAGAGCACATTTTTTCAAAAGGTTTTTAGAGATTTCCTTTGCATAGCAAATACACAGAGGCTGGTGTACAGTTAATTAAGAGGAAATGTCACCAGGAATGCATGTTGTTACAGGATAATGGTTTCCTGCTGATAGGGATGTGCCAAGAGTAAGATAAGTAAGACAGAGTAATTTATTAAGCAACAGCGGCGCATTTCAGGAGGCGTATATCGTGCCTTGGGTGGTAATACAAGGAACAAGACTGAGAAGCCCAAGCAGCTTTAACCATCCACAAAGTGTAATAATGACTTAGAAGAGCTAAGGCTTCAACTCTATCTTACTGCTTTTATGAAATGTAATTTAAACAAGGCAAACAGTAAGATTTGCTCATTTACCGGGCATTATGAACGTGATTGACCATTACTGACACTGCTGATGACCAATCAAAATCCCCAGTTGTGATCAGCATTTTAAACTAATCAAAATGTAAGGGGATAAAGACGGCCCTTCAGAGATGCGTTCACACCATTTATTCAAAACCTTGCTAGCTTAAGGGAGAATACTGAGATCTCCGAACAGAAGAATACTTTTGGGAGTAATACTTTAAGCACCCGTGGTCAAACCCTAGTTACAAAACAGTAGCGAATATTGGATTTGCTGGAATCATTGCAAAATCTCACATGATTCAGCATTTTAAAAATGTTTCCTTTTATAGCAAAAAGCAAAAACAAAAAACAAAACCCAAACTACTCAGAAAAAAAAAAAAAAAAGAAACAAACAAGACCTCTATCTGCCTTTTCTCCTTCATAAGGACGTTTCCAAGTGAAACACAGCTCGGCATCTTGAGCTGAATAATCTGAAATCCTTCCAGTTAAATTCAGAAATACCTCCCCTTGAAGAAAAAATCAAAGTAAAACAAACAATGTGGGATAAGAGGTAGAAGAGAAAGGCGGCTTTCTGCTGTGTGTTTAATATTAAAGACAAAACATTTTAATTTTCAGTACAAATTCATTATTTTGGTTCAATTCTATTAAATTAAGTGAGCTTGTCGGTGTATTCTGAAACCAAACCAGAGAGACTGCTCTTGAAATAAAAACTTCTGGAACATTCCTGTGCGAATTCTTGTTAAAAATTACACGGGATTTCACCTGTCCAAAAGAAAACAATCTATTGTACAAGTAGGGTTGGGAATGATCCTAAATCCTGTATTTCTGTTTCCTAAAGCACTGGAGTTTTTTGTTCCAGTAGTAGCGATAGTAGAGTGCTCTCTCTGGAATATTTCATAACAAGAACTCATAAAGACATAAGAAGCAAATAGAAAACCTTCAGGAGATTGAAGTAGGTCCTCAGCAAGTATAAATAAACATTCTGACATGAAGCATTTGATTCAGTTGATCTCTATGAAGTTTTTAACAAAGTCACTTGTAGTTAGTTTTTAGTAAACTAAACTGCTTTGGGACCAGTTTTCTGATCTCTGGTCACATGTTAGATTTTCCATATTTGCACGTTCGAGTGAGGGCAAAATTTGATGAGAGTAGCCAGGACCAAAGAGAAAGAAAAATGCAGCTATATAGAATTTCAGAAAAACTAAGCAAAGTCTATATCGTACAGGATTATGACACGTTACTCAGACTGGATTACGTGGGAAATAACCTGTGGAGATCATCTCTTATCAGTGTGTTTCAGTGTTCAGTCATGAGTTGAAAAGGGTTTCTTTATCCACACAGACCTTTCTTTGCGTCCATTTGTTCCCACTGACTCTTGTCCTGGCACAGGGCATGGCTGAAAAAAGTCCGGCTTCATCCTCTTTGCACCCTTCTTTTGGATATTTACAGACTCTGACAAGACCCGCCTCCAAGCCTCCTCTTCAGATTGAATAGTCTCATCTCTCTCATCCTCTTCTCACAGGAGTGGCACCTTCTTAATCAGCATGTATAATAATAGAGGGCCGAGAGGAGCAGAGTCAGTGGGGAGGAGCAGGAGCAAAAAAGCTAGCAAGGTCCTGACTGATACCCAAGTGGAAAGCTGCAGCAACGATGGGCTCCAGCTACTGCATGAGGCTGACAAAGAACAAAATCTGTAAAGGATGGAGTGGGAAACCAAGGAGAAACACAGAAGGAGCTGGCAATGAACTGGAAGGTGAAATCTGAAATCATTTTCTACTCAACTGGAAAAGCCAATTTTGAAAAAAAAAATATATATATATATGCGCACTCGCCTTCACAGTGGTCAATGCAAAGTGGAAAAGAACAAATTCAGAAACCAGGAAACTGTGTAGCTTGCTATGAAAGTAATCCCTCCTACTTATTACTGTGGAAATTACAACAGGTACAAAGACCCCTGGTAGAGCAAATTCTCAGGTACAAAACACTGGTTTCCACCATTAGCTATGCATTTTGACCAGCAGTGAGCAAGAGCCTGCACGTCACGCACGTAAAAATCTGCACCAGTGGAGATGACCCACTGTCGCTGTCGCCGGTGCTGAAATGCACCGCCCACTGCCTCACTGTGCTCACATCCACTGTTTGGTCTCCATAAATGTGCAGCAAGCATTGATAAATATCAGCGGGTGCCATATTTTCTGCATGGAGGAATTTAGTGACACACTTTGTGTCATATGCACTTCCATGTCAGACGCCATTTTGTCAGATTGCCCCTCTGTCCCATCTGTTGCACGGCAACAAAATGTAACGAGATATGGGTGGGAAAGTTCAATCTCTACCGCCATACCACCAACATCCACCTCTAACACTGTGGCCCAACAGAATAACATAGGAGGCATTACTTTCAGAGCAAGACTAGTACTTTTCAAAATAACCTAAATCCTCTTCAAGCTCAGTACATGAATTTGCTACATACACAAACATATCAGGAATAAAAGATGTGCTACAGAATCTAATGCCTGGGTAAGCGGTGGGGTCAGAAGCATTTGTTTTTAATCTCATCTGCAGTACTGCACAGCTCCCTCTGAGAACTAACTTGCCTTCGCAATGGTCATACAGGATATTGTAAATCTGTGCTTACAGAGATTCAGAAGTAGGACCAAGCATTCTAATGCACTGGTCATCATTTGTCATTGAAAAGTGTACTGTTTGAAGGGCTTAAGTGCAGAACAAAAAGAAACGCTTGGTATTGTTTCTTCATAAGAAGTGAGCCTACTCGATGACATTTCAGCTCTGTTCTCAAAACTGTCTCTTCAAATCAAAACTCACATGCATCTAATGGATTAGAACAAAATACATATAATTACAAACGCACCAATGTCTGCAATGAATGAATATAAAATTAAAAGAGAAGGAAAATATACCTACACGTTAGAAGAGTTTCAACAGTGGTATGTAGACTGTGTGATCACTCCAATTTTCCCCCATGGGGAAAAAAAAAAAATTGAAAGCCAAAATCAAGACCCAAGTTTAAATGGTATGAGAAGCAGTGACATCTAAGCTCTCAAGGACGCAAGAGCAGAGATACGGTACTTAAACTTCAGCTCTGAGGATTTGGCTTTGCACTTATGCGTGCCACAAGCCGGCAGCAAATCCAGCAAGACCTGTCCTCTGTCATCTTCTAAACTTTCCTCAGTAAAAGTGTTCCACGGGCCAAATTTAAGATTTAAGCTTCTGTAATAAACAAGACTAGTAGAATCCTAATTGCAGTCTCACAGTCAACCTTTGAGAAGACAATTAAAAGTATTGAAAGTTTGCTTCTGAGTGTAACAGGAACTCGTAGACCCGCCCTAAAATCTACCAGGCTGGTTGTGCTGACTCAAGTGTCCAGGCAATGCCACAGTACTTTTCTGATATATCAAAAATTGCGAAGGCTAGAACTTGTTAAAGGAATTTGATCGGAACACCAGTCAGGCTGACCGAAATACAACCTGATGCAGCATACCAAATCTACTACTGAAAACAGAAGAACACTATTTCAGAACAAGCAAAAGAAACAACTCTTTCTGATTCGATCAAAATATGTCACACGGTTCCTTAAAGAATTTGATTTATATACCAAGAGGCTCTTTTCCCTTTAGACCGTCAGCAGGCCCAAAACCAGGTTCCCTGCCTGCAAATCTTTCATCTAGCTAGAGGAAAGAAAGAACAGACAACGCCAGAATGTGCCGGCTTGCCCCAAACAAAGAATCCGGCGCTATCAAAGCACTAGCAATCCTCAGTTCATGTTGCCTTATTGCTGTCAGCGTAAGATATAGAAGCATCTTTGGCTGTATGTTTTGATGGCAGAAATGAGTACCTTGTCATGCTTTGAATCCACAGCTAAAAGACTTCTAAAGTGAACGTGACAGCTTTTGAAATGCCCCATGCTGTTGCGCTTAAAGTATGCCAATTACAATTAATAGCAACAGATTGACTATTCCAAAACAAATAAAACCTGCGGATTTTTCTGCTGAATGAAGAGCTGATGAGTGAAAACAGAAGCAAAATTACTACAATAGCCAGTCAGCCTGTCAGTGGAAATTACTTTCATTTGTCTGTATTCACAAGGGTTAGTAAACAATAATGCTTCAGCTAATATAGTTTTGTGTTGTATTCAAATTGAAAGTGAAATACAGGCTGACATTATAAATGGATCTATTACTCTTTCACAACGGATGTCTGAGGCCTTCTGAGTCTTGATATTTAAATTGGTCTGTAAGGTTGTTGTATTTTAGTATGAACGCTATTAAATTTGTGTCATTTTTCCCTTTAGCAAATTAAAGACTGTCCTTCTGCGTTTCCTTTGAAGGAGAGGTGTATTGTATAGCAAACCCTCGCTCAGCAGAAATAAAGCGCGCACTTTAAATTGTTCTATTGGATTGTAAGGAGTTGTGCTGGAAATGTATTCAGTAGAAGGGTAAGATCTCTAAATCTCTCTAAATAAATCTCTCTAAATAAATCTCCCTAAAGAAATGCAACGCACCTTTTAATTTCTGTGAATTATTATGTTTTTCTTCTGAAGACTCACAACAGTTTTAGTGCTTTGAGCCTCCGTGTCCCAGCAGCTATTACTAATCACAATTTACTAATGAGTAAAAGCCAGCGGCTTTCAGTGATCACAGAGAGACACAGAAACAACCAGGCTGAAAGGGGCTTCAGGAGACCATCTAGTCCAATCCCCTTACTCAAACAGGGATATCTAGAGTGGGCTGCTCAGGACCAGCTCCACGTGGGTTTTGAAGATCTCCAGGGAAGAAGATCTCCAGGGAAGAAGACTCCGCAGCCTATCCAGGCAGCCTGTGTCAGCACTATGTCACGCTCACGGTAGAGAAGCTTTTCTTCACGTTAAGATGGAAACTCCTGGGTTTCAGTTTGCGCCCTTTGCCTCTAACACTCTTGCTGGGCTCCACCGAGAAGAGTCTAGCCCATCCTCTTTACACCTTCCCTTAAGACACACTGATCTGATCCCCTCTCAGTCTTCTCCAGGATGAACAGGCCTAACTCTCTCAGCTTTTTCTCATATGAGCGATACCCCAGTCCCTTCATGATTTTAGTAGCCTTGTGCTGGACTCGCTCCGACAGCTCCATGTCTCTCTCATACTGGGGAGCCCAGCACTGCACACAGCACTGCAAGCCTAAGCCTCACTGGGGCAGAATAGAGGGGACGGATTCCTTCCGTCAACCCACTGGCGACAGCGTTCCTGATGCTCTCTGGGACACTATTTGCCTTCTTGGACACAAGGGCGCATCGGTGGCTCACGGTCAACTGGGCGTTCCCAGGGACCAGCAGGTCTTGTTCCACAAAGCTGCCTTCCAGCAGGTCAGCCCTGAGACTGTGCTGGTGCATGACGGTATTCCTCTCAAAGTGCAAGGCCCTGCACTTGCTTTTGTTGAATCTCAAGCGGTTTTTACCCATCCCTCCATCCTGTCCACATATTTTTGAATGACAGCACAGCGCTCATGGGTACCAGCCACTCATCCTGGTTGCACTCAGGGGTATTAGCCACTCGTCCCAGTTTTGTATCTTCAGCAAACTCACTGAGGAGGTGCTCTGTTCCTTCATCCAGGTCATTGTCGAAAATGTTAAGCAAGACCTGACTCCGTACTGAATGCTGGTGCACCCTGCTAGCTACGGGCCTCCCACTAGGCTGCCATTTGAGTCATAAGCCTCTGAGATGTCCTGTGCAGCTACTTCTCAGTCCATTTTTATCTAAACCCTTCTCGGGCTTGCCTTTGAGGATGTCACAGGAGACAGTGTCGAAAGCCTTGCTGCAGTCAAAGGAGACAACGCCCACTCTTCTCCCCTCATCTATCCAGCTGGTCACTCCAGCTTAGAAGGCTATCTAATTGGCTAAGCATGATTTTCACTTAGAAAATCCATGCTGACTAATCCTGATCACCTTCTTTTCCGGTCATCTTGCTTAAAGATGACACCGGGAATGACATGCTCCATCATCGTTTCAGAGATGTCGATGAGTCCGATTGGCCTGACTCAAATCCAAATCTCATGGTCCTCTCACTATAGGGAACAGATGAGGTTCTCCTCGAGGAAAGTATTTTTCTCTACTTTTCTAGTAAATTGTTTTGTTTTTTTTTTTTTTTTTCCTTTAATTATCCTTTATTACTTGTCATTTCATCTCACTTCTTTTCATCTAATTTCCTCTTTGTGTTTGTGCTTTATTTGAGGTGTTTATTCAGCCCTCCCCAAACACTCACTGTACTGATGGTTCCGAAAGCCCTTTTCTATATATGCTAAGTGAGCATCTGTCGAAGCCTTGAAAGCTAGCACCCTGGATCTATGACTTGGAAAACTTTGGGGCACTGGACAACACAGATTGACTTGGTCAGATCTAAGGCAAACAATTCAAATTATAACTAATGAGATCAAAGTGTGCAATTAAACTAGCTTTGCCTCCATTCGAAACACTGCTGGGCAGTTTCACAGAAAGCTTTTAGGGACCGATGATGTTGGGAGTACAGCGGAAGTGCTAAAGCTAACACCAAACGATAAACCTATGTAAAATCACCTCATACTCATGCAGTAAAGAAACTAATTCACAGGTTTTAACCTAAAAGGCAGACAGATGCAATGAGTCTAGTTCTCTAACAGACCGACTGCTCTCTCACAGTCGGATTCCCTAAACAGCTACACTGGGAATATTTTGGACAGAAAGAAAACTTTAAAATCCACCCACATACATTTAAAAAATTATTGTAGCACTAAACTGGCTCTGAAGTCTTTTTTTTTTTTTTTTTTTTTTTTTTTTAATAATTATAATTTTTTAATAATAATAATTTTTTAATAATTAAAAAAAAAAAAACACCAAAGAAACATGAAACAATTTCTGCAGCTTTGCTCGGTTGGCCATCACTGCTAAATGCAAATGGTAATGTCAAAACTATTCTCTCTAGGTTGATGAGTTTAAAAACATACCTCTTGCAGACAGTCACAAATGCAGCTTTTATCCTTTTCTAGGTGATGGTGTCGGTTGTTGTTTTCCCCCTTTTAGAAGTTTCAGACAACATTCGTGTATATCTTCAATTGTCACGAATTTCATTCAATTTTTTTTCTAGTAGGTAATAGGGTAATTTCTAATTACCTTATTGAATAAATACTTTTACCTATTGTGTTCCATCTGGTACCTGTGAGTTGAGGTAGTGGCCACAGCTCTTTGCAGATTAGATGCCCCACAGAATTATAAAGAGATGTATCTGCAGAGCTAGTATGGACTGACAGATCAGTATGTGCATAAATACCAGAAGATAGTTGTTTTATTTTGTTAGTTGTCAGGTGTTATCACCTAAGCCATCTTACACGAAGCTGTGTTTTCTATTCTACTTTGCATTATCACTCTGATTCGTAGATAAGAATTTTAAGAAGCATATACCAAGCCAAGGTCTGCCATCCTTGATGCCTTTGGGATAAACGAATAAATCTCTGCAGAAGAGATGGACCGTGAAAGACTTGGTAATATAAACCAGACTGGGCCATGCTAGATGCTGCAGGGAAGGAAGGAAGAATGCAGGAAGGCCAGAGTAACTTGGCTGACTCTAAGTGTTATGGGGAAAACTGGGATAAAGCGGGAGAAGGGGGAAAGAGTATGAGACACGGTAAGATCACTTGGCACTGGTGACCAGTCTAAAGCTTGTTCAAAAGCCGAACTCTGACATTTTTGTACTTCTTTGGAACATAGCACTTACAGTAAAGATGAATAATTTTTGAGAAGGTGATGAGAAATACTCTTTCCAAGCACTAGTCAACTACAAATAAAAAACAAGCTAGCATGTAGCACTCACAAAACTTCTCATGGTTCGCACACCAGGCTGCCGCACGCTTTAGAAAACTCGCAGCACATGGCTCAGAGGTGCTTCCAGTCCCTCACGGAGGATGGCAATAGGAGACACACAACTGTCATCTCAGGCTCCCTCTGTCTCTTACCTTGTTGCACAAAGGATCCATACACAAACCACATGGAGTTGTAGAGTGTTGTGGAGGTCATAGATCCCATCTGAAGGCGAGGAGGGTTGAGCCAATTCAAGAGGTAGACCAACAGCCCTACTAGCAGCACGGTACCAGCTATGCACGCCCACAGGGAGAGGTCAAATGGCGCCAAGCAGGCAAACATATCCACCGTCTTCTCCGCCTTCCGAAGTAGCATGCCCACCGAGTAGTCCATATAACGTGTTGTGAAGTCCACCACATTTTCTCTGTCGGGGGTGATGGTTAAGGCAGAGATCCCTATGTCAGCTCTCTGAGGAAAGAAGAAGGGAGAATAATATGCGTGAACAGGAGGTACAGAAAAGATCTTTGCTCCTCCTTGATCTTCAGTGGCTAAATTTAGTACGGAATAGCAGATGACAAGGCCAATGTTTTAGGCACAGTATATGCAAACTCAGAAATGTGAGTAAGAAATGTGAGTAGCAGAACAGCTGTACCACCTCTCTTAGCGTCTGTGAGCAAACTTTGCTCTGTGGACTCAGACACCTTATCTTTTCAAGTTATTATTTTCAAAAAAAATCAGAATACTTCCACTGTAGGCAATAGCTCAAGGAAATCTACTTCTGGTCATTTTTCTTGGACTACTGATGCCATCATTATCGCCGTGGCTTTGTGCATGGCATTTCTGATTAGAGAAAATTTGTTCCTGACAGAGCTGTATGATTTCCAACGCTTTGTTGTTTGTTGATACGATGCTCACGATAAAAAAAGGGCATCTTATACGTCCTGGGGTGCTTGGGGTACTCGATATTCTGCACAATATCAACCTCGGCAGCAGTGCACAAAGTGCAGAACAGCAGGCAGCACGCACAGATCCTTCGCCACTAGTTCGTCTGTTTACTACTGCTTTGTGCCTTTTTTTTTTTTTTTTTTTTTTTTTTTTGCAATTTTAAGAACCCACTTCAGATGAGAAGGGGATGAATAATATGTTTTGATCCAATCATCGTATTCCACAGCACGTCTGGGTATTAGGTCTCCAGAGGCAGCAGGCACAACTACAGCAGCTGCTGTTTTCCTTTGTATAGATACAATTTGTACCGCAGTGAAAGCAGACATGGTAACGCTGTTTAAAAAAGCCTCCAAAGTGAAGGAAGACACCGTTAATTTTAGATATTTTCAGACAAAAAAGAGTATTTAAGATCCCTAAAGATGCTACCAGTTTGATTCAATTTGTTTCCGATATGCCTAAAGCAGCGTGTGGTCTTGTGGAAGTGGGTGAGGAGAGCACAAATGCATCAAATTGTCAGTACCGAGTCAATTTTATTAACTGTGTCAAGTTTCTTTCCTCTCGTCCAAAGGTGGCAGAGATTACTAGCTCCTACGAAATGCGAAACATTAAGTGACAAATTATAGAGCTGAAACTGATTAGAATCAAATTTGCAAATCATCTGCAATATACCATCTGTGAGACACTCAGTTGCCCACAGTACAGACATGCGTTTAATCACAGTGCACTGAAGTCTTTGGTTTACACAATGTACTTCACATTAATTTTCGTTGTCTTGAGAAACAGCGGAAAGTAGCTGAGGGCCTGATGATTTAAGCAGTAAGGCGCTTGAAAATATTGGCTTGTTTATAAATCATGAATAAGATCTTCATCTTTAATTTGTAGTTTAGGTTTTGTAGTGTCTGAAATGAAGGTACGTTGATGTACGCAGCTGAAAGCGTGGCTTTGTAAATTAATGTATAAAATTATGGAACTTTTAGCCAGCAAATGACTTGAGCGATTCACAGTATCTCCTGAGTGTTCAGCCCCTGCTGCGCTGAGCAACACGTAAAGCAGACATCACCCGAAATGTTTTCTACAGCAGCGAACAGAATCGTACGTTCAAAATAATTTCCAATTCAATAAGTCCAGAGCTCTGTACCAATAACTGTCGAGTACAACAATAATCATATTTAGTGTGTAAGGTCATTTTTTTTCTGGAATGTGTCTTAAAACATGAAGGGGGTTATGGGATGGCATACGGAACTGCTAAGCGATAGATATAACCCCTGCTGTTTAACTTCATGTATCACTGAAACACTTCCATACTGCACTTGACTACTGTGAGATGTCATTCAAGTTGTACTTGGAAGACGTTTAAAGATCTTTCAAGGAAAACCAATATAAGTGTAGAAAATTTCAGGAAAAAAAGTCTGGAGGATGAACAGGTGGTTTTTTTTTTATTTTTTTATTTTTTATGAGGAACGTATTTCTCCATGAAATACACTGGAGGGCACAGCGTGTGATATTTATGGAAACACTGCTTATTTTTCACATCCCTGAGGAGCTGTCTTTCACGTTCCACAGCATTACGGTTTCACTCTGGATATCAGCCAGCTACGAGAAAGGAGCAACGTTGTCGTAATGGAAATGTCGCGTTTTCTTTGTGATGTGGCAGCAGCGAACATGTTATAGTTATGTCTCGATCTAAAAAATTGCTAGTAATGTAGAAAATGAAAAGGAGAGGGTGGAGTCCCGACTTCTCCGTACTCCCGTGTGTAGCACTTTTTCCATAAAATAAAGGTTACTCTGAGCTACAACAACTCATGTTACTAACTTACAGAATCAAATAATAAACACTGGATTAGTGGAAAACTCTACATTTAGCACAGAACCATGGTTAAGCTTCACTCAGCAGCTGATCCGCTGAAGGTGAGCATTCCTAATTATGCTTAGAATCTGTCACCGTGTATTAAATTGGAAGACGGAAAAAATTAAATGCTTGTCATTAACACGTCAAATTGGATCAGAGAAGACATCAGTTTGAAGGATTCAAGGTTCACTTAGCGCTTCTGAGAGAGAAAAGCAAACGCATTCGATTATGTCAATATTTAGATATAAAGCTGCCAATCTGAATTATAAATATGTAAAATTCTCCACTCAGTTTTCGCAGTGCCAAAATCAACCATCGGAATCTTAGAAGTCTGTTTTAGCACATTTTGGATTAATGAAACCGTGAATGCTGGAATCGGTTCCCCGGAAAACAGTAGAGGGCATTATTTTTCTTTAGGTGACCTGCTTAGGAATTTATAAAGTTGATAGGAAGTCTCCTGAGGTCATTGTTGATCAACATTACCGCAAGCAAGAAATCCAAAATAAATGAACCAATAGGCCCGAAAGCTTTGCTACCTGTCACGGACCCGGCTCATCAGCAACAGTTCTATTGCTGAAGCAGGTACACCTTATAGACACGTAAAGCGATCTTAAGATGATTCCTGTGGTACATGACCGAGAACAGGGGGAATTGACTTTAAATTCCTCCATGAGGATGTTTATGGTAATTCACTGTTAACGTTGAATCAAGTTGCTCTGAATGTTGGAAGCAACAAGCCACAGCTCCACGTGCCATGTAGTCCTTAACGTGGACACATAAAAATTAATTGCAGATATAATTTTAGTTACGATAACGTGCCCGCAAAAATAATTCTTCTTTTCCTCAACTGTTGTTTTATATGTTACCTTCTCACGTTCGCTTTTTTGTATGCTTTCTGCCTTCCTACGCCGTTCCTCTTAGGAAGATGCGCTTGAGAGAAGAGCCTTATAGAGCCTTCTATTGCCGGTAGTTTGCTTTGGAAGTGTTCGGGCATGTATTTAGCTTTCCATTTCTGACAGATCTAAGTGAAATTGCTTCAATGTCATTTCTTTCCTGATGGCTCATCGGAAAAGAAGTCACGGCAATTCAAGTGGCGTGGCACAATGTGGGAAACTGGAATTTAAGTATAAATATCACTGGTGTGTCCAGAACCACGCTAGAAAGTCCACTGTCCTCTTCCAGAAGAGCCTTTTTCTGCCTCCTTTGCTTGTCACGCAGGCTCGTCCCTCCGGTAACGCAGCCTTGAGCGTAACCGAAGGAAGTGCTTCAAAACGGTATCTCGTGGCAAAAGAAAGATGTGCAGTAAAGCATCACTTTCCCTAGATAGGCTCTGTTGGACGCTGCTGCTCTCCGAACTTACCCCGTCTGTGAGCTGAAGCTCTGTGGGATACACTAACAGACCCATCAGTTTATTTTGAAAGAAAAAGGGCTACGTAGGAAGGATAGACCTAATGGGAATTGGGTGGAAATGTGAAGAGGAGGAAGAGTGGGTTCCCTATTCAAACCAAAGGCTAGTTGCTCTGAAATGCTGGTTCTGGCTCCTATTTCAGCAGCCATCGGGTACAGGAACACTTTGTCCTTGGAGCAGGAAGAGTGAACTTGGCAGAAGCTCAGCTCCACGAGGTGCGAGGGTTTAGGGCATGTGTTTGCAGCCCAGGTTTTCTATCCCACGTGGCTGCAAATGAGAGCAGACCAAGACTGCTCTCACTGGTACCGGGATTGGTACAAGAGCCTCCTGCACCCTGATTCAGATTAATGCAGATCGCACGTGTCGGTCCTTAGCACAGAAAGTACACACTCGCTGCAGCAATTACCATTTCATCTGACTCTTTGCCTGCAGTGGGCACAGACATCTTCTGAAGGCACTCACAATGAGGAGATGACAATTTTCCACTGCACTTGAGCGAGACTTGTCTTCTGTAGGAAGGCACCGTTCCCAAATCATTTCTGGCTCACGCGTTACGAGGTAAAAAGCACTCCCCCTGTTCCTGGATTTGTTCTACATGTTGGCAAAATTGTCGTGTAATACTCAATTGGGAAAATAAGGAAATGCTGTGCGTTAAACAGTTTAGGTCTTTAATTTAAAACTATTCTTTGCTCCTTTGCTTTCCCTCTCAGAGTTGCCAAGCAGAGAGATATGTGAGTTCTGGGAGCAGAACTCGGTTCACAGTAAATAAGAAAGCAGCCTTTTGAGAACAGCTTGCACTTGGTAAGGGGTAGATACACACTGGCTGCTCGCCCAGAGGTTCTCTTTTGCCTCAGGAGAGACAGAAAAAGTGAAGGACGGTTAATTATACGAGGGGTCGAGAAGATGTCAAAGAAATGATATTGAGGAAACACGAGTTTTACATTGCAAACACAGTCCCGTTAACACTTCATGTTTTCTAATTGTACAGAAGGATTTCACAACCATTTTGCATGTTCATTTAAAGCAAAATTGCTGCAGACTGGCAAATCCGTTCCACCCGTGACGTGTATTTACAGAGCTAGCGGTTACCGCCTCGAGGGTGTTATTTAGGTTTATGTGAATCCGTGGCTAGCACAAGGAAAAGAATGATGTGGAGATTTTTTAGTAGAACAATCAGGCTTTGGTGGTTGTGATTGCTGCCTGATGAATCATTCATTTCAAACAGAAATTGTTCCAGGCCATTCTTCCATCTCTGGAGCCACCGAGCACCGGGACACCTCCAGCCTGCGGCACACAGTGCCTCACACTGTCCTTTGCCTCGCACTGCAGAGAGCGGGGTACGGTATAGCATCGGATGCAAGGAGCAGAGAAGTGATAAAAATGAATGGACAGAAGCCAAATGTGGTCCTAGTCTAAATGGTAGACAAGGAAAGTTCAGTTGTGACATTTTCTGAGTCGGAGGAAAATTCAATTTTCTCAACGGTTGCAGCTCAGCACGTACAATCACAGCATTCCACCTTCAGGCTTCATAAGGACGTAAGGAGAATGGCAAAATGAGGTTATCACCACAGTTTAAATGTACAAACTGCATCAAGACTATGGCACGCACGGATGTTTTCCATTCTCACAGGTCTTGTACTGCGCAGGCAAGCAGAATAAGTTAAGGTTTTTTCCAATTTTCCTATTCACATGGAATGTGACTGTAATTTTTAGAAATTTTTGGTTTAAAACTTTTTTTTCTTTTCTGCAAGATCTGATTTTTGCATTTTGTGACCTCGTAGTTCCAGTATTTAATGTTACTTCATGTGCCCGACTGCATCGCTCCTTACGTTTTACAATGGTGCATTATGTTCAACAATTAAATTTCACCTGTAGATTGTGAAAAGGATTTCTGTAAACCACCAGTAAATTCCTTTCAAGATTGTCTAGAGCAGTTATTTTGAGGAAAATGGAAATAGGAGTCTATGGCTTTAAAACCTGCACCTCTAGCAGTAGGAACAGCACCTTCTGGTTCACAGAGAGCAACTGAAGTGTATTCATTCATAGCACAAATGAGACAGCGGCAGAGCAGAGTCTGCATAGCCCTTTCTTTCTCTCAGGGTGAAGGACTGAGAGCAGAGGATAGGGTGCAAAGCAGGGGGGAAATAATGTTACACTGAATTGGTTTTTGTTGTGACACCGTATCGAACATCTAATGAGGATCACTGAATCCTTCTCCTGCTTGCACACAGTACGACCTCCAAATCCGTCACACTCCCTCTGCCTGCAGTTTAATCCCGCATCCTTCATCCCACCACTGTCACCACCTCCTGCCCACTGAGGTGACATCTCTGGCCATTGGGCTTGCAGTGGGACATCGGTGGGAACATCCTTGTCAGGGCAAGGTGAAGTCCAGGGGAAGAGACTTGGGATAGCTGTCAGTGCCCTGTGCTGGCCCTAACGAGACCTGGCTGTGCTGATGAAGTAATAACACTCACGTGCGGTTGGGCTGGGGCTGGCCCAGCACAGCTGTGCCTTGTTGAGGTCCCAGGGCAGGGCCGGCCCCAAAGCCTCTTAAACCCCGCCGGAGGCTGCTGGGAGCTACTGGGGACTGTGGGGGAGGTCTTGAGGGTTCTTTGCCTTTTCAGACTTCTCTGTCTGCAGCTGGCAACGGCTGGGTTCCTGTCTTGTTTCTCGTGGGCTTTTGGCTTTTTGCTGGAGGATTTCTGCTACTGGGCTTTGTCTCTGGGAGTGTGTTTGTGTTTTTTTTTGTTTTATTTCATTTTTATTTTTCATTTGATTTATTTATGTATTTTTAGGATCCACAAAGGTTTGTTGCTGTGTTCTCCTGATTTTTGGGGCTGTAATTGGATGGCTGCTGTGCTCCTGCTCTGATTTTTTTGGTAGGTGTGGAGGTAAGGATATTGCTGGGTTTCTCTTTGCTCCTGCTCTGATTTTTTTGGTAGGTGTGGAGGTAAGGATATTGCTGGGTTTCTCTTTTTGTCTAGAGTAAGCAAGTGGATAGGCTGCCACCCTCTGATGTTTTTTATGTGGTGGGGGGAGGCTAGGGGGTTTGTGGGTGCTGCAGACTCTCCTGCTTGCAGTGATGAAGGTGAGTAAGATGGGGCCACATCCCACAGAGCAGTCCTGGTGTTTCTGGGTGTGAGATGTGGCATGAGGGACTGCTGAAGGCGAAACAATGCCTGTTTTTTTTTAACTTCAGTTTTTTTTTTCTACTGCAGAGTGAGTGTTGCTGTAGAGCCTGTTGGAGCAGGGATCAGCTCAAACCTGTAAGAAATTAGTGTGGTGCTAGTACTGTGGATGCACCAAGTGCTGGAGGTCCAGTAGTGCAGGCCTTCCTGCAGCATGGTCTGCCTGTGTGCAGCTGAGCCATTTGAGAGCATCTCTGGGGCCTCTGGTAGTGAGGCTTGTCTTACTCCTATTAGTGTTGGGAGTAATCCTGCCTTGGAGGTGGTGACTGCAGGGTGGAGGACTCCCTGCTTATTTTGGTGCTCGTCTGGGGCCACTGCTGAGCTTCCCCTGCAATTTGGGATCAGCATGGTGCTGATGCTGGGCTGCCACTTTGCCCTTTTGTTTTTACTTTGGTAAGCCAAGCACAAATGTCTTTATAAACAGTAAAGAAGGTAGCCTGAGGTTTGTTCTCTATTTCTACTTTGTTTTGTCTTGTATTTCAGGGTTAGTGAGAGCTGCAGCAGAGAGCTGCTGGGCTCCCACTGTGCTCTTCCTGGTGCTTGCCCTGCGTACTGGAGCTGCTTGGTGGCGATGCAGCTTTTTTGAGGTAAAGGGCTACTGCTCAACTCTGGAAGGCTGAGCACAGCCCTGTTGCGACCTCAGTCCCGAAGGGGTTTTGTGTGTGTTCTGTGAGCAGGAAGGGGGCATGTTCCTTCTGCCCTATTGCTGCTGGGGGTGGGAAGCAGCAATAGGGCTAAGGTAAAAGCAATATTTGAGACTTGTATAATGTTTTTTTCATCTTCACAGGCTGGATGAGGGAGAGCTGCTGAGGAGCCTTGTAGAGTGAAGGTCAGCCTAAACTATGGAAGAGTTCTGGCAGCATTGGGACTGCTGGAGGAGGTGAGTGCAGGGTGGGGGCTACCTGCCTGTGAGAGGCTGATAGGCTCCCACCCTGTGTTTATTTGGGGGGGGGAGAGGGGGTGTTGTCATTGCTGGAATCCCACAGATGTTATTAGATGGGGCTGTCTTAGGGCAGCTGCTTGGCTCCCTGAGTCTAAGGATAACTCTGGGGTGCTGTGACTTGCTATAGTGGGTGTTGCAGGCTCTCCTGCTTCTAGTGATGGCTCTATTTCTCTCAGCTCTGGTCCTGCTGGGGGTAAAAAAGAGCACAAGGAAATGTCATGATGTTTAAAGAAAAAACAAGCTTGATCTAAGTAGTTTCAACTCTTGAGTTCTGTTGCAGGATGTCTTTCAGCAAGGATGAATGCAAATATGCAAGCAGCTCTGGGACTGTGAATGCAGGCATGTGAGTGCACCTGAGCTTGAAGTAGTAGGGTTGACTGCCTCCCTAGCCCTGCTGCTGGGGCTGAGAAGCAATATAAATGTCTGCTAACATGATAGCAATGTATGAAATTAACTGTACTATTAATTTTCATGTCTTGCAGGATGAGGGCAGGAATTGGAGTACAGAGCACTGGAAGGTGGAGCTGCCTGCCTTGTTTTGTCTTGGTGCAGGGGCTCTCACCCTGGCAGTCTGTTGGAGGTTTCCATCCTGCTGGTGCTGTTGGCAGTTCTTTAGACTTAGTTAAGTTGTGTTCTTGTGTCCTCTGTCTGTGCTGCTCTTGGGTTGCTGTTTATGGTTGGTTTCTTTATTACAGTGAGTGGTGATATGTGGGTCTCTGGCAGTTTTTCCTTGCTGGTGTTCAGGGTAGTGGTGTCTTTGTTTCTGGAGCATGGTGCTCAAGAGTTTTTTCTTTTCAATTTCATGTTTAGGTCTTCTTTGTGGTCCAGAGAAAGGTGACCAGGCCTATCTTAGATCATCTTTTTGGAAGATGTAGTGCTGAATCTTGATGTTGAAGGGTGCAGAGGCTTTGGTTGTTTTGTTGCTTAGTGTTACTTAAAGGATGTGATTAGCTTTTGTTGGGGGGCTGTGAGGGTGCTGGAGTGCTACTGTTTGGGTAGCATTCTGGTTGTTTTTGTTTTTTTTTGGGTGCTAGAGGCTGGGATTTGCACTATCTCAAAGAGATTATTTTTTTTGGGTGGGAGGGT
>JAOWBP010002392.1:26788212-26823708 GCA_028571105.1 Tragopan temminckii | reverse complement strand
GTCCTGTTTCTCAGATCTCAGGCTGCCTTTACAGCTTTGAATTTTTATGATGTATCTGTAGCAGAAGTGAACTTAATAATAATGACCATTAAAAAAATATATATCTCACTGGTGCTGCATGAAGAAGCAACGCCTCCTTTTTTGCTTGCTCAGTAGTATCCAACTTACATGTTAAATTCCCATTATTTCTCCTTAGGACTCTTCAAATAATAAATTGTAGGGGCCGTTTCCAATTAAGGAAAAAAGTAATTTCACTCCTGGCAAAATATTTCATCCAGCCTAGGGCAAAAGCCTTGTTTCAGATTTTAGCATTTAAGAATTTTCATTTTTTAAGGACAAAATTATTTCTGAAAAGAAAATTTGTTATTGACGTACTTCCATCAATTTGTTTGAGCACAGTATTTGACAATATTGTGTTGATTTATTCTGAGGCCGAATCTCTGAAAGAGAAAAAAAAATAGTCGTATTCTCAGCATATTTCATCTCCTTCTCTTGCCTACTTTCCTCTCCTGAAATTATCTGAACAATGTCACTATTTCTGTACTTGAGGGTTAATTTGAGTTAAGGCAAACTGCAAAGCCAAGCCACAGAGAATGACAGTTTCATTTCCTCGCAGTTTATTCCATTTCATAGAAGACCAAGTGAAGTAAGAACACAGTGCTCACTCTTCTGAGAAATAATCTTTACACGTGCCGTTATTTAGCCAAAGGTAGATTGTAACAACCTGAATGAAGGGGGCCATTATACACCCAAAAGTAAGGAGAGTGCACTGAGCTGCTCAAGGCAACGTGCAGCTTGGAAAAAGATGATGAACTCTAATGTTAAGTTAGTACTGAACTGGCGCAGCTGGCAACTAAGGAAGCAAGAAAACATTCCTATTAGAAATGTGAATACCACTGATTCAAAAATTTCTGAAGCTATAAACACTGGACACAGCAATGTCAATTTAAAGTCAATTTTCAGAGATCTAATAGAAGAGCAGTCAGTGCTGGAATAAACCACCACACCTCACTAAACTATTGTCAGAACAATAGCTAAGATACACACTGCAACTACTCTGAAAAACAGCCTTGGTACTATTGGTAATAAGGGAAATGAATGCAATAAAAGGTTCTCAGCCACTGCAACAACAGTAACAATATTAATATCATTTTGAAAAGATGGTCAAAGCATTTTGCTAATACTCATGAATTAACTTTGTTTGCAATGTATCTGCTGTTTGAAAATTGCACTTCCCATCTCATTCATATAGTTTAGCCATTCTGCCTGTATTTTAAAGAGTTGCCATGCATCCAAGAAAAAGTAAATATGAGCCTTGGATGTGCTTTCTTCCTGCTTTCAATATAGAAAAGGAAAATATAGCTCCGTGCAAGAAACACTGTCCTTTCCAGAAGAAGCTCTGCAATATGACCATAAGCCCCTGTGGTTATAAAAATGTCCTCTGTGGGAGACAGCTTCATTTGTAACAAGGTTTTGACAGTGCTAGAGGGATGCTTGATACGGAAAGGATGAGAAGAGCTTCAGCCATTTTCTCCACATGAATGCATCTGAAGTGTTTTGTAGGAAGCCCTTTTCTCCAGGAGCAGTGCATCAGGACAAACATTTCCCATTTCCCTGTAGGCCCAAAGTGATGATCGTACAAAGAAGTAAACCAAGCAGAAGTGAAGATGGCTACAATCAGTGGGTTCTCTTGCAGTGCAATAGACTACACATTTCACAAAGGGCAATAAGGTGATTGAGGACCTGGATGTGCCACTGCTGGGTCATTTGAGCAGCTTTTTTCAAGGTAAGATGGGGTGAGTGAGCTACACCCCATAAGAGAGTCCACTCCTGGAAACAGGAAAAATAAGCCAGAAACTATTTCAAAGTGCCAGGAGAGCTCTAATAATGAAAAGAGAAAATCCTTTACACAGAAATTTCAGTGAAACAAAGAAGGCTGACCAGAATGTTTCAGAGTGTGAAAAATTGTGAATAATAAACAGTGTAAGTTCTGTTTCACTGGCCAATTTCATGACAAAAAAAAAAGAAGCATTATGTGAATTATACTTGGTGCTGGCTGGAAGACTGTGTTCAGGGCACGATGTCTGTACTCTCTATAAATATTACTACATCCAGTAAACTCAAGGCAACGGCAAGGGGACTGTAAAACCATTGAGGATACCATATACTGCAATGGTTGTAAAAATTGCAGTAAAATAAAAATGATCTTTTATTAAATCTTTTGTTTGGGAGGAGTTTTGCATTTTAACAGGGTATTTAGCAATCAGGACAGCTTTTCAAAAGCAGCAGTCTCTCTGCCAAAAGATCTGATTTGGAGCCCTATAAAGTCCTCAAATGTCTTCCAATGCATTTGAGGGAAGGGGAAAGGTGAAATGCAGCAAGTTTTTTGCTCTGCTACAATTTTGCTTCTAGCAAACAGAGCCCCCATTTTGTCATCTCATCCTCTACCCAGATGATGCCCAGAGGCAGTGCAAAGATTGACTGCAGGCATGTGGGTCTCTGGATGGCTCTGAAAGGCAGTAGGCCACACATGGTTAGCGTGCACCCATTAGTGTTTAATTTCATTGTTAAATCTGCCTGCAGTTATGGATGTTCTTAGCTGAGACCGAACTCCTGTCACCTCCCTCAGATGTTTTCAGTATAAATATGAAGAACCTGGGAAAAAAAAAAAAAAGTTGTCTTCTAACAATTCAATACATAATAAAAAGCTACACAAAAGGCAGTTAGAACAAACAACCCCCCCATGTTATTTATCTTAAGTAGCAGAAGACAGGAACAGCATAAGAAAGCCGTGGGTGACCTGGAGGGCCAACAGCTGCACTGCAACTTATCGCCAGTTAATAGCCTAGTGCATTTTGCTTTTCTTTTTCTGCATTGAAATACACATAAAAATACTCTGGATTATCCATAATGCCGAGAATGGGAGGGGTTTTATGAAGTGAGATTGCCTTAAGAAATGGAGAAAAATTTGGTCACAAGCTACATTCACATCTTAAGGCAATATCTAAAGGACCTTCTCCACCCTGGCTAGAGTGAAGGCATTTCACCTGAAAGCAAACACACTGCAAAACCCAATTAAATTGCCCTCAGTTCAAGTGTCAGGACTGACAGGATTGGGACCACACTGAGCGAACTTTAATAGCAGAAAGCCAGAAGCAGTATCATTTCAGACTGGATAGACATATGTCAGTTATTTAAATGAAACAAAATAAATATTTTACAGTCTTAATAGCATTTGTCAATATATGCAATCATAATAAAGTCTAATACACTCTAAAGTTTAAGTACAGCTCTCATGTAACACCAAGTGAGTACTCTGGGTAATGTTTAAACATTTCAGAGGTTTAGAGCTTGGCCCTAAGAGCACCAAAAATATTTTCATTAAGAAAAGCACATTAATAGCAAATCCAGCAAAACTCTTAACAGTACACTATTAAATGTGTGCCTAAAAACAAATACTTCACCTATAGAGAAGTTCAATGCTTCGATAATTCAAAAATTTTTCATTCCTATTAAGAAAAATCCTCTAGACTGAAACAAAAAAATCAATCTGTATCGTCTTTTCTATTACAACCATCTCTCTCTGTTAGGATAAGCACAGCCTAATCAAACGCAAATATTTACTTTAACTAGTCAATCTCTGCATATTCTGTACTAAAGCCAGCGTACTGTATCTAATTAACCCTCCTGCTTCTCGGGCCACGTTGCTAGGATTTTATCTAGCTGTATACTAAACTTGTGGAATTTAAGTAAAAAACTCATAAGGGAAAAAATTGCACTTCACTGTGTGCGCTTGCAGCCCAGAAAGCTAATTGTATCCTGGGTTGCACTAAAAGAGGGTTAGCCAGGAGGGTGAGGGAGTGGATTGATCCCCTCTACTCCGCCCATGTAAGGCCCCATCTGGAGTACTGCATCCAGGCCTGGGCCCCCCAATACAAGAAAGATGTAGAGCTGCTGGAGTGTGTCCAGAGGAGGGCCACGAGGATGATCAGAGGGCTGGAGCAGCTGTACTATGCAGTAAGGTTGAGGGAGCTGGGCTTGTTTAACATGGAGAAAAAAAGGCTTAAGAGAGACCTCATAGCAGCCTTCAAGTACTTCAACGGAGATTACAAGCAGGAGGAAAATCAACTTTTTACATGTTCTGATAGTGACAGGACAAGGAGAATGGCTTTAAACCAAAAAAGGAGAAATTTTGGTTAGAAGCTAGAAGGAAATTCTTTACTCGAAGTGGTGAGTCCCAAGCACAGGCTGCCCAGAGAAGCTGTGGATGCCCCTTCCCTGTAGGTACTCAGGGCAAGGATGGATGGGGCCCTGGGCAGCCTGGGCTGGTGGGGGACAACCCTGCCCATGGCAGGAGGGCTGAAAGTAGATGATCTTTAAGGTCCCTTCCAACCTAAGCCATTCTACAGTTCAGTTCCTTTTGCTGCATCTATGATAACGTTTTTAATACATCTTGTACTCCACCAACACATATGGCACAAACCTCAGCAAAGGTGCTGACGGGGAAGAGGGCAGTGCTGCTGCCATCCAAATAAGGTTTGCAGAATCACACTATAGGATATAAGAGCAATATTTACTCCTGCAGGCACAGTAACTGAATTTCCAAGCCATAATCAGATGATGTGGTTTGCAGCATCTCCAGAACCCCTTGATGGAATTACATCTGCCTGATAAATTATACAATTTCCAGAACTGTACTTTACACAACGCATGGAGCCCTGTGTTCTGAAGCCTTGATAGATATATCATCTACTTTCTTCTTCTAACATACTGAGAGGCTTAAAACACACAAGGAGCTGCCCTTTGCTTAGAAGTGAGGCAAAAAGAAAGTGCCCGCAAGTTAAGGGAGACAATGCATTCTCTTTTTCTGAGCTGACAAAAAGGCAATGGGGGAAATGGGACACCTGTTACTGTCTGCAGCTTGTTTTTTTCCCCACTAAAACACAATGCAAACCCAGGGAGCATCGGTCAGCATAGAAATAGTGTGGCTACAGTCCCATAGTGGCCGGATTTTCATTCATTCAGTAAACTGCTGACTGGCAACAGGGTACTGGGCTAAAGTGACCTTTGGTTTGATCCAATGTCTTAAGGAATCTGAGCATTTTATTAAGCTGAAATCTTAATATTCTGAAACACAGTAGGACTAAAGCAGGATTAAAAGTTGGTTTCCTTTGCTGTCTTTAAGAACAGAAGATTATATGCTGAAGGAGTGGATTTCAACCTTTGAAAGCAGGAGGAATTAAGAAATATCATCCACATACTACTGTAGTAGTCCTAATAGTAGCCTAAACCCCTGAGAACTGATGAAAGAACAGGGTCTATCTTCCTCTATCTATCCTCTGGCTAGACAAGAATACTCAGTGAGGCTGGACAGAGAATAAATGAATGAGCAAATATTTAGTATACTTACTGAATTAGTGCCTTCTGCTTCCAGTGGTAATGTGGCAGAACACAAGACTAAAGAGAACAAGGTAGCTTCCTATGGCATAATCAGACCTTTAGCAGTGTAGAGAAAGACATCAGGCTGCTCAGGCTGACACAGCAGAGAAATGCAGTCAACACCAAACTTCCACTGCTGGAAACATGCAGCTTTTTTTATGCATTTGATAAAGCACTTACAAAAAAAAAGCTAAAATAAAAATCAAGCATGATCATAGAATCACAGAATGTTTTGGTTCAGAAGGGACCTCAAAGATCATATAGTTTTAACCCCCCTGCCAGAGGCAGGGTTGCCAAGCATTGGAATATGAAGAATGTATTTTCAACACATCCAAAGACTTGGTATAACATGTCTCCTGGTTATGATTTGTCACTTGAGAACAATTTATTGATTGTTCTACACCTTAGATGATAACAAAATACCCAAAGATGCTCAATGTCACTTAATACATATAGAAATGCCTTCAGTTTTACTAAAATTCTAAGTACAATTGAGGAACAGCATTAACTAAAATTATTTAATAAAAACACTTTTTTTGGCAAAACAAATATTTTGACTGGGGCAAAATGCATATGCGTACAGGGGATACTCATCCCCAGGTGAAGTGCAACCCTATTATAACCCTATGTCTATAGAATTAAAATCAGGAGACTCGTATAAATTGAATTTTTAATGCCTATTTGATCTCTTCAAAGAATCCCACCCTGTCTGCTGAGATGTCTCTTTTTGTGTCACATCTCTGAACAGCTTCAGTGTCTGCCTGCAGCACAGATCACAGAATTGTTTCCCTTACAGTTATTCAAGTTCTGCTGTAACCTCCACACCTGTGAGGTACGGCACAAACATTATTTTAAGTGCATCTTGTTCATTTAACTGCCTAATCTGGGGTATAATTAATACACAATATAGATCGGTATCATTTTGTAAGAAGCTGCTCCAGCTGAAGCTGATAAATACCCAGCAGCTCGTTTTAGTTGGAATTGGATTGAGCTACCCATGAAATCACTAAAATTAGTGTCTATCTGGAAATTGCTGTAACTACTCCAATTTGTTTCATATGATTGCATAAAAATAACACAGGATTGAATGAGGAATTCATGGAGGGTAACTGAAAACACTCTAGAAAGTATCATTAGAAAATGTGATCAGATTTTGATGACAATACTCATTCCAAATCCAATGACAGTACTTTTAAAATCTTTTTCAATATTAACAAACCTACATTTACCTGCAACACAGAGAGACTCTTCACAGATTCTTCAGTCTCTTTTATCAGGTAGATAAGCATTTCATAATTTCTTTTTCCTTAGTCATGCTTTGCCCTTTCATCTCCTGCTGCAGCCTAATTTTGAAACTAGAAGGTTCTTTTCATTTTTAAAGTTCTACTCAACCTCGTACTTCAGCATGGTGCCTTCAGCTAGAGAGAGGAGGAGCACCTCTACTTAAGTTTTATGGTTAAACGCTCCAATTCTGGAACAATTCAGTATGTCCAACCACCCAGAGAACTCAACTCTATTTCTGCCCTAAAGGAAAAAAACTCAGCAGACCAGCTGGTAGGTGATGGGGGAGGCTAAACCAATGTCTATTAAATTCCTGGAAGGCAATAAGTGACTTCGGCACATTTTGCATCTCTCCATCATTCTTTTCTTTTTAATCTCACACATGCACTGCCTTATATAACAATCAACACCACTTCTGCAAATACCCTGCAATACCTGATGTTGAAAAAACAGACCAAAACATTATATTTTTAGAGAAAAGCTTGATAACACCACTATAAAAAGCCTCTGTATCTGACAAAAAAAAAAATTACTACCTGAAGTCACTGTCATACCTTTAATCATACTAGTTAAGCTGAAATGAAGACTTCTCAATTTTCGGAGTGAGATTTGCTTAGTACTAGAAGCAAAAAGTGGGAACAGTTGACATCAGGTTGGCAGCATGCCTTCTGGCATTTTTGGTCAGATCTAAAGCATTGTGTTGACTTAGAATTACTATGCCTTGGATCACTTCAAAAATAGTACAAGTGAACAGCGTTGTTATTTCCAGGCCCATACACACTTCTTAAGAAACGAGAATGCTATTCTTTTTATAAGCAGAACTTGAACACTTCACATTTCTATTAAAAGTGAGATTCACTAGATGAATTTATTTTGTTTATAGTTTACATATTCTAAATCAATACTTCGTAAGAATGAAACATATTGACTATCTGAAGTGGTACACTTCATAGTGGTCACCATCTTTTTAAAATTATGATAATAGTAACATGTGCTATATAAAAATATACAAAATATATTTCCTTAAGATTTATGTAATAATTATTAATTACTGACAGAAGTATCTGCTTCATAGGATTCAGTGCAAAGCCCTGACCCAACAAGCCTGGATAACTGAAGGTGAATTTCTACATATGAAACAGGAATTCTAACCTGAAATAATGGAATAGGAGCCCTAAACCTATTAGCCTTTGTAAGGAGTGTGGTATTGTAGCTTTCATACAAAGTCTTCATTTCTTCCATCCTTCCTTCTATTTCCTGCTCTCGCTAACCTCCCGCAACCTGCTGGAGACTGGTAGTGCATGTGATGTGGCTGTTCAATAGACCAAAGTATGAAAAATACTTAATAACTTTTTCTCACTATGGTTAGCATGCATGAAATGAATGAGGCTTCCTGCATAAGGGATAAATCCATAACTAAATGTCAAAAACTATAACTCTCTCTGAAGGTAGCTTATTAAGAATTTGCTATGGTTCATTTTACAGTGACACTTCCATATTCAGGAGTGTCAGAGAACAGAGGAGCAACCCGGGATCAATTCATTCTGACATTAAAATAGGAGGAGATATAAAGAGGAAAGGGAGGGAGAACAGAACTGGTATCTAACAAAGCATCTGAACTCATTCAAAGATAAAGCAAATTCAAGATTCATTACTGAGCTCCCCAGTCCCAATCAGACAGGCTCTGAGGCACAGTTGGGGTGATTATAGCTTGCCGGAGTAACACATGGCAGTCCTAAAGCCCCATTTGCTTAAATAGCATGATATAGCTTTTCCTCCCAGCTCATGTATTAAAGCTCAATGGAAAAATTGAGTAAGAACAAAATACACAGTACGTGTATGTCAGAAAAGACTAACACCAAAGCTGTCAGTAAAAAAGCGAATTAACCACTATGGTACACTCAGGCCTCTGATACTATCAGTTTCTAAAAGCAATACTGGGAGCAATGCATGACTACAGCAAAATGCAGCTTGAATTCTAAAGACCAAGAGAATGAAAGCAAGAACAGAAGTCTGGGGATATAAAAGAAAATTAAAAAAAAAAAAACGAAAAACAACAGTTCTGTAGAAGCTGGATAAAAACCAACACTCGAAGAGAAAAAGAAAACCTCCCCTCTGGAAAACGCCTTCTCTGTAGCAATACACCAGCTTCACCAGAACAGAGGTGGGGACAGCTTCAATGCTGCCCAAAAGCAAAGCACCTCCACTCTGCTTCCCCTACCACACGAACTTTATTACTACCTGTTATCAAGGAGAGGGCATTTTCCATCTTTAGGAGAGTGTTCAGACCTCTGTAAAGCACAAAAACTGAAATGGAGGTCGGGGCAGCTCCAGGGAGCACCACCCAATTCAAGGGTTTTACCCAAACAACAATGATAAGAAAGAGGAAAGCGTGAGAAGCCTCAGTGTGCTACCAGTACATGAATTCAATCTCACAATAGTTGCCTGACAGCTGAGATGGGAGAGTTACCAAACTTCCTAGACTGGTGACAAACTGGAACAGGTTACCCAAGGAGGTTGTGGATGCCCCATCCCTGGAGGCATTCAAGGCCAGGCTGGATGCAGCTCTGGGCAGCGTGGTCTAGTGGGTGGTGACCCTGCACATAGCAGGGGGATTGAAACTAGATGATCATTGTGGTCCTTTTCAACCAGGCCATTGTACGATTACTGGCTCAGTATGGCATAACATGGATGAAGGCATGTTCTAACAACAAGTTACCTTCTCTTAATGCCAGAAATTTGGAGAACCACATTTGCATGCAAGGGTGAACTCCTGGAGGAACCCCAAACCAGAGGTGCCTGCAATGCACCTTGGCTTTGTTCAGCTCTCAGACTTCAACAGCTCTGTGGCAAATATCTTCTGCACTTACACATCTCACTTCCAGGGTTTTACAGCTAAGCTTTACAACCTAGCATCTGTAAATAATAAAATAAATAAACAACCTTCTCTTCATCCACTTTACTTTCTGGGGTTGCATTATGGTGTATCAGAAATGAAGCCTCTCTCCTAATGAAATAAAAGCACCAGCACTCCCAGAGGTGTGCAGCTTTTATGGAGGTTGGTCTGTGAGAACTTGATTATCGGAAAGAAAATTACTGCCAGGTGCTCAGCTTGGCCTTTTAGGTGCTGACTGCCTCCAGATTTGTAGGCTGTCCACAAGGAAAAGCATAGGGAGAAAAAATTGGGACGCTCTTAAAGGTTCATGAAGGTAATGGTCATTGTAAACTACCCAGGATGCTTTTATCATCTCAGGCAGGGAAAAAGTTACAAGTGAAAACACACAGCTATCACTAATAAGCTAGCTATTTCCTTCTGGGGCCTCCTATTACATATGATCAGCAAGGCTAGGTGCAGTCTAGGAAAAATAAATGGTCCAGGGTGGTAGGGGAACAACAAATCTGGGGACAAAAAGGTACCACTGAAGACCTCTTTTCATCACAGAATCATATAATCAACACTACATCTAGAAGTTCCTTGAACACCTCCAGGGTCAGTGACTTCACCACCTCCCTGGGCAGCCCATTCCAGTGTCTCACCACTTGAAATGCTATAATGGAATGATAATAGCAAGGTGGCAAAGTCTTTAGCTACAGCAAACGAGAATGAGCCCAAATACAGCAGCCACAGATGCAGAAATGAAGTAAAAGAGCTGCTCACCTTCAGAAGGTGGCAGGGTTCTCCGGCAAGAGATGCCTTCACCTCCACTGCCAACCCTTACATGAGGTCCAGGAACAGGTGGATCCTGGCTCCACCCCTTCTGCTCACTCAGGTATATTGCGTGCACCCGAGCTCCCCTGGGTTGGCCCTACCTTTGCACCAGGTGCTCAATCACTGCTTCAGGCAATGACTTAGCATTTCCACTACACCACTCTTTCAGAGAAGTACTATTTCCTAACAGCCAGCCTGAATCTCCCCTGGTGCAAATTGAGGCCATTCCCTCTAGTCCTATCACTAATTACACAAGAGAAGAGGCTGTTCCTCAGCTCACTACAACCTCCCTTCAGATAGTTATAGAGATCTCCCCTTACAGAGCTATAAACAGAGGGAAATGGAATGAAAGCCCCCTGATTTTCTAGGTTATAGAGCCCGGCCAACATCAGAGAACCCATTGTGAGTGTCAAGTGGCTCTTCACTCCATTACCAGAGATATCTCACACTGTTCACAGCAGCATTACCCAGGAAAAGGCAGCTTAGGTGCCTTTGCCACTTTTTCTCACTATGGAAATAGGAAAAATCTGATGTTAAACAGGTCTCTGACATTTGCAAGGTATTGCTATTGTATCCTACAGGAACTTCAGATGTTTTATGCTGTTCATTAACAGAAGAGATAAGTTAAACAAGTTTAAACATTATAAATTATGGATAAGTCAACATCTTAGCACTGTACAGAGACAGATCAAGTGGAAAAAAGGGAATGTGAAATTAAGAATCATTATTTTCAGAAGGCTGCTTAAACACTTCGCTGAGGAATTTCTCGACTACCATAGTAATGGCACATGCTCTTGTGGAGGATGTGGGCAGCATTACTGCAGAAGGACCTTGGTGCCTAGAGACTGTTGCTACAGGGACCATGATCAGATGCTCCACGTTTGTTTTCATGTAGGTAAGTAGATTAACCCTGGATTTCCTTCTGACCTCCCTGCTTGTTTATTGCGTTTTTTGGTGCTTTCGAGTTAACTGATGGGGAATCAAAAGCCATGCAAACAGCAAATGCTGTTTAGGAGACAGTGTGAAGCCCTGTAGTTTTTACAGAACTCTCCCTGAGCACACCCTGGCAGAACAGTGACATCAGCCATGCTTGGGCCCCAAGCCTGATACAACAAAGTGTTCAGAGAGGGACCACTGTGGTTTAAACTGGGCACTTCTGATGCTCTAATGCAGGATAAGAAGCTTCTTAATAACTCCACTGATGTTAAAGGATTACTCTCATCAGCCAAGTTGATTACATGGGAACCTGATTGAGGACACAGATGAAAAAGGTTTTTGAAATAAAGTATTTATCTACTCTTTTCACTCATGGTTTTTAAGTGTCTGATATCTATTTTAGAATTTTTGTGCAGTTTTTAATCAGCCAATTTTTGACTACACAGAAACAGGATATAAAGTTAATACACAGATTCTACCTAATTCTTATAATGCAAGAGACAGTATTTCATTCTCTCCAAGATGCCAAACAGGAAATCTTTCCAGGAAATTTCTGGCTGGGAATCAACCATATCAAGAAAAAAACGAACCAAGCAGCTCTCTTTTAATCTGACATCAATTTTCTGCCTGCTTTAGAGGAGCTACTTCCTCACTCATATCGAGAAGAAATAATACCTCTCATCCAAAAAAAGCTCCCCGTTTAGTCACGTTAGTTTTAATTAGCAGAAAAAAAATGATATTCTAATTATGACACTAATTACTTGCAGAGATCTCAATACCTTCATAGCATTTCATGAGAATGAGTAAAGCATAACCATGCATGCATTTTACCAGCTCCAATGCTACTTGATGTTCACTAAATATTTTTCAACTACAACGCCTGTTGCTTTACAATGAATGTTTTCTGTCTCAAAAGAATAGAGGACTAAGCACTTTTTCAAACACAGAAGAAAGTTCAGTTCTCTGATTAGAAAAACAAATCACATTCAGTTTAGTACATTTCATGTTGGTCTTCTGATTCCAAGGGAGCACCGTACATTGAAGCTCTATGCCTGTTTTTCACAGGGACTGTGGATAAGTACAGTTTATTAAACCCTGCTGAGACAATCTGTTCAGTCTGTTTTAATGTTGTTATAAGTCAGTTAGGCATGTACCATACTTGTTAGCTGTATATATATTAATTTAATGTATTGATGGACTGTCAGTACAAATACCTAATGAATATTAAAATACAAACTCAGATACAGAAATGCAAAGCAGAGCCAGCATGTGGTCACCATTTTGAGGGACAGGCAGAGAAAGGAAAAGACTAGAGTTCATAGTAAATGACAGTAAACACTCATGAAATGAACCTGAAAATAAATCACTAGCAACTTCCCAGGAAAGATGGAAAAAAAATAATAATTACTAATCTCAAAAACACTCTAAATATATGCTGTGAATTTTATCTTCTGCCAGCTGATTTCAATATAAATGAAAGCAGTACACCAGTAAGACAAAGAGAAATAATGAAAAGAAAATAAAGACACTGTATTATGGAAGGGAGGGAGAGGAGGGGAGAAAAAGAAATCCCCTACTGTCTTCTTCTCAATGCTAATTCCCTGTTTAACAATGGCTCTAAAAACGGATAGGAGTTGTTACTTTGCATGTTCTATATAATACAGTCATTCAGTAAAAGCATGTACAGACAAATCTCTCCTGCTTCAAATGAATGTAGCAGAACTTGATCTTGCATGTATCTCTCCCTTAGCTCACATACAGAGCTGCAGTGGGCTACCTGTTACAGGCTGAAGCCCAGCACACCCCTCAACTGCAGCTCAGTTTGTTATCTCACCTTCCTCAGGTGAAAGTGAAAAGCAAATTAGAAAAAAAAACAAAACAAAACATACCCTTGGGCCAGAGAAGGAAACATCAAACTAAGCAGAGAGATGGTGGAGTAGAGACACACAGTAATGAAACCAGGAGGAAGCAGTGCCCTGCAAAATCTGCCTGCAGTTCAGCCCTTCCTTCCTTCTCCCTTTACCACCTCTCTAAAATTACAAATGCATCTCTAAGGATGTACCTACTAATTGTGGAAAATAGAAAAATAGCAACTAAATAGCAGGTGTAATGCTATAATGTGATGAAAAATACGGCAATAATAGCAGGCTGGCAAAGTCTTCAGATGCAGCAAAGGAGGACAAGCCCAAATGCAACAACCGTAAACACAAAAATGAAAGAAAAAAGTTTGCTTACATTGAAAAGGTCTCCAACATGCAGAAATCTCTAACAAAAAATCCTCCTCTCTCCTGCCAACCCTTAAATGAGGTCTGGGAAGGGGTGGATCCTGGCTCCACCCCTTCTGCTCACTCAGGTACGCTGCATGCACCCAAGCTCCCCTGGGTTGGCCCTGCCTTCCCACCAGGTGCTCAGTCACTGGTTCAGGCTGTGACTTAGCATTTCTATTATAACAGAGAAGCAGGAAGAACTGTGTGGTAATCTCTCAGCTGGAAACTTGCAAGTACAGAAGGGACCTGTCATGAAAACTGAGTGTTAGGGCTGGTGGGCTGAGCCTGTGGTATCCAACTGGCTCTAAGATAACAGGATTGCAGTGTAGTTGTTGCATGTTCATTCAGGCACATAAGCACATGGAGGGATCAGCAAACTTCTGCAGACTATAAGAAAGATGCAAAGCTGAGATGGGCTCCATCCCTGATTATTATGGATGAGATGCTTCTGCGGAACCTTTCATGAGTCAGTGGGGGGAAGTTTGCAGGTTTATCTACGGTGAAGTTTTCCTAGATTGTAGCCAAACAGCTGTGTTCCCTGATGGGGAGGAGAGTGTGTCTTCGTGGAGCAAATCCACAAGGGCTTGTCATAATTTCAAGCATTACGTACACAGAAAGGCAGCAAGCCTTTGAAATGAAAGGGAAAATTAATGAAGTAATAAAACCAAGTTAAGAATCAGAATCCTGTATTACATTATACAATTGCCTGGTTGCTTCAGAAAAGATTTAGTAATAATTTTTTGGCTTAAATAGGATCTCATGATCAAATACCTCAAGTTAATCTTTGGGCTAGAAGAGGCTGCACAAAGGTTTATCTGCCTTCTCTCTTTCTCTTCTGCTTTCTTCCCAGTTCCTTTTTGTCTCATCTCCAGCCTTCAAATGACCCCTATAAAGTGATGAGGTGTGGAAAGCTTTCTGCTTTCCTGATCTTTCCTTTGGGCTCTGGATGCTCTTCCTCCAGCCCAGGAGATCAATTTCAGCAGTAGCTGTCAGAAAACTGCTTCAAGAAAGGCTGTAGGGTGGTGGGCCAGGGTTGTCAAAAAAAAAAAAAAAAAAAAAGGACTCATCATAGCTTGGCATGAGGTACTTCATCACATTGACTTAATAGGTAAACAGAATCTCTGGGTGAAGTGATACAGGAAGAGGTACTGCTGGCAGAAGAAAAGAATGCAACCCACTGGGAAACTTCATGAAGAAATGACTTCTTGGTCCAACAGTAGAATATGGGTAAATGGTAGAGAACACAGCTGAATTCAAGGGGTCCTACAGCCTTGGGATGGTGGAAAGCCAAACGTTGGAGAGCTAGATGCTCAAAGTAGCAGAAAGCACTGCACTTATTACCTGTTTTCTAGTCTCTGCAGTGGGAGCAGAGTCCCTGCACAGGCTTGATACCAAGGGGATTTTTAAACATCTATGTCAGACTTTAGAAAATAATTAGAGTCAATGGCCAATTTCATATCCTCATAAAAACATATTCTCAGTGCAAAACAACCAAACCAAACAAAAAAAAAAAAGCCCACAATAAAATGTCAGATTCAACCTGTTAGAAAATAAAAGCCAGATCTGGACAAATACTACCATCTAGGTCCAACTTGTCTGTAAGTCACTGTCTTTCCGCTAATTCCCAGATTTTATTTTGCCTTCTGCCATTAGAATAAGGCCTGGTACACAAAGGTAGATGTCAAGCAAACATTCAGTTCAGTTTAATTTGATGGAGTGTAAATAACACAGACTCTACATTCAGCACTCTGTAAATAAGACTGCATTATTCTTGTCTCTTGTGGCTACTTTCATTGTTTCTGGCAGGAAAACATAGAAAGGAAGGAAATCACTTATTTTGAGTTACAGGCTTTGCTTCTGTTATAGCTCACTAAAGGTCTAATCCTGTTGGGCTCAGAAAAGCTTTGGTAGGACAAAGGATGTTTAATTTAATCAAGGATTAAGGTCACACACCAAAGAAAAAATGGGTAAAATAAGGAAGCGAGGCCAGGACGCCATTGGGATGTGCTGAATTAGGCAGGATAAGTCCCTCCTCAGGCGAAGTTGACCTGGTGAGCATGGGAAGTGAAGTGAAACGTTTCTGAATTCAGGCAGCTATTCATGCATCCATCATTGAGGCACTGGGGCAAGGAAAGCGACCTCTTAATGACTCACCCATTTCCCTTGCTCAACAACAATGACAAAAGAAGAAACTGTCTTTAAAACCTATCTCAGCTAATATATGCATCCTCAGGTATCCATCAGTGTTGCTGTCACCTGCTGCCTTCCTTAGGCCTGCCATGTGTCAGGTCCATTTTCCTTGCTGTTACCTGGAGGTAAGGGGGATAGCTATAGTGCACAGCTTGCTGCTGCAGAATTCAACATCATCTGCTGAGAGCATTCAAAATGCCTCCTTATGTATTGCAATTCCCACTTTGTTAAACGTCCAGAATATAAGCTAGGCTCTTTGGAGGATGCAAGCAAATGGAAATGTACCACAATTAAATTTCACATTTGAAGCTGTGTAAAGTTAGTTCCAATCAAGCCATCAGTTGTCAACAATTAAGAGAAGGCCATCATTAGGCCTCATTTCAGCTGTGCTGAAATCAGTAATTAACTTCTCAAAGAAAGCAGATATTTTGCAGGGATGCAGAGTTGACATTTCAATTTGTGATGCACTTTTTAAGCCAAAGGAGGATGCATGCTGACACTAAATATTATGCCAACAAACCTTGGTAGGTTTTGAAGAGTCTTCTGTTCCACTTGGGGATGTTTTCCAACACCAGGGGAGATGAAAGCTGAAGGAAGGTAATCCCTTTAACTTGCAGTAAGCAGAGCATTAGCAATGACAGGTGTTCCTAAAAACTACCAGCAGAAACAACAGTGCCATTACTGAAGCTGCATCCACACCACTCATCCTTGAGCCCAACTCTTTCCACTGGAGGCAAACAGAGGGCAAAGAGCCCCAGTACTCCTGGTGATTTCTGATTTTCCAGCCTTCTTACAGATTGTGCAGATAGAAAAAGATATATATATTTTTTCCTGCAGCCACAGCTCCCAGTTGCTTTTGCTTTGGTTGCTTAGTTCTTCCTTGTTTGCTTATTTGAAAAACCTGAGGCTGTGGGAAATGATAGAAAGGTCTGTCTTACCAGCTGCTGCAAAATGCTGACACAGGCTAAAATCAGCAAGCTCGGTAAAGTGCTGCAGCTCATTTAAACATGAACATACACAAGCATAAGTATTAGGAATGTAGCTGACAATCGTAAGTCTTGCCAACCTTACATGCGTACAGGAGAGGAGAAGAAAGCTGCCTCATTGGTGTTCAGATACCACAGTGATGGGCACCATACAAATATATGGTACTTATCTAATATCAGTTAGATAGGGGTTGCCTACAAGATGTCATGGAGTACAATACACTGAAAATTGGGTAAACCAGTCATGTAATATTTTCTGCTGCAAGAAATGCATGAGGAAGAAAGCAAGATTCTGCTTTTTAACAACCAGATAAAATGCTTGATTCACACAAATCAAGACAACTGAAGCAATGGGAAATGCAGAGGACAGATCTGTTCTCAGGGAAATAAACTGAATGCTCTAACAAGCCTCTTCCAACTTCAGCTCCAGTTCCCAAGATAAGGGCAGAATTTCCTTCAATTTACAGACCTGCTGCAGTCAGAGAAGGGCAGGGGAAAGAGCACCCCAAGAGAAAGGCACTTCTGCCATCCCTCCAGCAGCTGGAATATGGTGCAGCCAGCACATCATCGTGCTTCCCATGCACACACTAGTGCCTGTGCCCCTGCCAGCTGGATTCAGCTGCAAGGGAGAAAGTCCTGGGCTCCTTCTGCTTTCTGACAGAGGTAGAAGTGAGCAAAGTGGCTAACCTGTGTGCCTGCTCTAGCTTGGCTGAGCAGGTTTCAGGCTGGGAGGCTCTGCCCGAGTAGATGTTCAGGCTTCAGCTAGGAATTGGACTGATAGCTTTTATGTTGTAAAATAAATTTAATAGAACTGTGAAAATCAATTTTATTTTGTTTTGTTCTAAACTGGCATCTAGTTGCTGACATGGATCATTAAGTGAAGCTGAGCAAAAAGGACTGAGAATGAATGAAAACCTATTTAACAGAGCAGCAGCAGCACTACCTGTAAAGAATAACAACTAAAATACAATGTGGAACATTTAAGGCGGTGGGTGACATTTTGTGTGCATCTCATCATGCCAGCATACCCCAGCTACTCTGAAATTTGTTTATGTAAATCAAATAGACAGACACAACATACTGTGGCAATGTGCAGTTTGATGAGAGAAAATTAAATTCCAAACAACAGCGACACCCAGCACTGCTACGGATGCAGACCCCAGGAACATTTTTATTATAATCTCTGTTCCACAAGGCTTTGAAATGTGGCTGTAAAAATTCACTTCATAATAAAACCTGGCACACAGCATAAGATCTCAGCCCAGAGAAGAGTTTTGATTTCTTTTCTTCTCTCTGTACAGACCAAGTCCTAAATTCACTTACAAAATGAAAAACAATAAATACATTTTCATTAGAGATGAATAAAGCATGACAGTTCAACCTGTCCTACACTTCTCAAATGCAAAAGAGAGAAAAGAAGGTTCCTCAGTTAGAAATGCACTGCATTTATGGGCCACAATGGCAGCTGGGATGTAAATAATGAAATCTGGTGACTTTGCATAATGATTTAATTGCTTATGGTATTTTAACAAGTTCCACAGCAAAAAGGATAGCTGTAATTAAAAACAGTTTACTTTTAAAAGCTCCTTATTATGTTTAATCTAAATATGTAATGAGAACCAACCTAAACCATTGTAGACCATAAAGGTTTGTATTCCCTGTTGTAGCAGAAATGCTAAGTCATGGCCAGTGATTGAGCTCCTGGTGGCAAGGCAGGGCCAACCCAGGGGAGCTCCGTGCATGCAATAAACCCCTTCCCAGACCTCATTTAAGGGTTGGCAATGGAGGCAAGGATATCTGTCCGGAGATCCCTGTGTACCTGAGGCCTTCTGAAGATAAGCAGCTTCTTTCCTTTATTTCCATGCCTATGACTGTTACACTGAGCAAATCCTTACTTCTTGTAGCCTAGGATCTTGCTGCTCTACTGCCATTGTTGTGCTTTCCATTGCATTATATATGTGTGAGTTCATCCCACGAGGGTCATGTGAGTAACTCATCCCAAATGAAGCTGATGAAATGGGACAAGGGAAGGATGCTCCGAGACATTGCTGAGTGTTTACTGAAGAGCCCCTCCCAAACCGTCATGGTAGTACAAGCCTTGCTTTTCTTATTACTTCCCAAAAGGGAATTCTTGCAGAATCCCACTCTTTTTCCCCACAGAAGGGATGCTTGGCATGCTGGAATAGACTTGCGCCAAATAACAAGGCATCTGAAAGGAACAAGCAAAGCAAAGAATGATGCTCTTTTCAAAATGATGTTCTCTGGGCAGGCTGCCATACACACAAGTTCTATTTTTAAGATGATCAACACCTGGATGTTGCTAACTGAAAATAAAATTTGGGCATATTAATACTCCATGATTCTATCACTAAAGAAATGCCTGTCAAAGGCAAGTATCCACCTCAAGTAATACTAAGCTGCTTTAGTAACAAACTGCACAGACAACTTTGCTGCAGCAAACTGATCCTCTGGGAACCAGTCAAAGACTATAGATAGGTCAAGAAAGACTTGCAAAATTCTGAATGATCCCTGCCCTTTAACCAGTCAGACCAGAAAATAGTGATCTAATGTATTCGTTTTAAAAAGGATAGAAATTAGAGCTGGTTCTTCAGCACACATGGAAAACTCTGAATTTTGAAAATTAAAACAACTATTCTTTTTACAAACGTAAAAGTGTGGGGCACCTAATTCTTTCTACAGTTAATCATGCACGGTGACAAAAGATTGGCAGCTTTATGAGTTTTAATGGAGCCAGAATGCATCTAACCTGTGATACTGCTGTGCTAACAGTATTAGGAGGAACTGTGCAAAAAATAATTGTTTTCTAGTAAGACTAGGTTGGTCAGTGTGTATTGCTCAGATTTTTGAAAAACAAAATATCAAGTGGGTGAACTTGATTGCTTATTATTGTCTTCCAACTTTGCCAATGGCTATTATATACGGGTATTCTTCCTATAATACATCCCTCTTACATTTTATTTCCTTCACTCCCACCAACAGTTTCTAGAAAGAATGTGCTGTTACTCACTTAAATTGGACAATTCAACAATAGTGGAGGGAATAATGGAGAGGAACCACAATCCCTCAAAGTGATAATAACCTGCAGAGATATTTTACTCCTCGTTTTTTAACCAGAACCTGACATTTCTCATTATTTCAGAGTGCAGATTGCCTAATCCAGAAGTATATCTATCATAAGCAATGCAGGTACAGAACTGACATCACAATTACTTTTACTGGTACCAGCCAAAAATGAACTATGTCTCAATGACCACAGATCAAATCTCTCCCACAGAGATAGCAGTATATCTGCACCGAAAACTTCTAAGTATTGAAATGAAAACATGCAGCTGTCAATCTGGAGAGAATGTTTAGAGAAGAGTCTGTCTTTGTCTCCACTTAATACTTTCCAATAGTCCATACTCGTCAAATAACAGCAGTATTTTATGCTATTTAACATGTGAAAATCCATCACAAAACATAATTTATCTATCAAGAAGAGATAACAATAGTTCTAGTGCAAAATGCTCACAGTAAAATATCAATCCATGGGAAACGCACCAGAGTTTGGCTTCTTCTGGAGTCTCAAAGCCCAGTTTTGCTAAAAGGTTCAGGACCCAGGTGAAGAGCATGAAAGCAATCTGTTTTTCATCTCACTGCTCTTACAAGAAAGCAGGCTCTTGGTGGCAATCACAAATACTACCTCTGACTACAAGAAAAAAGAGACGTTCTGCCTTCACTGAGTCTGTTCTACAGTTTTTGAAATGAAGTGCTGTAAATCTCAATGGCACCATAGAAAAATACAAGATCTCTGTAATTGTCCTACTACAATAAATAATGAGAGACCAAATGTTGTATTATTATCATCAGCTACATCTCTGATGCAATCTGCATTTATTATTCTTCAGGTTTGCAAAGAATAAAGAAATGCAAGCTGGAGTTTACAATAATGGCATTTTCCTCCATACTACTATTCTCTTCATGCTGAACAAGCGTGGGTGTGAGAAGAGTGAATGGAATCGAGCTGTCTACTAGAAAACGTGAATAACAAAATAAAGTTTTCAGCTTCAGTCGTGTACTCATATCAGGCCTTTTCCTACACGAATGCGCTGATATCACTACATTGCTACTCAAATAGATGACTGAGATTTTTCTACTAAAGGCTAGTTTTAGACCAAAACAACAACAACAAAGAAACAAATAAAAAAGAGCCATTCCAGGAGACCTACATGGGACTGGCCATACTAATTACCATTAATTAAAAATTATTATTTTCACAGATACTGATATCAGCTTGCCATCCGTCTGAAAATGTCTTCCTGATTTATTAATCATTCAAACTCAGAAGTCAAAGAGAATTTCTCTGTAACTTTCAGTAAAGGATTCAGTAAAAACTGTTTACTGAGTTGAAAGTCAGAATCCAGAGATGATGAAGGACATTATAGGAGGAGGGATAGTGTGCCTTACTAAGTAGAAATTCATTGCTTTTATGTGAATGAGGACAACAATGGTTTGGGTTTAATGGTGAACAAGAACTACCAGTGTGATGAAATTGTGAAAGAGAGAAATGTTCTGCCATAATGCACCAAGTAAGGTATTTCTGACTCAAATTGAGGAAGGTACAGCTGCAATCTCATCTGATACACTCTGCACAACTGCTGTTACTGACCTTCAATAAATGAACCAGTGCTGATTTGAGATATAGGGATGAGGAAAGACCTCACTTGCAAGAGGAAAAAAGCCCTTCTAAGGTGCATGGAAAAAAGGAACAAAACTGAAGATAGCTGAAGACAAAAACAGAGACAAGCACGTTGAAGGGAAAGCCAACATTAACAAAAGCATTCAGTAACACACTGGCAGTGAAGAAATCTGGTCTGGACTCACAAAGAAGCAACACAAGATAGGAAATGTTTCCCAACAGGAGGAGCACACTAGAACTAGAAAACTCCCAGGAGAACACTCAAGTGCACAAAAAATCCTCCAGACTGGAATAAAGATGGAACTTGATGAAGCTGCAAAAGGAACCACATGGTGTGCTTGCCTATCATAGCAGGATAATGGATTCGATGACCCAGCAGGTCCCTTTGATTCCTATGGTCATAGAACAGCAATAAAGTAAATTGTCTGTAGTTCTGTCACTTGGGTCTTCTGTTTTTATCAGACAAAGATCTTGAACTGCAGAGCTAAAACAAACCAACCAAGCTTACTTAAAACATTATTTTAAGCGAACATATAAATATCTAAGCAATGCAAAGTTGTTTCAAAGCTCTACAGGAAAGCAAGATAAAAGATGGATTCAGGAGTTTGATGGATAGGATTTATTCTGTGCTAATGCATGATACTGGTAAGCACTGCCTTTCCTTGCACTTGGTATGTTTCCAAAAGGGAGCATCAGATTAACTCTCACTTAATCAACCCTCTAAATAGCTGCAATCTCAAACCTCTTTCTCCAGTGCCTATTGCTGATGATAGTCCTAGATAAACATTGTCAGCATGGGTATGAAATTCAAGCATTACAGCAAAGTGCCTTCCAACACTGCTGAAAGTTTCAGCCTCCAAAGTCAAATGAATCATTATAGTATCAGTTTCCTTTTGACTTTACTTTCAAGTCCTCCAAAGCAAAAATTTACTAAGGTTTTAAAATTGACTCCTGTCACCTTGCATCCAACTGCCTCAACCCCAAACACATAAGAACCACAGAAGAAAAATTTCCACTTTATTGTCATATTGAACATACAGTGTTCTTGCAATGAATCAACATCATGAGGTTTTAATCCTCTTTCAACTTCCACTAAATACCATGAATCAGAAACCTGTCAGCTCTAGTGTGACAGGAAACCAGTTTCTATTCCCTTGAGATGCTGGTGAAATAAGTATGATGAGACCTTTTTTTTTTTTCCCCTCATAGGGGTTGATTACAAAAGAGCGAAGCATCTGGAAATGTAATCTCCAGCACAAGTTCAATATTGATATCTTATGTGTTGAGAGGTTTTAAAATGCTACAATATATGGCAAAACCTTTGCAGTTTTCCAAGGCATGTGGTTAAGAGATGAGATGGAAAAATAACTTTCTCAGGCATTGGACAGAGAATCCCTGCAGCAAACCCAAGATGCAAATATGACAACCTGTGTGCAAAGAATCCTCTTTTCCCTCCCCAGTGAAAGCCAGCTCTTGATAGAGAAGTAGGCAGCTCTTGCTCAGATTTTTGCCCATCAATAAGTTAAGGATCCTTCTTCTCCTCCTTGTCTAAACATTGTCCTAAGATAATTCAAAACATCTCTGTTAAGTTGCTCTGCAAAAATAAGAAATTTGCACTAGGATGTTATGGAGACAGAATTTTTTCCCATTAGGTCTATCTGACTTGAGAGGGCTGTGAAGCAGTTTCATCAAAGTTTGAAAGAATCCCATCCACTCTAGAAGTGTCACTACGCAGGCCCAAAATTCAATTGCACTGAAACTGAACGGTCTGCCTTCAGGTCTCATCCACAATGCAACATGATTAGATGACCTGAAATCACAGTCAGTCACCATTTCTGCAGCCCCTCTTTGCTGAAGCATTAGGGAAGCTTCAACTACGCATCACGGAGAAACTCAAGGGCTAAAGACCATAAGAACCAAATCTAGTACCTGATTTAGTGATTGGCAATCCTGCCCATGGCAGTGGGGTTGAAACTAGATGATCTTTGAGATCCCTTCCAACCCAAGCCATTCTATGATTCTATGCTTAATGAGAGTCCATGTTTTTTTAAACATGCCTCAGGACTCCTTCTTAAACTCTTTCCTACTATAAAATGGACAAGCCACGTGTGGTATATGACTGCTGTAGCAACTTGAAGCATAACTTCATAACAATGAACCATTTATTTTATCAATCATTTTAAATGTTGTCTTGATTATTAAAAAACAAACCAATAATATTCAGTGGGAGCTAACATTAAAGATACACACTATGGATTGAAGTCAAATGATCTACAGCCCAAAATGCTTCTCTGACACTGGGCAGTATTAATAACTGATATTTTGTTCATCTTTGAACTGCTACTCCTTCTTCTTGCCATCGGTTTTTCTACTTTCCTCCAAGCCCACAAGTTGCAACCGTCTGAAAATAATTGCTATGACAACTGATGCTGGTCCCAAGAGTATGAAAGGAAATACCGGCAGCAAACTTCAATAAGCAGTGTAATGAAGCAGAAAAGATCATGGGAAGTTTCTTGTGGGTTCATGGTATGGACAGTGAGCAATCTGGAGGATTCCTGGATGTTCCAGGGCTATCCAAGCTCTGGGCTAAAACATTCACATATGCTGCTGAAGGTGACCAGAGTGCCCTGAATAGGACAGAAAGATGCTTCAAAGGAGCAGAGTATAAGCTTGGAGGAGAAAGGCAGCAGGGTGATGGCAGAGTGGCTTAAAAATGAAAACAGATTCACAGGGAGTGGGGCCAGAAAGGCCATTACAAAACTTTGTTCAGCATCCTGTGACACAAAGGGTTGAGTATGTTGTACAGCTGTAGAAAAAGCCAGAGGAAGATTTTCAGAAAAATAAAACAGGGCTAAGCAGCCTCCTCCCACACATTTTCAATTTTCTGAGCTTTCAGCTAACTGACCTTTTCATCTTTGTCACTAAATAACCATCCAAAGACAAAAATCTAACATGAATCTTAAGTAAATGAACAGAAACAAACATCCTTGTTTTTACCTATTCATGTTTTAATAATTAAGGAAATGTCATAATCATAACCACAGGTTATGACACCACTGTGTGGTGTCACAGAATCATAGAATCACATAGAATCACAGAATCACAAGGTTGGAAAAGACCTGTAAGATCATCTAGTCCAACCGTAGATCATCTAGTCCAACCGTGTCATCAGAAAGCTGATTTAGGTTTGGCTGGATGAATTAATTGATTCTTTATCTCATCTTAATTCAGACTTTCCTTGCTTTATCATTACTGATTCTGCAATTACTGTACACATTCTTTTCTATGTCTTCTTATCTAATAACAGTTTTTTTTCTTTCAACTTTAAGGAAGATTTCAGTTTAAGGATTCCCAGTGACATCTAAGTGTCTCGCTAAAACTAGTTAATTTAGCTAACTACAGTCTTATTGTGAAACAGACTGGTAACACAGGAGAAATGAGTTGCAGTTATGACTGACAGGGTTGTGAGCAATTGCCTGATAATCTCATCATTTTTTTTTCCTAACTTTGAGTTAAAAATAATATCATATTTCCTCCTTCAGCTATGTATTACTTTGTTATGTTAAAACTGAGATCAAGAAATTAGTTGAAATTTCTTTGAAAGAAAGCCTCAAGTTAAGAGCAGGTAATAAGCCTCCAGCCAGGAAACAATTCTGTAGAAAAGTAAACATTGCTAAGAAAGCTTCTTACAACCCTGCTGTCAAAGTGCTATGGCTCAAGGCAAGAACCACTAGAGCCCCAAATGAAAGCAGTGCAGGCTGCGGAAAAGAGCAGCAGACAAATAAGGACATTTCTTGCCCAGGTGCAATGTTTCCATTAGGATTTGTAGTACAGGAAGAAGCGTGTGAAATCCAGAATCAGGTCTAAGGAGAAAATGACTTTTGTTCATAGGCAGCACGCTGGGTATATTGTTGTATTCGGGACCAATAAATCAAGTTTTACCCATAAGCACCACAAACTGAACTTTAAGAAGGCATCTCTGGGTAGGAATAAACTACTCTGTTTATTCAGGTCAATAAATCAATTAAGACCTGAAGCATTTCTCCCCCTGAATAAAGATACCATGCTATTTACACACCATCGCTATTAAGATTCAGCCAAGATAGTTCTAGCTGCAAAGGATCTGCCATATGTATACTTGTGATCTAAAGGGCTGTAAGATTTCAGGACTTTAGCGAGGAGCTTATAATTGCCTAGCCCAGATGAAGGGCTGGCATCTCTACTTCTTATACAATTTGGCAAATGATGCTAGTACGCATGGAAGTGCCTGTGGGGATCAGAAAGCACCTCTGAGCAAGCATCCCTATGTTCAAGCAAGCACATCTTCAAATCTGAACCTAAAATGCAGTACTGTGGGAAAAATCTTGGTCTGCAGTAGACTGAAAATAGAATAGCATGGTCTGCTTCCAGTTCTGCCAGTCTGGGATATAAGTCTTCTTGTGAGAGCCTATTCCCCAGGCTTTATTTCAAACACAAGCCGAAAAGATGATGGCAGTTCAGCCCGATGAACTGCCCAATGAACAAAGACAAAGGGCTCATGCCATTTCCTCCTAGAAACTGGAAAAAAATAAAATCCTTTCTCCTTCACTGCAAACCAATCCCAAATGTCAACACTTTGCCAGTTTTGAGGGACCCTGCAGACAAAAACTTGCCTTTGCCCAACTCCAACAGCTTGCGTAAAGGGGTCAGCGTTAACTGAAACTGCAGCTAGAAAGCGCTTGGGGCAGAAGAAAAGGAAAAAGACAATGGACAATTTGAAACCAAGCTGGCAGAAGGGAGATTAAATGCTGTGCTGGCTTCTCAGCTGTAGGTGGATCCCTTCATCCCTGTTACTGTGGTGCTCAGATACGCTGCTCCTTAAAGCCTCATATATTTAACTGGGAGCATGATTGCCACTTTAAAAAAAAATAAAAATAAAAAAGTGTTATAGATATTTCTAATGTAAGAGGGACATAAAGAATGACAGAAAATTTCATTTCCTCTAAAATATAACAATGCTTCGTTTCCAATTGCTTTTCTTCTGTGAATTTTACTCTTTTGTCCAGATTTGGATGTGGTAGAAGGATGGATGCTGTGAGTGAACCCTGATGGCTTTTTGAATGCCCTGACTGCTGCACAGTATGTAAGCATGCTGTCAAAGCTGATGCCTTTCTATAGGTTTGCACAGTACTTCACAGGCAAAAAGGAAGAAGGAAGTAAATTCCATGTTTCACAGGAATGCTAATCTTGAGTATTACATCTAAATTATGCCAAAGAAATATTTATAGGATTAAATTCTCCCATCAACTAAAGCAGTACAAATCTGTTGTAATTCCATGATCTGAAGAGCCTTTGCTAATTAAATCACCCCAAACCCAAGGAAACTAGTACAGCCAAACAATACAAGAAGTCAGAGGGCAAGCTTCTCAGCCAGTTCAAGGCTCAGCTCCACACGCTACCTCCTCCTCTCATGCAAAGCCAAGAAAATTCAGGCGTGGGTCAGGAACTCCTAATCCCTGCTCTCAAAGCTGCAAATTCCTCTTAAGTATTCTTCTACTTTTCCCTGCAAATATTACTGTAACAAAATTCTTGCTTTTTTTTTTTTTTTTTCTCTTCTAAATCAGTTTATCTGTTCCCTGTAAGAATCAGATCTCTTTAGAGACAGATGATCTTTTTGAACATATTTAGGAGCTCCACCTACAGTATTACAGCCAGTGAAGTTATTTCCCCTTTTATGTTTGAAACCTCTCTGCCTTGTTGAGAGCACCTGTAGTATCCACAACATAAGACAGTGCAGGAGCAGCTCTTCTTCACTGCTTTGGAAGTCTGCTTCTTTTTATCCTCTTCTTTCAGTTGTGGACAATAGTAGTAAATATAATGCAAAAAATATATATTTTTTAATTACAGTAAGCACAAAAGGATAATTACCTCTCCAGATGACTGTGCTTCCTCCAAGGTCCTAAATTGAAAGGGCCTTTAGATTCAACTATCAAAGCCCCTGCATGTGTTAAGCACATGCGAGGGAGAGATGTGCTCATGTGCCATGATAAATTATTACAACTTGGACTTGAAGTTAATCAGGAGCGTAAGCACCCTCTTGGGCTAGGGCAGAGCCCCTCATTATATTGTGCCAGGACTGTAATGGACTGATTATTAAAATCCTTCTGTTGAGAGTGATCATTAGAGGAATACAATACAGCATTTGATTAACAGGAAGTCAAAGAAAGACATACTTTACTGACTCACTACCAGGCAGCAGAAAAGAGCCATTTCCAATTCCTTGAATATCAACTTAAAAAAAAATTAGATATTACCTAATTTTGTTGTGTGGGATTATAAAACCTGCCTTGCACTTCTCTCATTTTTTTTTTTTTTTTTTTGGCTGGTCATTTAAAGCTCCTATTTAGTCTAATTTTATTCCATTTAATCTGTTGTTTTATTGAGCAATTTCATTGTTCTGGTTCTGCATAAGACTTTTCCCTTACTCAGGAATTGCAGTCTGTAATAACAGCAATCAAGGCAGTTCATTCTGACAAATGTGTCAGAAAATGACTGCTGTGACTTGGAAATATTGAAAGTGACTGATAACACAATGTACGAAGCAGAATAAATGCATACAAATGGAAAGTTTTAGCTGAACTAAGTATGAACTAAATACAGTGTCAGAGCCCTGCACTAAAAGCTCTACTTGCAGGTGGGTACAGTGGCAAATTGCTAAATACACGCTGCAAAGTGTTTTATGAATAAAGTGGCAAGCACAGTTTTTCCTTGGCCATATCATCATCATTTTTTATTTGCACTTAGCTGTAAAGTAGAATGAAGTCACATTTAAGTACAAAATGTGGCTCTGGAAAACACTTGGCTTTTATAAAAGTTATCAGATCTATGATAGCTAGGATCAAGTCCATGATTTATTTTGGGCTAACCTTGCCCAGGTCGATGACCACAGTCCTTACCATTGCCAAGTCTTCTCTGAATGTGGATGGAGCTCCTTCAAAACTCATCCCCAGGACATTTTTTTCTTCAGGGCTACAGAAACCAAAGTCTTCCCAACCCCAGCTTCACCTTCGTTTGTGCACGGTACTACATAATAAGGAAAGTTCCCTTTATTCACCCCCATAATATGTGAGTGGCTGTTCTTCCTTGGCTGCACACTCCAGGAATAAAATTTCCAGCTTAGGTATGCATAAATCCTCAAATTGTCACAGCATCAAGTTCATTATTTACCAGAGCACATTTCAGCTTTGAAAACAGGCTTTATTTTCAGGCAAAAAACTTTCATTTTTATCTGGAAAACAGGGCCTGTTGAAGACTAGCTTTATGGTCCAGCTAAAGGTCAATTACCATTCAGACTAACGAAATGGGTTAGGAAAGATCTATTATTCTTTACCATTTTGCTTCTCTTGCTCATTTTATCTGAAATTGGCTGACCAGCGCTACATGCAACGTAGTTCAAGAAGCAGTAACCTTTGGCAGGCAGTGCTGCCGTAGGAGTGGGAGAGCCAAGCCTTCATTTGTGGCTCTGTAAACCAGACTGCTGCTCAGTTGAAGCCCTCCTATACGCTGGAGAAGCTTTGCACTCACCTTCCACCTTCCCGGTATCTGCAGGCAAGCCAGCTGTCCAGTTGTATTGGAGGGAGCAGTTTTACCTGCTCCCCTCAAGGGCGATGGACATGAGTACAAGAGAAGGTGGCCAGAAAAACTGAGAAGTGCTCCAGTAAAGTGCATGTTAACCACATGCATAATCTCTTCATTAGAGATTCATAAAATGGAAAGGTCTCAGAGGGAAGCCACTTGCTGAGACTTCTTTTAGCTTTACTGTCATCAGATTTATAACTAAGCTGTTTCAAATTCTGCAGCCATGCACTCATTCTATAAAATTTTAAAACACATGAGCAACTTAGCTTACAATAAATGTTACTTCCGTATAGTTAGATGAGCAATGCTTCTGCCACTGATTGTCAGCACGCACCTCTTTGGGCAATATCTGGTCATTTTGCAAACTGAGCCTGAGGTACTTAAGGCTATAAAGTCTTTTTTTTTTTTAAGAAACAGCTTGAAAAGTGATATCTACTGGCAATTTTAACACATTTTAATAATGTTTTCATTGGAATAGTTCAGGTATAGTAATGAGGGATTTATAAACACCTTACCTGGCCTGCTTTTCTAAAACATTGAAAGCAGTGCCCTTTCTGAAAGCAAACAGTAGCAAAGTAAGTAAGAAGGTGCTTTTTTTTTCCCCCATATAAATGGGGGAGCAGTTTCCTTTAAGAAAGGAGTACATAGTCCCAAGGTCTCAAAAAAAACACCCTGTTTACAAAGAGCAGCAACTCCTTTACATACATCAGATACAGGAGTGCCTTCCCACAAAAAAGCAGATGAGTAGTTCTCTAATTTTCATAGTTCAATGCTGAATGAATGCAACAAGGTCTAATGATTTTCCCTTGTGTCTTTCTTCCTCAAGCTACTGAGTGCTGCTACTTCTGCATCCTTTAACTTACCCTCATCAATTAATATTACAGTATATTTTAAAAGCCCACTAATCTGGTGGCTGCTGTTACATATTCTCATTAATACATTTTCCATTATGTGCATGCTATAAATTTCAGACTTGCTGCAGAATCTTTTAACTCACCCCATCAGTTAGTATTACAGCATATTAAAAATTTGCTAAAGTCTGAGTTTCTGTCTCTCTCAGTTTCTAATAATGAATTTACCGTGGACATGAAACCTTCAAGGCATGGAGGCCAATTGCAGTTTATCTCAGAGGAAGTGGGTCAGGAACAAGGTAGGTGGACGTATTTTGAGGCCTAGGATCTGATGTAATTTCTAGTTTCACTCCTACAAGCTGCATGTGAACAGTTACAAAATTAGAATGGAATGTGGTATTTTTGATGATTTTTAAATATGTGTTACATTGGTGTGTTACTAGAGGGGTTAGTACCTTACATCCTACTTATCATCAAAACTATCCTGTTACTAAGTCCTAATTTGAAGTTAACTCTTTCCTTAACAGTGACAATATATGAGTTAATTAACATTGGATTCCCATATCAAATTGCTCTGACATCTGGAACAAACTTTTGTTTTTTCCTCCATTGTAATTTCAGTTACATGAACTTGTCTACATGAACTTGTTCTAGGCCATGAACGTGATCAAAGGTCTGGCTCAAAGAAATAAATATTTCCATTTAAATACAGGCTTTGCTTCAACTCCAACAACTCTCTCAGTTTTCTACAAGAATAAAAGCGGAGAGAGGGGTTTTACTAGGTTCTCTACTGTATTTTTCAAAGTCCAGCACAGAACAGCATTACAATTCTAATCAAATAATGGGAGCAAAGCAAACCTGAGGTTTTACTCAGGCATCTACTATTCTTCAGATTATCTTCGTATTTAACTATGAAAAATCCACTATCCACTTAGATCATTATGGCCAGCCTTCTGGAAGGTTAGGAGGGTTAGTTTCCCCTTACGTGGCAAAAGCATAAATGAGAAAGTAAGAGACATTCACTTGGATTTTCACTGAAAATATAAATGGGGGAGCAGTTTCCTTTAAGAAAGGAGTACATAGTCCCAAGGTCTCAAAAAAAGAAATGAACTTGGGAAGGAAGCAATTTTCCCTGCACTGTCGTCTTTGGACATCAGTGACCTCCAAGACAGAATGAAAACCTAAGCAGGGAGAATTAATAGCAAGGAGGCAGGATGAACACATATTTATGACTCAGGGCAGGAACTTTCTAAACCTCAGAGTTTTGCTGACGGGATAAAAAAGGACAAGAAAAAAAAATTATCCATACTATTTTGTTTAAAGCATATCCCTAATGATTTGTGAAAGTGAAGTCAAACTGTGCACAGTGGCTCTCTTCCTTGCCTCCAAAGTTGTGGACATCTGAAAATGCAACAGCTTGCTGCTAGCAAGGTGTCTTAGAGCTTTGTTGTGGGGAAATCATTATAAATCTCCATTTCTTTTTCCCCTGGACAGAAAGAAATGTCTGACTTTTTTAGCTGAAACACAAATTCTTTGTGACTCTTTGTGATTTATACCAAATTAAATCTGCAGGTTCTGCAGAAGCTACATGGTGGCTGTGCCTGTCATGCAATGTGTCATTGCATACCCCACCCCTAATAAATTAATGCCAGGACATGTGTGGCTGCTGCTTCTCCTTTGTGCACAAAGACAACTTCAGGTGTCTGGGAACTCAGCCAGGGTCAGCATTGGTTGGGGAAACAGCTGACCAACAATGAGCTGAGTGCCACATTACTGGCTCTGGGGGCAATTTTGCTTTCTCCCCTACTGTCACTGCTTCCTTTTAAATAAAAGTGAAGTCACTGAGGCAGAACACACACGGATGCTCTAGGAATATAAGAAACGTAGCACAACTCTAGCTTAGTTTTTCAGTGGTACTGGCTCTTGACAGCTGTGAGTTACTTAAGTGAGAGGCTGGCCTCCTACGAGCGTGAAATTAGTGTTCCCTCTGCTCATAATGTGCCTGCCAGGAGAGCAGAACAAGAGCATTGTTCAGCAGAGGAAGGGGAACAGGATCTGAGTGCTTCCCCATCGCCTCCTCCTCAACCCCTCCAGAAGCCAGCCCCAGCACCACACCTGAACCATTGCAGCTGCACTGCAGGCAGCATGGGACATGCTGTGAACTGCTCTGAAAGATCTTGCAATTATATTTATGCCTTCCAGAAGTCAGTGGAATTTTTAGAGCTTTGGACTGAAAAGACTTAACAGGTGTCAAATTTAGTGTCAGCACACTGTTCCTCACAAATCAAATGACACATCCTCTTCAAAGTCTCCCACAGAATTTGACAGTTCGTATTATTAAAGCCCCTGTCATTACTTTGTAGGAAAAATAGAGACAGAAAACTGATGCACTGCATGGAGGCTGCTGGTGCTCAGAAGGTGAAGCCTTAGTGACAAAGACAAGGGGACAACAGTCTACTCATGGACATCAACTGACTGGCTAATAGCACAGCCAGGTGCAGTTGTTAAGATCTCTGACACATGAATTAAGTCATCAGAATGCTACAAGTCCCTCACTCAAACGTTACCTACAACATTTTCTACGCTACTAGTGCTACAGCCACACATTGTTCCTTGGATGAATCTGTTTTCAGAGACAGCAATAGATAGAAGGGTCACAGCAACTGTGTGGGACCCTGGAGGGTCATCTCCCCATCCCAAGATATTAAAAGGGCAGCTTCACTCTGCAGTCAGACCGCTTGCTGTGACTCACATCATAGTTATGGCCTAGAAGAGACCTTCTGCACATGGGAAAGAAAGGTCTGAAAGATCGGTTTCCTTGCAGTGCTTTCAGGCAGCCACCTTTTTGTTACACTAAGCCATACCCACAAGAAGGCTTTTTGAAAGTATATTCATACTGCATCTTGAATGACATAACTCTACTCATCGGAAATGGTTTGGTCTCCCCCAAAATGTTAGATTTCATTCAGGATAGAGGGAATAACCCTATACAGGTTTTCATCAAGCTTGCATTTGTAATTAAAATTCTGAGTTTAAATTGCATTAGTTCAAATATGTGGCAGCACTCCCTCTTCTCTCTGAAGGTTAGAGGCATCACTTTACACCTGTAAAATTACAAATGCAAGCATACTGTCATCACCATGCTCCAGGCACTGCAGCCTCGATGCCTTGTGTGTGTCAGACCCCAGAGAACGACGTAGCAGACACCCCAAACATATCATTTGTTTGGAAATCCCAAACGTCTAAGCGTCACCACAGTGCTATCATGACAGCAGCTCATGCCCTGCAGCCTGTGAGAGAAGGGGAGAGGATTGACACATCTCCCCTCTTTTCCTGTTTCTCTGGAAATGGCCTGAATCTTCAGAAAAGGTATTTAAAAGCCTTAAACTCATGCTCATGCTTCCTGCTCTGAGATCAAAATCTCCTGTAATCTTGCTAGACCATCAATATCTACACCCTAGGGATTTAACTCTATGCAGCTTATGGGTTTATATGAAATTTCATAAAAGAGAAGCCCTGCATTTTCACATAAATATATTTATTTGGGGAAAGATTGAGAAATGCCAATATATTTCAAACCAGTTCCCTACTGCATTAAAGAATGTGAAATATTCATGTGAACATTTGCTAATCCCACCCAGTGAAATCTATTTCCCTTTCTATTTAGCATGCAGGCTGCATCAGCTGGAGGTTGTTCAGCCTTTTCAGTAGGAAGAAAAGCAAGGATGATTTGTGAAAACCACATGGAAGTAATCATAAGGAACAGTAATGAAGAGGTTATACAACAAAAAAAAAAACAAAAAAACCAACAACAAACACCCTTGTAAGCTACCTTGTAAGCATGCTTTCTCTTCCATGTGTTTGTTTCTCGTATAGTGTTTCACAGATTCAAACTGTAAATTTATATTTATGGACATAATTAGAAATGCAATATAATAAGCTCTTATAATACAGAAATAAAAATCTAAAGGCAGCACAGACATTTGCAGAGCATACATCTCAGGCTCTCTAAATTCTCCAGTAGGCAGTTTAACTCGAAGCAAATTCCAATTTCTCTGTTCAGCCATTAGTCTTGATAATGCAATGAGTCATTTTTTCAGCAGTGTTGAGTTTTGCATATCTACCCAGACCCTCTGGTGGCCAGAGATCTCACAAATTATCCCTTTCTTCAACCACCTGAACTCTCATAACTATAGCAGGAATCAGGAAGTCAGAGTGCCTATGATCCCCAGTTCCAGCAGGGAAAATCATCCGACCTTGGGAATTCATTTAAGTCCCCTTATGTCGTATATTTCATAAGAATTAAATGGAAATGGCATTTACTTTCCATTGAGAGATGGCTTCAAAGATCCTTGGATGAAAAGAGCTATATATGTGCAAATTTTTATGCTTCTTTCTGCTTTCCTACACCTTCAAAATATAATACAGTGAAATTTTGTTATGAAATAAAGTTATACTTGGAAATGTCATGCCTGCACAGACTAATGATTCAGAATTTCCTAAAGGCATCAGAAGCTGTAAGCCAGTCTGCCCAGGTGTTGAGTACTGCAGTGCAGAAGATCATCTTTTACCAGAACCAGAAATGACCATTTCCCCAGCGTACTAAGACCTACAGTAACTCTAGAAATAATGTCAGAAAACAGAGCAATGGTGAGGAGGACAAGGAAATCTCAGCTGTCTGGGTATGAGCCAATCCATGCTACTTGGCAAGTTCACTGTATTTATCAGTAAATCAAAAAATTAAATGGGTCCTTTGAAGAATATGACTAAACACCTTGACTAGCACCTGAGAACTCTAGCAGCTGGAAGACTACAGGAATAAATTTCGCAACTTTGTTTTGTCTGGAAAACCTGAATGCAACAGACATTTAATAGACTCAGCCTGATCATGGTCAGAATATTAAAGTATTCAGTAGATAATTGCCTCTAATGCTAATTAGAACACATAAAGCAAATACATATGTCAATGAATTAAACTTATCATTGATCCAGTGATCTGCTGTATTATATGACTTCCTACATCAGCAAAAAAAATAAAATAAAAAAAAATCAGCCAAATCATTCCCAAAATAAAACAGGATTTAAAGAATTTAAGCTTCCCCTGTTCATGCAGTGTGTATGAGCAGACTGATTTCTCTGAATCTTCATACTGTTACACACTGATTACCTTTTCCTGTTCTATGGAAGGCAGACTGAAGGCAAAGGCGAGAATCTGAATGAATCTCATCAGTATGACACAAGGGTTCAACCATACTAATTCCATCACAAACTGTAAAATTTTGTTACATGCATCTAATGCAAACCAATAGAAACTGGGTTAAAAGAATAGGTCCAGAATGAAAAACAATGAGATTAGCCCACAACTTCTCCTAATAGTTAGAGCACAGAAATTACTTCCCTAAAAAAAGTCTGGTCATTTTCTACATTTTACACATATCCTAATACTGCATCCAGTTCTGGAGCCACCAACACAAGAAGGACATGGAGCTGGGGGAGCAGGTCCAGAGGAGGGCCACAAAGG
>JAOWBP010002392.1:26774756-26786054 GCA_028571105.1 Tragopan temminckii | reverse complement strand
TTTTTTTGTCTCTCGCTGGAGGTTTAAGTCTAACTAAATAGCCAGGGAATAAAGGATACAAATGAACTCACTGTTAACAATACAACTTGCATTCTTATCCTTGAGACACCACAACTTGCAAGGCATCTACTAGCTCAATTTTGTGCCAATGTATTTACTCTGTACTTATTCTTCCTAAACACATATTTGGCTAAGAAATAGAGCGACTGAGAAAAAAAAAGTGCTTTTGGGGAGCATTAAAAAGGATAATTACTTGGCCTGAAAGGCCAAAGAATCATGGTGTGCAGGCAGCAAGAGAAGAGAGCAAAAGCAGAGAGGATCAGAATGGTGTAAATAGATCCTGAAAAGGATCAGATAAACTTTCCAACAAAAACAGCACACACACAAAAAAGAAAGAAATAAAAGCAGGGTTCAAGTAGACAAGTGGTTTTACATAAAGGAAATAACCTTTGGGGCTCTTTTTTGAAGGCTATGTTAGATCATGCTTTGGTCCTACCTCACCCTTTTAAGACCCTGTAGCAGTGAATTCACATAAGCGGTTGTAAAGAAACTTATCAGCTGCTCAGGTGGTCACAAAAAATTCTCTTGATTTGGATGTCTTTCTGTAAAACAACTCACAGTGAGAATATATAAAAGTGGTAAAAGCACTTACTGTCAATAATATCTGTGATGAAGTGGTATATATAATATCCTTAGAGCGGATCTAATAATACCACTGTTCAGGGTCCCGCAAAGACATTATTTCTCACTGATAAGATCACAGTGAGTCTCAGTTAATGTGCAGGAGGCAGGAAAGAGAGATTGAAGGGCCAGATGGCATCATCCCAATCATCAACCTTCAACACACGATTGCTTCATGCAATAAAATACACTCCTACTAGAATTTTTGCCCTATTCATTTACAAATCTACAGAATTCAAACCCAGGGAGTAAATCTAAGTTGAAACCATTGTGATTACAATTGCTCTCTTTATGGAACTGTCCCTTAATCTAACAGATTTTATTGCTATTCCATACATTTAGTTTTACTATATATATTTTTTTAAATAATGTTCTTCAGTCATTCTGAGTTCTTTTTCCTTGTGTAATTCAGAATACTCAATTTTGGGGCTGACAATTTTCAATTATCAATCAGCTTTTCTGTTACTTAGTTCGGCTGAATGATACTAATAGAGCTTTCTTTCATCTTCTCTTGCAAATCTATTATTTCAGTCCTCCCATTACCAGTAACACTACTTTTGAACTCTCTCCAAATCATATTTTTTCTTGTATGAGAATAAAATCTTGTCTTGCTAAGAATCAGCATGATCTATCAGCTCAGGAGGAATTTAATTCCATTTTTAGCATATACTTCTGAGATTCACAGATCAACTGCCTGTCCATGGATATTCCACACAGATTCAGACTTGTTTTAGCGTAAGATCATAGAATAATAGAATATCTGGAAGTGAAAGGGACCCGGAAAGACCACAAAGCCGGGACAAATCCTAGCTCCACACAGGACTGCTCAAAACTCAAACCAAAGATCTAAGAAAAAAGTTTTGCTGGAGTAAAGCACATCTTGATAGATTTCAAATTTGCACCTACAGAGAATGGGTAACTATAGATTGAAAAACGCCTGTGCTTAAGGAGAAGGGGACTTCAGAACAAAAAGCCAACTATATTGACTTTTATGTACTTTCCTTCTGATTTTTAAGAAAAGCACTTTTTTTTTTTCTTTTTTTAAGCTTTGCAATAACTGTGCTCCACTTTGAGCCTCAAAATGAATAGCAAAAGTTCCAGCTCTGCATAATGGAAAAAAAAAAAAAAATATTAAGGAGCTTACAGTCAGCCAATTATGGGGGCTAGACAAAAGAAGAAAGAAATGGCTTTATGTAACGGGTAGAGATTTCCATCCCCAGTTCTTCATTTCCACACCATTATGTTGTTGTTTTGAATTAAGATAAAGACATTTTAGGATGGTGGCAAATCTGAATGCAGCTCACACATGATCCCCAGTGCAGTATATCATCCATGGAGGCATTTGTGTATGGGTGGCATAATCCCATTCAGCAGCAGCCCAAGCTTTGCAACCTGCTAGGACATGGAGAACCAACATTGCGCTTCCATAGCAATCTGCCTGTCAGCATGGCAGAGGCTCAGAAGATTTTGGAATATCTGCTGACTATTGCAACAAAAACACAAGGAGAGGAAAACTGTTCATAAAGGTATTTTGAACTCATGCACTGTGCTGGTCATTAAGTGAAGCTTGGAGGGCTGGATGTTACCAAGCAAAATGCTTGACTTCACTTCAAGCTTTGTGAGCAATTTCAAGGGAGTTACTGTAGAGAGAGCTGTTACAAAGAATAGGGGCTATCAGCACGTAAATGGCAAATTTATTTATCTAAGGCTATTCCATTTCTATATTCCATCACTGCACATATACAAGGTTTTTATTTGCTGAAGCCCTGCCTGTAGATATTAGCAGAAATGCATCCAAGAACCAGTTGAGTTATACCAGCAAAGCATTTAAAGCCATTATGCTGTTGCATATCCACATATTTTATGCCAACACTGATATGGATATTATTTCTTCTCACAGCTAACTCTTTCATGCAGAGTAGGCTGAATAACATATCTGCGTACTTACCCAGCACTGTAAATTTCAGGAAAAATAATTTTTTATTAAACAGCTACCAATGACTGCAATTTTTCAGACCTAAATTCTTCAGTAATCTCTCTTCCATATTTTGAAATCCTCTTTAAATTAAATAAGAGAAAAGAAATTCTCACAAGGTTAAAAAATAAAAAAGGAAGAGGAAGACAAACAGAATTGGCACTTATTTTTCATATAGATCTCGAAATATTTCATTATACTTAAAATGTGTTACTTCCTATAAAAAGAAAAAAAAATAAAGCCTGATAAGTCTTAAGATTCAACTTATAAAAACTATATTATCAGGAAGTGATAAGACAATGCTGATTGGGCCCATTTTTAGTACCCTGTTCCTAAAAAGCAGTGATGCTTCTCCCATGCATCTACATGACCTTCAGCCAAGAATGCAGGAACAGAAGCAGACTCTTCACCTGCATAGCAGGAGCAGCTCCAGCTCTGACCTAATAACAGTCAAGGACACTGATTCATCACCCACTCCATTAGTGGCACTCTATGCATTCTCCTCTGTTGACCATTCCACTACACCGACTAACTACACAGGAGAAGCACGACACCAGATGCTGCTCGTCCTATGCTTAGCAATGTGGACTTGAGACCTTGGCATATATAAATAGTAAATTTTCTGACAATTTTTACATGTTCCTTTATGTAAGCAGTAGCTGCAGACCGCAGAGGGCTGTGCTTCACTCTACCAAGCATCCTTGTGAAAGCTCTTATTAGATGAAGAGCGAAGAAAAGGGAATAAAAGCAAAAGAACGTTTGCAAATATATGAGTGAGAGCTAATATACATAATGCAGATATTGCGCTCTGAAATGGGAAAGGTGAAGATAAAATTTGTGGTAGGAGCTTAAATCTAGATTTCTGTGCTGCCAGATGCTGCCAAGTAGCTAGATGGTATCCGCAATGAAGGTATTTAAAGCAGAGGGGAACGGAGACACAGTGATCTCCATAATCCTCCTGCAAGAGGCCAATGAAGTTGCTGTTTATTAGGCTGAAGCAAAGGACAGATCTTCTGCCTTCAGAGAAATTCCAGTTTGCTATTTTGTTTTCTTTCCGGGACAAAGATTTCAAGTCTTACAGATCACAAAGGGAACAAATCTGGATAATCTCTCCCAGATCCCAGAGAAATAAAATCTCATATTACAATTTTGTAGAACAAGACTAAATCCATTAATTTAAAATCCTCTTCAAATTAAACCATCTGTAGTTCTTAATTACAATGTTGGAGCTTCTCGTCCCGTACTCTCTCATAGCACAGCATCTGTGGCTGACCTACATAATCTGAGTACAATGCAGTCATGCAGTCAGAGACGAATAAAACAAACCTGTAAGCTCTGTGGTACAGGATGGCTGTTGTATTCCCATAGTGATAGTAGAGTACAGAACAAAATTTCATCTATATATAAAACTAATTAAATAACAATAATTAAAAAAAACCCTTGGGATGTCATTTTGCAGGCTCCATAGAAAGATGTTTAAATTCAGTGGCCACTGTTGGACAAACACTGAAAATTATTCTTTGTACTTCAAACAGGAAAGTGCCGAATCATTTCTAAAAGATTTATTGAGCTTAGTGGCCAGGAGTGAACAGCAGCAGGAAATGAACCTCTGGGGAGCCTCAGGGAAGAAAGAAGAGGTTAGAAATCCCAATCTCATCTCTTCTTCTGCATGAAATTTATCTTTCATTACATTGGCATCTCAGTTTCAATGGCACAGCTATGTGCTCCAGATAAAAGTTCATCGAGAGAAGCATTAATTCCTTTTATGCAAGCTGCCACCAACCAGTCGAGAAAAGCCTCACAAGCGCATGTACTTTAGTTACACTGGGCAGACCTAGAATAATTCATCTGGAGTTAGAAGAATTACTGAGGCATGAGAGCACTGTGATGAGAGGGAGCCTTTGTGTTAGACAGCTTTTCCTGTGCTCAATGCAGTCACCTTTTGCTATTACAATTAAGTGCACCTGAAAGTTAATAACTGGAGCAAAACAGAGCGGAGGGCAAAGGCACAGTTTCTGAATGCAGTGGGAGGATAGAGTCAACTCTTGCCCAGGTAATCACAGCAGAGCACTAGAAGGGCAGCTGGTTGCACTGGTCACTGACATGAAGCTGTACCACAGGTTCATTACAGCTGCTGGTAATTTCAGACGGAAAGGAAACAGGGAAAAAAAAACAGAAAATAAAGAACCAGCCAGGCAGGTCTTTCAAAGATAAGGAACCTATTTCTTTTGTTACCACCTTCTCATTTACTTCATGACAAATCAGTGCTATGAGTGTTACTGGAGACTATTTTAAGCGTATTACCACTGAAATTCTGTAGCAGAAATGCTAAGTCATGGCCTGAACCAGTGATTGAGCACCTGGTGGGACGGCAGGGCCAACCCAGGGGAGCTCAGGTGCATGTAGTGGTGGAGCCAGGATCCACCCCTTCCCAGACCTCATTTAAGGGTTGACGGTGAAAGTTAGTATTTCTTGCTGGAGATCTCTGCATACCTGAGGCCTTCTGAAGGTAAGCAGGTTCCCCCCCCCTTATTTCTTTGCCCATAGCTGTTGCATTTGAGCAAATCCTCACTTGCTGCAGTTTGGGATCTTGCTAGTCTGCTGTTATTGTTTCACTTTCCATTGCGCAACAAAGTCATATGCAGAAATGGTATGAAACCATTTCTGGTCCCTCAAATACTTAGACCTGTGGAAGCCAAGTGGCAGTCTCCTTAACAAGACAAGCTTACTAAAGTGACTTCTCTTTTTGATATATTCATATTTTTGGGGCAGCTAATCCACAATGAAAGAACACTTATCTGTGTACACTCCCACATTTTAAACCTCTTCATTTAGGTGAAAAAGTAAAATTCTGTGGGTTATAGTATGAGAAAAAAGATAGGCATAGATGAATTTAGAGAAACAGCGTCCCTCTTCAAATTAATTCAGTCCCATACAATGCTTGCTTTTGTCCCACACTTGGTTCTGCTATGCTTTAGAATGGAAAGAATGGAAGAATAGAAAGAATCCATATAACTGCAATTCTTTGACATTATTTCTTATTCAAAGAAATACTTATTCAATGTCAACTGCAAAGTAAAAAAATACACATAAATTACTCATCAACAACATTCTTATCTGAAAAAGTACTTTAAGCATGATCAAGTTCTTTGCAAAACCACCTATATTACTGAAAAATCCTGCAGTGAACACTTGAGGAAAAAAAGTTTCTTTTTCAAAACTTATTTTGAAGAATCTGACATAACCTTTAGGTTTTTGCATTACTTGTACAAGAGCTCTCCCATATTCAGAGTGGTAGTAGAATTTGAGACAGACCTTGAGTCACGCAAGGTAGTTTCCTACCTATCTTGTTTCCTAAACCATTTTACGCTTCTCTTTTTGATAAGGTTTCCTGATGCCAGCCCACTATCCCAACACCAGCTTGTCAGCTCTTTAGAGAATCCCTCTGAGTGCATTTTAGTTCTCACAAAAGATACTCTGAACCTACAGGAAAGAAAATTAGACAAATCTAAGCTAAAGTTTTCATTTTCTTTTGCATACCAGGACCCATAGGCAACAGAAGGAGCTGCAGGAAGACTAGCAGTGCAGCATCAAAATGCTTACAGCCTGTGCCTGAAAGTATATGCAACTTTGCTCATCTCTGAGCAGTCAACTCCTCTTATCCAAGGCTAGAGCACCGTGAACAAAGTGCAAGACACAGACTCCCATTGAATCTGTCTCTAATTCACCCTGACCTGCCCATACATGGTAGGTGAGACACCAAATAAGAACTTACCTCTGGCAGAAGTGAAAAAAAAATAAATCACTCATTCCCTTACTGTACTGGAGGATTCATTCACAACAGATATTTTTCAAGAATTTCTAATCCCTTCACTGTCCTGAAAGTGCAATCAACAAAAATTCCTGGGCAGTACACCTGGCACAGATTCAGCAAGGTAAGTTAAGCACTGATGAAAATGATACATGGAGCTGGACAGAAAACAGGTTGTTTGTTTGTTTGATTTTTTTCCACAAGAATTTCCAAGATTTGGAGTTACAGGGAAATACTGAAAAATTTCAGATGGAAAATAAAACATGCTCCAGCAGGGACTTGTTTACTTGAAAAACTTGATTCCAAACTGACTTATTTTCCTTGCAATGGACTAACATTTCAAAAGGAGAAAGAATTTTGATGAAAACTTGGAAGTTCAGCAAGAAAATATCCTACAAGGGGATGCTGGCAATTCTAGAGCTTCTGGAAGCATGAATAATGATGTTTAGTTAAAAAAGAAAAATCTTTTAGTTTCAGTTACTCTAATATTCCAATGCAAAACAAGCAAAAATGACAGCCCCAGTTCACTTGATCTATGTTTGCAGGCATCTTGAAAAAAATCTAAATATATAAATAAGATCAGTAATATAAATAAGTAATTGTATTTCCTGCTTCTCTCTAGGTTTTCCATAGGAAGACCTAGTTGCCATGATGACCAGAGCTTACATTGTGCCTGAACCTTGCAAATTCAAGCTCAGGCACAATCTTATCAGATCACAAATGAGAGGAATTACATTAAATGTAATGCAATTAGTCAACCAGTCTTGTTTTCTTCATTGGAGTTTGTTATGTATACTGTGTGGCCTCGGTGTGTTTTTAAAATATTCAATACCATTGGGTTAAATCCTAATAGCTTTTCGTACTGCAGTAAAAAAAAGTCATCTTCAATCAATGAAAAAAGTGGACTGAAAATATTAAAGGAATGGAAAAAAGTGATGGTACAGGAATTTTCAATTTGAATTGCTATGATACAATGCAACAAGGTGATCTGCCTTCTTAGAATGAAGAAGCACTTCGCATAGAATTAGGAACATCAGATGAGATTACTTTGATATATGCAGGCTGAATATTGTTGCAAATCAGGGTTCTGTATACATAGCACAGAGAGCAAAGTGCCCAGCTAATCTTGGTCACTGGTATGTATCTTTCTTAAGTGCATTAGATAGTTTCTTGCCCAGGTCTATTTTATTGGCATACTTTTCTTTCCTTTGGTAATAATTTCTAAATGAAAAGCAAGAATGTTCATCTTCACTTTCTGAGTGAAAAAGTTAAGGGTGGTACATAGCTTCTTACATATTGGTGAAGAATTCTTGCCTAAATTTTCATGAGAAGCAGCTGTGTGCATGATCTATGTGCACAGCCACAGTGTATGGAGGAATGGCAGGGTCTGCACACATACCCAGACAAACAGCTGTGCAGTATTTGTGCACAGATATATCTCCTTTCCCTGTTTGGTTACATCAACATCATATGCAATGCAATTGCACACATATGGGTTGTTGCTCTGAAAATATGATCCCTTCAGACACGAATGGAAGGCATATTTCCTACTGATAGACTTCTACATCAAATCCAGTGTAGCATTTGGTTGCTGTCTCATTCACGTTATGTTATGAAAAAGTTCAATTCACAAGATGGATACAAGAAAGCAGAGGGAATATAGCACTAAGGAAACACATCCTCTCATCTTATTGATGACACATAGGAAAAGAATATTTTAAGGTACCTGAAGATGATAAAAACAATATTTTCCTCTTGTCTCTTTTGACTTCTAAGTTACGGTTATTCTTCGTCATTTATCAAAACTTTTAAGAGCTCAAACATGAAGGTTCTAAGACCCAGAACAGGCATCTATGTTTGGAAGATACTGAACGAGTAGTTCAGTGGACTTCATATCTACATGGGGTACACGATCAGACTGGAATAGGCCTAATGATATTCTAGCTGAATGAACTGAGAAATAAGACAGACCTGTAAAGACATAAAATACAGCAAGAGCATAATAAAAATAAAAAAAGCTACGGAATGAGTATCATATGACACAGATTAAATCAGAACAACAACCACACAGCGTGCATAAAACTTGTCACAGGGTGTTAGAAACACCTCACAGCTTACAAATTTTTTTGAGCAATGATATCTAAAATGCTGAAAGTGTTTATGGATGTCTGCAGAATAAATCGTGAAAGGGTACAATAGAATTTGACACTGTATTTATTAAAAAGCACATAGAACACTCCAGGACATAGAAAACTCCACTGGGCCTGGGTTTATTTTAAGAATAAAATTCGAAGTTTTGGTTTTTCTTTTTCCTCCATTCAACTAGGAATGGATCTGATGTCCCAAGAAAGTAAAATAATTCTTGCTCTTTCAAGGCTTCCCCTTCACATTATTTAGTTGACCAAGACTGGAATAGTCAAGTCAGTTTCCAAATTGGTAAACGCAAATACAGAGCTGTGGTTTACTACTGAGTCTACATTTTTCCTTTAAACATTATTTTTATTTTGCAAAAATGCAATCCCATCTGATAACGCAGGGATACACTCTACACCAAAGAATGAAGGCGCATTCAGATGTACGGTTCTCTAAATGGAGATCATAATTGGCATCTCTGGAAAGAAAAAATATCACCTTGAGTATTTTCCTCAATTTCTGTCATTCCCAAACAAATGCTATATATTATTTTAGCCATAATTTCAGTATGAGCTCTTTTGAATTAATTTCATGTATGTCTACTTAGATTCCCTTCCATGATCTCATATCATATTCCATTTTTTTTTTTGTTTCCCTGCTCTGTTTTCCATCTGCTGCTCACTTCATTACATCCAAAAGCATTTAATATTCAAGCTAATCAAGAATAAGATGCTGCTTAAAGAAAACCATCTCCTTCATTTAGCTTTTAGCACAGCTATAGCATAAGCCCAGACACTCAGTTTAATAATAGCATCATCTGAAGGACTAAAAGCATTTTGCAGACATTCATTTACTTATGCTCACATTTCCTTGTGGGAGAAATTATTCCCACCTTTATTGTTTGTACTTGCATAATGTGCACCAACATTATTTTTCCAGACTATGCTATGAACTGCAACATTTAAACATTTTTCTTAGCAACATTTGGGTCTCCAAGAGAGATTTATGAGATAATTTGCACGTAAAGGCAAAATTTTAACACCTGAAGCCAAAATTTTGATTGTTAAAAAACTGTGGCTCATAAGCATCTTCCCCCCCCCTCCATCAAATTCTGCTATTGGAACAACCACTAGTCTCTCCTCTACTGAATGAAGCACCTTGAATGTGGTGGTGGGGTACCAGTGCCCATTGAGAAGCCCAGCTCAACATTGTCCTCAGCACATGCTTTTGGGACCGCTGGCATGCATGAAACAAAATTTAGAGAGTTTCAAATTTTTATCTGTCATCATCTTCTGGCTACCTGCAGTGTAGGAAGCTGGCCCACACCCTCTCTCCATACTGCAGGACACAGATTATTTTTTCCAGTGTTTTACACAGGTGACAGATTCAGTCTGATTTGGACCAAAGCATGCTGCAGTACCTTGGATCAAGCACAAGAAGGCTGTCCCAGCCATCCATCTCTTATACAAAGAAATACCCATGAACTGCAGACAGAACTGGGGAAAGATAGATACTTGATGATCGATGTTGAGGTTTCTAGAAAATTTTTATCCATGTTAGGGACAGGACTTGAGAAGGTCACAGGATGGCTTGGGTTGGAAGGGACCTCAAATATCAGTCAGTTTCAGTCCATCTGCTGTGGGCAGAGTCGCAACCCATCAGATCAGGCTGCCCAGGGCCCCACTCAACCTGGTCTTGAGCACGTCCAGGGATGAGGCAAGGTGTCACATCCTAGATTTGTTTACTCACAAGTTGAGAATTCTTGCTAGAAACTTAGAGGGTAATACCATCCTGGGCTTAGAGTGATACAACAACCAGAGCTTGGGCTCTGTGATTGATACTCCAACCAGAACCCCTTGGTACTTTCATACTTGTATAGTACCAGCTGCTAATCCATTATTATTATTATTTACAGACACACTGCATTTTCCACATGCCTTGCTGCATTCGGTTATTTATACCCCTCCATGTGTTATATTCAGGAGGGAATGGGGTCTGCTTTGTTTAATTAACTACTTGTGGCAACAAACACCAATCAGCCTCTGTGCAGCAGGAGATCTTTGGAGTCAGGAATGGTAAACAGCTCTCTCTTGCCATTGTGATCCCAGCACAGGAGTCATGCTATCTGTCTGGATCGGACATTGTATGCAAACTGATAGGAGAATGAAATTGGATTACAGCCTGGTTAAAAGGCTTCTTAAAACACTCCATGTGGCACTTAAATCCTCTCCTCCCATATCTTAGCTATTAAGAAGACACTGAATTACTGCCAATCACATCTTCAAACCAGGCAACTGCCACCTAACTCAAATACAGAGTTGCCTGCTGGCAATTTAACTGGAGAGGAAAAAAAATAGTAAAAACAGTGGGAAAAAAAATATCATCACTTTCTAGTCCAAAGAAAGATTCTGCTCATTTAATGGAAGATTTCTAGCTTCATTTTCAGTTTAAGACAGCCAATTTACAAACCTGGCATACCTTCCTCAATGCCATGCTGTTACTTCTAAATTTTTAACTTGCTGGCAGAAAAGTTCACTCCATCTACATTTATTTCCCCCAAAAACCACTCAAAAATATATGTCTCCTCAACTGCTTGAATCAGGTCAGACAAGAGACAGTAGCAGGAGGCACCTTAATATTGGGTACAGAAAAGAAACACTGGTTTTCTAAGGATTTTGTTGCTTATGAATGGTGCCAG
>JAOWBP010002392.1:26761522-26774656 GCA_028571105.1 Tragopan temminckii | reverse complement strand
CAGGAGGCACCTTAATATTGGGTACAGAAAAGAAACACTGGTTTTCTAAGGATTTTGTTGCTTATGAATGGTGCCAGGCTAACAGCAGAGAATGAAAAGTCTTTTTCCATTTGCTTCTGTTATTGCCTATCTCATCACACTGACATGCTCATCTTGACAGTCTGAGGGATCTGGTTTTCTCTCTCTCCACCCATTTGACCCTCTGCCCCTCCACCAGTGCTGCTGCGTTGGTGAATCCAGCCAGGTACAACCTGAAGAGCTGGAAGCACTGTGGATGCTATAAGAGCCCCTCTGCACACTCCCAGAAGAGCTCAGATAAATGATGGCAGGACAGGCATCCCCAGTAACAGCCTTCTGGGTCACTCCCAGACTCATCTACAGCTGCAGCACTCAGACAGAGTCCAAGTTTTCTTCAGAATATTTTCAGAGCCCCCGCACAGTCGTTAGAAAGGAAAACTGCGTGAAACCTTTGGCTCTGCTGGATATTATTTGAAACTCCCTGAAATATTTACTGGGAGCTGAAGTGGTGTGTTTGCATTTCACATCACCCTAGAGGAGGCATATGGAATAAGGCTGGAGAGCAACAAAACCCGCAGGAACCACTGCTCATGTCCCAGCGCAGAGCTCAATGCAGCCTGACAGCCTCGCTGCTGCAGACCACATGCTCCTGCAGTTGTCCTTTAGAGAAACAACCCCCTGCCATCCAAACACCAAATGTTGTCTTCACAAGTATGATTTAAACCCATGGAAGTTAATCACATGGTTAGCAATCCACTCTGTAGGACGCTGTGTAACGTTCAGTCAGTCTGAACCCTTAAATCTGAAGTGTCTTCTCTCCACACTCCCCACTTAACCGCAAAACAAACTTTTGTTTCTCTCACAGGAAATTGATATATTCCAACAAAATGGAAGTTTACTAGAAAATTTCCAGCTCTCTCTAATTTGATGATTTAGAACATTGTTAAAGAGCAGCTAGAAGCAGAGTTTGCATAGCTTTCATACTCTCCCAGACCAGATGTTTTAAGACTGGTCCTTAGAGATCACTCTTGCTCTACAACCTGTAATTGTGTTTAAATGCACACAGTTATTTAGAAGCACAGAGCTGGAGTTTGTAAACATGGACAACATTTTGGGGAATACTCAGATAAAAAAAGTTGAATTCCTGTTTTATGCTTGAAAAAATTAAGACCTTTCTACAATGTATTTCACAAGATGGTATCATAAACAACACTTGAGTGCTTGCTTTTTTTTTTTTTTTTTGAGATTAGGATGACTTTAAGGGCAAACTGATTTGTTTAAAACTTCTGATAGTTAGACACTTGATTCTTACATATGTTAGAAACTGGAATCATAGAATGGTTTGGGTTGGAAAGGACCTTAAAGATCATCTAGTTCCAACCCCCCACTATAGGCAGGGACACTTCCCATAGACCAGGTTGCTCAAAGCTTCATCCAGCCTGGCCTTGAATGCTTCCAGGGAGGGGCATCCACAGCATTCCTGTGCAACCTGTTCCAGCGTCTCACCACCCTCACAATGAAGTATTTCTTCCTTATTTGTAGTCTAAATCTAAAATAATTGAAATACTTTCTCCTCATCCTGTCTCCACCTGCCCTTCTAAAAAGTCCCTCCCCAGTCTTCCTGTAGGACCCCTTCAAGTGCTGGAAGGCTGCTATAAGGTGCCCCCAGAGCTTTCTCCAGGCTGAACAGCCTCAGATCCCTCAGCCTCTGCTCATAGGGAAGGTGCTCCTAGAAAAGGCTGATTTGCTAAGTATGCTATTAGAGCCTTTCAGTTTCCAGTTTAATTTCCTTGCGCTATCCTTACTGTTTCACTAGCATTTCACCACCTACAAACTTGCTTATCAATGTATTGACTTATCTTAGGGTGTTACTCTAAAAAATTGGTGTCAGAGAAGCTACAGAAACTCCTTGAGTTCTCTTCTTTTGCTTTTCTATTACAACTGTAAGACTATTAGAATTGAAAAGTTCTGATTGATTTCATGAGGTACTACTAAACATCTTAGGAAATCTGTTACAGATGCACTTTCTGCAATTAGCTGATCTCTGGAATAGATTTTTTTTGTTTGCTTTTGTTTGGTAAAAAGTTATCTCACAGAAATGATATAAATCTGCTGGATTAAGCTCTTTTATAAGCAATTGCTATAGCAGCTCCGCAGATATCAACCAAGATCTCTCTGCTACCTCTTAGACTTCTCTCACCGTTTCTGCTTTGCAGCCTCATTGTCCAAGACATGCTTTAGAGCTGAAATGTGTTGCTTTATATATATATATCCCTTTCTCACTGCCTCTATTCGTAGCTTTTTCTCTGCTGCACATATCCTTTAAACAACCTTACATTCAAACCCATCATTTGCATTTGCTAATGCATCAAAATGCATTTGGGTTTTATTAAAATATGTTAATACATAGAAACGATAGCTGGAAACATTTAAGCAAGAAAGTGAATATATTACCAAGTTCTGCGCCTGAAGCAAGCGTGCTCTCCTGTCTCCATCTATTGATCATTAGTCAGAGCCTGCATTTCCCTTGATCTGAGCATGATATGTCCCCAGTGCAACCCGCCATACTGTGAGCCTGAAGCTGGCTTCAAAGTGACAGCCAGAGTTTTGGAAAGCTTTGTTGGATGGTGAACTGAAAGACTCAAAATTCATTGCAGAGAGAAACAGCAAGACAGTGTGAGGGACTGGGGATAGCAAAGGAGATGTGTGACTGCATACAGAGAGGTGAGGTGGGGAAAAGAAGAAAGGCTCTGAGAGCTGGGATCCAAACAGAAGGAATAGGGAGTCAAAAATCAGGAGAAAAAAAAAAAAGGAAAAGCAAGAGGGAGGGAACAAAGTCAAGAAAATTGAAAAGGAAATGAATGAATTGAAGTTGCTGGAGTCTGTGTAGTTAGCACACACCCTTGGTATGGCGGTACTACTCATCTCCACAAACCTGGAAATATTACAGAACCTCTACAGGAGAAGCACTAAGTTAATGGAGATAAAATGGAGAAATAAGAGCTCACAGGAACAGAATAAGAGGCACCCAACACCTTTTATGTCTCCTGTAGCTACATGAGAGCCCTCCAGACACCCAAATACTCTTCTCTATCAGGCATTTTATAGGATTTTTCTCTTAGGATAAGAAGATTCCAGAAGAATGGATAAGGGCACGGCCATGCCTCTCCACCATGGAGAGGGAGGCAAGACCCAGAGACAGTGCAGCAAGGAGCAGTGGCTCTAGCTTTGCATGAGTGAGGAAAGGAGGCACCAGCAAGAAAAGAAATACGATCCATATTTCTATTTTTATTTCCTCTGGAAGCAGTAATATTTAATGGATATTTTCCACCAATTATTTTGAAAAAGGGCTCCAGAACTGGGTATGGAAACAAAAGAAAATGTGTACTTGGTTAAATCGCCCAACTGCAATTATTTTTGTCACCTTCCTACAGCAAAATGGCTACAAGAAGTGATCTGTATAAAGCACCAGAGAAGTCCTCAAGAACTATATTTTACTCAGCCCACACTTTGCTTCCTTAAAGGAAGCACAGAAAGAGTGCACATTTGAGAGGCAAAACTGGTAAAGTGTATTCTTAGAAACTTGTAACTTCCATGAGGAGTCTCTCTGGCTTAATAAAAAGCTATCTCACAGGCCGAAAGGATTACAGGACTTGTAATGTCACATTCGTCCCAATTCCCACTAGACCAAATCAGTGACCGCTTGCCAAAGAGGAATGACATACCAGCAGCACATTCCATTTCTGAAAACAATAGATGCTAATGCAGCAGAGCCACGAGAGCTGAGCCGAAAGTCACCCTGCAGTAATACAACCTGAGATAACGTACTGCTACTCAAAAATCCCACCACAAGTTGCAGACACACGAGGTGAGGTTCACTGCGCTAATAGCATCCCAGCACAGCTTTCTTATCCCTCCACAGCTTTTGGTCACGCAGTTTTTTTAGAAAGACTAAGTCATAGATGGAAGACTCCGGGAAAATATTGCGTGTAGTTTTCGTAATAGCATGAGAAGTAGATTTGTGTGTTGGAAAAAACAGTAGAGGTTAATAATCTGGAAAAAAAAGTCACCCTGCATCGTATTTATGTTTTACTGTCAGATGCCATGTCAGGACAAAAGTCGCTCCAACAACAACACCAAAATAATACCCTAACAAAATGGCCCTCAGAACATTTGTACACCAAAGGATTTCTCCCTCAAAGCCTTCTCAGGCTTTGCAGCTGATAAACAGAAATAAGAACATCTTGTTTTGCTTTTAATTGAGGAAGTAACAAATACATCTACAAAGACATCTCCTGTTCTGCACACTTAACCAAAGCCTATATGTATTTCATTCACAAGATTGTTTGTAACAGCAACCATGACAACTGTTTCTCTTTTGGACCTCTCCTCTGCTACCACATAGTAAATACAGTCATCACATCAGGAACGCTCAAAAACTTCCCCTTTTACAGAGTATTACAGCAGTATTGCTCTGTTAGACCCAAATTTGCCCAAATACAGTTACTTTCTTAGGGGTAGCTAAAGTAGGGATATTTTCATCATCTGTCTCTAATTAAATCTTTCTCCCACGTGCCCCCATAAAACAGACCGTGGCCTAAGAGAACTTCAACAGAAAAAATGTGTTAGGAATAAAATTTCATCATTCTAACATACTCGCGGTCAGCTTTCATAACCACAGACCGCAAACAAACCTTATTTTAAAATTACTTCCTAACTGTCAGATTTCTTACTCCCCTTTCCCTTCCAAAATTTCCCACTCCCTTAAAAACCCCTGCTTCAGGACAGGGCTTAGCATTTCTGCCATTAATTACTTGTCAGCGTGGATACAATCAACACCCACATTGCTTAATCAGAAAATTGGAGTCTCTCATATATGGTGGCATAGCAATTGGACAGATCAATATGATAGGAAAAATGTTACAACAAAAGTATGATAACAGAAGGACCAGCACAATAGAAAGGAGGCATAAAGGAAGGGAAAAAGATTGCTCACCCATACCAGAAGACTCCAGGTTCGTAGGAGAAAGCTTCACCAAGAAGATATCTCAAAAAAGAGATCCTTTCCTCCTGGCAGGCAGCCCTTAAATGGGGTCTAGGAGAGGTGCAGCCAGGCTCCACTCCTTCCAGTCACACAGCTGAATTGCCATCACCTGTGCTCCCATGGGTGACTGGGTCTTTTCCACAGGTGCTCAATCAGTGGTTCAGGCCGTGACTCAGCAGTTCCCATACAGGTGGTCAGGATTACAGTGCTTAGAAGGGACACAGAAACATTTCCACAGAGCTGATCTACCATCAGAACAGGGATGTGCTCCAGGATTTACTTTCTTAGCATCATCCTAATTAGTTCACTTTTAAACAAAAGAAATCTCAAGTGAGATCTCCACCGATAAACCTTTGTCAGTGGAGATGAAGGTTCCTCTCTGGGTCTGTCATGTGGAAAGATGACTACAGGGTTAGAAATGGCCTAAGGCGAAATGAACTTCATGTCTGACTGTTAGGATGAAGCGTGGGAAGTCCTCCCACCTCATGCCCAGCCCTCAGAGGACTGTCAGCTAGTCTGTTTACAGTGGAAAAAGTCTGATTTCAGTTCTCTGCAGAATGGTAGTCTACAACAGTCAAGCAAAATTAGTTTCATGGGGTATATTTTGCCATTTCTTATTTTCTTTTTCTTTGGTATTTTTTTTTTTTCTTTCTGTTTTTATTGCCTTTTCTAGTTGCGAAACATGATCTTATTGTGATAGGTACTGTACAAAATAAGCCACCAAGAAAAATAGCTTCCCAGCCTAGACACTCCCAGCCATTCTCTAGAGAAGGAAATTGTCTGTCTACAATAGTTAGGAATGAAAGCTGGGCACTTAAATTAGGCCCCCAAAGTTACACACAGTGGGAACATTGTTGTAGCCATGACAGTTTGATGATCTAAGTGAAGCAAAGTTTTAAGAGAAAAGTAAAGAGAAGAAGGGATATAACAGGGTGGGATGCCTAAATAACCTGGCTTTCAAAGCCTTGTCTGAGAGCAAGAAGAAAACTTTGAGATTATTAAAATGTCTCTGAGATGCAATTATGTTTACAAGTGAGATAATCCAAGAGAAAAACGTAGCTGGTAACAAAGAAGCTTTACAAAGGAGAGAAAATAAGGACTGTTTGCTCAGTCAAAACATTTTTCCTCCCCCTTCTTTTCTTATTACTGTACCTGACTGTTAGAAACTTTAGCTCCTATGCTCATCTTTTGAAGTTAGGCTATACCTTTTCTTTGAATCTTCTTCTCTGGAGATGTTCAAAACCTGTCTGGACACCTACCCCTGCAACCTGGTCTAAGAAGCCTGCTTTGGAAGGGGGGTTGGACTAGATGATCTCTCGAGGTCCCTTCCAGCCCCTATGATTCTGTGATTCTGTGATAAAGGTGCAAAAGTCAGACAAAAACAGACTGTTTTCTGAGAAATACCCTTCCTCTGGCAATGGGTGTGTTCATGAAATTGGTTTATTGTGGGTTATAGTAGTTCCTCAGTTACATCATATCTATGATGGTATTTAGAACACTATAGCATTAATTATCTCTCTTCTTATTTGGCAGTTATAAAGCAAGCTAAATGAAGGGAAAGAGCAGAGAGTAACAACAAAACAGAGTGGCTCAGTGGATAGGCCATGGCCATTGTACACTAGAGACATAGCTGTCAAAGCTTTTCTTAGTGCAGTAATAGAGGAGAACATGAAGACATTTGGAAAAGATGACTGGAAGGAAAACTTCTCCCTTGGAGAAAGCAGAAATATGCTTAAAAGAGAAAGGAGTTGCACTCTTGCACTGGAAACTCACACTAATGATTTTTCAATTCAGAAATAAGAAAGCTATAGGTAGAGTGCCAACTGACTGTGAGGAGCCTTGAAAGCCAATACAGACACCCTCTTTTTTTTTTTTTTTGGATGGGGGGGGTGTTGGGGAGCATGGGTGCAGGAGCATTTTCAGTAGAACTAAACGCAGGAAGAGTGTTTCGTAAAGTTCAGAGAAAACTGCTAAAAACTGCTATATTCAAGAACTGGAGGTTGTATGGCTAAATCACAGACATGTTATGAAGGGTAAACTGGCAAAACTTACATTTGGATACAAAAATTAAGAGATAAACTGATAATCATTGACATCAGAATATAAACTTGGGCAAGAAAAAGCCACAAGAAAGAAAATGGAAAGTAAAACCAGATGGAAGATGTAAAGCTAGCTACTGTAGGATTTACTGACGTTGAACTAAAGCGAGACACCCATGAAAGGACACATTAGAGCGAAGCTCGCATGTTTAATTTCAGATACAAAGAGGTCAGTTTCAAACAGGAGAAGCAGAACTGCAAGGTTTTGGAGTTACCAACTGAATTTCTTTGACTTGAGAACCTCCAGGGATGAGTTACAGATAGAAAATACTATGGTCTCAGGAATAGCACAGCCCACAGAAACTGAACAGACCTGAAATATTCTTCAAAATAACAGAGGACTAAGAGACAGAGCAAGCAAAGACAGTCATGGATGGGAGAATGGCCTGTCACCACAGCAGGATGCCACTTAGCGACATCTGAGACTGCTAAAAGGACTGGCAGGGATTTGCAGATTGAACTTGAAACAGAAGTCCTTAGTAACTCAGATGGAATTGTGGTGAGAGCACAAGGTGGAAAGTACATTTGGGAGCACATAGAATGAAACAGAAGGTGAACTAAGATCAAGTTTTCAGGAAATTTTAGAGATAAAAGGAATACAGCAATCACTGGCTTGGTTGTTGGATGAATACATGTGTACAGATCTATTTTTTGATATGCAGACTGACTCAAATTTTGTCTGAAATTGTGAATGGAATAAAGCCAAATTGCACAAAATAAGAACTTCCACAGGTATTCTACTCCAGATAAAAATCACTCTAGAAAGTCCAAGTTAGATTAAACTTTGGAATATTCATGAGGTAGAGGAAGCCTTTTGCTGAGCCCACCTTACATAAAGAGAAAATGAGGCAACGAGAAGTTTTACATTTCACTTTTGAAACTAAATCCAGAATCTTCCTTGTGCTCTGTTAACCATCACAGCTCAGTTATTAAACATCCCTAACACCCTGATCTCAGGCTAATTCAGATATCTAACAGCCTTTTGATAATGCCTGAAGGTAAGATCATACTACATTTCCAGTGCTTTCTGGCCAGATATTTAGTAATCTGCATTTTTTCACTGTTGTAAGTTTGTTTAAGCACTCGATACAAGAGCAAAGATACACAGGATTGCAGAATAAAACTTTTCTCCAGGCTGTTTATTCTTTAGGCTCAAGCAAGTTGTGATAAGGCTATTAGAAACGTGCTTTGCAAGGAAATATAATCCACTCCCACCTTAAACTGATATGCTGACAAACTATGGTACTTTGAACATTACAGTGCCAGAGGATCGTGCAGTTGTCCTGTCATTATTAAGAGCACATCGATGGTAAATTGGGCTCAGACTTGTAGCTGAGACTTGCTTTCCAGGAAAAGACTGCAATACCACAAATAAGACAGAGACAGACCATCTCTGACAAATCAAAGCAAGGATGGCAGGTGAGTTTGGTACCCCTAAGCATCTGTCAGCTCCAAACCATAGATCATAAAGAACAAGGGAATTGCAAAATAAAAATTGCACCCTCAGCTGAGGGGCTGAACACATCAATGTCTTAAGGATACTCCTGAACATTATTACTGGTGCAGAAGCAACAGAACATCTCATCTGTCCAAGAAGCATCATTTCCAGAGGCAGAGAGAAACCAGTGCATGGGTTGATAATTAGTTTCCTAACCAAAAACTTTGGAGAGAAGACATACAGGAGATTGGAGTGCAGTACCAGCATTTTTATGTGCTCTTGCCCTTTTCATTTCCTATTCCTTCCACTACAGAACCACAGTACGGGTTCAATATCTAAAAAGTCTGCGTGGTTATCTGCTGTTTTTGATGTTCTTTTACTGGCTAGCTGCATTGTCAGAGATGTCCATAACAAAGATGCATGGACTTGAAAATATTAACTAGGTCTCTCTGTAATACAATGAACGTGTCTGCTACCAGAATGACAATTTCAATGGCAAGTTGGTAAATAAATCAGATTAATTACCTAGTTTAGGAGTTTTCTGCCCCATCAACAGATGCCATTACTGTTGCAAAGGAAAAATAACTATGTCCAGTCATTAATAATTTGTTCTAGCACAGATATGCAAATCATTATTACTCATTTCTTCCCCAGAAAAATCACCTCAGCAAGGCTTTGTTATGGCCATTCATAAGTAGTTTAAACAATAATGTTATTACTGTTAAGAATATTCTCAGGAATGTAAAACTGTCATCTGGGGAAAACGAAAAGCCTCAGCAATTGTTCGCATGTTTCCAATACAGGTAAAATGACAAGAAAATGAAAATGTCAATACTAAATTTCTTTTGATATTGTGAGCAGGGAGGAAATATGAATGCGCTGGAATTGAGAGCTTAAAATGAGTTTCTTGTATTGCACCATCCAAAAAAACATTAATTCTCCTGGCAGTCATCCTCAAGTTTCCTACAAGCTAAATACTTTGCACACAGAGTTAAACAGACTGAGGTTACAAATGCATTTTGATTCTGCCTATGCAGCCTGGGAAAGAAATTTTCCACTTTGTACTGCTGAGAAAAATGGAGATGCTGTAGGCTACAGAGTCTCTTTCAGAGGAATGAGGTGGGTAGGATAGGGCATTAGGCACTATTATACTCTAGGGAAGAAAGAGCAGAGAGGGGCACAATGGAAGCACTTCATTATATTTTAAATGGGAATAGTTCCAAGGATAGGAAAGCCTGTGGAGCTTGTAAAGGATTAAGCAGGGTAATGTGCTTTTTAAGAAGACATAAAGAGGTATGTAATGTGATATGTTTAAGCCTAAATGATTTTCTTGGAGTCCTCAATGAATGTTTAAGCAGGCGTGACTTAGGCCTTGGTAAATCCCCTCTGAATAAATAACTTCCCTGAAAATAGAGATTCCTTTGATGGAATGGAATGTATATTTCATAACCTATGCAAAAAAAGGGAAATCAGTTTGAGGTACACAAAATACTTTGGAATAATAATAAAAGAAGGAGACAAAAGTGACAATTTTCGGGAATAATCCAAGCATATACAGGAATACAGATAACTCCCCACCCGTTTTGATTTGACAAAGCAGGAGGACCAACAGCTTCCCTTGCTCTGATATAGATCTTAAACTGCTTTTTGTTGTCCTTTGAGAAAGGAAGAGACAATAACCTATAGAAATGAGAAAAGTGCCTGTACTCTTCAGGCATTCTCCAGTTTGAGGTACTTAAAACTGCTGTCCTTTCAAGATAAATCCAACCAGCTGCTGTCTAACAGGACCTGATGTACACGTGTAAACTGCTGTTCATGTGGATGCTCAGTGATGTGTACGCATGTGATTTATGAGTAGAACAGAAGCAATAAATATCAAACATCAGAAACTTAAAATAGCACAATTTTCCCATCCTTCTTTTCTTCCCTGCCTTACCCTCCCACCAGGAAAAAGAAGTCAATGCTGCAGACATTCTGTTGCAAAATGGGATGATGTAATCAGTGTCATTTGGCTACAACTTGCTCTCTCTTGCACAGGTGTGATTCTCCATGAAGTCTCTGGTCCATCAAATGCACCATCCTGCTGAGCAAGGGATAATACACCCAATACAACAGCATTTGATCCCCCTCCTCCTGTTTAAAGATACATCCTACTGCTACTTTCCTCCAAACATTTGAAGACAGAAGTGAGACAGAACAGTGGGATTTTCAGATATAATAAAAATGCTTGGTTAAGCCTTTTCAATATCCTGATGCCTGACTGTCTAACCCTGTCATCTTGTGATAGGTACTTGCAAACTCTGTTCACCTTAGAGAGAATGCAGCAGGGCCCAGACATCCCACTGTAATGTGATGCTTTCACATTGGTTAACAAAGCACAAAGGGACACCCAGTGGTTCTTCTTGTCCAGAACTATAATCTGGTTGTTAGCGGCCCTGGTGCAGCCTGCTAAATTCATTCAAGGCTCCGAAGAGCATTATGAAGTGTATATATAGGTAGAGGGGACCCACTAATTCCTTCCTGTAAAATGTTGTCTTTCAAGCTATTCCACAGATCATAATCCCTGCCTTTTATCTTTTGTAAAAGATACCACCCATAAGGCTGGTCAAGCACTGGAACAGGCTTTGTAGGGAGATGGTTGATGCCCCATGCCCAGCAGCATTCGAGAGTCATTTGTACATTGCCTTCAGTAACACACTTTAACTGTTGGTTAGCCCTGAAGAGGATGGGTAGTTGCACTAGGTAATCTTTCAAAGTCCCTTTCAACAGAACTGTTCCATTTCATTCTACTCTAATTTCCCATGCCTAAGAATAGCTTTTATCATCACATTCATCTTCTAGCTGAGGGAGAAGTATCTCAAATGACTCCTGAAAGGGACAGCTTCAGTGGTATTTGTTGTATTTGCTTGTAAATCAACAGAACTTTCTTCCTGAGCAATCCAAATATGATCTCCCAAAAGCTTTCATGTGAACAGCAGTTGGCGGATAACCTTTATCTGTGTTCTTCCTGTAAGGGAAAAGGAGGAGAGAAACTGCACACGCATAGGTAGATATGTATGTTCTTTGGAATCAAGCCCTTAGCTATTTTAAAATTGGAGTGTGTCTGGCTTGCTCACACAATGCAGCTTGGTTGTTTGACGTCACTTGCAAGTGCTTATTCCCGGGAAGCAGAAACATGGGAACCCAACAAAACCCAGACAGTTTTGATGGTGTAGGTTTTAAGACAGCAACTGCCATGTTTCCAGGAATTAGAAATCAAAGATTATAATCCAGAATTACTTTCCAGTATGACACATCTGTTGTTTTTCCAGGTAAAAGCAATTTGTCAACACACTGCTGACTGTATTGAGTGCTATGCTTAGTGTGCTCTGATTTTTGATTCTCCTGAACCCCTAAGTATAATTTGGGAAGGCAAACAGGACATTTTTATAATACAACAGGCAAACCCTATTTTTTTATCAGTTCTTTGCAAACTGACCTAAAACGTATATTCTTAAAAAAAAAAGCAATTTTATCCAGTCAACAAATCTTCAGATTGTTGTCTTTTTTTTTCCTCTTGCTTTCTCAGCTTATGCCTTTTCCTAAACAAGTTTGAAAAGCACAGCTCCCCATCTAGTCATACCATTTTGTCCTTCACACCAGAAAATATGATATCAGTTATACAGAGTGAACTAATGATTGTTAAAACTCCAAACCGCCGTGGTTCCTTTATTATCAAGAGATATACAGTGTTTTAATCATTCATTTGAACATAGCCTTTTCTTTTGAGTGTTTGTGTTGGGTGTCAAAACACAAATTACACATTGCCCTGGCAAATGGATTCCAGTGAAAATGAAACAGAGTTTGCTCCTGTTTTTAGAAGTCTTTAAACCAAACTTTATCTAAAGTACAACTTCATGGATATTTGTCCTGAATAATCCTCGCATTTTCAAATTTAAAATGAAATCTGCAAAATACATTATTTCACAAGTTTGATTTTAAAATTTAATGGGAAGAAAATGGTAGGGATAAAGTTTATACTTTGTCACCCATTAACCAGTATTCACTTGCACTGACCTGCTTCATGGACTACTGTTCTTATAAATGCCCTAACTGTTAATCAAAAGCTAGGGAGGGAAATGTTACATTCACCAATGTTTCTGCAAAAATTGACTCAAATTATGTTCCCTCAGTTAAAAAAATCACAGAATCACAGGATGGCCAGGGTTGGAAGGGACCTCAAGGATCATCAAGCTCCAACCCCCCTGCCACAGGCAGGGCCACCAACCTCCCCATTCAACACTAGACCAGGCTGCCCAGGGCCCCTTCCAAGCTGGCCTTGAACACCTCCAGGGACGGAGCATCCACAACCTCTCTGGGCAGCCTGTTCCAGCACCTCACCACTCCCTCTATAAAGAACTTCCCCCTGACATTCAATCTAAATCTCCCCTCCCTCAACTTAAAACTGGTTTCCCCTTGTCCTGCTGTTATCAACCCTTTCAAAGAGTTGACTCCCCTCTTCTATGTAGGCTCCCTTTAGGTACTGAAAGGCTGCA
>JAOWBP010002392.1:26748412-26761422 GCA_028571105.1 Tragopan temminckii | reverse complement strand
GGCCCTCCTCTCCGGGCGGTGCCGCAGCGCCACCAGCTGGGCGGCGGCGGGAATGGCAGCCTCCGGCCCTCGGCTCGCGGTCCGCGCCGCAGAGCCGGCGCTTTCTCAGAGCAGGCGCCGAGACTTCGAGAATCGTGCTCAGCTGGGATGCGCTCGGAGAAGGGCAGTGCAGCTGGTGCAGGGTCTAGAGAAGCGTTATGAGGAGCAGTTAAGGGAACTGGGGCTGTTTAGTCTTCAGGTGGCTGAGAGACCGCATCACCCTCTACAACTACTTGGCGGGAGGTTGTAGCGAGGAGGGTGTTGGTCTCCTTTCTCGGGTGTCGAGCGATAAGGACACAAGGAAATGACCTCAAGTTGCACCACCAGGGAAGGTTTAAATTGGGTGTCAGGATGAACGGATAGGGTGATCAGGCACTGGAACTGCCCAGGGAAGTGGTGGAGGCATTTCAGAGATAAGGGCCTCGGAGCAGTGGCAAGATTGGGCGAGCTCTCAGGTTGTACTTGGCCAGCCCCCTGCACTGGGCCATTGGCAGCCGTGAGGAGTTGCCCTGGTAAACACAACGCTTAGCTGAGGCAGATGTTCTTGAGACAGCTTGGCTTGGATTTACTGTTAAGAGAGCAAGACACATGCAGATTTAGCCCCTTCCGTCTGGTGCTGCTTTTGTGTTAGGGTTTACCCCCTTCACTCCCCTTTTTTGGGGGGATGGGGCATGCTGAGTGGCTACCGCTCCCTTGGTAAGGTGAAGGGGACATGTATGCAAAAGAGCCATCCTGTCTTTTTTCTCTAGCTCTAGCCTATGAAACAGGAATTTGTCCATGTACTCCAGATCAGTTTCTACTTACGCTTCATATTCACTTCAGCAAGCAACTATATACTGCAGAAAATAACCTGCCTGGTTATTTTATTATAACCTGTGGGTTTTAGATGGAAAACTGCTCATATGTGTCAAAACTTATGGAATAATTACTTAGAAATACTAATGGAAATCAGTTTTGCATTTCTATAAACCACTCTAACAGTTTTAACACAGATGTGACAAGGCCTGCATTTGTGAGATGGCACAGTGAGTCTTTAAAATGAAGGCTGCATCGATCAGTTTGCTCTTCTGATGTCATATTTCCAAGTTGATAGCCTCTTCTTTTGCCCCATCTTTCATCTCGGTGGAGAAGGAACAAAGCCCCGTGTGCTATATAACTGTACCTTGAGCACTGAAAAAGAGTTGCATTTGCAGAGCAGTTGGATTAGGTGACCTCTAAGGGTCCTTTCCAACTCAATTCTATGATTCTACGATAGCATGGCAGGATTTTGGGGGGGGTCATATGAAGTATTTTAGGGAACCTTATTTGTTCTTTGAGGGAAAGAGCCAAGAGAAATAAGAAGAAAGCATCACCCGCCATCCCTCAAACCCGCAGAGATCCAAGCAACAGCAGAGCTTACACAGACAGAGCTCAGAGCTGTAAAAGCTAGAGCAAGACAAACCACTCAGTGTTGCTGAAGCACTGTTTCATGTTTTCTTGCTACCCTACATGTTTCTTGTTGTGGTTGCTGCCACACTACAGAGACTTTTCCTTCAAAGTGTGCTGGAGTGTAGGAATAGCGAGTGGTACAATATGAGCTTTGATCACAGTGCTTGCTTGCTCTCCCCCACAGTTAAGCAAGAGAATTAATTAGTAAGAACATGGATCAACAGGGATTGCTCCTACTGTGGTCCACCACAGAGAAATACGCAGGGAATATTCAAAACTAATATTTAAGACCTCTCCACAGCATATTACAAGAAACACATGAGCAGGTGACAAATACAAGTTTACCCACAGCAGCAGGACTATGACATACTCATAGAGTTGCCCACTCCCTCTTCTTTATTTAATTTCCAACAGGCACAGAACATTTGCCACCTTCCTGCTATGCTTCTAGATGAAGCACCTGCAGCATCTTCTGGCTGCCCCAGGATCATCCATTGGCAGTCAAATCTGGGGGGTAAGCAGCACCCCTGAGACCCCACCCACTTGAACTTCTATTTCTGCTCAGTTTCCTATATGTAGAAGGAAGCACAGAGGAGGCAGTTGAAGCAGTTTCCCAGCTGCAAAGCACTCACCTGGAGGACTGAAATGCAACACAGAGAGCTGCAAAAGCAAACCTCCCTATTCCACATAGGAGGAGGCTAAGCCTGAACTACCAGCACTGTTATTCTGCTGCCATGTTGGCTGCAGCTTGACCCCGAGAAGGAATTGAAGCAAACACCTACAGCTGTGTGATTATTTGGAGAGCTCAGTGACTGCCCTCACACCTCCATTTTATTTTTATTTTATTTATTTTGTTTTGCTGAGGAGGGTGGAGGAAGTGGTTAGCCTTACAGTGGCTGATAGCTGCAATATTCCTTGCTCCAAACAGATGATGCACCAGTAGAATAAAGGATTGCTGTGGAATGCCAAAATAACAAACAGCTTCATTTACAAGACTATCAAATCTAACTATTAGTTGGGTTTTTTAGTTAATTAATTTTGGCAGGCCACAACACTCTTGTATTAATCTAGGGACTTGCTTTTCGGAGGAATTGCTTTTGGTTAGGAATTAACTAGGCCATGAAATGTTTTACCCTCACAATGCTGCCTTGGGAGGCTTTGATTTCTGACTTCACACACAGTGTTATGTATGAGACACAAGTGGCAGGGTATGATGGTGATGAGTTTGCTGTTGCTTTCTGGTCTCGATGTGAAGTATGAATGTATGTGTTCATATCCCAATACTTAACAAAAAAAAAAAAAAAAAAAAAAAAAAAAAAAGGACCTTGGACTCATTCTTGGGAGCAGATACTTGATTTTGACATTTATTTCAAATCAGCTCCAAAGAACAAAGAGGAAACACAGCTCTCTGGACCATGGGAGTGTGAATACAGCAGGGCTGTGCTGGTACAATACTGTTTTTGTTTTGGAGACTATTTTTTCATCTCTTACAACCACAAGTGCGCACGTGGGAAATTGCTTTACTTTTCATCCCATCACCTTTGTGCAGGTTTGTGAAATCAAACATACCCAGGGTATTAAGCTCCAGCACACTCTCTGGCCCAGCTGCAGTGAGTGTGCAGTTTGCAGCATCCCACATCAGTGTGGAAGGAGAAAACACATCTTAAAAACCTGCTATATTGAGGGAAATTGTACCAGCACTTTGTTTTGACAAGACAGGAGGAAATCACATGATACTACAGCTCTGACCATGCTGTGGCTGGACCAGCGACAGCTATAATGACTCACCTGTTTGCTGCAGCAGGACAATTTTTTTCTCTCCAAGTATTTCACCATCAGTCAGTAGAGCCATCTGACCAAGCAAATCTTTGAAACCAGTTTAATATGCTTTGTGCCAGTGCTCACTTTTTCACTTGTAGCTGATATGTCAGAATGGGTGTATGACCTGAATCACCAGGCAAACATCTCATCTTTATATGCAGGTGGCTTGTATTTTCAGCAGCCCTACTGCAGCAGAAATGCTGGACAGTCTTTAACACAGTACCTCACTGGGTTTTTACTTAAAGACAGGGAGGAGAAATGTCACATAGAGTTAAATTAGCTTCTTATAAAGAATAAATAGACTGTGTCTCTTAAGATACCCAGCTCTGGATAGGTGTGTTTGGGAGCATAAGTGACAGGGGCAATATTCACATTAAATGTAAAGTGAATGATTTGTTAAGACCGGGAGTACAGCACTTCTCATGCTGTCAACGGTGGCTTTACAGCTCAAGAATAACCTGAAAGTAGGACTCTGATCATGCAAGCATTTTTGGGACTACAGGAACCCCCGCCTATGGTAATACTCTCTAACGTGCTGTTGCTGGGCATTTAGTGCCCATTGGCACACATGCCTATTGGCAGTAGCCTGTAAGCACCTTTTATCCTTGAGTCATTTTCAGTTATTTCTATCAGATTTATATGTTAACTGGACTCAGATTATTATTTTTTAACGTAGCACTGAATTGAGGTCTCCTCCCGATGTATGTATATATTGTTTTTCTTTTGAAACTATAAAATAAGACTCAAGCAGCCTTTTCCCCCGTGCAGCAAAAACACTCACAAGTGGACACCTGCCACCAAAGGAAAATCTCACAGCGCCCAGTGTTTAAGCAGGAGGAAATGCAAGTTTAGAAAACAATTTTATTAGACAAATTATTTAGACAAATTATACACAGAAAGCTCTGCCACTTGTAACTGAGGCCTCCAAAAAGTGTTTTGTGTATCTGTATAATAGGCAACACATCAAAATAGGCCTATTTTAAATATTGTACATGGTTAACAGATTTCTTTTTTAATAGCTAAAATCACTGCAACATCTGGTATGTCCCTATGTAGCTTGTTGGAAAGAAATTAATTTTTTTATCTTTTTTTTTTTTTTTCCTCAGAGGTGTGGATGAGTTCATGAATGTTACAAGGGAGAAGCAAGTTGTGCATGCTTTTAGACGCTTGCTATCCCGAAAACAAAATGGCCTTTTGCACGATAAGAATTTGTTCTGCCTTACACAGTAGACAATATTTGAAGATTTAGTACAAAAAACAGTGACAGTACAAGATGCTCCCCCAGAACAGAATTAGCATCAAAATAGAATAGGTCTGAAGAATATACCTTTTAATTTATCCTAAAGCAAATCACAGAGGTTGATTCCTATTAATCCTAGCCAAAGAATGAGTTAGGTTAAAATAAGTGTATGGTTGCATTAAAAACATAACCAAACCGAAAAACCTCACGGGATAAACTGCTTGCTTTCTACTTAGCCTCATCTTTAGCTTTAAGGATTACAAATTGAAAGCTCTTCCTACATTTCTAACAGGTAACAGCGTTACTTTAAAAAGCTGGTGCCAAAACCGGCACTGGTTCTGCTCTCACTGCTGTTCTTTCTCTTGTTCTATGCAGTTGGCACTAATATAAAAAGTACGTAGCTCCTCTAAATCTAACTTAACATATAAAGGGTTAAAATGAGCGCCGGTTCATATACTGTTTTCCCCTTCGAGCCATATGTGATAATAATTAAGGCCACATCAGTATTTCTCAAGGGCTTTTGCTCCACAAACACCATTATTGTATTGATCAGCCGTACCGATTTGGAAAATAATTTATTAACCTTTGATCTATGTTTAAACTTCTCTAGAGCTATATTAGTTGCTCACGAGCGTGGTATACCTAAGAGAGTGTTCCATCTGTCTAATTAATTAAAATTATCAAGGTTAGCCATATAGAATGCACAACAGCCAATGCAAAACCTAATCGAATGAGTTACATCTAGGTACAAACTTCAAATTGTCCTGGATGTTCTAATAAAAAAGTATAAAATATGCTCTGTTGGCAAACAATGCAAGTCAGAATAACATTAAAAGCGACCCGTCTTTTCTAAATGAAAAGACCCCTGCACTGTACATCTTTCCTGTATACAACACATTTTACTAAAGCTTTATTAAATGAATTGCAGTAGCAACGGCTGCCATTTTATAGCTATATATACATGTATATATATATATACATACTTGTGTGTATATATGTATATATATATATATGTATGAGATACTAATTTATTTAACACAACAGAGGCTTCTGCCATATGATACAGTTTACTGTACATAAGAAAAACTTTTAACACTGTACAATCACATAAAGGTCATATGCACTGTTGCAGTGCAAAAGTAGATTTAACTGTAGTCTTTACTGGCATAGTAATGGCTTTTTGTAATCCTACAAAATTGCATTCTCATATAATGGGGCCTGAATGGTCTTTCAACTTCATTTATTTTGCTTTCTTTTTTTTTTTTTTTCTCCTTTTTTCTCCATTTTGCCTTTTTTTAATTTTTTTTTTATTTTTTCCTGTCTTTTAAACTGCAGGGTTTGCCTTTGGTCCACAGTTAAAAGGACACACAGCAGTGGAGAGCTGACCGCACGCAGCAGAATAGATGTAAAGGACTCAAGTTATTGCAAGTATAGTAAAAAAAGGCAGTTGGGGAGGAGGAGCCAATGCCCTTCTGTAAAGTAATCCTCAGGGTTTTCTTACGCATTAATCACTACACGTTTCCTATATTTAAGTATATGAAAAGCCCGAAGTAACCAAAACCTAATGCGGTGATAAATGAAAGAATAAGTGACTCGAGTAGTAAAGAGAATAAAGAGAGAAAGGAAAGAGAAGATCAGACTGAGAAAGCAGAGAAGAGGAAGAGTTGTTACTAATAATTCTGATTTTTTTCTTAAATAAAGAAAAATAAAAAATCAAATTTTAAAAACAAAAACAAAAGAAAAGAAAAAGGTTACATCCATGTTAGTCCCACAACATTACAGCCGCTCCTTGCAAAGGGAGTCCTAGAAGAGAAACAGTGAAGAAATTCGGTCTGATGCTCATATGGAGGTGCCTCGGTCTGGGTCACTGCCAAGGTTCAGCCCCAGAGTTGGAGTTGGTTGGTAAGGGATAGATGACATTGTTTTGATGGGGCTTCTGAAAAAGCCTCCATTTGGTGCCCTGTGCCTAAAAGGGCCAGTTCGGTGCTCGGGTACGCTGCCAAATGAGAAGCCAGAAGCAGCTTTGGCAGACAGTGTGCGGCTCAGCGTCTGGATCTGTTCTGGTATGAAGGTTGTTGTGGTGATGTGAGTGTTTCTGAAGTCACTGATTTGCTCCAGTGCTTGACGGGTAGGCAAAGTGTCAATGTCCAGCGGGGTCAAGTCAATTGACGATGTGGAAAACTGTTTATGGGGGCTGTCATCATCTGTGCAGAGACTGTTCACGCGCCTGTGGAGGTGTTCCAGATCAATTTCCTTGTCATCCTGGGGAAGGAGAAGAACAAGATGTACCACTCACCACCACCACCACGTTTTTTTGCAGGATTGAAGCTTCACAGTGCAATCAGAACTGCTTGGTAAACAAAATACACACTTACTAAAGCTTCCTCTTAGCTGTGGGTGGCTCTAAGCATCACTAGCAAACATTCCCACCTCCTGAAGCTGGATGAGCTAAAACAAACTCATGCAGACCCTTTTCCACATCTGCCTTCAAACCCTGTGTCTGAATGACAAAATTCCAAGGGCTACTGATAGGTTTCTTCATACAGTGAAAACAGAGCATCATCTCAAATGTCTGGGATGATGCCAGTCCTTAAATGCTGCAATGATGACTAAATTTGAATGACAAAATGGGGGACTCTGAGGGGCCAGATTGCTTCTTCATCGGTGTTCATTCTCTCAGGGCTTAAGGATGGGCTAAAATCCTCTCAGGTTGATTTTTGCTTTTATAATACAGAAAAGCTGAGCTTCCAAGCCCAAATCCAAACACTGGCATCTCATTAACATCACACAGGAAGGAGTACATCAGATGATTTTGAATTGTGATGCCAAAAGAGGGATTAATTCTCTCCTTACCTACAAAGAAGCAATTCCACAGATTCAGTTGGAATTATGCTGCTGTTGGGTGAGAAGGCAGCCTGGAGGATTTATTATAACAACGCATCACTCCTCTTACCTCTGTCCTCTTTCCTTCTTAAACCCAGTGAACTCCATTAGAGAGAGGCTTCTTTGTTATAATTGAGATTTTAAATGCATGGGAATTTAAAAAAGAAAAATGTCCAGTGTGACCCAATAAATCACCTATATTGTACATATTTATTTCTACTGAACTGCCAAGCTTTATGCAAAGCAGCATTATGTATACATGTATAAAGGAATGTACTCTCTCAAGTCTACTCAGCACAGCTCATTCAGAACAAAAATCAGTTCCAACTAACCTTAACATTTACCTTAATCTCTGTGAAATCTACTGGCTCTTCCAGGCCACTAGAAATATCTCACACTCTAGGACCTCACAGAGGGCAATAAGGCGGCCGATAGATGTGCTTTGATGGCTTCCAGACTCGATTACTGCAATTCAATGACTGGCTTGATCCAGAGCTCATTGAATCAATGGCAAAACTCCTAGTATACAGAATGGGCTTTAGGTCCCTCCTTTGTCTAGGAATGAAGTCAAGCACTCTGAAAATTCCACCTAGAACAAACTGCAGGAGTTTATCTTCTTAACAAAAAGGATCACCAAATATTTGCACCAGTACCACACTGAATAAAAAGCTCAACTCAAGTGAGACTGAGGGAGCAGCTCCCTTCTGAGACAGGGGACAAGTGAGACAAACTGCAGGGTAAAGGGCAGGGAAAAGGGCATCAGGACTCTGCCAGAGGAAACCAAGCTGACCACAAGGGCTTTGTAGGTGAGCTCATCATGGGAGGGGAATAAAAGCAGTGCTCATTTATTGGACTTAGCTTTCTGTCTGTAGTTTATTCACATGTGGACATAGACATGGATGCACATAACAACCACAAAGGTGACACCAAAACCAAACGCATTCACCAAACGCTCTCCTTGAAAATGTTTGGAGCTGCATGTGGATGCAGAAGAACTGGGGCCACATTGGCATCTAAAAATACATACAGAGGCTCCTTTAGCACGTGCAAGTCATGACTATGTCTCTAAAGGACAGTCCTAATTCTTTTTTTTTTTTTTTTTTGTAGTTTTGAAAAACATATGAACACCTTGTAATTTCAAATGCCAATCTGAATTTCAGTATTTCTGAGCCTCTATAAGTTATCCAGAATATTCTTCATTCTTCTCTGAGATGCATTTGGGGCTAGAGTCAGACCAGTAAAAATATAATAAAGCGGTGATATTCTCCCATGCTTTAGCCCACAACCCAATCTCCACCCGATTGATACACCAAAATGAGACCCACTCACAGTAAGATTGTGCACATCTCCATAATATGATCTTTCCTCTTCTCTCTTGTGTGATCAGTAGTGAAATATGCAGCAGTTTTCACATTTAAATTATCATCAGGCTTCAGAGTCAACATCCCATTGAGATTACTGGGGCAGTTCATACTTCTCTCAGAGCTACTGTTTAAGGCTGTCTGCAGACTCAGGCAGACATCATTGAATGGGTTACTTCTGGTACGCGACTGAAATGTTATCTTCGTAACCACAAGACAATTTTTTTTCAGTATAAATGCTTGCATTCTGGAGCACCAGATGGCAGCCACCAGGAAAAAGGGTTGGCTTGCTGACCACAAATTGGCCCAATCTGACCCCCGATTCGGGACTAGTGGCCTGGAAGAGCCAATGGATTTCATGGAAGCTAAAATGAATTTTAAGAAAGTTAGTTAAGATGTATTTCTTTGCTGAATGATCCCCACATCCGGGACAGTGGGGACATTCAGCACATTTGTCCATGTTAACTTCAGTTTTGAGCCAAGCTTTTCAACGGAGCTTTGAGATGCAATTTTAAATGCTAAGCTGATGAATACATGAAAAAGATGAAGGAGGCCAAATTATACAATTTATGGAAAGTACACATTAAAATTTATGTGTTTGAAAATTGAAATGGGAAGTTTTATAGTTATATAAAGTAGCTGGGCTGTTGCTTTTTTTTTTTCCCTTTGATATTAATTTTTATGTTTTGCACCAAATAAATATGAAGTATTCTTCATGTTCTAAGAGTCTGGGTAAACAGCAAGCTTGTAATTTCTTTTTTTTTTTTTTTTTTAATTTCATCAGTTGAAACTAGACAGTTCCCAGTCCTGAGAAAGCCAATTAAAGACTAGAGATTTTTTTTCGCTTTTAATAATGGTCTGGTCCAGATCATTAACAAAAAAAGCTTGGGAATTAAAACAGGCAAGAAAAGATAATAAGTATTCTAACATCAGTGTCAATGCTGTCTAATTAGGTAATGTAATTAATCCTACCTGATTACACAGCATTAGATTAGCAGGAATAAACACAATGGAAAATTGCAGAGAAGGTGAGACCACTGAACACAAATTAACAGCAATATTCCATGACATAAGTCTAAGCTACACACAACAGGCATAACTGATAGTGCTATATTATATAGCTCATATTTAGTTTCATCTTTGGGCACATCTGCCAAGTATATTTTAATAACTTTTAGTATTCCTGATGTTTTTTCTAGTGGTTTGTAGAGCTAAAAGACTTAAGGAATTTTTTTAAGACTGTATAAGGCTCAGATGGCTGGCAAAGGGACAAGTTGATTACCATGGGAAGGTACAGAACCAAACTCATCTCTGGTATAAGACGACATATTTCCCCTGCTCTGTCTAGGACTGTCTTAAAAAAAGTCTGTAATAGATTTCAGAAATAAGGTTGGCCTGAATCTGAAAAATCTAAATTACTCTTGCTTCCCTGGACTTCAGATTAAATAATGACAGCTGAAGTTCGTGGAAGCTTCAAGAGTTTAACAGATCTGAAAAATCAAGATAAGCTTATTTAAGAAGCTAACAGCTGATTAAAGGGCTAAACTTTGAGAATCTATCTTAAGAGACTCAGCCATTGAGCTTGGAGAATATATTTTGCAAGAAAAAAGCAAGAAACCTTTGAACTTGCTGGTGAGGATTAGCTCTCATCCATGGCAATGACATACTAAATAATGATGTGTTAATAATACATTATTCTACAAGTAACAATGTGTTTTACTCAAAATAGTTACACGTTTATATATCATTATACATTACTGTTTTATTTAAAGCTCTTCTAGAGAGAGCAGCTGAAGAGATTTTAAGAAATGGCATTTACCTTAAAATTAGGAAGCTAAGGAAGTTTCTCTGACTCTTTTTCCCTAAAGGCTATCAATTCATGACAACAATGTTTACGGTGCATGAAAATTTCCCAGGAGAAATGGAGGATCTAATACCTCTTTTGATGGAACCCGGGAGCCTTTCCTTTTATTCCACCACGTTTCCAACATTGCAATGAAACAAGATAGGACAATCCCAGCGGCGAGAATGCAGAAAACACCTGCAAAGCTTTTTATGTCCAGGGCACCTCCTTTCTGTTTGGTATCCACAGATGAGTAAAAATCACATTGACCGTTCTTTGGCCACCACTTATGCTTCAGTATGTCCATGTCACCATTCTGTTGCAGCTCCAGAATCCTTGAGGAGAAAGCAAAAAGTCAGGGATTACAATGGGGCAGCAGAGATGGCATCAAAGTGCAAGGGCACGAGGACATAACCTGAGTGCTCGCATCCTTCCATGAGTCTGGGAAGGCCAAGCAGCTGGAGAACCCAGATGTACTGGTCTAGCAGAAAAGACAGCTTGAATATAGGACTGTGTATAGGATTGAGCATACAGATACCCACGATATACTCCAAATGAACAAAAGTACCCACAAGTCTCTTTAAACCCTGAATGAAAATGTTTCATTTAATATACTTCATTTTCTTAGCCGACTTTTGCTGCAGACTATAGAAACCGGCTTCTGTAGTGTGTGAGATACTTGAAAATGTTGGAGAATAGACATTTCAAATTAAAAAAAAAAAGAAAAAAGAGAGAGAGAGAGAAAAAGGTAAACAGAGTTTTAGATGTACCACAGGATACATGTTACCTTATTGCAAGCTGATCATTAGCTGGTTACCTACCTGCTGCTTTGGAGAGAGCAGAGCAGAACCACTTTAGCTGCAAACATCTATGACTTAAACTAATCCTGGCCACCAGAAACGTGCAATTTGCTAGCAAGAAATCTCCAGGGGAAGCTTCTTTGTTGTGGAACTCACTTGTCCTTGCACCTACACAGCCAACCTGCTGCTGAGGATTTGCTGGGCAGCTTGCAAGGGCTAGGTTTTTCGCTAGGCTTCCAGTGGGATGAGCAGTTTGAGAAACAAAAATTTTGTTTAGAAGATTTTCACGTTTGGTTAATTTATTAATCTCAATAAACTTCTGAGGGTTTTTTTTTAATTTAAACAAACATCCAGAAGTGCCTCGAGTGGCAGCTGGGTGCTTCTGATTACCCAAAATAATAAATTCAGTGATTACATTTAAAAAGAATAAAACAAAAGGAATGTTTTCCTTCACATAATAAATTTGTTTTTCATTTCAGCATTGGAAGGCAAACAATCACTCGTGCAATCATTGGACACAGCATGCAAAAAAATCCAAGTGCACACAAACCAGCAGCAGTCTGGGATGCTGCTGTCGGAAATTGCACATCCTGAAGCTTCCAAAGGAGGCCAGGATTGGTCAAGGACCGAAAACTCTTTGTTCTGCTTTAAGGGACAAGCTTGGGCATGAGCAGTTCCGACAAGATAAAAAGAAGAATGCTTTACAAAGAGAGAGGTCAAACACTGGAAGAGAGGAGCTGTGGGATCCCCATGGCTGGTGCTATTCAAAGGTTGCCTGAGCAACCTGACCTAACTGGGCCTGCTTTGAGCAGAGGGCTGGGCTACAGACCTCCAGAGGTCCCTTCCTACCAGAAGTATTCCTCTGTGACTGTGAACATGATTGGTATGCTGATCTGCATTATGGAATACACTGCTTGCAGACATAAGTCACTGTAATTCCAGGTCTCACTCCTCTTGAATCTGCAATAGGACTTAGGGGAATACTTGGGCCCAAGTATTTACATTTACTGGGGCTGCAGGTAGCATTTCTGATCAACAAAAATCTTGTATAAATTCTTAAAAAGTAACAGAAGATTAATTTTCAGTATACAATCTCAAACATTAGGTGTACATTTCTTAATATTTAGGAACTGCTATACTAACTACAGAAGGCAGTAACCAAACATTTTGGGACTTTTTTTTTTTTCTTTTTTTTTTTTTTTTTTCAGCAGCAGCTCTAATCCCTGAACAGGGCTATTTTGTCTCTTTTATTCAGCGATAGAACGAACCATCTAAATGATTGCTCTATTCTCATTAATTAAATGATTCTTCAGTTGTCAGTTTAATTCCTGATTACACAAGACATCTTTTCAACAATAGGCATTTGCATAAAACACCGAACTTTAGCTTGTTCCTTAACAGAGATTTATTCCCAATAGTACTCCTGGTAACGATCAGCAATTTTCTTTATGGATGTAACATGCAAGCTCAATTATTTAAAGAAAAACAACAAAAAAAGAAACAAACCAGGGACAGTAATTAACCAACTATGAAGGACCTCGGGAAATTGAAATTCTATAATGAAGACCTTTAAAGCTGCAGCTGTAAACAGGTGT
>JAOWBP010002392.1:26709458-26734778 GCA_028571105.1 Tragopan temminckii | reverse complement strand
AGCCAACCGGCAAATTTGACTACAGGGTACCCAGATCATTCTACTCTGGCTTAAGTGGATGTATGACTACTCTAACTCTGCCACTGTGCATAGGCTATTCAGGTGATGTAATTAGGAGCTGATTTAGAAACAGCACAGCTAGTACTTCCTATAACATACACAAAAACTTGCAGTGACTTGCAGAGTTTACCACTGCTGTCAGCAGTGCCACGGAAAAAGCAAGGGCAGAGACTCCCTTACCCTGTGCAAAAGCATACATAGCGCAGTTTTCCCAAAATGCCTGGGTCAGAAGAGATGACCTAGTCTCTTTCTGCTAGTGTGCCGAGGCCTTTCTCAGGACACAAAAAGAAAACACTTGTTATGTGACCCAAACATATGTATTACAGTGGTACCCAGCTCTTTCACAGACAGCTGGGAACAATCTGGCTCCTCACCCCTCACCTATGCATCAGTGTATAGACATGGGATTGTGTGGTCCAATATCCTACAATAGTCCCTTTGAAGAACAGGAAAAAAGTAGAAGTTTATAAATCTCTCTCCATGCTCTCTTGAAAAGAGAGAATGCCTTTCATCAACTGTTAAAGAAAAGTTTCTTCTGTTAATAAGTGCCCGTACTAAACAAATATATGTATTTACACAAACATTTTGTATATTTACTGTTGGTTTTGAGAGACACGATACATATGTCACTGAGGTCAATAACATTTTAATTGCAAAAGAATTTTTTTTCAAAGCCACCTGGGAATGGTAAAACAGGATACGGGCCTTTTATTCCTGCTTGCCTTCACGAAACAAGCCCTTTTCTCTGCAGTACACACGATAGTTGCTATGCATACAGATAGGGTTTTAACAATACTATTCTGACATTTAAGCATTTCGCCCTCTGTGCAGTACAGCCTGTTTGTATTTTTAAGCATGGTTCTTAGGCCAGATGCAAAGAAATCACTGTGTGACTTAGAACTTATTGTCTGTGCTCCCATCTCAAAAGTTAATGCTCGAGTGTGTCGGGTATCACCTGGGGATTTAAGCAAGAGGCTTTCTGCAGTTAACCCAATCCCGTGACCTGCTCTGAATTACCTTTGATTTAAAGGCAGTTTAGTTAACTACGAAAGCTGCCCCTTCCATTAATTGGAATCCAATTCTCCTGAAATGGGGGCATACAAAAAAATTCCTATTTTGCCTCCTAATGGCTCTGTACATACTCTGTTACATTTTAGAGCAAATGTACCACTGAGACACAGGTGGAGATGGTTGTTGTTGTGCTTACCTTCTCAAATCTGGTTTCCTTCACAGAGCATTTTTAATGTATCAATACCTTGTCTACGCAGAAGCTAGAGCATCCATAGTAAAAGTGCTTTAGATTACAGACTACTCATCACTTGCTTCTTATTCACTAATCCTCTATTCACACTGAATTTTGTACCCCCAATAACAGGTAACAGGCATGAGGTCTTCTTCCAGCAGAGGCTAGAAGGGCCACAGCTCTGCAGCAATGCCTCCCTGGCTCTAACTACAAACCATTGCATTCTGCAGAATATGCAGCAAGGGGAGGTTTTAAGAAGTTGTGTTTTAGAGAAGAAGGATATTCGATGCAACATCAGGGCCAGTCACTTTCAATAGTTTACCAAATTGTTAGTGTTTCAGAAATCCTTGCTTATGGTAAGAGAGAAAAAGAACATCTATCAGAATTGTGCCTAGATAGCTGGTATGTTATTAGAGTCTACATCCTCCATTATATCTGTGGGTTTGATCACTTCTACAGTAAGACTGTCAGAGCTACATACCATGTATTCCGTCTCTTTCTACTGACTTGCCTACTTAGGGGATGATGCGCATGATAAATACTCCATGCCTTACTTCCAGTACTAACGCAAAAGCAGTGGCTACAGAATCATTTATGCTGACCTCAGGGACACAGGGGCATGCTTGTACATAGCAATGGTTATCTTTTTGCCCCCCTAACCATCCCTGGAGGACAGGTGCTTTTTGTTTGCAGACCTCTGTGTTTCTAGAAGAGGCAAGATTGCAGGCTATGCATAAGATATGCAATAAATACAACTTTTGGTAAACGAACACCACCTTTTGAAAATCCTGCTAGGAATTGTCCCTAGGGTATTTCCTTCCGGAGAACCTAACACAATTTTGGTGATTTAAAGGTTCTGTCTAGTTCTTTTAAATATTCCTTTGACGTTGTATTGCTCTGCTTGTAATAGGTTGTTATTGCCCTGTATTGAGTTTGCAGAGTGAAGGTAAATCTTTTGTGATGCGATTGTGCTACCCCAAACTCAATATTGTTCAGAGATCCTTTATAACTCTCTGGTTTCACTGCAACAAGCGAGACGAATTTTCATTTTTACTCTTTTAGATTTTTATTCTGTTTTCTGAAACTCTAAGGGATTGTATTTGTAAGGCAATGTCTAGTGCACTTTTCATGATCTGAGAACACAAATGCCATGATGAGATCACTATTATTCCCTTTCCCCAGCCACTGGTCTGCAAAATATATGCGGCACGAGAGACTGTGAGAGGAGCAAGTGTGCTTCTATCTTCTACAGGCATCCTGAAGTATTTTTACTAAGGCAAAGCTGCTACAGAAAGCCAGTAAGCTTCCAGCTGTGATATAAAGTACATCACAGCAATTCTTGCTTCAGAATTATGAAAAAAATTGTGTTTACATATAATATTACCAACCTAATTTCTTATTGTGGTACTATAGGCACGGTAGCTACCTACGTACTGCAAAAGAAGACACGATGACATGACTAATTAGCAAGCAGCAGTCAATATCATAGAATTATTTGAGCTGGAAGGGACCTCTAAAGGTCATCTAGTCCAACTCCCCTGCAATGAACAGGAGCAGCTACAGCTAGATCAGGTTGCTCAGAGCTCCATCCAGCCGGCCTTGAATGTCTCCAGGAATGAGGCTTCCACCCCATCTCTGGGCAAACTGTTCCAATGCCTTGCCACTCTTATTGTGAAAAACTTCTTACTTATATCCAGTCTAAATCTCCCCTCTTTTAGTTTGAAATCATTCGCCTTGTCCTATCAAAGTCTGTCCCCTTCTTTCTTATAGTCTCCCCTTTAGATATAGAAAGGCCACTCTCAGGTCTCCCTAAAGCCTTTTCTTCTCCAGCCTGAACAGCCCCAGCTCTCTCAACCTGTGTATATACTATCTAAGATACAGCTATTTCTATACCACATTTATATATGCAAGTGCATACCTAAGCACCTAAGTGGGAAATTTGCCTATTTTTATAGCTGCCCAGATGTATTTTTTGAGAACCCTTTCTAGATGGACGAGAAAATTTTTCAAGTGTGATGTCAGTTAAAAGCACACAATGCTGACATCTACAGGTCAGCAAGCTTTTCTCTTTTGATGCAATGGGCCCAAAACCTTCAGAAAGCACCAGGAGCCTCTGAGCTCACAGCACTCTAGTGCTCACTCATGCTAGGTCCTGAACTCCTTACTAGCTTATCTGCACAGAGCCAGCAAGAACACTCCTTGGGTTCCTCAGCACAGCTCAGGCAAGTAGCCCTAACCCCATTCTTAAAGTAGGACTTGCAGTTTCATTCTGACAAGTGTGAATAACAATCCCACCTCAAGGGCACCATCTTTGTGATTGTCCTTGCTTACTGTGCACCTTCTGTCTGAGAAGCTCTCTTGCTGCCTGATTTCCTAACAGAGGCTTAAATAATGAAAACAAGCAAAAGTTTGAAGCAAATACCATTCCTCAATGCAGTAATCCACACACTGAATTTCTTCTCCCCCACTCCTTAGGACATTTGTTGATGACAATAAATATAGGATAGAGTTTTAATATTCTGTCAGAGAATTAGTATATTTTTGTATGAGGATATTTTCATTTTACGGCCTGCCAAAGTGCTTAGGAGGCAGCAAATAAGTAGAACTGTCAGCTTCACCAGAGATCTCTTTAAACATCAACTGTCCCCAGAGCTTTTGTGCTTCTGTAAATGCTTTGACTCTTTTTAATGATCAGGTTTAATTCTGAAAGCAACACCGGGTGCAGCACAATGTTTCTTCAAAGGTAAAGAGAGGGGCATTCTTTTTTCCTAATCTTTGTATTAGCCAAAAATATCAGTATTGCCTAAGGCTATCTAGGAAAATGGCTTGACATTTATGGAGGTTAATAAAGCAAAGAAAGAAAATAGTTTGTCACTATTGTGCAGCTCTTCTTGTTTCATTTCGTTTTTCAGTTGGAGTCTTTTTTTTTGTGCTTGCACATACTTCTGAGGAGGTAGAATTTCATTAGAAATGCTAAAGAAAACCAACCTTAATTAGTCTGAAACACATCAGTAAACTCAAGCTTGCTGGCGCAGAGTCATGTAGTGTGAAAGACTGATACACCGGGGTCAGTCATGGTGAGTTAGTGGTTTAGTAAGACTCCCAAGAGTCTACCTCTCAAAACTACAAGCGGTCAGTAAGACAAAATAGCCTTGATCCACATTCAAAGTCATGCCTCTTTGGACAGGACAGTTAGTTACAGCTTTCTGCCTGCTAATGTTCCAATTATTCCTGGTGTCCTTTGTATCCTGGGTCTCTTATTCTAAAATACTTGGCTCAGACCCTTTTCCCAGGTGAGTGTGCATGGGCTTTGTGTAAGTCAAAAGTCCTTTATGAGATGTGGCTTTGAGAACACAAGCTGTGAACTTTTTATAAGGCACTTCAGGCTGAAAACCACTCTGACAGTCAGGCAAACACCCACATAGTACAGGCAGCACTGGCTAGGCCAACAGCTGTCCCTGCAGCTTATCAAAGACCCTGGGAGGAACTTGTCCAAATTTTTACCAACACTGTAAAAACACATAACAAGTAACAAAAATCTCTAGGCTTGTTGGGAAGACCTTGATGCTTGTCAGGAAATGAAATAGCTAGCATGCAGGGAAGCCCCCATTTGGGTGTGTTGAGGGTATCAGTGTGTGGTGGCAGGTCATAGATGTTACAGAAGGGGAAAATATCCTCACACAGCCCAGTAACTTGATAAATCAGTCCATTTCAAATACCGTGATTCCATGCCAACAAGATCAAGAGGATAAAAAATAAATTGAAAAACAGTATTGTGAGGGTGCAATCTGTCATCTTTTCTCTGATCACAAAGCTGAAGGGTGGAGAGGGAAGCCAGGAACGCCTAGAGCAGAGACTGCTAGGCATTGACATTAGTTATGGAGCAAGGGTTTGACGTAACAAAAAAATATAAATGTTTCATTGCTGCTCTTAAGTGAGAAGTTCTGTAATAAAATGAATTGACAGAATGGCCTGGTATTGAACCAAAAAATATTGACACGGTAGAACTCCTGTGGTGTGGAACAGCACTACAAAATGTTGGCAGCTAAAACCTAAACAGGCCCAGCTAAGATAAGCATCCACAAAAACCAAAATTTGGCCCAGTCTCGCTGTTTATTTCTTGCATAAAGAACAATAGACTCTTAAAAGAAAGAAAAACCATACTTGTAGCTTCAAGAGTTTTTGCTCACCTTAAAGCGAAGGAAGAAAAGATGTATTCCAGCATTTCTGGGACTGGAGAAACTGCAGGAAACAACCCTGGAGCAGCTTCACTTGGAGGTTTATTGCATTATAAGAAGCTACTCATACTAATGAAATGAAAGCAGTAGAAGTGCAAGACACTCTTGGAGACAGCCCCAGCACAGCACCATGAGGCTCCTGGAGAGGCAGAGAAAAAAGAAGGCCCCCAAAACTATTTTTGCCTTTTTTGCTGTTGGTGGTTTTTTTCTTCCAAATCTATGTGGTGATCTCTCTGGTCAATGTTTACCTTTCTTTGCAGTGATGTTATCGCTGCTACATAACACGTCCCAAGGCAGGAACAAAAGAGTAAACCTGCTGGGACAACCCAGCTGATCACCAGGCACTGATACGCGGGAGCTGCCATCATCTGACTTCCCACTGAAAGGAGGCTGGAAACCAGAGGCAAGGTGCCCAGTGACACTGTGGGGACGGCAAGGAAGATCACCTAACGGCATTTTGATGTCTTATTGTTAGCTGTGCCTGATCCCGACCTGCAGGTGCTGGTAGGTGAGCATTCAGAGGATTGCTCCCCCTGTTCACACTCTGCGTTAACTCCCTCACTGCCAATGGCAACAGCTGTCCACCTGATCAGCAGCATTCCAAGTAACTATGGGAAAAAAACAGATCAAAACTTTTACATAAGTCGGGATTTGGGATGGTGGAAGTACTCTGAAAACAAGAAAGATTTTACTTTTGGTCTTCCTGGAGCTTGCCTCCTCTTGATCACGTATTTGCAATAAGGCATAGTGGTTTTGTTCTTTGAGGAGAATCATAGTTCTGTTTACAGAAAGGAAAATTCTGAGCTGTGAAATGATTTTTTTCTACAGAGAAAAAAAAAAAAAAAAAAGCATCACTTTTCTTTCTTTTTCCTCTCCTCCCCAGCCTCTGTGGTACCTGTTTTTCCAAAAAGAGTTAAACTGGGTGGTTCTCAGGGCCTTAGAACAGGCACAACTGTTACTGAAAAACAATCTGATACATTCAACTTTGCAAGGCCCTGCTCTTCCCCTCTAATCTTTCAGCAGGGCCCAAGGGAGGCTGAAGCTGAGCTCAGTCTATTCTCCCCTCCAACTTTGATTCACTATTAAATTCCGTCTAATGACGATGACTTTGCCATCTCACGTTCATCAGCGGGCTACGTGCAGAACAATGCAGGTCCAGCCTTGGATAGAGGGACATTGTTCCTTCCTCCTGGTTGCTCTGTTTGGGCAGCATCACGTGAAAACTCTCGTACACAGGCGACATGTAAAACCCACAAGCAGTATTACTCTCCAGGGTGTGACGGTAACTCAAGTCCTACCTAGTGCGTAGGTGTTTGTATTTATGTCATCTCCTATTGAGTTCTGAAAGACAACTACAACCCCCACAAAAGGATATTGCATAAGGTAATACCAGAAATCTCGGAAAGTGAAAAACAATGCAGCAACTGAGGCGTTTCATGCATGCCAGTGGTCCAAGGGAATTAATGATCTGTGCTAATATATCTCAGTTCATGTGTCTATGCATGGAAGAAGATAACACTTACAGCCTTTTAAATTCATGATTCCTTATTCATTTATAAATAGCACAGCCTATAGCAAGTCAGCATGTTTCCCACCACTGCTAGTGATAGGACTAGAGGTAACAGACTTAAGCTGTGCCAGGGGAGATTCAGGTTGGATTAGGAAAAATTACTTCTCAGGAAGTGTGGTGAAGCACTGGAACAGGGAGGTGTTCATGAAACGTGTAGATGTAACACTGAAGTACATGCTTTAGGGGGCATGGTGGTGATGGGTTGATGGGTGGGCTTGATGATCTTAGCAGCCTTTTTCAATCTTAATGTTTCTATGATTCTGTGATATTAACCACAACCCAAAAATCCACGTGGAGATTTCTTTGCTGTTTTACAACCTCCCCTGACACGGCTCCATGTTGTCCCCATGGGTCCTGCCACTGCCACCAGAGAGCAGAGCCCAACAATGATACTCCACTCTCCTTGTGAGGAGCTGCCATGAGGCCTCCTCTCAGTCTCCTCTGCTCTGGGTTGAACAAGCCATGGGACCTCAGCTGCTCCACACATGCCTTGCCCTCCAGACCACCTTCTTACATTTTTATTCTGCACTATCAGAAGTGTGGGTTAGCCATCACTGGTGCATACTGCAAGTAGTAAGAGCAGGCTCTGCCATAGCGCTTTAATAGACCCAAGGCAAAAAAAAAAAAAAAGAGCAAAAGCCTTACATTTTCTAGAATCAGTTCCCCCTTCACTCATGATATTTAACTCTATCATTGCCCTGCTCCAATAAATAACATACTCAAAACACAAACATTATAAAATGTCTGGAGAAAAACAAAGACTGAAAAGCAGTAGTCCAGGCATAAAGCATTTTTCAGGACTAGCACTATAAATGACAGCTACAAGGATTCTGCTTCTTTCTACCACTCTCTCAGCTCTATCTCTTACAAATATACCTGTAATGAATTCAATATCATTATATCAAATATTTTTCTAAACTTTTTTTTTTTTAAACTCACCAGTTTACCATTCTGTTTAGTGAAGTGCACCCCACTACTCACAGAAAGCGTTTTTTTTGAGATTCACCTTTCACCAATTCAGTTCAGAAGAGTATCCACTCTAAACAGAACTTATACACCTTATTTCTTTCTGCTTTTTCATAGCAAGAAGTCATTTCTAAATATTTTATATTAGCCTAAAAAAATTTGTTCATTGCTTTGCTATTGCATCTGTGCAAAGTAGAAGAAAACACATTGATGCCACTTATTGAAAAGTATTAGAAGTTTTTAAGTTGCTCTGCATGTACACACATCCGTTTGACTCAGGAACACAACATCTAAAGTCATGCTGGCATCAACATTGTTTAGGGACAAAGAAATCCATTCTCCAACCACAAAACTTAATCTGATTTTTCTTGCAACGGCCATTATGAGATTTTCAGTTGAATCACTAGAACAAACTGATGCAGACATCAGATCAGGAGCCCGACCCAATTTTACTGGTAATCAAGTTTTAACGTGTTTGCAGAAGTATAATATATAGTATTTTTCTGATCAGTTATTCTGGTGAAAACAAAGTTTTATCCACAGGAATATCACTGTCATTGAAATAGCCAAGCTTGAAACTACCCATCCATTTACAAAATGACTTAGCCTAGCTTTTGGCTCACATTCAATCAGGCCCTGAAACCTGTATATATTAGTCTACCAAATATCACAACAGTATTACTCTCACACAGCAAGAGAAACTGAACTTCAGGAGCTAGCTTTTATATTATTGGCTAAAAGGTCTCTTAGTCCTTTTTTCTGATTATAGCAACAAAAGAACAAAGAAAGATCTAAGTACTGGCAAAGCATGTTTTAACCCATGTTTCAGTCAAAAGGAAACAAATTACTCTGCCCTTATCTCTGAAAGGAGATCCAGCCACAGGGTAACTAGGCCTCACTGAGGATGTGTCCTGCACCGAAGAGTAGAGCTCCACAGTGAAAAAGACACCATTCGGCTTTGTGATGTTTTTTATTACCTTTTGCATGCCTTTCCATATCAGGCATTCAGACATTAGGATTTGTGTACCTGCATGGTCACCATGTCTCTCCCAGTTCAACACAGTGACAAATGCACCTCAGCTTGCATCCCTCAGCCATTTTGAAATGCACAGCCTTCACACAGGACTGTCACAGTTTGATACTCTTTGTGATAATCCTAACACCAGAAGAGAGGGCACATGGGCTAGAGAGAACAAGAAGCAGTGTCCAACTGTAACCTGCTTTCAGAAGGAAAGTGCAGAGCCCCATAAGACATCCTTGCTCCACTGACTACCATTCTAGTGTTTTGCTCGGTATTTTATCAACTTTCTATGCTGTTTTGTTGTTGTTGTTTTGTATTTTAGAAAGTTACAAAAGTTTAACTTGGACAAACAACAAGTCTGCTAAAATAAAGGGCCATTAAATCTCCTGTAGATAAGTCTCTACTTGCAACGTGGGCATTTTCTCCTTTACTGGAACTAGCCAGTTCCACCTACATTCCCTCAAAACACCCTGGGTTCATCTGGACACACATTACTCCCAACAACTTGATCAGTGGCCTGTGATGGCTTTCGCATCAAAATTGAAATTCCAGATTCTGTGGCAGCACAGCAGCGCCTCTGTTACCATTTCTGCTGGGCTCAAACCACCTCATCCTACTAGATCATGATAACATTTCATTTGTCAGTGCAATAAGGGCAGAAAGCATTAATTCTTTTTTACATGAAAATATATGGGCAACACATACATATGGTAACTACTGATATTAACGATTCTCCAACACTGCCATTTATATCCATGCAATTGCACTGAAGCCAGGACAGGTGAAAGAAACATGAAGCTACACTGCCTGCTTCTAGGACACAGATTAATGTAGACCACTTTTAAAAAGGGGTTTTGAACAAAATATACCTGCTTTGCTCAGGAGATGTTCTAAGTTTTTGGTTTTTTTTTTTTTTTCCCTTTTTTTTTTTTTTTTTTTTTTTTTTGGCAGAAGTGTTTGCAATCAATAATTATTACATAAAGCAAACAGTTTCAGATGTGAAGCAACTTTCAAATCTCCAGCTGGCCTGTTAATCAGAAAAATCTAAAAATCTGAAACTTTGGGTCAATTGTTCATTGTGCTGAAGAAGTAAAAAGATTGCTGTAATATCATGTGTTCTTCCATCTCTCAGTCATCTTTCAAAACTCAGATGTGAATGGAGTTTGCTCCTCTCAAAGCCTCTCCCCTTTAAACACTTGTTGTCTCTACTGCTGATCATGTTTCTGAGAAATTACTTTATGTAAAAGATTGAGCAAGATAAGGTTGCCACATTTCGTTTTATCTTTTTGGCTGAATGATTAGGACTTAACGTTGTGGTGACAAGGCTGCTACTTCCTAATAGGCCTTGTTGCCATGGGAGCGGGAGTTTTGTAAAGAATAAGGCCCATGGTCACCAGGACCTCTTTGCTATTATCTCCGCCCTCAGCCAGCACAGGAATCCTTAGTCAGAGACGGGGAAATGTGGTGTAGTATACACAGTAACACTCGCTGACAGTGAAAAACAAAAGGAGTGGAAACTAATACTGCAGAAAGCTGAACTGCATCACAGCCTACAAGCAAGAGCATTTCTCTTCTCTAAAAGAAATGCTTTGTGAAAGCAAACAATCCCCTGTTCTGGTCTCCTCAGAGATAAAACAAAAAGGAGAGAGGCTGTCATCGTAGGAAGTTGGCATTTTGGAAGGGGCAGGAATCGGCTCTGGGAAAAGGAAACGCAATGTGGCAAAAAGACGAGCAGAAAGCCTTTGCTAGTGGTCCACCAGCTTCAGTGTTTGCCGCTGTCTTCACCTGGAGAAGGATCCAGTGCAGTGGGAGCTAATGGGAGGGCTTTCTTGGTGCAATGGCTGAGACCTGAGTTTGCCCATGGCTGCCTTTGACCAATAAATAGCAAAGCCCAGCTGGTGGCCTCAGAACCACCAATGGGAGTACATAAACCATTGGACAGGTGCCTTTCTGCCTGTTTTGCAGGCAGACATTCAATCAAACCTTGAATTAAGGGGGTTTTGAGATAGGTCTCCCACCACAAATTGACCGTTGCCATTTAGAGAGTTTTATGCGGATGAAGACCAAGATGCTTCTGTAGTTCAGCAAACATCAACTAAAGCCTTAAACACTCACCTATGTGAAAAGATATTCAGTATTATTTTCCTCTCATAGCTTTATTAATGTGCCGATATTCCTCTTTCTGAGGATTATGTTAAACAACACAAAGTCTAAGACACAGCGGGTAATCCTGTCAAAACATCAGAAAGCCAGATATGGAGATCTCCATGGATCACACTGAGGACAGTTATTTATACACTTGATTCAGTTTTTATGGATCCAACAAAAAACATATGGGTTATGCTTCTCAGGATGCCCCATACAAAAAAATGAGCTTAATCTAAAAGCACTAAGCCATTATTTAAAGACTGCACCTCTAGGAAATTTCAACACACAAACTCACATAAGCACTTTCTCTGCTTCACAAAAAAGCTCTTTCCAGACAAAAGGCGGTAACAGAAATACATATCAACAAAAGTAGCATGAAAGAATTGGTTAAATAGTGAAATACATCTCATCTGGAAATGCCAGGTTGCTCTCTGACTATATTCTGCGTGGTTTATCTGAGCAAACAGCAAGTTCACTCCTCATGTGCAGTCTAAGTACAGCTCTGAATAGGATATTTTTCTTTAAAAAAATATCACAAGAAAGGATCTCATTTTCATTCCCCAATTCCATTCCTTAGTCTAGACTAAGCAACAACACCGAGAAGGATACTTAACCAAGCACCTTTACTTTCCTGGTGCTTTTTCAGCTCTGTTACAGCCAGGTTTATCAAATAGAGAAAGCTTAATATAAATAAAACAAGATATTTTACGTATGCTACCTTTTATTCATCCTGTCCCTACTCGTCACTTCTTAATTATAGTGCCACTTTACTTGAGTCTAAAGAGATGGAGAGAAAATTTTTAAGAAAATATTTCATTTTCACCTATTTTGTGCCTTTTTTTTTTTTTTTTTTTTTTGATCACGGATAATGGAATTTATTTATTTATTTTTAAGAAATTCATTTTCTCCATGTGGTGATATTTAGTCTGCTCCCACAAAAACTACTGTCCTCTCTGACTCTAACTTTGTGATATCCTAGGTAGAAGGATACCAGAATACAACAGACTCTAGCTAAGAAGAAACAAGTCATTAAAATATCAGTGAAAGTTTTATTTAAATACAAATACAAAACCCCCAACCCCCCTAAAGGAAATAAATCTATGAAGACATAAGGCTTCTCTGCCTTCAAGAGGTGACTCATTAGAGCGAAAACCCTGGTCCACAATCTGAAGTTCTTGCAGCATCCAGCGTTCCCCAGACGTAATAAGCTAACAACGTTTCTGTTAAACATAAATGTTTATTTTGACTGCACTGTCCTGGAATATTTTGAGACAAAAGTACACTTTATCTATTTTCTAATATTATCTAATTATCTAATTTTACAGCAGACCATGTATGGTCCATATATCAGAGTAAGGAATAAGTCTTCTGCTGTGCTTGCCTCTAAAGTAACACCAATAGCTTGAGGCCTCAAGTAGCACAGGAGAAACAAGGAGGAACACTACATTTTGAAGCCTGCTTTCCCAAGACATTGAGTCTCACACTGTCTTCCACCTTGTTTCTTATTGCTCTTTCTTCCTACTTTTATCTTTTAAGTCCACTGGCCAATCTCATCAGAATTTGACCAATCCTTGAGGCTTAAAAAGCATCAGGATCCCATGAGCTTCATGAAAACAAGTGGTTGGGAGAAGGCAAACATATTAACACTCTTTAAAGAGAAGAGTGAGTTTCAAGTTTTCTCGTTACACATTTGAAGGCTTGCATAGTTTCAAGCAAATTTCATGAGTCCTACTGCTTCTAAGGCAGGTGGTTAAACATCTGCAGGCATGCAATTGAAGCCCATCACTCATTGGTACGTGAATGCAGTAGCTGATCCAAGCAACGCAGAAATCCTATAAGGGACTTCACATGTTTCAGAAGGCAACAGATTCTGTGCTGTTCATGTTCTGCAAATACAATTACTTGCATCTTATCACCTAAAGAGTTTCTTCATACTATTATTGTCACAGTAAAAGCAAAGTTCATAACATAAACTACATTTACCTTCAGGCTCTGAAAATAGCATGATTCTTTATCCTCTTAAAATTAACATGGGGAGGAAAACAAAAACTTCTAAGATTACTCTCCCCTTTAGCAGAGAGATATCCGTAAGTCCTCTCCACGACCTAATAGGTTTGTGGAGTGGCTCCTTAACGGCCCTGTCCTACTTTTGCCAATCAACGACACTTGTCAACAGAAAGGGATTTTTTTCTTCCTATGACAGAAAATTTACTATAAAGTTGTCTGAAATTAAATCATATACAATGACACTACTCTATTTTTGTACGAGAAGAAGTTGTTTAGGATATCACCAAAGGTCATAGCCCTGGAGAAGACTTTAACTAGGTAGATTTACTACTTACTGGGAGTATTATCTATGTATTCTTACACACTGTAAGAATGTTTAAAACTGTAGAGAAATAAAGTTACTTCCTTGAAACATCTGCAGATCTATACCAGCTTAATTGAAGAAACCCTCTGGCTAGAGCAGCTTTTATTTCTTATGAGTAGATAAACTGTTGGTGGTATTGAAACAAAAGGAGCAAGCACACAATGCTACAGTTCAAGCTAAATAGATCAATACACTCCTGTATCAACAGGAACAGCCTTGAGTGTCCTGTGGTGGTGCCAGGAGGCTGACCTGCAGTTCCAGAAAAGGGCCTTCAGATCTGTAGGCACATCACACACTCCAAATCTGCTCCACTACAACAGTATCCTTTTCTTTTTAGGTACAGGACACATACATCCAATCAACACTTTTTTCTCAAAGGTGCCTCTATTTGCATTTACTCAACTACAAAATGGCCTCTTGATTTTCAGTTTTCACTACATCTCTCAGTCTTCCCAGTTTGGAGCAGAAAGAGTTACAAAAGAGATTGAACTTGGAAGGAAAAGATCAGGATATTCTGTTAAGAGAGGACCAGAACCATAGATCTTTCTACGTCCCATAGGGAAGGGCACATGATAGCTGTTGATGCTTGAGATAAAATGTGAAGTACTAACGTTACTGTCAGCTACTGTACATGCAACTAATTCATCCTACCTGTGTGAATTGGTAATCTTCAGGCAGAATAGTCTGTAAATACTACTAGAGCAAATAAAATGTCATTCTGAAGGCTTATGACATATAAGTTGCTCAAAACATACTGAAGAAGGATGAATATTTTAAAAAAGAAAGTATCATATAGAGAGTTGAGGACCAGAAAGTACTGGTAAGTTATTTACTAGTTAAGGAACATCATACCGTTCTCTGTTTAGTGTTCTTCTAAGCACAAAGAAAGACATAAATTCCTTTCCGGGAAAGTCTATGTGTGCAGCATTAATCCTCGTCTGCACAACGCTCATAATCTCACTAAAGGACCTGGAAACACTTGCTGATGTTAAAAAAACAGCAGCAGTTTCCTTGAGAGGCGCTGGGAGGTGCCCCTAATTCTCTAATCCCAAATTACATAGACATCACTTCAATTTAATTTATGTAGGAGAAATGTCAAGTGTCCATGAGAGTGGACCTCCTGGGAAGCATTCAGAAATGTATATGTAAGGCCCGTGCCTGTTCTTATTTAATCACAGGCATCCCTAGAAGCAAGGACTTGAAAATGAGTAGGGGTATTCTCTTGATCTTCATCTTTTTGCAGGTGTTTTATTTCAGACCTGCCTTCATTTTTAGTGCTCAGCTTACATTTAATATTGGTCTCCTAATGCAGTTTTTTGTTCCCCTGATTATAACACTGCAAAGAATTTTACCAGGCAGCCATCATTATAAGCGTTACGATAACAAGTTCCAATGATATTCCCAACTACTGAGAATGCAAGTCGCTAAACATTCTCACCACACTCTTCCTCACAGATCCCAAACACCTTCCATGCAAGCAAACAGCTAAATATATCTACATTTCCACCCCACCTCCTGCCTCCACACTCCTGCAAGCACGTGTTCTTACACTGACTTTCTTCTTTTCTGTTGTGTGCTGCGGGGAAGCACAAATGAAAAGCCATGGTCTTTAAGCATGGTGTGGAGGTGGCGAGTTCTGTGGTGGTTTTGATCTCCTCCAGGCATTCCATAATCATGGGCCAAGTTGCCTAGAGATCTTTGTCTCCCACCCTTCCAAGCCTCTCTGTTGTGGCTGACAGATCCATTGTCTTGGAAGCATGTAGCTGTCATGGGAGGTCATGATCTCCGAGGCGTGAGGCAGTCCCTTCCCTACTTTGGGTTGGGCTTTGAAGATAAAAATTGTAAATTTGAACTTGGGCACCAGTGCCTTTGATATCAAACCTTCCCTTCTGTTCCCCGAGAGCCAGTGCCAGCAGCCAGTTGGCAGCACAGCAGCACGCCGCAGATTACGGTGATTATTATTATCATTATACTTTAATAGCTGGGTCAGGGCCCATACCACCAGGGATAGTGCGAACATATAGTAACAGACAGTCGCTCAGCCAAAGCATTTACTTTTGACTTCCATATTCCTTCTGTTGCATCCCCTCATTTGCCACAAAAAAAAAAACATGACATCAGCATAACATAAATTTATAAAGCAATATTGCATTGATTTGGAGAAAGAAAATGAAGTTTCTGGTAGCAAAGCCTTTGCAATCCTGTTAGAAATATAGATGTGAGTCTTATACTTGCTCCTATATGGAAAAAGTTGAAAAGAAAACAACAAAAATCCCTGAATATTTATATTACACCACCAGTGTGGACTCCATCATCCTAAACTATAAAATACAGAATTCCACTGCATAATCTCCCATTGTATAACATGAAAATAAACACAAGCACAACGCTTCCACTAAATGAAAGAGCATGCGTTCAGCTGGTCCCACCAGTACCTTCACTTAGGGTTTGCTCAGGAGCCAACTTTACCACTCGCCATGCAGCGTCAGTGATTTTCTCCTCCTGCACCCCTGCTCTGCCACCCCCGAGTACCAGCAGAGTGGATTAGAGCTGCCTGTCAGCTCTCTGCCATGCGCTGGCCCCGCTCCTGCTTCTGTTGGCAGGAGAAGCAGTCCCGTCCCGGCAGGGCATCCCTCTGTCACGCGGCAGATGTGGAGCTGCCCACATTCTGGTGCAGCTGGGCAGCAGAACAGCAGCATCAATCGGGTGCTCTCATCACTTTTTCTGCTTTAGCATTGAATTAAGAAAAAAGTATGATTGTAGCGTCATAGCAATGGTGGTATCACACAAGGAAGCTGCTGTTTCCCCACTACCAGATTATGCTTTTTCCAGTAGGTAAAAAAAAAAACAATAATAAAGATAGCTTTTGTACTCCGGGCATCCCTTCGTACTGAGAGCCATGGCTATGCACATCAATCAGCCAGCATTGCCCAAAATGTAGGCTGCTGCTGAAAGACAGCCTGTTGATACCTTGTTATCCTAGTGGGCAACCTGTTGATACCTTGTCATCCCAATGGAGAGGTTAGGGAGAGCATACAAGCAGTGTGCCTTTGCTGCACCTAAGACGACTTTGGGATAGGATCTTCCTCTAAAAAGCCCCTCTGCACCTCTTTAACTGCACTCTGAACTGCAGCATGCTGCTCCCACACCAGGCAGACAAGAATCATAGAATCACTAAGATCGGAAAAGACTGATAAGATCATCTAGTCCAGCCATCAACACATCACCACCATGCCCACTAAACGATATCCCTCAGTGCCACATCTCCATGTTGCTTGAACACCTCCAGGGGCAGTCACTCTACCAGCTCCCTGGGCAGCCTGTTCCAATGCCTCACCACTCCTCTGGGAAAAAAATCTTCCTGATATCTGACCTGAGAACATGTAATCTCAATACAGGGACATCATAGTAATACACTTGGTCAAGTGCAGATACATTGAAAGAAAAGGAACATTATGTCGGTATTTCTCATCCTTCATTCACCCATAAAAGATTGTATTTAGCTAAGCTGCCCAGGCACTATTTACTGGTGTGGCTCACAAAGACATAGATAGGCTGTCATTTTCTGTCATTTAGTAACGGAAGTGTTATTAATCACATTAAAACCAGAACAAACAAGGCTCTCTGTCACTCATCCTCACTGAGACAATGCATTTGGCAGATTCTGCAGGCAGAGGTGTTTCAAAAATGCAGACTGATTTGCGAAGAGGGGTTAGGTTTTAGGTTTTGTGGTGCTTTTCCTTCCTTAAGTGCATTTCTGCACAGCGTAGATTTTTTCCCTAGTTGGACAGTGGGTGTGAGTCAGACTGGGATAAGAAGTCACAACAGAAATTAGAAACAAGAGCCTGGACTGAAAATCCCTAGTAACTATGGTAGATCAGAATGTTCTGGCTTGGGGACAAACACTGTGGGTTTAAATTTTACTTTAATTTGCCAAAATGTTAAAGATTACCATGAAAAATGTTAATGCAAACACGACACCTTCTCTTGTCAAAAGGGGAATTACAGAAATTCTGCTCAGCTTTGCTTCCAGCAGTACCTACCAGACATAATGCACAGCTTTTCTGCTTGTGCATAATGGGAACATTTGTACTTGCAAATGCAGTAAGAAATAAAGATATGCTTGCAATTTTATCACATTTTCCAACTGGATTAGATGAATTGTCTAGGTTAAAAGTAACAACTAGTACTGAGGTTTAAAAAATTAAAATTTAAATCCATCCATTACTCAAGGTATTAATTACTGATGTGTAACACTGCTCGGCAGATCCCTCACTGTACTACCGTTGTTTCTATTACGCAGCCGTGCCTCAAGGATGTTCCTCTTGCAGTCTTATGGTCTAAGATTCTCTAAAAATGAAGAAACTGCAGGCAACCTGGGCTGCAGAACTTTCGCAGAAATGAAAGACAGGAATTATCACATAGCATGGAGAGGGACACTGACACCAGCAGAAACTCCATGCCACAGCGTTCGGAGGGAATGGGATAACTATACTGGAGAAATGGGGAAAGAAACCTGACACGGAGGAGATGATGCCTTTTGTGATATCCTCATGTGTGAACAAAGGGACGCGGGCAGTGGGGAGAGCTCCCACCTACAGCTCTCTGTGACCCACTAGAGCTAGCAGGGCCTGAATTTGTTGACCTTCGGTATCTAATTCAAATGTTAACTAAACACTTGGGCTATGTTTGAAGATGCTTGGAAAGCTTTGTCCTTTGAGTTGCTATTCCGCCAGCTTAGTGACTAACTCACTTTGGGTTTTTAACGGGGCATTTGTGCAGATGAAAACTAACAAACTGCAGCACTGAAAGAGCACTCTTCTGAGCAGAGGTTGGGGAAAGGGAGCATTAAGTACTATGCAGCAGAAAAATTAAGAAAAAATAACTCAGGTCCCAGCTCAATTTTGTTACAGCCATAAATAACTTTCTAAGCCTGCTTTTAGCTGAATGTACTTGAGAAAATGCAGAAGTAATTTTACAGGCAAAGTCAAGGGCTACCAATGGTTTGAGAAGCAGGCTGAACTTAGAGGGAATGAGCTCCCCTGAAACTACAGCAGAAAGATTCAAGAGGGAAACTGAAGAGGTAAAACCCCCAGCCTAGAGGGATGGGGAGAGGTCTGCTGGAAGGACTGTTATACTGAATATCTGGGTTTTCAGTTGTTGGCATCTTTAATACACTTGCCAATTAAAGAAAAATAATTATTTTCACAGCCAAAAGTACTTAGGGAGTTTTTCATCACTAAAGTTCACGGTAGACAAAATGCTTTCTCCCTTTTACTTGGAGAGAAAAGCGAAGCACAGGTGCAGTCATTTGTTCAAGGTCCCCAAGCAAGTCCCTGACAAAATTAATTAACGTCTTGTCCACTCAATAATGGTGCCATGCAGAGAAGGTTCCTCTATGTTATGTGAGTCAAATTCATTGCATGGGCCATACCCAGAAATATTCTGAATCTATGCCACAAGAAGATAAAGCACATAACTCTTTCCAAGTACTCTAAACTTTTAGTCTTTAGATCAGAGCTTCAACTTGCATCAGGGTTCCACCATCATATGTTACATTTATGTAGATGTCTCCATAAAATATACTGATGATGCAATCTTCCCATTGTTAAGCTGTCAGCAAAATGTTGACCTTTGGTCCTTCTAAAACGAACTTTCCTGTCAATCAAAACCTTGTTATACATGGATATGACATGAGACCTACGAATAACAATCTTGTTGATGGACAGCTCATCTGCACTGACTCCCTTTTTAAATTACCTTGAGTTTAAAGCCATGAGCAGCCAACTAACCACATGGTCTGATAACCTGAGCACTATACTTGAAAATCTACAATTAATAGCTCTCTAGACTGTAAGATTCCCAAGTAAACAAGCTGGAGAGTTGTAAGCCTCTGGGGCTACACCTGAAAAGTGAGGGAAGCAGAAAAAGTGTGCCAGAAAGCACCTGAAGGTTTGACAGAGCTTTCTTTTCTTTAAGGAATCTGAGGTTAAAACCAGCAAATAGTCATTGCATTGCTTTCAGTGATTAGCAGTTTAGAAAAAGCAAAAGGTGAAACAAATAGAAAAAGATAATGCACAGCTAAGCTGATCTCTAAACCAGAAGAGCCATTGATTTAAATTAGAATCATCTGGGGACTATTTCAACTTCCACAAGCTTGTACTAGTTGCTCTCTTGGAGACCTCACACCTTTTTTCTGTCATTAAAGAAGTACAGAGAAGCTAGCACCACGGGTTAAAAGGTACTTAGCTCTCAACAGCTCATTGCCTGACCCCTTATCTTCAGGTCACAGGGTAATTCGGGTTGGAAGGGACAGCAGGAAGTCTCCTGCTCAGATGAGGGTCAGCTATAAGATCAGAGCAGATTGCTTAGGGTTTTGTCCAGTTAGACCTTGAAAGCTTATTCATTTTGTTTGAAAACCATCTTATTACTAGAGTAATTTCTAGGGAGCATGACTTTCAAGGAACTCTACCTCATCATAAAAAAAATTACTCTGATCAAGTAGAGGAAAAAAAGCATTCAACCTTCAGAGTAAATTAGAAAGGACATGCTTGCTTGAGTAGCTCATTATAGCTTCTGAATAGATACCTGACTGCATTTCATGCCATTTTGCTCTTTCTACTGTTCAAAGGGCATAGAAAAAGCTTACCCATTTCCCACTATATCTTTTATATTCTTGTACCTTCCTTATAGCTAGAAAGGCTTCGGTTAAATTGCCAACAGTCACTCAGGTTTAATGTTCTGCTTCACAAAACTCCAGTTAAGGTGATCCCATTCACAGTTCCTGAGTATCCACCGCTCACCAACCTCCTGGCTAGGGTGCTCTTGCCCAGCCACCAGATCCTGCCCTTCCTGCATAGCAGGCTCCAAACCAACTCTAGTGGAAGAGAAAATGTATTTCTGCTGACTTAAATGCACTTGAAGGGCTAAGATGAAAGAGCACTAAGCTCTCTGGGATGTGAATGACATACTGAGCTGATGATATCTAAGGGAGCTTTTCAGTATTACTATTTTAGTCATGTCCCAGCCAACCAGACTCCATTAAGGAGAAAAAATTTCAAAAGACAAAACATGGCAGAAAAGATATTGTCTTTCAAGGCCTGACTCCTACCCATGTAGGGTGCTGAACGATGCAAAGCAGCACCCTTTCAGACACTCATCCTTCTGTCATTACATTTGCCAAGACCACTTAACCACCTAGGTTCCTCTGGAATACCAAGCACTTCCTTAAGTCATGCTAGGATGAGGAAGGAATTATTTTACGTAAGTTCACAGGTGTAGGGAGAAACACTTCTCACTTTTACATTGGAAGAAACTTATTCTTGGCCTCAAGATATCACCATTTGTCAAAATCTGGAGCACAACTCCATCAAGTTGCTTAAGTTTTAACTCAATACGCACTTGGTGATGATTTTGTGGAACTGTTACGAAACTAGATTTGGGGACAGTCATTATATTGGTATGCTTTTTACTGGATGATGTTTGATGTTACCAGATCCAGCTCTGTTTCTGTGGAATGCAACAAAAAAAGTATTGGGAGCAGACTCAGGTAGAGCTTACACCCAGGTGGCTTACAGAACAGACTTTCCCCAAACCTACTCCAGATGCTTTGCCACAGGGCTCCTCTATGCACACCTCCTTCCTGTCTACAAACATAATATGTCTGTAAGACTCATGTATCTCAGAGAAAATAAAATTTACATTATTCATCAGGGCCATGCTGCAGGTCTGTATGATTTATAGTTCCTGTAATTCAGGAAAAGGCAAGAGAGGAGGACTGAAAATGGAATTAAGAAAGGAGATAGCATGATGGTACTGTACTTCTGTACAAACAGAAAAACAAGTAGTTTTTAATTAATGGAATTATCTTATAAGAATTAAGAAATATATCACACAATCTATCCTAAGCAAGGGGAAAAAAAATGAATTCATAGAATGCAGTACCTGAAATATTAGAGTCAAAATGTTATTCTTTTTATGGGTGTCGCTTTCAGATTTGGGAAATTACAGGCACTGTGATAAATATTTCAGGCAGTTGATTACAATGAAAAGTAATTAACCCAGCTACAACAACAGGTGTTGTATGGGGAAATGCTGGCTTTTATCTTGAAGTTGTGGATGCATGTGCTAAGTGCGTTCGTCATTTTCTTCTTTCTTTTATTCATAGAATGCCCCAGGGAAAGTATTCCAGTGCCAGCATTTATAGGATATAATGAAACCCCATTAAATATGTATCCGACTGCTAACAGCTGCTTAGAGAAAGAATAACCCAACTATGGCTATGTAAGACTGTGCCTACTGCCTGCTTTGGTAGTAGTATTTCCATCTGATCTCCCTCACCCTGTACTTATAGCTTTGAGCTGAGAGGGAGAATTGCTATTTTTGCAGAACTATATCTTATTTTCTAATTAACAAACACATACAAAAAGATTCAAAGCTCTAGTAGCGTTAAGAGGAGCTATAGTCCAAAAGACCAAAAAACACCCATAAGCCTCAATATGGCTGACCATAGATAATCAGAGAAAAAAGGATTGTCCAGAAAAGAGTTTACACATGGCAAGTTTTAAACTTGCTATTCACAATCACTCTGAGCTCCTGCTCCTGACAGCTTGGAGCGCACAAGGCTCAAGAACCTGCAAGGGTAGGATGCTTGCAATAGAGAGTAGAGGCACTGCCCAATTCAGACCCACATTCTCAGTGCTCATTTTCTGCAGAAGGGGCCCTTACACGGGAATTGCCAATGGATATATTGCAACTTCATTTTCCCATCCAAATGATATGAAACACATGCAGAATCTTGTCTTTCTCCACTCTGACTCACATTTGGAAGGAGTGCCTGCTTGTCCTGGCTTTCTCTTCCCCAGTATAATCTTCTCCAGGCTCTGAGTGTCATGTAACAGATGGCAAACTACAGTTTTAAAAATAATAATAATAAAGACCTGAAAAGCCAGGTGAGACCATAGTTAGCTAGGGAAGGACTTCTCTGTTTCCAGTTTCTTGTATTTTTGGTGGGAGAAAGGCACTGCTCTACTTCACTGAGCATTTGGAGCAGCCAGATAACATAACAATGATGAGCTGTAGACCCTCTGAAGTGGTAATTAAGAGTTTTCTCCCTCCTTCCTGAGTTATTTCTCATTAGGACTATGCAGCAAGGTGGGGAAAACAAACAAACAAAACAAAAAACAAAAAACAAAAAAACACAACACATTAGTATAGATTGCTATGGATTTCCTCACTAGTAATAAACTTAACTGGGAACATTCTCTATGGAAAAAAACGCAGAGAAAATGCATTTACAACAGCACTTGCTATTTTTCTCCAGCAGCAATAGATGCAAGGGATGTGTTCACAAGGCGGATCTGTTTGTCTAGGGACCAGCAGAACTCTCCCTCCTGGGCCAGTTCCCTGATTTATGAGGGAAAACTTCTCAGCCTCTAAGCAGCCTTAACTGCCTCTAAACATGCCCATAAAGTGTAATGTTCCTCCCATCAGAGGCTGTGTGAGTTCAAAAGTCATCTCCCACTTGTGCGGAGATCACCACTGCCTCATAAACTGTGAATTTACGGGGAGCAGGTTACATCCACTGACCCCCCGAGACAAAAGCTGAACCTGACATTGGTTATTTAATATCTCATTGACAAATGCAGCTCAGAACAAAAAAAAAAAAAAAAGAAAAAAGAAAGAAAAAAAAAATAGATTTGCCTCCAGGCATTTCTAAATCTGAGCTTTCATTTTTGCGTTTGACTAAAAATTACAGGGCATTTTTTTGTGGTGCCTGCCACGTTCCTTCCCATGATCAAATACTGTCACAAGCTTTAGCTGGGAAAAAACGAAAGGAATTTTCCCTATCACATACTTAAAGCAGTTTAAAACAGCATCCAGTCACGAGTCAAAGATTACGATGGCTTCATGTCTAATACAGAGCCCTTAGGAAGGTTGGAAAAGGAAAAGTAGGCAAGGTGTGAGAGATAGAGAAGATATACGAGGGTAAAAGGCCAGACCCAAAGCCCAGCCCCACCAGTAGATTTGGTTTCAACTGCAGGCAACCCACTGAACAGCAACAAACAACTTACAAACACATTTATCTTTCAGGAAGGACTTCTTGGAAAGACCATACCTTTACATAGCAAGATTAACTGATAATTGTAATAAACCTGTTATCTGGAAGTGGGCTGCTTGCTGCTGACATTGCAGTGGTGTGACTTCATTTAATCCGTGGTCTAAAAGCTATCTATAAACCAAACAACTTAATATGATTTGTGAAGATTTTCACCACATTTTCATATACAGAAAAACAAATGAATGAAAGTTTCACCTGGGATCCACTTCAGTGATACACATAGCATACTTTTATTAACTCTTCTAATTTACCTTTGGAAAGGAAAACACAATATCACGTGGGATAACTTGCAAGAGCTTCAGAAATGGCAAAGCTAAGCATCTTAAGTTATAGCCTGCAAAAACTCATCTGACTTCACTAAATTATAAGCCACTGAAAAACTGTTTGCAAGAGAAGAAATGGTTGACAAACACCATCAGCTTCCCAAAGGATGCTCTATCCCGCAGCTCTAGGGCCTCATGAACCTTGAAGACATTCTCCTTCAGCTGCAGCCTGGGCTGAGGAGCTGAGGGCAAGGAGATCACTTTTGCTTGTCCTGCTACTTCTGAAAGAGCAGGGAAAAGGCACTGAAGACACCTGGGATAGCAGTGTGATGATAGAGGAAAAGTGGTCAAGCACTGAAGGAGCCAGGCAGCTATGAGGGCAAGCAATGGGCACACAGAGCCCCGGGAGAAACCTTTGGATCCACAAGCCTCAGTGCTTCCCCACAAGCCTCAGTGACTTCTGAAGTTTGAGAGCAAAATAGGCTCTTAACATCAGTAACAGTTTCCTTCAAATATGAGATCTAATAACTTGTAACTATTAGCTCAAGCCACAGAAGCCTATCTCAATCAAGTCCTACTGATGGCCAACTTAAACACTAGTTGGAAGATAACTGAAGTTCTAGAGACTTTTCATTCATTTTTACTGATGACTTAGAAAAATGAAGCAGAAATCACTACAAATGCACATTAGGCAGCAACATCACAACCTAAAAGTTCAGGACATAGGAGAATTGAAGTTGCTGCTGCAAACACACTGCAATACCTGCATTATATTTTCACAGACTGTTCTCTTTTTTCCCCATAGGATCGCTGCTTCCTTTAATGCATGTGGGAGCAAATCATGGCTGTGTAGTGGGAAAGGCTGCTGCCTGTATCCAGGGCTGTAGAAATTGTGAGCGGTCAGTAAGCAGTCAAGGGGTGGCAGGGCAGCCCTGCACTTCAGAGCGAGCACTGCAGGGAGCTGCATCCTCAGCTACAAACACATTTAGTGCTGGTTGGCAAGGAACCTAACCAGGTTCTGTGCAGGTGGGGTGCAGTTTCTGCTCCTCTTGGAAAACTTGTTTCCGATGGGCAGAAAAGTTAAATAGTAGAAGCTGGAAGCTGAAACAGCAATAGCTGGGATGCTTGCTATGGGACCGAGAGCATCTTAAATTGACCACCGCAAATTAGGGCAGCTGAGGCATAAGTATCATTACCTCCCTTCCCATAAAACAAACCAACCAACCAACCTCAGAAAGAATAACTACATCACCCTACTGCCTTATCCAAAGAAGAGTCCTGGAAGAAAATTGATACTTCCGAAACATTCAAAATAGGGGG
>JAOWBP010002392.1:26660082-26709358 GCA_028571105.1 Tragopan temminckii | reverse complement strand
CCAAAAGAATATAAGAGGTACAAATGTGTGAACAGATAATAAACACTACAAGTATTCTTCCATATCATGGAATTCCTCGCTCATAAACTACGTTTTCAGAGAAGTCACTTAGGAGTTGGAGTCTTCTTACTTGGAAATCCAGTAAAGTTTAGATAGGGGAGGGTAAATTGCAAACTGTAAAGCCAGAATCTAGCATATTATTTTGAATTCAATATTACAACTGAGAACATTGCATCAACTTGCATAAACATTACTAGCTTAAACCTTACATTAAAATCACATCCTTCCTTGGAGCCTTGTTTTCTTTAGAAGCACTGACTTCTCTTGGTACTTCATCTTCACTGTCTGAAAACACATCTAGGAAATGTACCCCTCTTTGATGGTTGAAATAAGACAGCTCCCTTGTCCTCTCAGCTTCAGGAGTTTCTGGGATGCTGGAGTACCCTGTAGCCATTTCAATAGGAGAAAAGATGGGAGAAAATGACTTAAAATTTGAAATATTTATTTATACTTAGAACATCAGATTGCTATGGTATCTTCTCTATACACAGCAGCCATTTAAACGAAACTTGCAGCTTCATGCATGGAGAACTCCTATAAGAGGTATTCTTTAAAGCAGTGACTTACCTGATAAAAATTGCCTCAGTAATTTTATTTCAAACAAATATAGGTTTGTATATTGTCAACCATAAAGATTAAAAGGCCATGTATTTCAGACTATGAACTATTTTTTTGTTTCATTTTGGCAAAACAATCAGCAAAATCTGAGCTACTTTCAAGCTAAGCAGGACATGGATACAAACAAACATACCAGTGTTTCTGATGGCTGATTTATGTCTGTCACAGTTTTTCAGAAAGGGAATGCCAGTATTAGATGGCAGAAGATCAGGAAGCTACTCTGGAGAGCTTAACAGATAAAGGTGCAAATCCTATAGAGATACAATCTTCACCAGTCTTTTCTACACAATGCTCCAGGATGATTCTTAACAAGGGAAGGAAGGGTGCTATGTGTACTTTCATGATACAAAGAATTTGTATGTTTCCATAAGGAGTTACTACAATTACATCTCATAAATGATACAATTTCCCACGAAGCCTCCAAACGGAGTCACTATGCCTCCATTAGCCTGCACTGACTTTTCACTTCGGAATATGCTCTTAAGACAACCAGTAGCAGCCAATTTACCCATATAATCCCTGATTAAGTAATGAGTAATGCATGATAAAGTCTCATTGCCAATTACACCTGCAGCCAATTCCATGCATGTATCTTGATGGGGAAAACATGACCACAAAGGGAAAAGGCACAGAATGTGATATACAAAACAGTTCTTGAACCTGAAACAAAAAGAGGATCAGATACTGTAAACAAAAATAAAAAAGTATGCAAATCACTATATTTTGCACTGTTGCCCTCCTTCAGCACACTACCAAAGGCACAGCGTGCTCTAACCTCATATATTGTGTATTTCAAAGTAGTTTCTGTGATTATAACTGCAAAACTGATGCTCCCAAACAAATCAGAGCAAGCTAAAGCACATAGTTCTATCCATTATGTACCGAGGCTACAGCTGTTCAGCCACCTTTCTTTAGAAAACCCTAGAAAAAAAAAACAGTCTGTAGTTGAACACACAAAGACGTGTAGACCTTACATCTCTTGCAATGTTAAACCCACACTACACAACTAAATACTTGGACACAACTGCCACCTCTTAAGTGTGCTATTTCATGACAGTAATTGAAGTATTGGAAGCATTTTGCAGAAGGTGTGAGCCAAGAACCATAGCCTGACCCTATGCACTAGTCCCACATATTCCAGAAGTAATTTCTCTCTACTACTTTATTTACAGCCTGCGCTGAAGAGAACTACTGAACACAGAATAGTTAGTAAGCCAAGCATTTTATTTAAGAGCAGACAAATTATGAATCCTGGAGGTACATGACTGAAGAAAGGATGAAGAATGCGTGGAGTGGAGAACATGACAGCTGCAGAGAGCATTTGCTGTCCAAAAGTAATCTTGTAGAAAATCAACTCGAAGTAACTCACTGTGGCAGCATTTGATGGAAACAGAGATAAATTCCAAAAGCACAACCACAGGAATTTGCTAGAAACTAGAAATTACTAGGTGATATTGGATTTGAGAAGGGAGAGGTACTCAAATTAAAAAATATGGTATTGTAGTGCACAGCTGAAAAAGAAAATAAAGAATTTAAATACTGAATGTATTAGCACCAATTAAACAGAAGTGATCTTAACTCAAACTTCTTTAACATCTGAAGAAAATGTAAGTAAGAGTTCAACAATAGCTCAAAAAAAGTAAATTGTTACAGTCAATCTTCAGAAGATCTTAGCTACACGTAGTGAAGATCCTGTAGAGAATATGGAACACACTTAACCAGGTATTAATCCAATAAGGATGGAAATAGAATACAGAATCACACAGAATCACAGAATGGCTTGGGTTGGAAGGGACCACAAGGATCATGAATCTCCAAACCCCCTGCCACATGCAGGGCCACCAGCCTTCCCAGTTAATACTAGACCAGGCTGCCCAGGGCCCCATCCAACCTGGCCCTGAACACTTCCAGGGATGTGGCATCCACAACCTCTCTGGGCAGCCTGTTCCAGTACCTCACCACTCTCTCGGTAAAGAATTTCCCCCTGACATTAAACCTAAATCTCCCCTCCTTCAACTTAAAACCATTTCCCCTTGTCCTGTTGTTATCTACCCTTTCAAAGAGTTGGTTCCCCTCCTCTACGTAGGCTCCTTTTAGGTACTGAAAGGCTGCAATCAGGTCACCCCACAGCCTTCTCTTCTCCAGGCTGAACAAGCCCAGCTCCCTGAGCCTGTCTTCGTAGGGAAGGTGCTCCAGTCCCCTGATCATCTTCGTGGCCCTCCTCTGGACCCTCCAACAGCTCCCTGTCTTTTTTGTACTGGGGGCTCCACACTTGGACGCAGTATTCCAGATGGGGCCTCACAAGAGCAGAGTAGACGGGGGCAATCACCTCCCTGTCCCTGCTGGCCACCCCTCTTTTGATGGAGCAATAGGAAGAAAGGAAAGCACATAGTAAATCAGATTTCATTTTCAAACTTTGACACTTCCATATTTTGTATGTATCAGGTGCAACAATGCAGGTTTTGCCTTTGTTTCATACCAAAGAACATCCTGCTTCCCCAGCTACAGGTGAGTTCTGCTTCCTATCTACTGGTGCTGTTACATGATCCATGCTCATTTCTCTGTTGCAGAATCACAGGCAGTAACCAGAGATGAGCAATGACAAGAAGGACTGAAAACGTAACATCTAGCTTCCTGAACATGACATGGCAGGATTTCATACTTGCCACCACTCAAGAGTCAGGCAGCTTTTGTTGTCAGTAAGACAGTTGGAAACCAAACCTCAGGCTCCCCTTACAGAACAGCAGGCATCATAACCAGTCTGAAGGGCCAGCTGAGAACATGCCCTTACTAACAAAAGCCTCCACGCTTGCTCAGATCCCTCTACAACTGTCCCTATATGCAAAACTAGAGCTCTGACTTCTCTTTAGATGAATACAGCTGCATCCCAAACACAAAACCTGGCAGCATGCTTCAGTGCCCTCCTGTTTCGAGATGCATTTGCCATGAGCTGCTTCATGCACAGAGAGATGCGTGACTTGAAGCTTCTAGTCTCTGCCAGGCTTCTCAGGTCACTTAGCTCACGGCAGTCCAGCCTGCTATTTACCAGCAGTCAGATGCATACAACTACAGAGCTCCCCTTTTTTGCCCCCTTATTCCTCTATTTTCCTTACACTTGTTCCTCCTCAAACTGATCCCTTCCTTTCCCCACCTTTGGCTCTTCTCCAACCATACCACAGAAGGTTTCATAAGATCCTAAAGAAATCCTTACTGATATGCCCCAATAAGCCTCATGCCTCCTAAGACCATCAGAATGCTGCTCCCAAGAGCCTCTAGGCTTACGGTGACAGGCATCATAGTCAACTCACGCGACTGACGGCCCTCCTATGACAGCCATGGGAGTAGCTGGGACAGGTTGAGGTGCTGGGGCTCTCCCACCCACCTCTGTGCTCCCTCATATGTGTGGAGATGAGCCTCTCACTCCATGACAGAACATAAACTCCATTTGTACAGTCAGTACAGAAGTAACAGGAGCACCCCACTACTAAAAGTTTCTGATTTACACTTCAAGAGGATAGAATACCAAAAACCGTGCACAATATAATAGCTATATCTTATTATGAATGATGACAGACAGTAATATACTTTTAACTGGGATGGCAGATTGGTGGGGGAAAAAAAAAAGATATTTATTTCCTACTCCAAAGAAACATGAATTCAGAAGAAGAAAATAGACCAAATCAACTGTACAAGGTGAGACCAGGATACAGCTACAGACCTTGTGGGAGGGCCAAGTTTTAATGATACAACTGTCAGTTAAAGCTCTCGTATAAATGCATTTTATATCCTCAACACATAAATACAGTGTCTTGTACACACTCTTCTCTCTAGTGCACCAAACCCTTCTTAAAAGTCATGTCCCTACGAGCCAAACACCAGTGCTCTTTCCTCAGCTGCCAACTATGGAAACAGCTGAAAATAAAGGCAGTTTCTTCTGCTCCTGTCATTTAACAGAGGAAAAAACAAAACAAAACAAAAAAAAACCTCAGCTCAGTTACCAAAGAGTAATCTCAGTTCCCAGAGCTGATCTGCCAGCAGAGACCAGAATTCAGTTGCTAGCCAAAGGAAGAAGTGAACTACTGGTGGTCAGATTCATTCTTTTATGGAAAAAAAAAAAAAAAGTCTTGATTTTAACCAAATTACCATGAAAAACTCAACTTTTTCTATCACTTTCAGATGAAGTAGATTACAGTATTGATTTTTGAGATAGTCAATCTGCCTGAGGACAGGAACACCCCACAAAGGGACCTGGACAGGCTGGACAGCTGAGCTGAGGCCAGCACAGGACCAGCCACACCTCGAGTACTGGGTTCAGTTTTGGCCTCCCATGACAAGAAATTCATCGAGGCCCTAGAATGCATCCAGAGAAGGGCAGCAAAGCTGTGAAGGCTCAGGCGCACAAGTCTTATAAAGAGCAGCTGAGGGAAATGGGATTATTCAGTCTGGACAAGAGAAGGCTCAGAGGAGATCTTATCACTCTACAACAACCTGAAAGGATGCTGCAGCAAGGAGAAGTTGGCCTCTTGACCCAAGTAGCTAGTGACAAGGCTAGAGGGAACAACCTCAAGTTGGGCCAGAGTAGGTTCAGATTGGATATGAGGAAGAACTTTTTCTCAGAAAGAATGGTAAGGCATTGGAACAGGCTGCCCGGGGAAGCCACCATCCCTGGAAATGTTTAAGGAAAGGGCAGATGTAGCACACAGGAACATGGTTTAGTGGGAAAATACTGGTGGTGGGTGGACTAGATGACCTTAGAGGTCTTTTCCAACCTTAATGATTCCATGTTATCTTGAAAAGCCTATACACATATAAACTTAAGAAGGGCAGCCTAGAAGTACCACTAGTTCTGGAGCAGTAAGCGTCCCAAAACAGGCCTTCTTGCAACCAAGAACACCACACTGGCAGCAGGAAGTTCCTCATCTGTACTTCTATCTATTCATATGTAGGAGACACACTGTCCCTTTTATGACTGATTTGCTTTATGTAAAACCATATCTATGCAGAAGTTTTAAGAAGAATGTAAAAGAGACATTGGGGTAAGTATCACACACTTCTCATACATTTAAATGCAAAGCTGTGGGTAATTCCTCTCTAGCAAAAAAACTCTAAAGCATATCACTTCTCAAGGTCATCAAGTTGGGCTAGCAAAGCAAGGGTTATCACAGTAGCACAGAACTGACAGGTGTATGAGAAGAATTTAATAGAAATATCAAAATAGCTTTATAAGTAATGAGACATTCCAGCTCTAGAGAATTAAGAGAACTGATGAAGGCCATTTTCATGATTTATTTATTTATTATTAGAGCACGTTTCAAACACATTCCTCCTGCAAGTAGCACAATATGCAGTCGGCAGGTATTCAAGAAAGCTTCACTTAGTTTAAATCCAGTAAGGATGCTAAGCTTACAAAAATAACACAACCTTAAATTATTTTATTCCTTAGAATAAGCCTTGTAAGAAGTGCAGATTAAAATTAAAGAGTGCATTTACTGCTTCACTTCGGCTCTCTTCAATTTATTTGTATTTTAAATACCAGTTACTCTTCCTGACAGCTCCTAACTCTCGTAACTGTGAAATGCTGAACTGCCTGGAAAAGGCATCCTCCCTCTCAGAAAAGCACTACCTCCTTCCTCCGTCTATTCCACTGAACAGACTCTCTTAGCAGGAGAAATGGGAGGAAAAAAAAAAAAACAACAAGTCACATATGGAATAAAAGGAGTGGTTCCAATGTGTTTAGAGCAAATTATAACACTGTACAGCAGTAATCATTTAAACAGTTATTGCCACAGCATGTAATTATTGGAGGCAAAATTCCCTGATTGCAGATGATTAAAGGGGACTTTTAAGGAATGCCTGTAATCACAGGATCAGTGTTTGACTCTAAGGCCAGAAATAAGAAAATACTGAAGTAATCCTACACAGAGAGGGAGGAAAAAAAAACCAACACAATCACACATCATATTCAAGATAGGCTAGCCCTTCTGTCCCCCAAATAAAAACAAAACAGAGGCAGTACTTTGAGGCTTACCACATTTAATACCGCTGCACAACAAACTAACTGTCAAATGGCAGGTAATTTCTACTCAATTTCAGAAAAAAAGTATCAAAGGCATGCTGCTCAAGTGTATAAGCTAATCAATATTTTTGTTTCAAATAAGTCTTTTTTAATTTGAATCCTAGAGTAGTAATAAGTCTAAGGTGCTTCTTAAAGAGACCATTTTTAAATCATCAATGCATCTTTCCAGGAACCCTTGGATAAGTTCATTAGGTAGTGAAGGCATTACTTTTCTCAGAAATGGTTTAAAAAGAATGATATTCTATGAACTGCAACATAATAAAAGACATGACATCCTTCGCCCATGGAGGAAATGCTAACAGATGAGAATACCAGGGAGAAGCAGTCCCAGTGCAAGCAACAATGCATCAGCAAACACTGGAATCTCAGAGTTCAATCACTTGCATTTTACACCTGAATTAAACAGAAAGACTATCAACAACAACAGTCAATCATCAAAAATAGCATTGTATACAAAGGTTTAATTTCATCTACAACTTTTATTTCCATTCAGTGCTGAAGTTTTATAAGCACACTTTTGGAACACAAATCTTATTTTCAATTTCTTGACTGTAACTCTTCTAATCGTATAGTTTTACCACAGTTCTGCTTCATTTCCACAACTGGAATAATCTCACCATTTCAGTACACCAAGCTATTTAAATAATTAAAAATGCCTAATTGAAAATTAAGAAGACAGCTTCACCCTATATTAAAAATCAAACATGTGCATTATTCAGTTAGTAATACTGATTTCTACAGAAAAGTTTAATAAAGTATTCCAATTCATTTTCCCAGCTTTTTAGAGAGGCACCTCTCTGATGCAAACCAATAACTGCCTCTCAATGGTTGATGGCTCTACCATCCTCACTCAGTGATGTTCAGAACCAACAACCTCCAACTTGGCTCCAAAGTGGCTGCAAGTCCACGTAATTTACAAAATATACAAGCATATAGAGATGACCAATTCTTCTGGTCATACTGATAACTGTTGTTGAAGTGTAAGGTACGTATGTTCCATACAAAGCAACAAGGAGCGTTACATACTTGGGGTGCATGACACTCCACCAATACTAGTTCACTCTGGCAAAAACAAGAATTAGCTAAAAAGATAATGTTATTTCATGACCCAGGAGGCATAGTCTGACTACTTTTTCTCCCCGGATGAATGAAATTACAATAATTGCATCCTTTTGTTAGATCTGTATTTTGGGATACACAGCAAAATGAAATGAAAAGAAATCCATCGGAAATGATACTGGAAGGAAGGAGACTGAGAGACTGATCTTTTTACATATACAAAGCTCTTTTTATATATACAAAAATAACCATATGATATCAAATTAGAAGGACAAGAGAAATGCCTCCAGCTATTTAATCAATTATTTTGGTTTGAACAGATGAACTCAGAAACACCCTCCCCTTTATCCCAGCTTCATATGTGAATATTTTGCAAATCCACTGTGTTGGCCTTCAGAAGAAATACAGGGAATAGTTGTCCTTGTATGATTTACTGAGCAATCAGAGCACATCTTTTTAGCTACAGCTTCTTGTACAAAGTAACTCAACTCTTTTGCTTATATATTTAGCAGAAAAGAAAGCACACAGTGCCATGAACAGGTTATTTTTGCATCTTTTCCACAATAATACAGAAATAAAAAATAGGTACCTGTTGTATTTAAAGAAAGAAAAACTCTGCCTTCCTAATGCCATTTAGGAAACAATGAGAAAGTGCAATTGCTAAACCAACATAGTTTACTCTTTCACACTTTGGTATCTCATATGCTACAGACAAAATTTGAATACTTTATTTTCAGTTAACTTCCATTGACTTAAGAAAACATGACCTAATTTTTAAAATAGTTTATTTAAATGCACTGCATAGAAGTGGTGTGCAAATGTGAAGAAAGGTCAGAAAACCACCAGGAATTCTTTGAACACTCAATATTTGTGAAAGATGAAGGTGATATAAGCCCTAGCTGATATAAGTACTAATAATTACAACTAAATTTTAAGTGTTAACTAGAACCCTGCTTTACATCATTGATATGTCTATGATATCTTATTGAAGTTGGGTGCTTGCCCTGCACTTCTACCCAACTCTGATTTACTGCTGGTCACAACTGCCTTTCACTACTTTTCTCATTATTACTTAGCCCTCTACAACAGTTCCTTTTTTAGGCTGCCTTTTATTACCTCACATATCGATACTCTTAACAAGAGAACTGATGCTTCTCTAAGCAGTATATTCCTTCCCTTCCACTCCATCCATCCATCCTTGGTCTTACCTATGCAGTAGCCAACAAGCCAAGGCTTTTGTCCCTTTATTTAGGAAACACGAAGCCTTCATTGATACTGAAAACATTAAACCTGCATAACATCAAAATTCACAGAAAAATAATTATGTACCTACCATAGCACTATTAGGTGGGCCTGTAAAAGAAAAAGGAACTCCTCCTTTACAAGAAAGTTCTCTTATCATATAGATAAGGCAGTACAATAAACAGTCTTCCAAAGGTAAGCTGCATGCGGAACAAATGATGTTTAACACCAACGGATATTGCTCCTTCATTATCTAAACACATAATCAAAGCCTGTCTGATCTCCCCAATGACACCTGTATCTTGACATCTGTATCAGGAGTTATACAGAATAAGAACATCCAAGGTGTATAAAACAATCAGTAACAAAAAAAAACTTTTTGTTCTTCCACTCCCACACCCTCAGAAACTGAAAAGCTGTCAGCATAACAAGGTGAAAAAAATGTTCACAAGTAATTACGTAGTTGAGAGCCATTACAGCTGCACACTGGTATCAACTGATGAATCCAAACAACACCCCCACATATCAGCCAAATAAGCTAATCAACTCCTATATGAGCAAGGTGTTTTTTTCAGATTTCCATTAAGACCACAATCTATTACCAGAACGTGGGACAAACACCGCAAAACTACTAACACAATCAGTTTCTGATAACAAACAACAGGCATTTCTGCTCTCTGCAAAACCAGACCAAGCTGAAAGACAAAAGCAAGAACAAACACCTGGCTTCAGTTTTATCTGTCATATCCCACATTGCATTCCTAGAATGGCCTGGGTTGAAAAGGACCACAGTGATCATCTAGTTTCAAACCCCTGCCATGTGCACAGTCGCCAACCACTAGACAAGGCTGCCCAGAGCCACATCCAGCCTGGCCTTGAATGCCTCCAGGGATGGAGCATCCACAACCTCCTTTGGCAACCTGTTCCAGTTCATCTCAGACTCTAGTGGAAAAGTTACTTCTATACAAAGTTGCATTTATATGTGTATATATATAAAAAAAATAGGCATTTATGCCCATTTCCAGGCCTTACTATACTTGATTAGTTTAAGATGAGCATCAATAAACAGGAACGCTTTGCGTATTTTAAGCACAGCCTGCTTACTGAATTGAAGTAATTTCATCTCTGGTTACCAGGTGACCATGGATGCACAGATTCAAGCAAAGCATACACTGTATGGATGCTTTTATGGAAACTGCTGTGAAAGGTGGGTACGGGGAAATGCCTTTATAAAACAACCAACAACAACGAAAAAAACCCACAGCACAGGAAAGGCAGAGTGCTTTACTTCTAGCAGTGCAGCACTCACACCGCACGGCACACACAACAGCTGACCCACCTGCTGCCTCCAAGGCTGGGCTGCCCGGCCCGCAGCTCCCTGCAGCATCTTTCCCACCGCCGTCAGAAGCAGGGCTGCCCTCTTGGGCCTGGGCTACAGCAGCAGGGCTGCCATCCTCCTGGGCCTGGGCTGCAGCAGCAGGCCGCCCATCCTGCTCCGCGCTTGTCCTCCTCTTCTCGTAACGGAAGCGATCCAGGTTGAAGAGACTCATCGCGCCAGCCCGGCGTCTCTCACCACCTGCAGGGAGAAGCGGGATGCGCTCGGCTGACCCCGCGGGACGAGACCGGAAAAGAGCCGCACTCCCACGGGGACGTGCAGACATCGCGGGGCAACCCCAGCCCCTTTACACTCTCACACACGCACACACACGCACGCACACCCCGCTCGGCTCGCCCGCCCTCCCCTCGCGCACCTGCCGCTCATCAGCATCCACGCGGAGACAAGAAGCAGCGAGGCGGCGCGGTGCGACGCACACGCCGAGCAGAGGCAGGTAGCAGCGACCCGAAACACGGCCAGGCGCGGCGCTCTCTTGTGACGTCACCGCCCGCCGCCTAACAGCGCGCCCAAACAGCGGACGCGTGCGCTTTGCTCCGCGGGGGTGGGGCTGCGCTGGTTTCGCGCGCGCGGCGTGTGGGGCCGCCCCGTGCACACGCTGGGGGTGGGCCGTCGCAGTCACGCTGCGATAAGATACGCGGTTTGGGGCCTTTTGCAGCTGCGTTGCCTCTCTTGGGCAATATTGGTCGAAAAAATAAAGCAATTCTAAATCATCATCATCGTCGTCGTTTCAGTAAAGTCTGTTAGCCTCAAGGGAACTGTCAAAGAAGTTGTCTGGTGCTCCCTTTGCCGTTATAACACAGCACAGTGCTCAGCAAACATTCACGTACAGTCAGCACAAGCAAATGATCCAACACATTTGTACCCGATTTCAGTGTTCTTTCCCTTTCTGTCAGGAAAACAGCAAGGAAAAGTGGTCTGAGCTCCTGTGCCTCTCACTGCTGTCTTCTCTTATTCCAAAAGCAGTGCAGAGAGTATAGAGCTGAGCATTGGACAGGTAAATAAGTGACATAATTAAGCTCTAAGGATTTGGAAGAACCTCTTTCCAAACCAAGCTCTGGGAAAGATGTCTCTAGATCAGATATGAATCTAATATTTGGATAGTAAAGGATTTAAAATAGGAAACATGGAAGCTGAACTTGTAAATTGAACAGAAGAGATTTTCCCCACAGAGATGGATGCAGGTGGATTTGCAAAGGTGGTTTCCAGGTGGTGGAACTCCTGATATTACAGAAATCATTAAGGCCGGGCTGGATGTGGCTCTGGGCAGCCTGGTCTAGTGGTTGGCCACTCTGCACATAGCAGGGGGGTTGAAACTAGGTGATCTTTGAGGTGCTTTTCAACCCAGGACATTCTATGATTCTATGTTTCTATGATTCTATGATCCGAGGTTATCATCTGATGAGAGCTAAATTCTGCTAAAGAAAGATGAGAGCAAGGCTGGAATCACTGGTGACATAAAAAAGCAACCATTCTGGGCTTTTTCTAGGTGAATTCTCCTTTACAACTCACAATCAAGGTAATTAATGCATTGGTCAGTTTGAGAAGGGGAGAGGGATCTGCCTGTTGCCCAGGGTCTGGGTACTGCCAGCTGACATACTTGCAAACAGGCATATTCCATCCTCCTAAGAGGCTCGTTACTGCTGTAAAAGGGCATAGAGCAGTTTGTAGGCGCACGAAAACCAAGATGGATGAAAAAAGATGGACCACGTGGACACTTCCATCAGAAGATGTGGGATTAGCTTCCTCCTGGGTTCTGATAGCCATCACAAAGCTCATCACTTTTTTGCAATTCATTAGTACTAACATCAGCATGTCTGAAATGATTGTCTCACACAGATTTACAGCAACACTTGAAAACATCTACAGTCTTAAAAGCCAGACAACCCTGAGCCCATTCTTTCCTCAAGAAGAGAATAATTCATGAGTAATAGATGTTAAACCACACTGCTTGACTGACTTCAAAGTCAACTGCTAAAGAAGTATTAATAGAAGACTTGAGAAAGGAAGACAGCTCTGGAGAGAGCAAGTGTACAGGCTAGTGTTGACTCAGGTCAGTCCCTGTTTTTGACTCCCCATCCGTCACTCAGTCAGTCTCAGGGCATGGCAGGGTTGGGGGAAAGGAGTTGGAAAAGACATGAATTCCAGAACTTGGAAAAGAAAGCAGGTGAAAGCTAAGAAAACAGTGAAAATGAAAGGGATGAAATTCAGCACTCTAGAAAGTGTTAGATTTTAAAAAGCATTGTGTTAATAGGAATTAGCATGAATCTTGAAAGTGCTGCAGCAGATTATTTCAGTTTTTCACAGCGCTTTGGACTTGAAAGGATGAGGTAACTGGAAAGTATCAGTATTATTAGCACACTATACAGAATTCCTGGCAAGCAAAGCAGGCAAAACTTTTTTTTTTTTTTTTTCCTTCCTTGAGGTGCTAGTGATGCCAATTAGCTAATACTTGCAGGAGACCTGACAGATTGCTGTCTGCTTTTGTTTTGAAGGGTGGTTTGTGAGATCTTCTAAAGAACCCTGTTGTAAACCTCAGGAGCAGAAATTTGAAAATAATCTATTTACATAGAGAATTACTTTACATGCAACATTAGAGCTGTTAAATTTGACACGTTTTTACTTAAACTACAGTTTTGTTGCTCTGGCAGTGATAAAGACGAGCATACCAGATGGTATGTAGGCCTTCTGAGGTAATTACGAGGGTTTATGAAGCAGTGGTATATAACAGTTTCCCAAACAGCAAGAGTTGAAAGCTAAATTATCAGATTAAAATTGCTCTTTTCAAAATTGATGCTTATTCAAGCACACAGAATCACAGAATCACAGAATGGCCAGGGTTGGAAGGGACCACAAGGATCATAAATCTCCAACCCCCCTGCCACGTGCAGGGCCACCGGCCTCGCCATTTAATCCTAGTCTAGTTAATACTAGATAGTAGATAGATAATAGTTAAATTGTCTAAATAGTAGATAGATAATAGTTAAATTGTCTTGAGTAGAAGTAAAATCAGTTGTAACAGTTTGATATATGTCCAGATAGAGAAAGCCTTATTTTGCATGCTATTTTACGGATCAACAAGTTATTAGTAAAATTGTTGTTCATTAGTAAACAGTGGCCAAGACAAAATTCATCTGTGACCATTTGTTTTGTTTTAACTACTGTTTTTTTACTGTTAATTGATGACCTTTTTATGCCCTGTCACAACTAGGAATATTGGTATATGTCCTGTCTCATGTTAAGAAAAAGTGATGGTCTACCTTGACTACAGTGTTAGAACATGCCAAAGTTGCATCAAAGTGATATGAAATCAACAGAGTCTGTGACACAGATTCTCATAGCACACCTGTTGGGGCTTGTCCCCAGATATTGTGTAGGATTGGTGGTAGGTGTTTCAGCTTTGTTATAAATTGTGAGCAACTTGACAAGCTGTTGAGTGGAGATGAGTTTGCACTTGATAATAAATTATATATATACATATAAAATGTTTGAACTAGTTCTTACAGCTGCAGTTGGGAAAGCAATGGGAGTTGTGCGTTGTACATGACGTTGCTGTAGCAACCCCACTGTACTTAAATACATGAATATCCAAACTATTTTGATGTGTGAGCAGCACGGTGATTACTGAGTAAGACCTCAGGTCAGAATTGTCCCAGAGCTGTGTCTTTTCTTTCTTACCCAAGGGGATGTTCCTTTTTATTGTCCATTGAATAGGCACCTTTCTCTATTTGAGAGACAATAAAAAAAGAACACCCTTTGGGGAAGAATAAGAGGATAAGACTGGATTTACAGAACAGTATTGGCATTACTTCACGTAATTCTCTCTCTCTCTTTTTTTTTTTTTTTTTTGACACTTTAGAAGTGTCTGGCACAGTTCATGTTTACTAGGAAATATTGTTCTAATATATTCCTTATTAAGTAAAGTTGAGTTAATCTCAAACAATATTATTTCAAGATTAATTTTTGTTTGTTTGTTTGTTTTACTAAAAAAAAATCTTAGTTTTATTTTAATTTCCTCCTCCTTTAATTTTTCAAATACTCTTCTTGGTTTTCTAAGTAATTGATTGAGAAAGAAAAGAGTAGCTTTTGAATTTAGGATGTTGTACTTCTTAACCATTTCATTAGGTCAGGCAGATGGTATTTTAGATATGGTGCTAAACATTTATAAAATGTGGGCCCATGCCAACCTCATGAACTTCAACAATGCCACGTGCAAGGTCCTGCACCTGGGTCAGGGCAATCTCAAGCACAGATACAGGTTGAACAGAGAATGGCTTGAGAACAGCCCTGAGGAGAAGGATTTAGGGGTGTTGGTTGATTAAAGATTCAACATCAGCCAGCAATGTGTGCTTGCAGCCCAGAAGGCTGACTGAATCCTGGGCTGCATCAAGAGAAGCATGACCAGCAGGTCGAGGGAGGTGATTCTGCCCCTCTGATCTGCTCTCATGAGACTCCACCCGGAGTGCTGTGTCCAGTTCTAGGGCCACCAACACAAGAAGGACATGTAATTGTTGGAATGGTTCCAGAGGAGGGCCACAAAGATAAGCAGAGGGCTGGAGCACTGCCCCTGCAGGGACAGACTGAGAGGGTTGGAGCACTTTAGCCTGGAGAAGTGAAGACTCAAGGAGGACCTAACAGCGGCCTTCCAGTACCTGAAAGGGGCCTACAGGAAAGCTGGGGAGGGATTTTTTAGAAGGGCATGCAGTGACAGGACAAGGAAGAGGGTAAATTTAGGCTAGAAATCAGGAAGAAATTCTTTACTGTGAAGGTGGTGAGACACTGGAACAGTTTGCCCAGAGGTTCTGGATGCCCCCTCCATGGGAGCCGTCAAGGTCAGGCTGGACGGGGCTTTGAGCAACCTGGTCTATGGGAGGTGTCCCTGCCTATAGCAGGGATTTGAAACTAGATGATCTTTAAGGTTCCTTCTAGCCCAAACCATTCTATGATTTTATGATTCTATGAAAAAGTCTCTAATTTCCAAATAGCTATGTCTGGTTGGATACTTTTTGTATTTCCACTGGTTCTGTTTGTTGGTTTGTGTTTTTAAGTTTATTCTCATGTGATTTCAAGCATGATGCTCCTGAACAAATACACAATCTGATTTGGAACTGAATCATACAATAAGTGGATTCTACAGCAGTAAATATGGTGGTCATTTTTTCCAGAAATCAAAATGGCTGTGTGCTCAGGACCAGCATGCACAGCTTTCCACCCTTCTACACTGCATTACCATTCTCCTGCTTAGACTTACATAAAATGCAGTCAGGCATACTTAAGTAATCCCATTTAATATGAAGGACTTTCTGAGCCATTGTCTTAAAAGATAATGCTTAGTGAAAAGATAAACTGTGTTTGAGATAATAGCATTAATGAAACTTGGGTACCTATTAGTTTAGGTCTTTGTCCTCTAGCTCCTTTCTTTCCTTCTCTATCTTCTCTCTCCACCTCCTTTAAGTCCCTCATGATAACATCTCTCAGTGAAGAGAGCTGACCCACTATATCACATTCAATAGCTGCTAAGCAGCTAACTGAATAACAGGATTTTTTTTTTTTTTTTTTTCCATTCCTACAAGTTTCTCTTCCAAGGAATGTATTGAAAGGACTTCTGCTTCTTTATCAAATTTGGTTGCAATTTAGATGCTCAATTCATAAGGCTTTGTGGGGAACAGGAAGGGAGAGAGTTGGCCTGAGGAGAAGCTTGTCCTCCTTAGGAAACTAGACTAAATATTACAGCAAATGAATTGTTTACAATAAGCTTCAGTCATTTGAAGATACCATTTTGACACTTCTAAAATTATTTATTTACAGTACTATAGAAGGAAGTAGTAAATGTTATCTGAGCGATTAAGGGTCTTCAGTTCCTAGACATTTCTGTTCAAACTTGTTCTTCCTTCTGTCCAAATTAACTTCATTTTGATAAGATTGTGTAGATATTTGGGAGGAGTAGAGAAAAATAAATCTATTCTCAGAAAGGAAGCTCAAAGACAAAGCCCCAGAGAGCATTTCCGGAGAGCTTACACACTGATAAATTACTATTGATACTTTATCTCCTGTTGGATAATTTTACTGTGTCATGGCCAGTAGTGCAAATCAGAGTATCTGCAACATCAAGCTCCCCTGGGGCATCCTCTCTTTTTTATGTGCAACACCTCGGGAGAGCCTACGTTAGTGGAGTTTTTTGGCCAGGTATTACATATTAATGGACCTGCATGCTTAGATATGCTTTCCTCATTGGTTTTCTATCTTGGTCTTCATGTTACATATAAAGCACAAATCACTACAGTAGCATAATGTATCAAACTTGCCCAAAGGAGTAATGTCCAATGTATTCCTAATTACACAAATAGGAGAATTCTGCTAGTTATTTTCCAGAAATACTTTCTGCACGTGAAATAAGGTTTTGAAATTCAAAAAATTTCACCTAAAAGTGTAGACATGGATAACACATTTGCTTATAAAAATGTGAATATGACTTTAAAAATTGTATGTAATTTCTCAAATTCTATTCATTATCTTAAGGTAATTATACTGCATGCAACAGCAGCACTGGAATGATTGTCTATGTGCAGATTCAGTCCAGCGGGAAAACAAAGCAAAGCAAAACAACACACTTCACTCCTTTCCATGTGTGCTGGAGTAGAAACTTGACTGTGAATGACAGCTACTAGGATTGGTACCACTTCCTTTTTGTGTACCTCTAGAAGGTACATAAGGTGTGGACCTAAAGATACAATGGTTGACATTTCCTGGTGTTGTAAGAAATGAAATTGAACTAGTCTGAACTAGCTTTCTAGGTTGGCTGACTGAAAGCTCCATTAGAGGAGCTTCAACCTATGGCTTATACCAGGGGACTTTTTCCTGTCCACATCTGTTCCTTCCAAGGGCATGCTGAGTTGGAGATATATTTATCTGAGGCTAGACTATCAGTTTCACTGGAACAATCAAGGAGTTTCACATTTAATTCACATTTAATGCTGTAGTGTCATTAGGGCGCAGTGGTTCACCCATGCAGAGTTCATGGCTACTACAACCTATCTTTAGATCTTTTAAAACATTCTATACAGGATGTAGTCAAGGATAAGATGTTATTTTAAAAACTGGGGACATTTCTGAAAATATAAGAAGTCTTTGAGTATGACAAAAGCTACTGTGAGAACTGGGTAATTTTCATATAATACAGATCTTTCAGTAACAAAACCTTCAATAATGGGTCATAAGATGTTTATTTGCAAAAAATTTGACCTACTTAGAAAAAGCAAGCATGTAACTTAGAGTTTGATTCTACAGATCATCTCAGGATGTGAGAGTGATGGACTTCAGCTGCTCTGTGTAAAGCTGAGAATGGATCCAGAACGAGAACGTTTAAAATTTTTGACAATGCTTTCCTACGCAACACCATCATTTGGTGATTTACGTTTAAACAAATAACCACAATTTATTAATCAGACACAGATCCTCAGCAGGACACTTTACACTGCTGATAATCACATTTTGTTTCTCTTTGTATTATATTTAGATTTTGTTCATTACAAGGAAAACTACCAACACACTAAGGTTACCAGTAAAAGCTCACAGTCAGTAGCAGATGACTGAAGAAAAAAAAAAACAACAGTGGTTTATACACAAACTAGTTAGCACTGGAAACTAGATATTAAAGGTGATAGACACACCATAGATGTCTGTTTGCCAGTCCTCAGAACTTTAAAGGGAACTTACCTTCAGAGATGTATATGTGTGCATCATTTCTAAGGACCTTGGGTTCATTGCCCAAGCATGAGACTTGCCAGATTACTTGAAAATCACAGAGTAATTACTGCTCTGTTTTTCTTTTGCTTTTCTTTTTTTTTTTCTTTTTTTTTTTCCCCGCAAGGTGCAATTTGGTGAGCAGCATAAGCTTCAAAATGGATGCACAAAAATATTTTAGTCCTTCTGACTCAAGTGGAACAAATATTTCTGAAGCATTATCTCATGCTTACTGTTACCAGGCTATGCTACAGTAACTCTCCCATACCTTTACGTTTTCAACACTGTGTGATATATAAGAGGAGAGAGTAAAAGTGAACAGGAAAGGTAAGTTCTTTGGCCCAGTGTTCATGTAACTGACCTCATATTTCACCAAAGCAATGTCTCAGGTGTTTGCATAAATAAATAAAAACATACATAAATAAGCATAAACAAATATGCATAATACACCTTTGCAAATACACTTCTTTTTTTTTTTTTTTTAAACAAATTGAATTTGTAAAACCTGACCCAGATGTTTTTCCCAGCTACCTTTTCAGATACAAGGACCAAATTGGACTTACAAAAGAGTATCTTTTAAGGCAAAATTTGAGTTTCAGCAAATAAAGTTTCTTCACTGGTACATGATTAATGTAGAAAAATTAAGAGGATTCTGTCATGTTTCGTTCTTGTTCTCAAACTGGAGCAAGGCATGCACAGTCTTTCATTAAATACATTTACATGTATTTCCCTTCCTTTGCCTCTAATTCACAATTTTAAATTCTAAAACCTTATTTTACAGCAAATAGAGTGCTAAAGGAAGCCTTGATTGCGCTGAATAGAAAGATCAGCTAACCCTAAATATACTTAAGTTCTTTTTCTAAGAGAAAAAAATAGTTCTTAGCACATTGTTTATATTTTTGTTTTTTTTTTTTCTATAACCAACTAAATTTTTTTGTTTCAATTTTTGATATTTAAAAACTGGAGCCAAGGTTTGCAATACAATAATGGAATACATACAGATTCAGTTTCATTTGCGGTTTACTATTCCTTCCTTCATTTCTATGTCTGTAATTGGATTGATACACTTTGTTTCATTTTATTTTCCTCCCCGGGAAAATACATTTTATTCCTAAAGCCACAATATTATGCCAAACTTCATAATCTTCTCTTTCATTAAGAGTATATCTTAAAAACATTTTGATTTAGTAAAGCTTATATAATTAAAAAAGGATTATAACATTTTCTTAATACTAACTGCTTGTGAATTAATGTCATGTTATAAACATTTTCATAGTAAAGCTTACAATTATTAGGTTGCATTTAATGATTTGCACCCAGTAAAATCTTCACTCGTGTAAAAGTTTGAGGAAAGGATGACAATTTCCTGTTGTTATCTGTGTTGTGAGATTTTGCGTTAACTCTAAATTAAATTGCAAGGTACTTTTTAAGGGCTACAACGCAAGTAGCTGAAGCTTGAAAGACTTTTAATGAAAGGTAATGATTATGGCAACAAAAGTTGAAAAAATTATAAACGCTTAGTATCCATCCCCAGCCCCAACCTAAGGAGCAGCAGCCAGTGTGAATTTATGTAAAAGCAACATCAAACCAGTCTTATTTTTTGCAGCAAGGCAGGAAGGCTTATAAATATGGAAAAAAAAAGAGCAAATGCTGACTTTTATAAGGCTTTTTGCACCATACATTATGTGGATTTGCACATTGTGGCATATCCATAACGTGGGGAATCCTGTAGAATAGCTGTAAGCCATAGAAACATGGTTAGATTAGACTCTGGAATTGGTTAAAAGCCAGATAATTAAACTTTGAGTGTAACATCTGGTTAAGGTTGCGAATTCTTCAGTATTAGAAACTTTTAAGAACCTGTTAGACAAACATCTGTCAAAGTCAGCGTACTTACAAGTTGATCCTGCCTTTGGGCAGAGAATGGACTGGATGATCTCCTGCAGCCCCTCCCAGTACATTTTTAATGATTCTTTCTCTCTCTCTCTCTCTTTTCTCTGTTTCATTATTGTGCTCTCCAGATTCTCAACCTTCCTTCTTGCACCTGATTTTAACGAGAGCAATGTGTAGAACTTGTGGAGGTTTTCCATTGTTTAACCTTCTCACTTATTTTTACTTTGCAAGACAACGATATCACACAAACAAGTTCACAGACTTGATTTTAAAATGTTACAGTTTTCTTTGGTTGGTATGTATATATTTCAGATGAAGAAAATAGTAGTGGTTATTTACAGAGTGAACTTTAAGTAAATTATCAGGAGTGCATCAAACTCACAAATTCCCAGTTCCTACTTCTGTAGGAAAAATGAAAAGAAGGAAAAGGCAAATGCTTATGAATACTCTTGTTCTCAAGCTATGACCAATGGAAGAACATCTAAAAATTCTACTGCCTCCCACTATCTGCTCTTTCCTCTCACTTTGGCCTCTACCTCTCTGTAATGTAGGGGCCAAAGGAAACACAGGCCATTGCTTAGCCCACAGCGTTCACCACCCCTTACACTAACTGGAGCTGTTGCTGAGGTTAGATATTCCTTGTGGCAATGTTATGGTAAGGGCTGTAGTGGACACGAGTTCTCTTACCCCTGCTGCCCGCCACACTGTGATGAGTATCACAGACAGACAGTCATGGCCAGCACTGAGAAGAGCAGCTTTCCTTCTGCCTCTTGTGCCACGCTCACAGAACCCAGCAAGGCCAAGAGCTGGAGCACAGAGATCATCCAGCTATCCACAGAGATCCAGCTGGCATCCAGACCCAGATGTGGGGAAAGGAAGCTGGTATAGCTGTCTATAAAGCAGCTATTGACTGATGGCCACAATGCAATGTTCTTGTTTTTCTGCTGTACCATGTGCTTACAAAAGATCTATTTTTTTCACCATGAGAACCAGCACAAAAGGAGACCAAGTATCACACTAAACTTATCTCCAGAGAAATTTTCAATTTCTCACATTTTATATTCACTTCTTTTTGGAGAGCCAAGCAAAGGAAATATTGAGTAAGCACTTTTGAAGGCATGCTGTGAGCTGCTTCACATTTAAGGCTTTGTTGACATTTTCAATTAAAACAGAACAAATCTTTCAGGATGAAAACAAACATGCCTCTTAATTGACACGGTAACATTAAACTCAAATACATAGCAAAAGCCAAAGGGATGTTTGCTAAGGATTCCCTAGCAAGTACTGTGGGCATTATTTTCTAATTCACTGCTATCCTGACAGTTCAGTTTTCAAATTATCTAAGTAACGTCATTAACATTTCTATCACTTCTGTCTTAGCTTTATTAAAAAATGAATTACATTGTCTCCTTTAGAAAGACCAAGAATAATAAAATGTCTATTCCTAGGCCTTTGTCTTTTCTATGACTATTTGATTAAACAATCTACTCATGTCAGAATTTCTTACCAAAACAATACAAGTTACATCATCTGCCTGTCAAGTGCCTCATTACTACTCCATTAATTTCTTCAGTGCCAGTCTAGACTAATAACTCACCACTGCTATCTGTAGTAAAAAACGACTTCTGTGCTACATTTTTGTGCAATATTGTTTTCATTTCCTGCAGAAATCAGGTCGTCCAACACATAAGCAGGATAAGGACGCTGACTGATTCAGAAACCAAGCAGAGCTCATGTCCACCAGGGGGAGAAAAGTGCCACTGAGGGCTTGTGCCAGTCTTAGCAATAGCAGGTTTAAGACTTTTTTATTCCCTAAGATTTTTCAGAGACTTAGATCCATCTATTGAAATAGTAGTCAGAATGAATTCGTTTTGAGAAAACTATGAATTTTAGCTTTTTTCTGAAATACATTGAAAATGTTGTAGAATTGTACTTAATTCATAAACATAAAGTAATTTAATCGCATGGATCGTGTCCTCTCCTTCTGTTAATACTGCATATTATCTTATTCCAAAATTAATCCCATTACTTTTAATTGGACTAAGTACATAGTAATGCATAACTTAGCATGAGTAATAACAGCAAAATATTGCTCTAAATGAAAGTAACAGATTAAAGAAAAACAAAGCAACTGTGCCACACAGCAGTTATAGCTTAAAGCTTAGTCTCTATTAAGCTCAGAATAACATGAAAGAGAAGGAAGAGAAACTTAAATGTGTGCTTAAGAGAAGTAGTCTGAATGCTCACGTTAAATTCAAAATGTAAGGAAAGAAGAAATCCAACATTTCTTGCATCTTGTTGGAACAACTAATGAGAATATAAAAATGTATTTGACCCTTACAGACGTGAGTTCTTCCCATGGTTCCTTTTATCAATACTCTATCTTGTATTCTCTCATTCTGAGTAGGTGTTCAGAGCAAATCATTGTAAATCTGTTTTTTTCCCCCACAGGTTTGTATTCACTGTGGGAAAACAAAACATGGAAAACATGGAAAACAATGTACTGCAGAAAAGCAAGTCCCATAGAGGAGCTATTTAAAATAGCAGCTCAAATGTATTTTTTCAAGTGGCAGCCAGACAGATTAATGACTCAGAACAAACATTTAACAATAGTTCGGACTCAGTCACCTCACAACAACTTGCAGTCATGTGCATGAACTGAACATCGGTGCTCAATAATGTGTAGGTTCTATATAGGTAGCTCTCAGCACTGCTAAGCAAAAAGGTAAAAGTGATGCGACAGCAAAACGTCCACTAGATGCCAGGCTTCCTTTGCGGAGCAGAGCAGCAGACAGACTTTGCAAAGCTTTACACAAATAGCCTCTCTCTCCGATGTAGTGGACACAAGCTGTAGTGTTTAGCACCAAATCCTACTACCTTTTGGGTTCAGTGACAAACCCTCTGGATTTATCCCCGCTATCTCCCAGAAGTTTTCAAGAAGGGCAAAAGATATTTCAGAAGAACTAAAGATAGGAGCTGTTGGTAAGAAGAATTGGGTTTTTTTTACGTTCCTTATTTCTGTATCAGCAGAAAGCTCCCAGAGGAGAGACCGGAATGAGTTTTGTAGCTGACAGACTCGATCAGCAAACAAACCTAGTTGAACAGTAGCATGGATGATTGCTGACCCTGCCTCCTGTACTCCCAGTGCCACCATCAACAGGTAGGTGACCTCCAACCTTTGGCTGTCATCAAACAGGCCAGGCAGCAGCTCAAAATATTGACTTAAGACCACATTGGGGCAATATTTGCTTTTTTGGTTATCTTGTGCCTGTGGTTGATCAGTATGTGTAGAGAGGCTCCCTGGGTGCCTCCCTGGAAGGAGTTAAAGGGGTGACAGCCTGGAGCACTGCCACCAGCAGTGCCAGGGGCTAGGCATGCTGCATTTCATGTGGCCAGCCACAGGCCTGCAGGGCACACATCTCTTGGGATGGGGGGCAGCTCTTCGTGAAAACCATAGGCATGCCATCAGGGGTTTCTAGTTGGATTGGGATTACCTCTCAGAAAATGACATGGTAGTCAGAAACCACAGTGGCTCTGGTTTCTGTAGAGACAAGAGTTTTATCATCTTTGTGGTGCTGGTAAATGGAGAGTCCAGTGCTCTGACTCCTTCCTCACTTGCTCAGCTCTTTAATCCTGTTCTGTGTTAGTTTCACAGCGCTGGCTGCTGGAAGAGAAAATACTTGATGTGAACAAGGGCCTCTGACAAGTTAGAAAATACTGAATAGTAATAGATAGGTACATTGAAGTAGGTGTGTATCTAACTTAGAAAATTAACTATTCAATAACACCTGCTATATTATTCAGGAAGCCCTTTCCTGAATTCGCAGTAGGTATCAGATTTTAAATCTTTCTGGGAAAAAGAAAAAAAAAAACACAAACAAACATAACAATTAATTTGAGAAAAACTGCTTTCTTCCAGCTAGGGTAACATGACACAAACTGCTACCTTGCGACTAACAGATTTTATTTAGTTTCATTTTTAAACAAAATGAATCTTCATTCATTAAAATAAATTTTGGTGAACCGACCAGTATTTACTATTTATATACATGTATTTCTCTCCTAGGGAGTCAGATTTTGCCTTTGACTTGGGAGGCCTTGCTCAGATTTGCCATGCATCTCCCAGGGACTCTGGGCAGAGACCCAGGCTCACAAAGTTTTTGAGAAAATCACTCAGGGTACTGCAGTTCTCTGCTCACCTAGCAGCAATACCCAATAATCCTGCCTCACACTGTACACTGAAAAAACAATTACAGAGATACAATAGGGCTCTTGGCCACTTTGCCTATCATCGGCTTCCCTGTTGAGATCAAGTTGCATAAATGTTAATGGTTCTGCCCATCTCGTGCTCCTCATTGTTGAACCCCCTAAGCCCAGCAAAACTCAGAGGTATTGTGTCAGTGTAGTCGTTATATGTGAAAGGATTGCTGCCGTATTAAGCTTTGTAAGCAATGTAAGCTAGAGATTTATTTTAGAACTCAGAAAAGAGCAACAATGTAAAATCAGCTACTAATACTGCACTCAGGAAAAAATAATAATGCTATTCTTTAAGCATGATAGAGGTACCAGCCAGTTTACACTAGGCAGATCCTTGTAGATAGAGACATTTCTTTATTCATGTATCTCAGTGAGTGGTAAATGAGGCATGCTCACAGAAGTTATTTGGGATGGAAATGAGTCTAATTAGTCTATCCAATTTAGGAATAACACTGTGAGGCAAGTCTGCAGAAATGGAAGTTAGCAACAGAAAAAGCAGTGGAAAAACAGAGCTATGCACTTTCTACATTTAAACAGTATATATATTTGAGATTTCGTTTGGCAGAATAAACAATAGATAAGGGGACAGCTCACACAGGCAAACATTTCCAAGCAACTAGTTTTAAAACATTTTAATTTCAGGGTTTATAAGCAGTTTCGTACGTAACCCTACTTTAGTTTTCATTGTCATCTTTGGCAATACAGTGAACAGTAAAAACTGCTCAGTTATTCAAAGTTTTCTGAATGGGGCAGGGACAGATGTGCTCCAAACTTATGTGACGCTTCTGAAAACTGGTAGCTGCTCAGGTTGGTGAGGGTGTTGCAGTAATTTTAAAATAAACTTCAAGAATATGTATATGTATTTTATACATACAAAACTTTTGATCTGCGAGAATCACATCTAGTAATGAATCACATTCTTGGAGTGAATAATTCAGCCCCTGACGCCAACCTCTGAGGGAGAATATTGTGGTCATGGTGTCTGAACAGTGTGGTAGCTATGGCTACCTATATAATTCTTAGCAATGGAAAAAAAAGTGACAATGACATTAAATTTAATCAGGTTCCCCTTTTCTGTGGTTCCCACTGGGATGAGCCACTAGTGTCTTGCCTTAAATATTCAAAGCCTTCAAAGTTTGCATGTGTTCATATACTGGGACAATATCCTGCTAATACAGAACAATGGATCTGTCATGTATTTCTCCTGTGAGTAGCCGTAAGTCTGAATTTAGTTAGTATAGGGTATTATGATTGCTGCTTCTTTAGCGATTGTCTTTACATTAGTCTTCACTTAGAAGGAAAAGGATCAGTAATGAAATGTAGGCAAAAGTACAATGAACTTGACTATTTTGGTTTGGAAATATAGAGCAAAGGACTGTGTCTTCTTAAAAAGATCCAGCTTTATTTCCAGTCACACTTCATCTGATATGAATGAGCTGGTACTACATATCACATGGTTGAATACATTTGGGAAGCAGGACCTAACATATATTTAGGAAGGAGAGCATAGAATCAAGCTGGAGTCGTTCAGTGCATTAATTCTGAGACAGCTTTCTGTAGTTTGTTTACAGAGCTGTGAAAATGCGACTTTTATAATTGTTACTTAGTGTAGGAACTTTCATTTGGTCTTTCCTTAATCTGCAATAAAAGTCAGTATTGAAAAGAGTGTTACCAACTGTGAATATTTGTGAATATTGATTTGAAGTAGATACTTAAAAAACAATCTTCAAAAACATTCTTTCTTTCTTTCTTTCTTTCTTTCTTTCTTTCTTTTTTGCTATGGAATTAGAATTAAAAGTTTCAAAGCAGGTAAATGTGGCACAGTGAAAAAAGTGTCCGTAACTCTTACAGTTAAGCACAGATATTCGGCAGAAATTTGTTCCTCAGATTATGTTCTTTTCAAGAGTCCCTGTGCTTAGAAAATGGTGATTTTATATTCCATCTCTGACTTTTTGGTAGCTTAATGGTGTTTCTTTCTGTTTATCTGGCATTGTAAACTTAATACTGTCTTAGTTTCTTAATTCTTGATAGTCTTCCAACTACAGTGAACCTTCTCTCATACACATACTTACAAATAAATGCTAATAAGTAAGTGAACAAGTAAGCACCTGCCAGCATTTCCACATGAAAACCAAAATACTTTAGAATAGGTGACTAACAGCATGCAACATTCTTACAATCTGTATCTCATTAAATGATGTGCAAATAGGAGAGCTGTTTGTTCTGTTTGAACTCAAGCAAAAGAAAATAACACTGTTCTACAATATAGTACATCATAAATGAAACAGGATGTTATCCACCCATATTTTTCTAGGTTATTTTATGTTCATAAATGCTACTCACTATTTATTTTGCTGATATTTTTTTCTTCATAATTATCAAGTGTTTGAAAACAAATGTTTCTTCCTCTTGCCCTTTCTTTCTTTCATTCTGAACAGGTTAAAGACCCAGGCTTAGGTTATTTCTTCTAGGTCATTTAACAACAGAAAGTTAGATATGTATCAATTGCATAACAAAGACCAGGTGCTTTTCCTTTTATTTTTACATCATAAAAGCCGTGCACTAGGAAAAAGAATTTCCAAAATATTTGTTTGAGCCAATGCAGCTTGGGTCCTACCTGGAAAAGCAAGCTCCATGGCACAATCAGAGATGTAGGCCACAATGACTTCAGTCCCTGAAGATGCAGCAATGCAGGGATAATCTAAAAGTAGAAGTACTTTTAAATTTACTTGAAAATAGCACTGTTTTAGACACAGGCTACCCCTGAGCAGTATAGAAATGTTCACCCAAACAGTAGCAGGAGTAGGACTACGCACAATCCAGATTTCCCCAGCCACATTTGCTTTTCCACATGGAGAGTTTCTCCAGGTGGGATACAAAGACTTTGGCCTTTTGTCTAGGATTTTACAGGCTGCCCTACTTAGCTCTAGCCTCTTGTTCTGAATGCAAATTTCACACCAGTGGCTTTTACACAAGCACAGACTGATGACACAGCATGCACACAGTAGTTACAGTTCTTCCTCAATTTAACACACACATGAAGGTCGGATGTCTCAGGCTCCCCATTGATGCATGCTGCATAGCGCTTGCTTCTATCCAAGAGATGCCAGATAAAATGGCAGATCTGCTTAAGACTTTCAATTACTTTAAGGATGAAGAAGCCCGCTCTTATTTCCTCCTGGCTCATTATGTCTTTGATGATGATTGTCCAGCCCCGCTGCGTGTTATACAGTTTTTTGTTTTTGAAATTCATCTGCATTTTAATCTTACATTTGGTTTTCTTGTATGGACAGAACTTGAGATTTTGAACAGGACTAGATGAATTTGTCTTCAAACATTCCTAAGATTAATAAACTAACGTTATTTTAACATGCATTTTACATATAATTTTCCTTCAAACTCCATCCAAAACTAACCTGCATCTCTTACTGTTCCTTCAAACACCTTGCAGATTGTATCACTGCTATGATAATGCCAGAAAAAAGGCTGGGGAATCACCAAAATAATGTCTGGTCTAAGACTTAGTAATGAGCTACATATTAAAATACAGAACAATATGAAGTTAGTCACAAAAACTGAAAGAGTTTTACCTCTTGCTGAGTCAGAGCTATTAAGTGGTCAATCAAGTGTAAAAGACAACATCTGCTTTGACAAAACAACTTGTGGTCCTCTAAAAAAAGGGAACCCCAAGTTTAATATATAGAAGAAGAGTTTCAGAGCTTTCCTGTCAATTGATCAGTTGCAAACACCTGACTAGTGGTAGCAAATCCAACAGATTGGGAGCAAATAAAGAGCTGGGCCAGTTTTTTCAAAACTGCCATGTCTCTGACACTGACTACTTGCCTCCTTCTGCTCTGAAGTCGTAAAGTGAGTTAGCCTGTACTTCTAAGTCTACATCTACATAAATATACTATTACCATTTTTCTCTGGAATAAGTAAAGGATAAATTCACAGTAAATTAATATTAACAGGCATTCTTTAAGCAGCCATATAGCAGATACATAAAGTGAGATGCCAGATGACCAGCCAGAGTATTCTTAGATGAACCAAGCAACAAAAATAACAGAAACTGCATAAACTACTTCAGAAGAAGATATCATGGAGGGGAAGAGGAGCAAGTGCTCTTCCAAGAAACTGTTGACAACAGACATTATTACTACCAGCCAGCAAGGTGTGGGCACCACACCTGAACCTCAAACATGCTAAGAGTAATTGGCATAATGAGGAAAATATTTTCTCTTTCCTGGACATATAACATCACTGAGTGCCAAAATGCCATTCATAAGTTCCCAATAATTGCTAATTTATATCCAGTTGATGCTGCTATGCGCTTTACAGCAAACTGTAAAGAATTATTAGCTGTGTTGATTATCTGCGGTAATATATATTGGTGATAGAATAGAGGCTAATAGGCTTATTTCTCATTTGAAATTGAAGGACATACTCAAGATTAAAAAAAAAACACTACAAAAAAGATAAAATCTATAGTAAAAGAGAGTAGAAAAAGCAAGCTGTGACAAAATTATGCTGAATACAGAAAGGTATAAATTTAAATATTAGGCTATCAGTTTTAATTTTAACAGATACTCCTAAACGGCTACAGAAAAGCACAAGTGAACATGTGCCAGGTTTTTCTACAAACTGCTGGTATGCCAAGAAAGTCAGTTTTGTTTTAACTCTCCTTAAGTCAATTCAAAATCTTAGCATTAATGCAAAAATGACTTCGGAGTTAAATTTCCTGTGGGCTTTTAGAGGAATAATAGCTTTACCTTCATTTATTTTCTTTCTGGTTACATGATCAGGTATTAGTGCAGGACTGTATAAAAATATATATATTTTTTTCCCAGTAACTGGATAATCTAAGGCACAGTTAAATTATTACAAGAACACAGCTAGAAAAACATTTGAATGATCTTTCTCAAAGTATGGATACTGAGATTCACGCTGCTATAGCATAACACCTAAACTTATGTCTGATACATGTTCAGTTTCCAGTAACTACAAAGAGAACTGCATATAGTCTACTTACCAGTAGGGTCAGAATTTGACCCTTAAAATTACTTTGCTGTTTCATTGCCATTGTATTTAACTTCAAAATCATAACATGGGCCCAATACTGAAATATTTATCAGCTTCATTCCCTGCATTTCAGAAGAGGAAGAAAATTCTTCAGATAGGTAGTACACCCAAAGTGTTAAACCTGAAATTGTACTGTATGTGATTTCTGAAGACATAGAAACAAATGAGATGTAGCTACAATGAGTTCTTCTAAAGTATAACACAATTCACAATATTCCATTATCAATAAAACCATTTAAATCAGGAAAGCTGGTTAAACTCAAGATTTAGTGGAAGATCTGCGTTACTAAAATTACATTATTAGCAGACAAAAGAAATAAAATGGGAAGAAGCTTTGAAACAAGACAGCTAACATGAGTCAAGGGCTTTCATTTTGGCCAGAGATGTAGACTCAGTCAGACATGAGGGGCTGGATTGTCATCATACCACAACAACAGAGGTGCGGGATAACGCAGAAGGAAATTTTGTGTATAATCCAGATTTCAGATGGTACAGTTAGGGGGCCACAAGTAAATACTTTTGCACTGAATTTCTAGATCCCCCAGTTCTCCTCAGTAGAAAATACACCTGCTCTATCTCTGTGTTTCTATAGGCTCATTCCTGTTTTCATGCAAACTCAATCATGCAGTTTTGTCTGGGGTGATTAAAATAGTCGTTGGCCACAACTAAAAGCTCTTCAATCTTTTAGTTAATTATTGTGAAACCACCATAGGGATTCACTTTCTGAGATATAAAAATCTCAGAATTACAGGAAAACAGGTTAACCAAAAATCCTGGTGCTACAAACCGAGGCTGTGCAGACTTAATGGAGTTGTGGGTTTTTATTGCTAGATTCTCTGGATCCCTGTCATAGCTCTCATGGGGGGGGAACCAATGTAATAAAAGGGTAAGCTGATACAGGCCTTTAGAATAACAGAGTTCTTATTTGCTTTACACAGTCCTTCCATGGGTTCATCTGGCAGATCACACCCTGTTGGCAAACAGAAGGTTCTAACACAGGCACGAAACAGCCATTCCAAAGTGCACCAATTTGTGTGTGTCCAGCAAAGCCTAGTTGATATTTTATCAGCCCAGTGCAGAGACACCCAAGGAACCTACAGGGTTATGTGCAGCTCATTCCACAATGTGCTCCTGCAAATTGGCATAAGATTATGTGCTGGGACCATGCTAAAACTGTGGCATGAGTTTCATGTCTGCAGCTTCAGATGTCCTTATGAGTTAACAAACCTTCTGTCCATCCTGGCACCATGCCTGTAGTTATTTAACACCTTGAAGCCTTGCAAGGTGATGAATGGATTTCCTGGGATGCTGGGGACCGCAGACATACTGCTGTTGGCATGAAGCAAAATGTACTGTTTGGTGCCCTCTTTTGGGTAGGATTTGGTGACAAGCAAATATTATACCTTTGTCACTATGATAAAGACTCACTGTTCTTCCCAGTGCCCTAAAATAAGCCAGCTAAGTGAGCACAGTTGGGCTTCAGATTTCAGTGAGAGCACAGCACACTTAGGAGAAACTGTTTTCTCTTTCACAGACCTATCGATACAGACTCAAAACCAGTTGGAGACAAGTTGATTCAGCATCCGCGTTGTTTCTCTAGTGTTTGTGAATTGGCCCATAAAGTCTGCCTGCTCCAAAAGCCAATCACTTCACAGCCTGGGGGACACATAACTTCCTCAGTCTCATAAAGTATCAAGGCCTCACACTTGCTGTTACGATATGGGGGCTTTAAAGTTCAATGTTTAAATTAAGACAATCTGTGAGATTCAGGAGCACCAGAATTATGAACAGTTAACATCCTCAGTCTTTATCATATGTAGTAATTAGAAATGGAATAACAGGCTGAATATAGTTTGATATAGTTAAAATGCTAGTTTATACAGTTTTCACTGATGCCACAAAAACAATAAATAACTTATAAAAAACATCTTATAGCATGTGAACACCACCATCATTCAGAAAAGGAACCCCAAGCCAAAGTTCTCCAAAAGACTGCACTGGCAAATGAAGACTGTTCTCAGTCTGATTCCGTCCTAAAAGTTACCAAGTACAACTCCCAACTTCCCTCCTTAGCATAATAACTGACTAAATGACTAACGACTGGAATACATTTGCACTGCTCACAGCTCCCACAAACCCTTCAGGACTGAATTCTGTGCTGTGCCAGTGGGCAGCTGTGTGCACCTCCCAGCTTCCTCAGCCTTGCATTAAACACGTGCTAGAGGGAAGGAGAAACAGATCTTCCCTTTACATGGTGGATATCCCTGTGAGACTGGAGAAAGCATTTCTTCCACTGACTTTGAGATAGTATTTAGTGGGCACTTCTATCAAGTGTTGGGAAACAAACTATAAAGAATTGCGTTTTAAGATGATCTCATCAGGAGATATTTCTGCGCAGGTGACAGAAAAGGCTATGCCAGAAATAAGCTGAGTAACATTTTCATTTCCCAGTTAAGGCCAGAGCTGTGGCTGAGTAATGAAGGAACTTGTTGTTAATCCTTGCCCACAGATACTTTATGTCCCAGTAGGCACATTGCTTGAATTCTGAAAGATTTTTACAGCTATTTATGATTTGCTTCCTTGCAGCATCATTTGATGGCAAATGTTACATGCACACTTGGCTCTTTTTTTTTTTTCTTTTTCATGCCTGATACACTTACAAGACAAAATGTAATTTAGAAATGAGGAAAAAAAATGAGGATAAACAGGAGAAAATATTTTGCTAAGAGCTTAGGGGCTCATCAGGTAACATAAAGATATTTTTTTCTTATCGTGTAAGAGCTTGCGGGTTTGCAATGAAGTGTCTCAGGCATTCTTCTTTGTTCCTTTATATCACCGCACATTACCTGAAATATATTTATGGGCTTATTTCTTATATTCAGAGTTAATAGGAGCTAACCAAAACTTGCTGTGATAAGAATCACTGCTCTGCTCCCACGTCTTGTTGATACAGTGATAGAGCCGGTTCCACAGACAAATAGTATGTAATTTCCCTTGTTGTGTCCATTTGATCCCATGGCTTTGAACAAGAGCAGCATGTACTGATATAGTTGCATGGTGAATCTGTGTCAGTCGAGGAAAATTAGTAGTCAGAGTTGTTCTTGTTTGTTGAAATGCACCAACTCCCTATGATTCACATTAACCCTGTTTGCCTTCGTGTGATGTCAGGGAAATTCTTCCAAGGTAAACAATAAATATTTATTAAGCCTTCTGTAGATTAGGTTTGTCAGCTTCTAAATGAGCTTCTAAATGATTGAATAGTATAAAATTGAATAGGAAAGAAGGGGCTCGGTTGTTTCCTCATTAAAATTACATTTCAGAAGACAGCTTATTTCCATGAAAACAGTAATACGGTGCCTGTGACTTTCTTGAAGAGTCTTCTGCTTCCTTTCAACCTTTCTACATCTGAAAAAGCCCTCAAATTGCACAGATTAACGTGAGAAATTGTGCAGTGGCTTGGCTGCACTTGCACGAGCCCTCGAGAATCAGGGGCACCTGACTCCCGTCTACTAGTGACATTGATGGATGTCCCTGAGCAGTGCCGAGTTCAAGTGCTGGGATTCCTGACACACAGGCTGTGTACGGCTCTTCTCTCGGATGAAGCATCAAGCGCTAATGTGGCGACAGGACGCGCCAATCCCCAAGGTTCAGTGTCTGGTAGTTAGACTCATTACAATTAGTCAACTTGATATATTGTTTACAATTTACACCAAACAAGCTTGGGGCTAATTATGACTTAGCTAGTTTGTCTCTTTGATGTCAAACTCCCCTGCAGGAGGCCCAGCAAGCGAATAGAGACTACGCTTGGTCTCAAGCTCAGGTACCAAGAATCAATATGGCCCTCCAATTCAATTGTAGCTATGCAAAGTCCTCAGACGTTGAGAATGGTGTTAGTGCAGCTAAATGAATTTTCTTGGAAAAGATTTCTTTCTGCATCCTAATAAAAACATGCTATCCAGGAAAGCACTGATTAAGAAAAAAATAAGAAAAATCAACCAGAAATTTCAGTCATTGCTTAGACACAGCAAGATTTTATCCATGCAAAATGCAATGAAAGAGTCCCAAATTCTCCTTCTTTGCACAGTAATTAATGTGTTGCATTCCTAGTTGAAGTTGCATTATTTTGAAGGCTGTATCTTAAAAGATAGAGGGTTTGGCCCTCTCATGTGGAATTCCAGGTTTCCTGTACCATTTGAGTCACTAAAATAATATTGTTAAATGAAAGCTACATGGTAGCAACATGCAGTTGCAGTTAATAGACAGGTTGATGTGTTTTGGACCATAGAAATGATTAGTGAAATTTTTAAGACAGAAACTAGATCCTGTCAGAAAAGTAGGGCAGCAGTGAAATAAGAAAGGAAAGGATTTCCAACAGCATATCGCGCTTCCACACTGAACAAGAATTCTGAACTGCAAAAATCCCTTTTGCTGTGGGCACAACAGTCAAATAATTGACCTTGACTCTCACTCTCACCTTTGGCACTGAGTACATAACTCACACCAGAATCAATTATTCAATAAGCATGCCCACAGTGGCAAAGAAATGTGGTAAGAAAAGTCTAGCATCATATAATCTCTCTTAATAATTTCCAAGTCAAATTTGGATGTTTTGTAGCTTACAAGATTTTTTACCCTTGATTTTTGCAACTCAGCATAACAAAAAAGTTTCACACTTCTGACTTCACAGCAATAATAAAGAACCTGCAGCTATGTTTTTGCTGACAACTCTGGTGGTGAGTCATGAGATTAAATAGCATTCCCTTTGTTCTTGCATAGTTGGATAGAGTCTGCCCTGCCTCTCATAGAAGTAAAAATGTATGTGTATTTCCACAATAAGGCAACACACTGCAACCTGAGATTATTCACTTATTTTTGTTTTATAGTTCTAACCACACTGGTGTATACACAACACTTAAAAACTATAATCTGAATGAAAAACTTAATAGTTATTTAATTTACTTAATGTAGTCCATTAAATGAAACTCACCACATTCTAATAGTTCAACCTGTCTTTAATTATTTTATTAGAATTTGCAAAATATCAAATAAGATATAGATCTCATTGTGTTTAAGATTTCACAGAAATTCTGAGCTCCTTAATGGTTCTAAAGATGGGGACAATTTTATTAGTCAGTTTTAAACAAAACAGGAAAAGATCCCATCCAGAACCTGAAAGATTGCTTCAAAGATTGTTACCTTTGCAGTCCAGGTTTGGAAGGCTGTGGGCACTAACTCAGTGGGAAAAGTCACAAATCTCTCCTGCCAAAGTAAAGTATAAAACCAAAACCAAGAACAGTTGGCATGTTACAGAAAATTCCCAGCCACCTTCTTCTCTGTATTTATGTGTAATGATAGCAAATACTGCTTAGCTACTCAGGCAAAGTTAGTTCAGTGGTTAGGATAAAAATTTTGCTCATGAAAGATGATGCTTATCAATGCTGCTTTTCCTGCCTGCCTCCAAAATAGCACTTGTAAAGTCCTTGTGTTTGCTTTCTCAGAAAATAATACCATACCCAAAGTTTACAAAACTGAACTGATTTCACTTCATTTTTAAAAATTATATCAGGTTCAGATTCTTTTTCTTCATGTGTTAAAGGAAAGCATATGTCCTAAACTCACAATCCACAGATACTGGAATTAACCATGACTTTCAGACCAGTGATTTGCATTAACCCATCTCTGCTATACAGAGAAACCTACAAATTGGAACACTGGTCTGTGAAAACCCTAACCAGCCTCTCTGCAGGACTTTAGCATAAAAGCTGTCTGTTGGATTCCATTGGGAAACAGCACACTGGGCCACATTCTTCAGAGGGACCTAACAAAATCCCATTGAAATCTTATGTCAGTTGCACTACAGTTGTAGTGCAGTCACAGTAATTTCCAATTTCCAAAGAGATGTGATGGGAAGTTTTTATTGGAGGTACCCCTGCTAATTACAGAAGGACTTTTCCATTTTGTGGAAGGACTACTGTTTTGCACCTAGAACTGCCATTGTTCAACACATTTATCCCATTTGAATATCTCTGACCTCTGCTGTTCCCTGTGTCATAAAAAACAAAGCAGTGAAAACTGATTAATCAAAGTCTTCAACGCTACCAGCAAAGCAGTTAAAAACACAGGGAATTTGAGTGAATTGAGGACTATGTTCCCTGAGGCTAAACACTTCTTCCCAGTCTTTTGACCCATAAGAACCTTCTCCTCTCTCCCTCCACCAAGTAAATTCACCTGGCCAGCTAGTAGCAAAATTGTATTTCCATATCTCCTGCAATAGAAAGATAAAGTGAATGGACCATTGTAATCCCTTTATAACATGAAAGCCAGTAGTGAATCTGAAACACCTGAATTCTGTCTCTGCAGGACAGTGATAAATGTCTGCCTGAAGTGCGAAGACCAAGTGCTGGGAGAGCAAGGTCAGATGCTTTACATGATATCTAATGCGACTGTCATTTCTCAGGCTTGGTAGCTGATGGAAATGAGGAGACAGGACAAGCCAGTCACTAAGGTACTATGTCTGGCACTTAAGCAGAGTGCAGTAATTCCCAATTAGCAGTGCCCAATGATTACAGATCTAATTGCCATTGTCTAATGTATTTCTCTGTAGCATGGTATCTATGTTTAAAAAAAAAAAAAAATTAAGCTTGATCTAGCAAGGAACTCTTACTAAAATGCATTTAGAAATGATTGAATTATCATTTCCTACCCCTTAACAGTCTTCTGGATTAATAAGAAGTTCTACATAGGCACATCTATAAAAAATGGATGACTATTTTTTATGTTTTATTGGGAATTACCTTTCTATACGTTCCAACATTTGTCTCTAGGGAAATACTGTTGTCTGTATTAAACTCCCCTCCAAGATCATGAGAATTAGACAATTCAATTTGAAAAAAAAAATCATTATCAATTTCTTTTCTTCAAAGAGTATATCACCTTAGGATAGTTTCTATGTACTAGTTGCAAATATGAGATACAAAGCATTGATTAAAGGAGTGGGAAATCTACCTTGTTAGGAGACTGAAGATCTGAGCGTACTCTAGTTACAGTGACTCAATCATGCTCTTTGACTATATCAGGGAACAGAAATTTGCTAACAGATTACTTCTCAGTTGATTTAACACAAGTTATTACACTATCCAGTGGTGTAATATCACAAGCCTATCTTTGATAAACCTCATCCACAAAAATTAGAGGTCCCTTTAAAAAAAAATGAATAGTAGATAGCCACTGAAGACATTCCAAAGATTGTGCTAGCTTTTGTCACGTTAGCAATGGCAAAATACAGAGGGAATTATTTCTTTATAGAAAAGCACATTCTATTTCAAATAATTAAGAACAGCCTCAGTCCCATGACCTGTGCAGCACCAGAGTCCCATGGGCTGTGGTTCTGCAATTCCTCTCTGTGTAATCTAAGCATTTCCTCTTAGACTCAGATTTCAATACACACATGGGCTAAGAACGACATGAAGAAATTAAAGTCTTGTCATCTGAATGTTTACTGATATGTTTTTTTGTTTTTTTTTAATCTGCCATCAAAGTCTGCCTTCCTTCTAATTGGGGAGGTCTTGTAAATACTTCTCCACCTCACTTGCTGATCTCGTCCTGAAGGTCAGATCAAAGTGAACAAGTGCAGGCAGATAAAGTTTAACGCAAAGTGGTCTGAGCTTTTTTCAGATCCTGTGATTGACAGCTAAGGCCTTGCACAGTGACAGTGTCACTTGAGAGACCCTGCACTTTTTTTCCCAGGTTCTCCGCAGTCTCTGATGTCACAGGGGGACAGCCCCCTGGGGTAATGCCAGGCTCCACACTGTTAGGGGGCTAAGACCTGGACTAATTCATTGCAGTGCAGTTTAATTAAACTGCACCGGAGTTGTTTCCCTGGTAAAATAAGTGTGGGAAGAGAATGTGTGTCAAAAGAGACATGCCTCTTACTGTGTGTGCTTTATTGTTACACCACAGCTAATATATTGTGGGAATTCCCATGGAGGCGGTGATAAACTATATTATCAAGCTCCATAAAATAGGCATTCTACTAGTGAGGGTTACTGTAGCCTACAATTACATTAATCCTCCTAATTTATTGTATTATAGCTGTATGTGAGGTCTCATAAATTTATGATGCCCCTTTCATGTTGATAAAAATGCTTGTTTCTCTTCTCAACTATAAACCCTTATTATTTGTTGTGTCTGTCTCTAAAAAATAAGTGTATCAGCCACTTGCAAGAAAATATGATTATTGTCTGAGAAATCTAAACTGCACTTGACATGTCTTCTGCCATAAAATTAAAGAATTTTATTAAACCTTGCTTTCTGAGTACAAACACCAGTATATGAAGGCCCATTGAATTTTTATTTGCTTTGGTTTTAGGGCATTGAATTCTCTTTTATTTATATAGATATCTTTATAAGGTTTTTTAATTTAAAGCCACAAAACCTGTATCTGTCAGCTTTGCATTTTATGAAGGAGGCAGTTTTTGAGACTCAAAATTACAAATCTCTTAGAAATTGATCTAGGTGACAAATAAAATTGTTCCCTATTTTAGGGCATTTCACACAAGCAAAATATTTGCCTGTAGGTTACTTTGCATTGATCTGTGCTAAAACATTTTATAAGTGGTGATATACACATTACACTAAGTCAGTCTATATGATGAAAAAAACTTCATTCCTTGGAGCTCACGTCCCTGAAGGGGATGCAAAGTGGTCTCAATCTTTCACTTTAACTTAAGGGGTTCTACAGAAAGCTTGCTTCAGCAAAGTAAAGATAGAAAGATTATCCTGATTTAGTAAAATTTCACTGGAGATTAAGTAACACAGAAAAGGCCATACTGTTTTAGCATCAGAATCCTTGTAGGACTCTGATGGTGGCCATAAGTAGGTGCCTGAATGAGAAGAGGGCAAAAAGCATCACATGTCCCTGCCACTGTCTCAGCCCCAGACAACTTACAGCTGCTAGAATTTCCTCACAGTAACGTGCCTTATCTTATTTACTAATCCTCCATGGACCTGTTTTTCAAATATTTGTCCATTCTTCCATTGAACCTATGTAAGCTTTGCAAATCTGCACCATCTTTTGACAAGGATGCAGCTACACATTGGAGTGCAGAAGCCATCTACTTGCATTTGTTTCGACCACAGTTTCTCACCACATCATCCACATGATGTATATAGATAAAATAACCAATAGCCCATACCTAACCATTGTTTCCATGCTTCTCCTTGTTTTGATCATCTCTATTAGTTCTCTCTGTTGAAAGCCAGAATCCAAGCCTGCTCAGTCATTCCTTACACAAAAGCCACTCTCCAGACCTACATTTTAAAAATAGAATTTCCTAACCCTCCTTTACCTTTCTTCTTTTCCGGACTCCACTCTCAACTGACAAGGCATATTGCAGGCTTTGTTATTTTGTGTTCATCTACTAATCCAGCTCTCTTTATGAGTATAGTGCAAGAAAAGTGCTTATTGAGAGTAGCAAAAATACATCAACTTTATCACAGGACAGTCCCTCTTCTTATTCCTTGCAAGAAGTAAGGCTATCAGGTTGGTCGATATTCGTGTTCCTATTATTGCAGCAGTGGTATTGCCTGCATACTTGATGCTTAGCACAGTGTTTGTACCAAGATATGCATCGCTGTGGTTTCTCAGTAGCTTAATGAAACAATCCCTCAATTTGCTTTCATCAGATGTTAGTTTTATGGCAAAATATAAAGGTGAAATGAGTAATAGACCCACATAGTTCCTGCTAAAAGCTAAAAAGTCTGCAGAAATTACAACATCAGTATCGCATAGGAAGCACATACAGCAATAGTTGATTAAGCTGGATGATTGTAGCATGGGACACATACTGAACTGTACACTGCTGGTTGATAGGCTGATGTTTTATGAGCTCCCTGCGGTTGCTCACAGGTACCTGTGCACCCTGGGGCAGCACATGGGCACATGGAAAGTCTCTGTGAAGCCTACAGGATCCATGAGTTACACTTGCTTGGACAACTCGAGTCCATTCACAAGCTTTTGGCCATAGCAGAAGTGAATAAACCTCACCTAACCTGAAAGATGGAGTCTGTAATTGTGCTTAATGCTGGAAATACCTACCACCTGAAGTACAGCCTTGTGTGTTCACTGTCAAAGATAGTAGACATACCCAATTCCAAATGCTGATTAATGAGTTCGAAGCACAGGGAAATGCTATTCAAATCCTACTGAATAGGGAACTTGCAATCTTTGAGACTGAAGAGACTAAATAAATTGGCCGGATGAAGATCTTCTGTAGGCTATATTAGAACACGTGTCAAAACTAGTATATCGCGTGGATCTGTACGTTGAAAAGGTTACTGTGAACAAAACCCTTTGGAAAAAAATAACTAAACGTTGTGATACGGTCTTAAAAGAGGAACAAGTATAAAAGAAGGCTAAGAAATGCTTCAGACAGTCCCTAATGAGATAATACTGAATCCTTTCTCACAACAACAACCTAGTTTCCTATATTTCAAGATAGTTTCCTGCTCCAAGTTAGAAAAAGTCACTTTTAAGAAGGCTGTCATCCCAAGAAAATTGAAGATGTTAGAAGTGTCTGATTCAGTGTAATTAACGGCGATTCAAGAAATTAACATAAAGCAAATTATTTCATTGGGAACCTGTGACAAAAAACAGTACTGTTCTCTTAACAAGCAAAAGCATGCCTTCGCTGAGATTCTATTTGAATAAACTGACTTAAAATAGTATTGTGAGCGTACTGCTATGATCTCAGGTAATGAGTAAAACCAGAAACAACACTGAGTTGTAGTGATGCTTAAACAAGGTGTGTATACAGAATAGTAGTAAGAAAAGCTATTATTTAACACTTGATATGTCTTATAACTTTGAGAAAAAAGTAAAAAGAAAAACAATCACATAAAAACCTTTCTTTCTCACGCTGTTCAGAATAACATAATGAGAGATGTTTTCTGCAAACTCCTATGGAAACCCTCAGCTTGGAATGTGAGAGTTGAACATAGGATTCACTCAGTTCTTTGCTGATTTGTGCTGTAGTGCATACTGCAATGCTACTAAAGCTAACAGCAATTAGATTATTGGCTTGAGAGTAATAGAAATAAGAATCTGCCTCTCACCACAGCAACCTCTCAGATGGACCAAGGTGGGACATTTCCGCCTTAGCAGCCTTAAAATAACCTTGCATATTATAGGGAATGACCTCCCACTCACATAGCATCCTGTTGTGGTCAGTTTTAGACTGTTTTGTGTCTGAAAACTTCTTACTTAGGAACAGAAGAAAGAAATTTTCCATTTTAAACCAAGTATGAATTTCTTGTGTATTAGCTCAATGTTTCTGTGACTACTTTTCAAACCACAGTGAGACTTGGCTACTACAGTTGAAATAGACATTACAAGTTAAAGAAATAGTGGGAGAAACCTGAAGATGATCATAGGATGGCTGTGCCCTTAATCATATTTTATTTGCAGTCTTAAATTCACTGTCCTATTTCCAGTACTTCACTTAGTCATATTTAGTAGCCAGATGATAAAAAACAGCTGAAGTCTTCGAATTTCTGTACAATTTGTATCCTCAAATGCAAGCAAATTTTTTCAATAACATGTTTAAATGATCAGTTTTCAGGAAGAGCATGACATATTCTGAAGTTCATCATTTTAATGCTAATAAGATCGGGTAACACTCACCATTATTAGTGAGATCCTGGCTGATCTGGATGTGATTTTTGTTGGTCAAGTGTTCTTGTATGACTAATCCGAGAAGAAGGTACTGTCTAAAAGTAGAGGAAATAGTCTTCACAGGACCACTGCCTTTAGTTGTAATAGAAATAAGGCACTGAGGTAGCATATGGATATGGGTATAAATACTCCTGCATTTCAATAAATTCAACAAATAAGCATAGGTAGCAAGAAGAACTTCGCAGGACTGTTTTCTGGAGATCTAACTTAGATGTTTAGACTACAGTGAGACTACAACCAGGTGGATATCAAAGCTTTGTTTTCTCAAGAGGAAAGAAGGAAGGAAAATTCAGGAGGATTTACTGTGCACAGGTAGCAATTTTCACACAAGTCAGCAAGACAAACAAACCCCACATTTTTCACCAGTATTTAACTCACCAAATAGGCTAAAACTTGTAAACTCTTTTGCCTACTAGAACAGATCTTTTTATTAATTAATTCACTTGGGAAAATAAATGCTTAGTAAAAACATTGCATATCCTTCCTTATCAACACATTGAGAAATTACAATAGCTGCACGTTTTGTTCGGGAAAAGAAATGCACCAAGACACTAATGAAGTCTTCCCTAGTCCAGACAGCAGTAGATCCCACACATCTCACAACTCACCTCATCTACAGATGTTTGGAATTGCCTTGACACCTGAAGGCACTGTAAGAAAAGTGAGCGCTAACCAAGAGGACTCTTCAGAAAGGGAAGCATGCCACAAGCCCCCTTGCTCTGGAAATCCAAAGGCTTCTGCTGTTAGTCTACAACTTCACAGACCTCAGCTGACATGAAGGGGCAAAAAGCAGTGATGCCAGCTAGTGCTACAAGCAACTGCTACACCACTGTCTCTTTGGATTCTGGAAACTTAGCTGGGAAGAAGATCAGAGGTTTACACAATTCGCAAAAAAAAAAAAAAATATATATATATATATATATATATATATTCGGGGTAGAAAGAAGTGCCACCAGGGAGAGGGCCCAAATCTGAATTACTGTAATGAAACTGAGAAACATTTGGTTCATGAAAGGTTCTTCCAGTTCTGCTGACAGCACAGCCTTGAGCTGACAGCACACACCAAGGCTTGAATTTAAGTAGTCGCCAAGACAGTCACTTGAAGAAGTTGTTCAGTTGTGAAACAAAACAAAAGTAAAGCCATTGCACGCTTTGTCTGGGGGGAAGGGTCAGGGAAAAAAGCAGGAAATAAAGAGCTGTGCAGTTGGTCAAGGTTGGAAGATCTGGCAAACTATATTACATTTCTTAAGACAGGGAATTTTCTGCTCTCTTTGCGTCTGTGAGTAATTGGAATTCTTTCCAGTAGTACTGTAAGTTGCAAGAGTTTTCATCATGACTAATACATAGCGAATAGATGAGGTGAATGAAATTTCACCCTGACTTCCAAATCAGCGTACTACTGTGGTGGGTTGGCCTCGGGCAGTCACCAGACTCCTACCCAGGGCTCTCTATGTGTTCCTCCTCATCAGGGCAGAGAGAGAAACTAAGACAGAAAACCTTGTGGGTCGGGATATGGACAAGGGATCATTTAGCAAGTATTAATGTGGGCAAAGCAGACTTGATTAGGGCAGGATTAATTTTATTTATTGCCAATTAAAATAGTTTGGATGGTGAAAATCCAAGAAACTAAAACACCACCTTACCTCCATGCTTCTTACCTGTGTTTGCCCCTGCAGAACCCACTGCCAAATCTTTGCCACCAACAGCTAGTAGTATTACTCATGAAACTGGAGTGATAAAGGCATAATTTAACCTCTCTCTTATCATTTATTTATTTTTACTGTGGCCAATGGGTAATGACAGCAAAGGCTTGCTTTGTACCACTGTGGAAAAGGTACAGCTTTGCAGCCTCTGTGTACCTGTTTATTACGGTTGTTACTGTATTAAATGAGCTCATTCTAACAACTCAGCAGAGCCTGTTAAACAACAGGTCTACGACCATTTTCATCAGGAGATGGAGAAATAAGAAACAGCAAAAATCATAGAGAAATAGGAAAACAGAGAGAAAAGGTGGAAAAAAGAAGCTTGTAGCTATTTACTCCTGTCAGAGCAAACCGCTGGCATCACCCTCAGGACCAGACCATCTTTTCTTTTTCTGCAAATTCCTTGCTTACCAAGTGAACAAACCCTGTGTGTTCATTTATTCACCATCCACCCTATCAGCTGCTTGTGAAAAAAAATAAAAGTAAATAGCACATGGCAATGAAATTAAGGACACAGAGAGAAAACGTACTAGAGATCAGAAACAGATACAAATCATCTCTTACATGCTTGAAATCCTACATTTCAAATGCCTTTTAATATGATAAAAGGAATATATTAACATGTTTGCAATCGCTAACTGACCAAGGCAAAGCAACTGAAATTATACTGGAAGTGACAGCCCTGCCACTCTGCTCTTAAGGAAGCATCTTGCAAAGACTGTTACTTAAACATCTCAGAGTGCACTGAGGTCCCGGTGAGATGAGGATGGATCACTGCTTGCAGCTTTCATGCTTGCCCTCAGCCAGACTCATTTTCCACAGTGAAAGCACAGTCGCTCTTGCAGTAACCTGAAATTTGAGGACACTCATTGCAGACTGAGTTCCACTAGACATAAATTTTACTTTCACATCCCCAGCCTGCCGCCGGGGCTGGTAGGAGCCTTGTGTCTACACTGAAGATGTGCTTCCAGGGGGTGGTGACAGTTCTCAGAAGAACGCAGCAAGTGAAAGGGGAACATGACAGGGGGCTCTGTCTGACATGGACCTTAGCGGCATGGGAGAGGTTGCAGGGATGGCAGAGGGAGCAAGTGCAGCCTGGCAGGGGACAGGACAGTCGCATTAATTCTCACCCTCAGACAGAGCTTTCTACCAGCAACAAGAAATTTTGCTTTTAAATCACAAGGAAACTTTAAGAAGAAAACCAAAACATAACAACAAATAAGAAACCCACCACCATCGTACACATTAAACATCAAAATGCCTTAAGAGTCACATTCATTCCTGATCAAAATGAAGGCTGTTCACTTCAAACTACTCACACACAAATCAGTATTTCTGGATAGTGAGCTCATCTTCAGCCATGAATGTTTATGAATTTTATGGATGAGTTTGAAACTTGCTAAGGACTGATGAAACTTTGAAGTAAAGCATTGTGTTGCTACAGACACTATGTGGGAATAACTGAGTGAGCCTGTTAAAATGCTAGGAATTGCCTAGGAAGTAACAAGAACATTTCCAAATAGAAATGTTAGGTGTAGAATTAAGAGATGAACATCAAAGTGAGAGGTCTTTGCCACTGAATAGTTAGAAGCTGAAGAAGTTTAGCATTTATGCATGGATTAATTTCAGTGACTTTGATTGATTACCTGAGGGAGAGCGGTTTTGCTCCCAGTATAAGCAGACTTGATCCCTCACAGAATTAATCTTTGCCTTGGTGAGAAAAATACTGCTTCAGTTGCCCCATGCACACTCTCGAAAGAAAAGAGTCAGCGAATTTAAAGGCAGTTTAAATTCTGCTTTTGGCCAGAAAGCTGGGGCACTCAGACTGCCCGGATGTCACATTCTTCTCCCTGTTCTCACAAGTGCAGTGAGATGGTGGAGCAGAGACTACAAAAGATGCACTCTCCCTCATTTGTACCACAGACACACTTGCTGACTGAAGAGCAGCAGCTTGATAAATTCAGATCTGAATCTCAAAATCTGAGTGTTATTCCACTGTTGTTTTGATGTTTAGTTTGAAGGTTGGGGGAAGAGGGTAAAAACACCTCCAAACAAAAGCTATAGTACAAAACAGTAAGGACTCGTGGCTTTCTTTGCTTTGGTCTGAGAATAAGGGTAGCTGGCAGCCACCTCAAAGAGCAGTATCTTCCAGAGATGCCCCCTGAAAGGTTTGATTGTGAGTTGACTTCTGACAACTGGTGAAGCACATGAGATATAGGATCTGGTCTTCTTTTAAGTTCTTGAAAGAAAATCGCACAAATTTCAGTAGGTCTTAAGGCCAGGGGAAGTCACAAACATGCGCATCCTCTATTACAAATCTTGGTCTGAAAAAACACGAAGTTTTTAATGAAGTAGCACACCATCTAAACTATCAGCAGTTTGATTTTAACACAGATTCTTGAGGAGCTAATTGAAAAACAGCTTCCACAAGACATATCTCACTTTACCCATATATGTCAGCAAGCCTCCTTCACACAGTCTTGATAGGAAGACATAGGTAATTAAAAATAAGAAGCAGCTCTCAGTCACTGGCATGCCACCAGGCTCCTTCCATGCATGCCTTTAGGACTATAAATATCATGTCTAACATCTCTGAAAATTTCACTTGGCTTTTATGGACAGAAGGTCTCAATTAGGACTTTGAGAAAAAGTCAGGGTCAATCCTAAATGAAGAGAAATAGAAATACAGTTTCCACATTGTGCTGACATTGGTCATGTCCAGAAGTTATAACACATGCAGTCACATGAACATGATGCTTCAGTGGATAAAAGCTAAGATGCTTGATGGCAAAGGTTGCCTTGGGAAGGGATGAATGGCAAAGTTGTTCTAGAAAGAAAAAGATTTACTTGGTCAAAAATAAATAATAGTAATAAAGCCATATTCACCAACCTAACACAAGGGTGCTAATTCTAAGTGTCTATTCTCCATGAAGATGCCCTCTATTTGAAGAGAAGGGAAGAAGCGAACTCAGTGCCCTAGTACACCTAGGCACAGGTTATCCCATGCTGACAGCTCAGTTTCTCCATGTAGCATCAGCTGGACCCAGCATGTGTTTGGGTAATGACAACAGGAGACCACAGCACACAAGATCTGTGTGAACTAGTCTCATAGGCACTATGAAATGAGGAGTCTCTGGCACAAACAATATAATTGCAGAGTGGTTATTATTAAAAGTGCAAGTAATTATTTAGGAATAAGTTGAAAACAAAAGAGTAAATAATTTGTTGCTTTCATTATAGATCACTGTAAAACAGAAATCTAGGTTAAAAAAAATCTTTTGCAATTCACCTTGAGTTTCTAGCTCAGTAGATGACAAATATTTTTGTTCAAAGTGAGCACAGACCCCTGTTAAGACAGTATTTTTTCCTGTCAGCTTAAGGAAAATGGAGAAGAGAAACATCCCTAAGAAAAGTCAGCTACACACAACTCACAATGAAACGAGCCTTGAATACAGCATGCAACCACCTCTTCAAACCAATCTGCGTGCAAGGAAGCAAACAGCAAGGCTTGAAACAGGAAACTGAAAGGGGTCACTCCACTTTTATTGAGTTTTTCCTCCTTGTCAAACCACCAGGCTGTGTGTTGTAATCCTTATGGGTGACCGGGAGCCTACCACAAAGCCCCCTCTGTATGGGTACCCTTCTGTGAAACTCCACCAGCCAGCAGAGCAGAAACATTGAGGTGGAGCTACCGTCCAAAAGCTCCCCAGCACAATAGCTGCTGCTGTCACAGTAGGACAATAAAGTGGATTTTATGCTGGTATATTTTTCTCATCATATGCATGACAGAAAGTTTAATGGGCCTTGCTAGTTTCTTAGTGGCTTTTAAGGCCCTATAAAATAGCCTGCTATCAGTTTGATCTGTGTTCTCAAGATGTCTGCCTGAACATCAGAGAGCTCCAGCAGGAGCTATGTTTTCATTCCCAAACCTGCACAGGAGAGATAAGCTAATTAGCTGAGAAATTAGAAAGGGAAACTATTAGCATCACAGAAGTGAAAACGAAAGCTCTATGAGAATTTATGGGTGGGGAACTCCTACCCACATAATGCTCTCTGAAGTCCCAAGTTTTTTTTGTTAACACACCTTTTATTTTCCAGGGGAATGCAATTCTTGCCAACAGCTCTAATCTGCAGGGACTTGCTTAATGATGGTGTGTTTAGGCCACATGAGAAACGCTGTGCCCTTCAGTAGCCTACTTGAATCTCTGACTTATGGGATTTCAAAAGGAGCTCTTTTATAGGGGACTAAAAGCCTGGGTTTTAAAATTACTGATTACCGAACTACTGACAGAAGCTACTATCAAAGATTTGGATAAACAAATAGAAAAGTAGATGCTTCTCTTCAGATTAATACTTCACATTTAGCCACTGAAGCTGTATCCTTCTCCCTTCTCTTAGCCTGGGAGTGTCCAATGTCACTTTGTAGACAGATTACTTGTTATCAGCCCCTTCTGTGGGACCACCAAATCCTCATCACTATTGCATATACATCATTACCCACAATTCAGGAGAAAGCAGACAATTTGTCATTTTGCCTCTCCCTCGGTCAACCTATCAGAGCTGAGCAAATGCACTCCAAGAATAAAGGACAGACAGGCTGCATAATTCTTGTGCAGCACATCTTACAAGCTTGTTTCTTGGAAAATAAAGGGAAATTGAATCTATTTTTAGTTCTACGTGGATCTAGATTTGCAGTCTTTCTCCAGCAACCACACCTGACCATGTGTTAATGAAAAGATGCAGATCTGAAAAAATCCACTGCACATACATGTGTTATCATAGATTCATTTTCTGCCAGACTCCCCCAAAGATAGGAACACCTTCCTTGGCAACAGTCTTCCACAGATTTAGCAAAACTTCTCATAGAGAAAGCCACATACAATTTGAGCATCATTTCTCAAGTCAGAATAGCAGTCTGAATAATGCTGAAGTTTCACAGAGAACAGTTAAAGTTTATCACCAGTACTGCTTACACAAAATTTCAGACTTTGAGGATCTCAGACTCAGGACAGTTTCCAGAGATTGCTCCTATAACTGTGGCATTCATCCTATGTAAAGGCTACAAAAAACATTACACTAGATTAACATTCATCTTGCAGCAGTTCATTATTATAACTTACAGAGTGATGGCAAAATATCTCTCTCCTGGAAGAGCAACGTATCTGAAGGCTGAAATCCCACAGAACAAGTGCAATCACTTTACAATCTATGGTTTTTTGGTAATGCGAAGTGGAGAAATATTTAAGCAAAGATAATTGTTATCTCCTCTTGAAAAATAAAATTGAAAAAAAAGCCCACTATTTTAAGAAATAACCATGTGTTACACTTGGTGTTACAGCTGGAAATATTATGGTGGTGAAAATGGGAACAGAAACAAACAGGGAAGGAATGCTCACCTGTATCCAAAGATCTAGATTTGCAAGAAAGACACCACAGAGGAGGAATCTCCAAAAAGAAATCCTTCCCCAGTGGCAGTCAGCCCTTAAATGGGGTCTACGTCTTGCCTTCACATGTGCTGATTAAGTCCTTTCCTCAGGTGATCAATCAGTGGTTCAGCCTGTGACTCAACAGTTCCCATATACCACGTTCAAAAAAAAATAGGCAAGACAAAAGCATGCAAGCAAAAAAGATCCAATGGACATTTCACATGGACCATTCATCCATATAGAAAATCAGCTGCTATAGATTTCATTTTCAGTTCTGTTCCTGGTAGATATCAAAACATCCTTGCCTCTGATAAACATTGAACAAATCAAGGCTGGTGGTAAAAAGGAAGAGAGATATAGGAGTAGAACTCATTTCCCCGAAGCCATCTCTCCCAGAAGTTTTGTTCTTAGACCTAGCCAGAGCATTTTCCAATATCTTTCTGAGCAATAGGGAGATGCCCTTTTTTGTCCAGTCCTCTCCTGTCACTTCTCCTTCCTGAGTAACCTTTCCAGGGGACTCCAGACCTTTGGCAGAAGACAAACTGCCAGACCTGCTCCAGAATACACTAATCACACTCTTTATGAATAATCCCATGTTCTCACTGCTGGAGTAGTTCTCCTAGGTCCTTTTCCCTGTATCACCAGGGATGCACTCCTAACTTCATACCCATAAAGTGATAAAAACCGAATTAATTCCCTTAAAGAAAACTAAGTGTACTGTACTTACAAAAACTCCCATTTTTCCTACCTCCTTCTCAGGAATCTTCTGTACATAGTGGAAAAGTAATGTCATGATGAACATAGTATTTTTTTCCACCTAATATTCCTTCAAATACTCAATATACCTTCCTTTAAATAAGCCAAACTTTCTCAGTGCCAATTCGTGGAATTTCTATTACCCTCCCATGATCCAAAAAACACGAACAACTCATTAGGGAGAAAGAAGCTCCTACAGACAACCGGCAAATTTGACTACAGGGTACCCCTATCATTCTA
>JAOWBP010002392.1:26646175-26656473 GCA_028571105.1 Tragopan temminckii | reverse complement strand
CCAGGATGTAAGGGACTCAAATGCATGTTGTTAGTGTCAAAACACTCTGGATAGCACATATTTTTATGGAAATGCTTACAAAGAATAGAGCTTACCACTAGAGTATCAAGCTTTTCTGACATGTCACTAATCTCCCTTTACACTTGCTTCTGACAGGTGTGGCAGGTCAGACTCCAGTGGAGCAGGCATTGGTTGATGCCATTGTGGACACCATGAATGATTTCATGATGCTGTTCCCCTGGGCAGAGAAAAATCAGGATGTGAGGGTAAGACAGCCACAAAGCTAAAGATAGATAACCCATATGCATGTGTACCTTAGCATCTCTTCTGTGGAAAAAGCCTCATGCCAACCCATCATCTCACCTCACCCCAAGGTGGAAGACCTCTGTCTCTCTTCCTCCAAGCTAACTGAGTTAAGGTCATCTGCTCCCTTTCACCTCCACAAGATCTCCTCCCATAGTGGGAACAGTGAGGTCAGCATCAGCCATCTCACCAGTTCATTTTAAATTGAGGATACCGTATGCATATACATCAAACCGCTCTTCAAAGGGGCACTCTCTTTCCAGTCAGCACTGTAATATCTGTACGCTGTCACAAAAAGCTCAAATCTTTATGCCTCTGCTAATTCAGTGGGATTAACATCTCCACCCCATTTTCTTTTTGTGCTCCTACACCTTGGTTTCTTCTTAACATTTTATAAAACTTAAGTAACTTCAGAACTCCTTGGCCCCACCACTATCCAAGCGTGGATCTTCTGCAGACACTGTGCCCATGGTAATATATGGCTGTGATACTTCAACACAGTCACAGACAAGTCCTAGATACTTGAGGTTTTGGCATCCCTCTGTCTTCCAGTGCTTGCTCATCACATCCTTAAATGCAAGCCTACAGAATTGTTATTCAGGGAACAGTGAGTTAATGCCAGCATTGCAGATAGCCCTGACCTCAGCAGATGACACAGCCCTTTTAGGAAAGTTGTGATATAGCAGCATGTCTATTCATTAGCTACCAGAGCAGCCATCTTTTCCTTACTCAAACATCTTGGGCTGACTGAGATACTGTGTTCCAGAAACCACGGAGGACCAAATGTTGGCAAACTAATAAAAAACAATTAAATTTTACCCAACCTTTTTGGGGAAAATCTGAAGTTTGAAAGTTTTAGTGCTCAAAAATGCTAATTACTTTGCTTCCTAATGACCTCTTGGAGTTTCCTAATTTCCCCCTAGTTTGGCAAGAGAATGTTGACTCACAGTTTTTGAGCATTTAGAAACAGGCACAGCATTGCTGGTGTAGTAGTGCAGTAGAGCACGTAAGCCATAGAACTGCTGTCCCTGTTCTTCCATCACTGGGTGTGCCCCAGCTGTCCCAAGGCACTTCTCCAAAACAAGGATCTGGATCGTGCCTCCAGTGCTCAACGTGAAAGGGAGCAGTGCTCACAGGCAACCCGCACGCGCCTGTGTGCACATATGCTGCATGGCATCGTTCTGGAGGGGGAGGGGGGCAAAAGATCTAGAAAATTGCTTTCTAGGAGTCTGCAGTACTTCTGGCACTAATAGATCTCCCTGGGTCCACTGCCACCACCTTGTGGTCGACGTGCAAAAGGACGGAGACTTGGAGGGTAACAAGAAGATTTCATTCATTTTGTATATTTTGCAAAGGGTGGCAATATTTTAAAAAAAGTTAGAGCGCAGGCTGCAAATCTGACATTTCTGGATTGCAAACTTGTGGCTGTGACTTGCAGTCATAGCACTCAGTTCAAATTCAAAGAATCAAATTCAAGAATCATAGTACATCCCAAGCTGGAATGGACCCACAAGGATCATGGAGTCCAACTCCTGGCTCTGCACAGCACCACCCAAACATCAGACCGTATGTCTGAGAATGCTTTCCAAATGCTCCTTGAGTTCCAGCACCTTGGAGCCATGATGACTGCCCTGGGAAGCCTGTTCCATGCCCACCACCCTCTGAAGAGATGAAGAGCCTTTTTCTATCACCCAACCTGACCCTCCTGTGATGCAGCTCCATGCCTGCCTTTCCCCTGAGTCCCGTTGCTATCAGCATAGGGAAGAGCTCAGCACTGGTTGTGACAAGGCCTCCCCTCAGCTTCCTCTGTTGAGTTACAGAGCTCTTTGCAGACAGTAGGAGAAGATGCCAAGACTTCAGTCTGATCTGCAGAAATACAGGTTGTATTCCAGCCAGTATTTTTTGGGTCAGGCTGCTGCTGCTCCTAAATTTTGGCTTGGTTAAATATGTGGCCAGGTCACTTATTGACACCACAAACTGTGCCAAAAAGATCAGACAGATAATCACACCCATTTGCAATCTCAATCATTTCCATTCAGGTGACATGAGAAAAATAGCAATCTCCCAAGGAAACAGCTAACCCTTTACTAGCAGCCTTAAAACCTTCTGTTGGGGGAACAGCTAGTGGAGTACCACTACTATTCAGTCTTATCCTTCACTCACCAACATGCAAGGTATCCTCCCATACAGACTTAGCCTCAAATCTCACTGTTGCTTGAAGAAAAACAGACAACAACCTGCTAACATAAAAGCCCAAAGTTAAATCCAGCAAAAGCTCAAAACCCTGCTTCATAGCCCACATAAGGAGGGCTGGCAAGGAAAAACAACTGACCAACACTTGACCAACAGCAGGAAAGAGCGGGCTTATGGGATTCTGCAAACTGGAGAGATAGTACAAGAGGAATGGCTACAAATTCTTCCCAAATATATGGCAGGGCTCCTGCCACATTATCAGAGGTTATTGAGTGGCATCAACACAAACATTTCTCTGTGGGAGATCTCAGCATCCTTCAGGTGGTAATAAGGGAACAAACTGCCTTGTTGCACAGCTCACTGAGTCTAGTGCTGGGTGTTTCAGGCAGATGACAAGCTTTTCAGGTAGTTAAGCTTTCCTGCATCGCATAGTATCCCCTTGCAAGTACTCCAGTGACAATGCAGCTGCCTCCACATTTCTTTATTTTAAATAACTGCTCTGTCTGCATTCTTCATCCGTACTTGGATGCTAACACATTCCTCCCACCAAAGAGGAACGAGATGACTCTACTTGAGTCAGACCATCTGTCAGCTTTCCCATTTTTCTCTGTTCATCTTTCTTCCTAAGAAACTCTCAAGAATCCAGTCTTGCTGACCGCTGTGTGTATTCTGTTCTTCCCAGGAGAAAGCTTTTAATGACATCCTCACCAACAAAGCCCCTGAGCTGCTGAAAGATTTGGATGCTTTCTTAGGAGACAACAAATGGTTTGTAGGGAAATCTGTAAGTATAATTTTGGTTTATCTCATTCCAATGACAGTAAAATGAAACTGCTGACTATTGTTAGCATTATGGATTTCATGCTATCCCAATGAAATCTTGTAAAAAGAAGTCACTGTATATATTTTTAAAATTCTTTGTTCTTACCAATACACAACTGGTTGCTCCATTGTATAGTGAAAGCTGTTCACCCCATCAGAAAAAGAAAGCAAACCAAGATAGATCTGCATTTCCTAAACCATTCTAGATGTTGATCCAAGACATTGTAAATGCTTTCGTACTACTTAGTGGAGGTATGAGTTACAAACTCTGCTTAAAGTCACTGCTCAATTTATGAGACAATACTAAAAAAAGAAGAAAAAACAATATTAGTAGCAAGGTCCTGTTTTAACTAATTTTTAATCAAGTTAATTCTTGCATTGCAGCACAGTTACTATCTCTGTAACTTGAGAAAACAAAACCTAGCACAGATGAGATCATTCATGCTTCGTTTTTGCTGAGAATATTCTTTGTCCCAATTTTTTGAGATTACTAACTGATATTTACAACTTTTTCCCTCATTCCACCAGGTAACGTGGGCGGATTTCTACTGGGATGTGTGCAGCACAACGCTCCTGTCATATAAAGCTGACCTGGCAGACAAGTACCCCAGGCTGTTGGCTCTCAGGGACAGAGTGCAAGCACTGCCTGCTATTGCAGCCTGGATCCAGAAAAGACCAAAGACAACAATTTAGATCAGCTGTTCACTGGAAAAACAAATGCATGTTTTTTGGTTTTCAAACATTACCAATGTGCTAAATTATTAATTTTAGAATCATTTAAATTAATTTCAGGTGAATGTGCAGTACTAAATCAGAATCTAGTAGAGTAGAGCCTAGGTAGAGGTGCTGTTCCAACTGCATTCCCTTCATCACTAATAAAGTGTTTGAAAAACACAGTTGATGTTCTGTGGGTACTCAGAAGGAGAAAAAATAATAAATATTACTGACAGATATAATCTCAGTGATACTTCGTGTTTATTGTTGACTTTCTTGAGGAAGCCAGGTTAAACAAGAGGAGAAGTGCTTGGGAGAATTAAGGACACTAGGCAGCATGAATGAAAACTACTCAGTCCCTCAAGAGACGTCAAGTTCCTCCAACACTTTCTTAACCTCCTGCAGTTCCTGCTGTGCCATTACAAAAAAATGCAGCTGCCCAGCTGAGACGCTGCCCACATCAGCACCAGCTATAAGCACACCAGCTGCAAAAACATTCCATTGCTCAGCATCTATCCACTAAAAGCAACATACAACAGTGGCAGGGTTGAAAACTAAATTTAGAACAAAATAAATGGAACACACCAACGGTTTGTCTTCTAGCAACAGAGAAAATAGGTCTGTGGAGCTGCTGAAAACAGAAATAGTTACAGATGAGATAGGTTTACCCAAGCCCAAGGAGAGACAAGCACTCGTAAGAGGACTCCACTGCTCATAGTGGTTTATCCATTTAAAACAGACTGGGCTGAAAATGGACGATGCTGGGAAATTGCTTTCCTTTACAGCTACTCTTTCCCCCGCCTCCACTCCCATCAGCATTATTTCATTTAGCTCTAAAAGTGACATAAACCAACCACTAAGCAGTTCAGAAACTAAGAGGTATCAGCAGAAAAAGAAGCAAGGTTCATTCTTGCGTAGATTTGAATATGCAGTCTCCACTTGCTCTTGCAATTCCTGCATACTTTGTTGTAGCTCCTCATAAATTTTTGTTTTCTGAGTGGGAATCTCATCACTGTTTACAAATATCTGAAGTGCAGAAGCCAAGTCGTAAGGGATGGACTCTTTGGTGGTGAGCAACAAAAAAAAAAAAAAAGGGGGGCAACGGGCAGAAACTGGAACACGGGAAGCTCCATATTAACACAAGGAAGAATTAACTTACTGTCAGTGATAGAGCACTGGAACAAGCTGTGCAAAGAGATAGTGGACTCTCCTTCTACAGAGATACTCAAGATCTGTCTAGCACACCTAGCTATGCAACCTACTACAGGAGCCCGCCTTAGCAGGGGAGTTGGACTCGAACCCTAGAGGTCCCTTCCAATCCCTACAGTTCTACAATTCCATGACATAAGTTTTGTAACTAGGGCACTTCACTGTCAGACCATGGACCTGGTATCTCCAGGAGTGACCAAAAAAATTACAAGCCGAGCCAAAAATTCAACTTGGCACTGTAATACAAAGGAAAGCGCAGCAGTAACAGCAAAGTAGCAAGGTCCTAGGCTGCAGTAAGCGAAGACTTGCTCAAATGCAACAGCTGTGGGCACAGAAATAAAGAAAAGATGCTTCTTACCTTCAAGGAGGCCCCATGTATACAGGGATCTCCAGCAAAATATCCTTGCATCCACTGCCAACCCTTAAATGAGGTCTGGAAAGGGGTGGATCCTGGCTACACCCATTCCAGTCACTCAGGTACATTGCATGCACCTGAGCTCCCCTGGGTTGGCCCTGCCTTCCACCGGATGTTCAATCACTGCTTCAGGCCATGACTTAGCATTTCTGCTACAGGCAGGAACTCCATTTTTCATAATCTGTATTCTAACACATTTTATTTGAATATAATGAATTAATAGTAAATATTTACTAACAGATAAAAAGAAGTCAGGTCAAATGGATCATTTTGGATAGTTTGAAAGCTGCCTGATTTGTAGTACGCAAGTTACCAATTCCACCCTCCTTTCCCAGTAACCACAATATGAGAACATTCTGATAATGTATGGAATTTTATTTGAACAAATTGATACAAAACCAGGACAGTACATCAAGTGAACCAGAACAAGCAGAAACAGACTTAAGCATTGTCAAATAAGGCACATATAAAAGAAATCTACAAGCATAATCCAGTGAAACAGACAGTTTATTTTTATGTCTGGAGGTAGAAATAATTACAAAAATACTGACAAATCTTAAGCAGTAGCAGATTTATTAAAACAATTACTACATAGGTCCCCATTTTGAAAAATGTCCTGTAAAATAATGTTTCTTCAGCATCTGATGTTGATAGACTTGTACTGTTTATGTTTTCAAGCATCAAAAGAATGCTACCAGTGTTAAAAATTGTCAATACCACGAGGAATAAAATGAAGAAACTACAAAAAGTTATAAAACTTCAGAAAACTCATGGTCATCAATAACATAAGAGTCCTCAGGGGTATGGCATTTCATTTCTTCCTTAAATTCCACATATTTACAGTTTAGAGACCTAATGAGGCTTTCAATAGTGTGGCTATATCTGCTGGAATGGCCCCTTCTTCTCCTGAAGAATAAAAACATACATTAGTAGAGCAATAAGTATTTTACATAAACTGAGAAAAGTCTAGAATCCCAAAACTGTACACAATCCTCTACTTGCAAGCATTTGGTCCGTGTGTTAGATTCAAGGGACTCTTCCTGTCAAACTGAAAAGTAAACTGGCACAACACATTTTTCTTGTTTGAAGTGGAACAAAATTGTCTCATCTTAATTATGAGCGCAGTTTTTTGGAATAATATATTGCAGTGATCTTCTTAACTCGTTTAAGGGGAAGTCATTACTAGCAAGAGACTTACCCAAATCCGCTGCAGTCATATCTTGTTCTAACTTCAATTTCTGCTGGTTCATTTTGAGCATGGATTCTTCAATAGTCCCTTTACTGATCAGCTTTATGACTTTTACTTCTCTGAAAAGCACAAAATAGCATGAATATGTCTTCACAGTTTCTTTGGATTAGTGCGAAAGGACCTATGCCTTTGTTCGAGTGGCAGTAGTTTACAGCAAGGAGGAAAAATAATCGAGGCAATACTAAAGCAGATAGTTTCCCTCTTTGGACCAGTTATGCTCCATGCTGACAGAAAACTTGTTTTCTCCTATACTCAGCCAGCACAAGGGTCTGTACGGTCTGAAAAAATTCACATTCATAGAAACAACTGAACATTCCTCAATCCGATACTAGAGGCAAAATACCATTTACTAAACACATTCTATAGCTCACAACTTATTCCTTAGTGAAGACTATAAAGCAGAAGACTGATCCTTTCTTCAAGGCATTGCAGCATTTTAAAGCTTAGAAGTCTTTGGAAGAAGACAAACAGCTTTTTCAGCCAGTTCCAAAGACTTCAGACCACTCTTCAAATAAATTTCCAGTGCTAAGAACTGATCGGAATTGTGGAAAAATGAAAAATAAGAGTAGAATGTAATTAAGGTTAGTTTCGCCTACAACATGCAATTGTAAGACAATTGCAACTATTTAGCTGCCAAGCAATCCAGAGATGGCTTAGAGAAATCTGATTAAAATGAAATCTTTAAATCAAACTGTTTGCCTCCAAGAGAAACAAGCATCATAATTAAGAAGTCTTACCTTGTCTGACCTACTCTATGGCATCGATCTTCCGCTTGCTTATCATTGTATGGATTGCAATCAATGTCATGAAGAATAACAACATTTGCTGAGGTCAGATTGATTCCCAAGCCACCAGCTTTGGTTGACAGGAGGAACACAAATATACCCATATCTGTATTGAACTCATCTATTAGATGTATTCTACAGAACACAGGAACACATGCGTCAGGTCTTAGAAAACAACAAAACTCTTGCTTCAGAGTTGAATATAGAAGTCACGATTATGACCTGAGCAAGAGGCCAGTGGTATTGCAAAGCAACTCAAAAATACAGATGTTAGGCATAAAGGAAAAGATGTGACAATTCTAAGGGGTGACCAGAACATACTTAGAGATTGATAAGACAGAGCAAAGAACAAAGAGATGTTTGGAATAAAATCTTGGATTATCAACACAGCATACAAAGAATAAGCTGGTGGAGGAGGGTAGGGAGGACTGAGGTATGGCAAAACAGGTGACGGGAGAGTGAAGAGTTTAGGTTCATAACTGTCTTGCACTAATTGCACATGAAAGTTAAGAAGAGTAGAGATTTCAGCTGCATGTGGGAAAGTAACATCATACAAATAACTTGATTATTTAAAGAAGAAAGGAGCATCTGAAAAAAGATTCCACAAAACAGGAAATGTCTACAGGTGAGCTCTTGTTAAGTCATGCTGACATAAAAGCAAATCAAAACATCATTTATAGCAAAGGTGAAAGTTTGCCAGTTGGATATGCTAAGATGATAATCTGATCATCTAAACCCACCTTTCAGCCTCAACCTTACTAAGGCAATCTGAAATTCAACATTAAACTCCTTCTAGAGTCAACTCCCAGCAGCTACAAAATTCTATATATTAGAAAACAAAGGTTTTCTAATATAGTCAGATCCTCCCTGCAAACTGCCTTCAGAAAACAAACAGAAAAGTCACATACCTGTCAGAAATTTGTGTTTTTCCATCCAACCTAATATATCTGTGTTGCCAATGTTTTAGGAAAACTTCCAAGATATCCAGTACCATTGTAAACTGGCTAAACAACACAACTCTGTCACCCTGGAAATGACAAAGCAAAACAAAAGTTTTAAAACACTTCAGTTAAAGATGATGAACTAGACAAGTGTATTATTTGCATTTAAAAAGTGATTTTATTTAGAATCCCTGATTTCCAAACTGAAAGATTAAGCTGAAATTACTAAGATGCAGACTGACTTTTAGTAAAACACGTCCAGTATTTCTGTTGTGTTAATCCACCTTTAGTTAGAGCCAGAAGTTTTTTTAGCTTTATTCTGTACTTGGGTCAATTACGCAACCTAGAAATCACAAATCAAATGCAAGAATGACAGATCTATAAAAATATTTGTTAAAAGCTGTTAAATTTGAGCTGTTTTCCATATCATAGCTCCTTGTTGAAATATTTGGCAGAATAAGCTAGTTTGAGTTCGTAACTCAAAACAGTGACATCTTATGTTTATGTTAAAACAGCCATGTATTAAACCAAATTAATAGTCTTATTCAGTGGCCAAAAGAAAGTCAGATGATTCAATCCTTATGAGCTATGAAAGCGATACTGCGCCTTCCTACTAAGTGTCACGTTAACTTGGGATAGAATATTCAACACTTGGAAAAATGAGGAAGCTTACTTTCATTGTGTAATCTTATTGTCTATAGAGTGAAGTGCAAAAGTAGGACTACATGTTAAAAGCAGTACACTGCACACACATTAAATCACACTGTAATACTCCACACAAAAGCAACTGAGTAGCACATACAGCTGCTTGTAACCAGATAGTGAGGTTTTTTTGGTGCCACCCATTAGACAGACAGCAAAGGACATTTCAATTATTTGTAGTACAAACCTTCTCTTTAAGATCAGACAGAAGGCGTTCCAATACTCTAAACTTTCCCGAATCCAAAATCTGATCCATATCTAACTTGAAGTCACTGACATGAGAATATTGCTTACAAAGCAAATGCAGTTCAAAATCTGTCATTACTGTCATATCTTCAAAGATAAGGTCAGGATTAGCGTCACAGTGTGTGGGTTCCTATTAGCAAAAACGAAGGAAAACAATACAATATACAATCTTGATACACAGACAAGGAAAAAAACAATTACATCCACAATTTCTGTAAGAACAAAAAGTAGCACAACTAGACATTGACGAATGCCAGAGCATAGCTCATGCAAACAAGAGAAGATGAAATCTGCAACCCCAGGTTTATAATAGAAGATTGTAAGAGTTAAATTGTAAAGTGACAAGAGTTTGTGCTATCAAAAACTAAGTATATTCTCAACCTCCACAGCCATTACCTAGTTCTCATCAAGCCCTACGATCTTTTGCCCCTGTATCAGACCTCTTCCCCTGAAGACACATTCCCTAAAAGGGAGATCCAATCCTTGGTTAGATGGTACACATGGGAAGCCCAGCCCAAGATGTAGGGTGGGTAGAGGGATGTCATGCCTGGAAGAAAGAGGAAAAGAAAAGCCACATCTGGATAGTATGATGGCATGAGAGGGAATAAAAAAGGGACAAAAATCCTTCATAAAAATGGATGACTTCTTCACTTCCCCCCAACCCTGACTGGCTTTATTTTTAGCAAAGCTACAGATATTCAAAGCCAGCTGCAGCTTTCTTA
>JAOWBP010002392.1:26625246-26643960 GCA_028571105.1 Tragopan temminckii | reverse complement strand
TTTTTCTTTTTTTTTCTTTTTTTTTTTTCTTTTTCCCTACCGAGACTCTTCTGGCTCCCTTTCTGGCGAGGGCTGTCCTCACTCATGGGAAGAGGCCAACCATGCAATGTGTGAGCAGGTAACACTAAAAAAAGAAAAAAAAGAAAAAAAAAAGCAAGTACCACTTTGTCAGTCAACTTCTTCAAACGAGTGTACCATTTTAATTTTGTTTACTTTCAGCAGTCTTCAAAAGTTTGCAATATTACATTAAATCTCACGAACACAAAGTTACTTTCATTTATTTCATGGGAAAATAATCAGAATTCTCCCACGATTTTGCTGTTTCTTTTCAGGAGAACCAAAAGCATGCCACTGAAAGCTCGTACAATGGCAGAATTTGACTAGAAGAGGATTTCTCAGGAATTTAGTTAGTTTACTGACATCTTACTGTAAGTGGCAATTTCTGAGAAAAAAAAAAAAACAAAAAAAACAAAACAACACACTGGTAGGAAGAACTTCAGCACGGAAGAGCCATATACAGCATGCTGAACAGTTTCTACAGTGTTTTCCTATTGCGTGAAGACAGGAAATCCATCTGTTTGGATTACGTATTGCGTGGTGAGAAGCAGATTGTATTCACCACTTAAGGAGATGTCATGTTTTTCACACACATCACAGAAGGAAATGATAGTATTGTCTCTTGTCTCTTGGAGATGGTTTCTCCCAAGCCTCAGGGTTATGTGGATCATCAAAACTTTCCCAGACACTCACTCATTCAGGCAGGTCAGGAGGTGGGTAAAGAGGTGAGAAAGCTGCCTGCAGGCAAGCTGTCAGACTGACAGTGCAACACGTAGGGTTGGACAAATACCTGTTTTATCTTAAAGTGCAACCTGAGGTCTGTTATCCAGCCGCACCCTAACAAGACAATCAGTTCTTCCAAACCCCATGTGGCAACCTGCTTTACTGTCTTCCTGTTGCTGTCTGAATCAGGAGAAACAAAAGGGTGCATTGTCTGAACTGGTGAGCAGATACATCATGGTTTCCAGAAAAGTTGATCAACTGAACAGAAAACAGAAAGATACATTATCCTGTCCCATTTTCAGTCCCCTGCAAAGTGCAGTGATTATTTAACGTAGAGAGGTGTGGAGAGCCTCTAACACACATGGGAAGTTGCATATCCACAGTTTCAGTGCTTCATATAAAAGAGCATTGTGCATCAAACCACGTGCCATTCAGTAAGACACTCCTAGATAGGTCAGAACTTTGAAAAAAAAAATTCAGGTAAAATATTATCTCAACCATCAAAACTGCACAGAGCTACAGCACAGATAAAAGACAATTTACGTACGTATTTAACACTCCTGAAAAGATCAATTTTAGCTAAGAAAAGCATGTTTAAACATAAAGACGTTGCGAAAGCCTAAAGATTAGAGCAAATATTTTGAGTAAGACATCAAAATAGTTATACTCCAAGCAATTTATGTTTTCCTTCAGTTTTATGAGGGTGGATGGAATGGTGTAAAATATGTAAAATATGCCTGAGGTAATCAAATGTTTTACATCAATGTTCAAGTGTTTTTCCTACCCCAAGCAGACAATGATAAAAATAGCAATGTCTAGAATCTGGTAGAACTTGCTTTTTAACATGAAGCAATTTTGTTTGTTTTCATTTCTGTTAAAAAAGGAATTGAAAGGAGAGTGGCTATTTAAAAGGCTTTGTGGAGAGACTGCTGTGTTACTTGAATCTCTTGAAAGGAAAACTGGGAGGAAGAAAAAGGGTAGAAATAAACGTTTTTACAACATCATAATAGAGGATTAAACACTCAAAATCAGCAACGTTTTAGGAACAACTCATCTTGATCATTTCTAACTTCTTCAAGGGAAGCAACCATAAGACAGGATGTAATCTGATTTGAACAAAGCAATAAAAATATTGATACTGACTCTGAAGACTCAATTCTGTGAAAGCCTGAAATATTTAATATCATTTCCTGTTACATCGAAGAGGAAAGAAAACAAATCCAGGCATTTTAACAGTGCAAGCTCTGGTCTTCACATAAATTAAAGGTCAAATCACTGAGGTTGTACTGACTTGAAACAATAACAAAATTTGGATCATTAAAAATTATTGTATCCCAAAATGTCTTCATGCATCTACCTCACTTTGCACTATCACTTTGGAAACTGTACTGCCATAAATAAGTCCAGCTGATTGTTCACATTTCTATACAAATTTGAGGCACTTATCTCCCCAAAGATGAAACGAGAACATTACAAGAAAATATGCTATTTCCCCCCCTTTCATTTCTACAAAAACACCAAAAAGGTTTGTGGCTTTCCTCTGTATTTTCTTACTTGCTATATGTTTGATTATCAGGGAAAAAATATCAAGCACAGTCAGTCTTGGATATTGTTTCAGCCCAGATCAACCTTCTGGGTATCAAACATTTTATGCTCCCCAGCACCTGAGAAAAAGGAAAAGGGAAAGCTCTCCTCTGTTCTCCAGAGTTGCAAAAGGAGAGTCTGAAGCCAGAGGCTCCACACTGCTCTGTCTCGATCCACAGATGAAAAAAATAATAAAAAAAAAAAAATAGATTGAATCATAGAGTAACTTGGGTTGGAAAAAATCTTCAAGTCCAACCATCAACCTAACCTACTAAATCTCAGTCATGTCCCATATCTCTCAAATACCTTCAGGAACAAGGACTCCACAACTTCCCTGAGCAGACTGTTCCCATGCCCATTCTGTGAAAAAATTCTTTCTGCTATCCAATTCTTCCTAATACCTGTAACAACCATCACAGAGAAAAAAGGAAAACTTTTCTCTGCCTCCAGTTTTTAGCTTATCCCTATCACATGTTGGAGAGCTTTCCCCATCTGATTCTCTTTCTAATCATGCCTAGTATTTGTTAATTTGTAATTAGTTCTGCTGTTTGCACCTGGCCTGACATCAAACAAATACTAGCTGTCTTCTACTTCACTTTAAGCCACTAAACAAAAGAAACTGTCCTCATATATTTAAGCTTCAACAACTGCAGACAAGCATAAGATGAAAATATTTATTGCTAGAATTAGAAACGACCACCACATCTATCCACCAAGCTTGGAAGGAGATAAGGAAGCAATCTGAGATTAAAAACAATTTCTTTTCCCATGTTTTCTGAAAAGTAGAACATGAAGGGTTCTTTTCTTCCTAACACAAAAACATAAATGAGTAATTCCCTTGCTCATAAGTCCATAACAACAGTTTATTGGCATCTGTTAATTTTCTGTTGACTTCCAAGTTCAAAGATTCTGTGATTTAGAATTGAATTAATTTCTGGTGCACAGAGACAGATTTGCCACTTCTTCCTCCTGTCTCTTTGTCCAGTGCCAAGAGACGACTCAATCTCTTGGAGTTAGTTCTTCCTTAAGACTTACAATTAATCAAAGGCATCCACTATTCCAGCTAAAGAATTTCATTTCCATCTAGTATTTTCAGCAAGATTTTCTTTTATATTATTGTACATACACTTCATCTAATCTCCTTCAGCATAACAACAGCTTTAGGCCTTAGTAGGCTAGTTGCAGAGTTGGGTAAGTTCTGACCTCTGAAAACATATTTGAGCATTTTTCCCAACACACAAATGCTTGGAGCCTGCTGCACAGATTTCTGTCATGAGTGATACAGTTGTTGCTGGAAAGTTGCTGCTGGAGTCATGAGGGTTGCTTTAAAAAAGGAGTTCTGGCTTTTGTGTGGAATGAAGTATTTAGCTTACATGCTTCAGGAGGGATGTGTGGCTTTACTGAGTGGTAGGTAAGTGGGGCTGTGGAGACTGAATCATTTGTCTAACTTGCTTTACCAGATAATCCCCCCATGCTTCCAGAAACAAAAAACTTCTGCAGCAATGATCTGGAAAGGAAATACAACAAACAACAAATCTTAAACGTTGTTCTTCACAACCTACTTTTGTTTCTTTGGAAGAGATTATGTTACTGAATGATTCATTTTGTTGAATCACAAAGGATGGTACAGTGAAAAACTTTTGGGAACATTCACATTCAAAAGGCTGCAGGGAAGGATTTCCCCCCTCCCCACAGCCTCAGCATGTGAATCTGCAAAATGGGAGGATGCCTTCCCCAACCCAGCCCTGTGCCCCGGCGCTTCTAAACAAGACCCTTCAGTACTTTCTCAGGAGATGAAGCAGCTTAACGGTTTTGAGATGGCTGCTCTTTAAAACACTTGCATTATTTCCTTCTTAAATAAAACGCGTGCAATGATATTGCTGTTAAAACCTATCTGAGTGGAATAAGGGAGACAGCACATGCCATGTTACGTTATGAGGCTTAACATTTAACTAATTGCATTGGCCTACTTACGTGAATCAGAGATTATTCTCTCATAAAAGACATCTGATTTCTCTAGGTAGCCATTCATGCTATGAAAGACAATTGCAAGGGTCCTGAAGGGGATGAAGCCCCGTGATTTAACTATTCAAACATAAACAGAGAGCATCTCAAATTTTCATCAATAATTTAACCACATGCAAGAAATGCAGAACAAAACTCTCCTCTTCTGCAACTTCTACACAAATATTTCATTTTTAATTCTTATTTCTTTTTTACATCAGAATAACAAAGCATTAATTGAAATATGAAAAGCAGCTGACTGGCCCTGACATGCTAATGTGTTTTTTGGTTTTTTGGTGGTTTTTTTTTTTTTTTTTTTTTTTTTCAATTCCAGAAGGGATTTTTGCAGGACCTAGTGGGAAACAAAGCATGAGCACAGAGCCTGCAAATGGGTGCAGGCCAGATGTCAGCTGATGTAGGAAGGAGCTCCGGCCTGTGCCTCTGAGTAGAAAGACTCTCTGGATAGCAGTGAAGTATTTGAGAGGAAACATCCCTTATTCATGTATCATCTTGCAAGCTGAGAAGGGCTTTTGTTTCTCTTCTAGGCTAGAGATGCTGCTAGGATAAAGGTATTCACACTGTGAGGTATTATTTGAGTTCTCATTACTGTGGCCTGTTTCTCACAAACAGGAGAGCTAAGGAAGTCAACAGTGTGCCAGCTTACTCTCCCACTTATGAATAAGGCTGAGGCCATTTCTGAACACGTGCAGCTGTGTCCAGTGGTCTGCTTTGGCTCTCCATGCTACACTCTGAATGTGAATATGGCATCCTGACTTGCATCCAAAATAATGTTGCCAGAGGAGCAAGGAAATAATCATACCTCTGTACTCAGCACTAGTGAGGCCACATCTTGAGTACTGCGTTCAGTTTTAGGCCCCTCACTACAAGAAAGTCATCAAGGCCCTGGAGCATATCCAGAGAAGTGTAACAAAGCTGGTGGTGGGTCTGGAGCACAAGTCTTGTGAGGAGCAGCTGACGGAGCTGGGATTATTTGGTCTGGAGAAGAGGAGGCTCAGGGGAGATCTTATTGCTTTCTATAACTACCTGATGGGAGGTTGTGGCAAGGTGGGTGTTGGCCTGTTCTTCCATGCAACTAGTGATAGGACTAGAGGGAATGGCTTCAAGTTGCACCAGGGGAGGTCAAGGTTGAATGTTAGGAAATACTTATTTCTCTGAGAGACAGATTAGGGACTGGAAGAGGCTGCCCCGGGATGTGATGGAGTCATCGTCCATGGGGGTGTTCAGGAAACATTTAGATATTGTACTGAGGGACATGACTTATTGGGAAATATTGGTGATAGGTGGACAGTTGAACTGGATAACGTTGGAGGTCTTTTCCACCCCTGGTGATTCCGTAAATATTTCTGTTTATGCTTTTTATTGTTCATACAAAAATTCTGCTGCCAGGAACAGAGAAATAACTCCCCAAACTGCAGACAGCTGTTTAGCTGATTGCTTCTCTAAGCTGCCCAGCTTTCAAACCAAATTCATCAGATTTCATTGATCATTAAACTTGGCCTATTATTAGAGCTCCAGTAATGTTTGGGGACTGATTAAGAATGGATAATCTTTCAGATTCATTCATGACCTTTACTGTACATCTTTTTTTTTTTGTTACATAACAAAATATCATAATCAAAGCAATGCATATGCATGGACAAAACAAGCTACAAAGGTAAAAATAGACATTCAGATAAACCATGGGTTTAAAGTATGCTCACCTTTAGCATTTTATTATATTTCAAATTAAAGAAGAGCAACAAAAACAGTAATACATAATGAATGTGGCAACATTCCAAAATGAAATATGTGATTATTTTCAATTCTGCCATAATACATTGTTCTTTGAGCAAAGCTGTTAGTCAGTTTAGGTCAGTCCGAAGCTTTCTTTGAATATATTATTTGCTATAAGAGAAGGAAAAATGCTGAGTTCCATTATGTATAAACATAAAAGGCTAAGTGTCACTGTATTTACAGGTTTTTAAATAATATCTCTCATTAAAATTATGATGGCATCATTAATCTGTAATATATTATACTGACTGACTTGTGTGAATGAACATTTAGTACGAAAAGAAAAATGTTCTGCTTCACACAATAAAGTGACAAGGTCAGGCGAGGAAATTTTCAAGGGAATGAAGACAACCACTACTTATAGAGTCACACTGAAACCTCTGCCTTCAGCACTCAAGGACACTTCTGCAGACAATTCTCCTGACATACACAGCATGCAAGTAGACTCACTAGCATAAGGTAAGCTTGTGTTTGATTTCACACTTTTTGCCTAACTGGGATGCAATGCAGTGTGGTGACCGGCAAAGGAGAGGTGGGGAAGGGCTGGCACTGATTCAGAAACCAAGGGAATGACACCACTTGTGATGACAGGGAAAGACGTGGGCTGCAGTGTGCTTATCCAATAACAGCCAGTGAACACTCTGAAAGGGACCATCTGCTGAGCTAAATCTTGGATTTAGTTTTAATCCATGTGGCTTCCTCTGCATTTATCTAGGGCTTTCAGACAGAGCGGAAGGCCTCAGTGTGACCAAGGAAGAATACAGGTCACTTAGTTAATGTCTTCATGTCCCTATATGACATCCATAGAAAACTGACTTGGTGACTCCATAGAATACCTAAACATACGCCCACAAAGCCTTCTGACTGTGGCTGACCACAGGAAAACCAGAGAGGCTGTTCTGTCACCAACAGACAAACAGCTGAAACAAACTCCTGTGTGCTGGGGCAGCAGATTGTCCTAGGAGACAACCTCTGCCATGGACAACAAAGAGAAGATATCTGATCTGAATGGATGTGTATCCAATCTGGATAGAAAGATATTTCCTTCAATAGACAAGAATTTCAGCCAATTTATTTTCAGTTCTAAAGCTTCCAAAAGATGGACAGAAACAAAAGATCATTGAGACAAAAAGCAAGGTCTCTCACTGCAACAAGTTGCAATGCACAGTCCCAGGCTAACTGCATGCAACTGGCTGGCTGACAATTTTTTCTTTCTGTCAACATCTGTTGCAGGCTGTAAGGGGAGCATAGAGAGCTTAATCTGCCAGAAATCACCAGCAGAGGAAGCGAAGGTTAAACCAGTTCATCACATTACTGACTTCATTAGTTTAAACGTATGTGCATAAATTGATTCTAATTTTAGGAATCATGGGAATTTATTTCACTGTTCACTCATGCAGTGGGTAGCATATAGCAGAAGAGAAGGATTACTTTTTCTTCAAGAGAACACATCCACTTTTAATCCTATGTGAAGCTGTGTTCACCTGTACTATGAGAGCTTCTGAAAAGCAACCTTCATACAGCTTACAGTGCAGTTCTGCCACAGGCAAAGCTTTTCTTCTGGAAAATTTTCTTCTTATGAAATGGAAATAAAAAGTTCTTCTTCTGCTTCTTTGCAACTGAAGGAATTGTCATCCCTCATAGACTGCTTTACATATTTAATGAACAGTTAAAAGCTGTTAAAATATGGCTTTAGTTAAACCCATTTTAAATTCCCTCGAGATGTACCCCTCTTCACTGACGTACTAGAAGAAAAGAATGCCAAAACATAAATATTCACTGCAAAGATGAGACAAAAACAAACGTAAGGAGTTGCTACCATCACGGTTAGCTTAGGCAGTTTAACTAGAAGCTCAGATCATACCAACAACCACTGACCTACAAAAAGTGAGTGAAACCCCAAAGCATATATGTGAGGTGTATATCAGACCTATTTATGTAACACCAGCCAGCACTGTTCCAAAACCACTGCATTTGCAGATTGCACACAACAGGAATTAAGCACAACAATGCTGAACGAACTTTCCTGAGGTCAAACAAAGGGAGGAAGATCTCCACTGACTTCAGGAAATCAGCTTAAATAAAACTAACACCACTTCCTTTTCTCTTTCCTTACTGTTTCCTTATCATCATCTTTCTTTGCTTTTTCCAACTGTAAGTGGGACTAGCTTAGTTCAGTGAACTAATATTTAATGTGAAATATCTGTTCTTTCTCAAAAAATATGAGGAAAAAACTTTCTCAGGTATTCTTTCCTTAAGTAGAACCTTAGTAGATGAAAAATTATTTTCCTTAAAGGGAGGTCAAGATGTAATAACAAGGATTTCTTAACTATTTTGTGGTTGATACCAATGAGACATGATATGATAACACCTGAAATACAAGAAAGAATTCAAGAGTAAAATAATGGAAGGACCCGAAGCTGTTGATCCAACTGGAGGCAGCCATGCAATAAACTGCCATTGTGTGAGAGCCCCAGAACATCACCTCCTCATTACATTCTCTCAGCTCTTCCCACAGCATACTTTCCAAAAAAGGTCACCAACCACAGGAAAAGGAAGCAAAAGGCATAATTGTAACATGTCACAAGATCAGAACAGAAAAAAACAACAAGCCTATATGCCTGAAAATGATGCTGAACAGTCATTTTTACTTTGTGCATAGAGCTTAATCAGACTTATGTAGCCCACTGGGACAAGAATGAAAATGTGAAGCAGCGTTTGTTTAAACTCCTAAGCATGAAGTGTTAAGGCATAAGCCTTATTCTTGGAACTAAGATTTTTGCTCCTATTCATAAAGCACAAGGTATATTACCTTTCCTGCTGTGACTCTCAGAAGTCTATAGGTGTGCCTTTCCTGCATAACTTGCTTACTCCATGTACTTTCTTCTTTAGCAAGATGATTTCCAGTGCAAGTCAGTTAATTCTACTGAGAGATGCCCCTTTAAATGGGGTTACAAGAAGCTGCGTTGTTTTGTTCCAGTTAAAAATCTGGTTTCTTGAGATTGAATATCCTTGTAGTACTATAGTGTATTGATTAGTTACCAGCAGTGATTACTCCAAGTAGTTCCCTTTTCCTGGTCCTGTGATTTCCTGTTTTTGCATCTTATATCCTTGCACTTAAAAGTTTTATTTTCTTATTGGAATCAGAAGACTCCACACTGCAAACAACCACCAGAAATATTGAAAGTTATGCTTCTATTTTCTCTCTATATAGCAATACGGAAAGTAGAACTGTTAACAAACATCTAACATTGCTTACACCTTGGAAAATGCAAATGCACCCAGTTCTTCCATTTTTTGGAAGACATTCTATAGTCTTACTTATTTTCTCTACAAGAAAAGGCCAAAGCCATATACAGTTTTAAAGATGCCATAGCACAGCAGGTTTGCACAATGAGCCAAGTTTTGCTTTAGTTTCTTTCTCAGCAATCATTAACATTCACTTTTCTCACCAGATATCAGGTTTATCTTTTCACAGCATTACATAAAGTGACTTTAACATCCTGCTCCTATGTATGAGAGGTTTATTTCTGTATAGGTGAAACTACTACACCCCTTGTGCATCAGTTTATGACTATACTTTCCGAACTCCATCAGCCACTATTTCACTCAGTTGCACAACCACTGGACTTTTCGGTTCCTATCATCACCGCCATGAATAACTGCATCCCAAAAGTTTGTCATTGCACTCTTCACTGCTTTTTCCAGATAACTTAAAAGCACGCTGAACACCAAGGCCACTAACAAACCCTGAAAGACTCTGATGAATATCTCTCTTCAGAGAGAGAATTGACTTCTAGTCAGCAGTTTTATTCATGTGAAGACCTTCCTTCTCATGACTGGTCAGCTTATTTGAAAAGCTTTGGAAAAAAAAAAAAAAAAAGATTATGTAGAAGGCCTTTGGTAAATCTGTGTATGCTACATTTGTGTTCTCTCTTTCATCTATATTCTTATTGACTTCACTGCTATCAACTGTAAATGTTCATAATGAATTTTTGACACATGCCTTGTCTTTACATAAGCTCAGCTGATTCTTCTTCAGTATATCTTATTTGTTGTGGTTTTGCTAATCCTGTTCTTTTACAGTATCCCACAGCAACTCCAGAGCAGATTACAGAGATAGCTGGATAATTTGAGAGAAATTTTCTATGAATTTTAAAAAAATTAGTCTTGTCACATTCAACTCTCTGCTGACAAGGGGTTTTTGCATAGCACTGCATACCCTGATTCTAAATAAGTCTGTCAGTTTTCATCCCTAAAAGCAACCCATCTGAATCTAGTGTCTTGGTTGTTACTCTTGCTGCTACAAACATTCCCAATGACACATCTATTTGATACTCGCACTTTGATGCGCTCCTTAAAGAAGTGCTGTGGGAGCACAATATCTCCTGTGTTTCTTTTCTTTCCTGAAGAAGCATACCAAGAGGAAAAAAATAGGAATGTAGAGCAGCTGTTACCTTGTTGAGTTTTGGACAGATTAGTAAGTAGCCATAATGTTTTCAGTCATTTAAGCTATGAATTAATGTCTAAGGTTATAGCCTTAGAATTCTTCCTCCTTCTTGTTTATGCTTTTCCAAATTACTAACCAGCACTTGAAAGTTATCCATTTACATTGCTCAGATTCAATATGCCACCTTTTGGAAGTTAACATCTAATTGGATTCTGCTGCCCTGCTTTACCTTGTCACTTTTCTTTAGAGCAGACTCTTTGGAGAAAGAGACACTCTGGTTCACATCCCACTGAACAAGTGTGCACTGGTATTACAAGCCAACTACAATGAATTCGCAGTTCTTTGACACTCCACACAAGTTGAAGATTAATCAAGCTTTTAAATCCTCTAATGAAAACCAGATCGTTAATCAACAGGACAAAAGCTTGCCCAGTTTTCTCTCTTCTGCAGTTTTGAAGGGAAAATACTGGTCACTGAGTTTGTTCAACTTTCTGATCCTCTGCAGCTGGTAGAACAGTGTAGTGTGGTACTTTATAATCTCATTTAGACTTTGATTCACTTAAATCAGTTTGAACTGATAAGAAGCCAAATGTCCATACCCCTATATAAAACCCACGACAAACAGTAAAATATTATCTCATATTCAAGTGAGTTCATTCCAGTGCAAAGTGCTGTAAGAACTGAAGAACCACTCCTATGAAAAAAGGTTGAGGGATTTGAGCTAATCTAGCTTAAAGAAGACAAGGTTTTGTGCAGATCTCATTGCAGCTTTTTCAGTACTTGAAGGGAGCTTACCAGCAGAAAGGAGATCAACTTCTTCCATGATCTGATAGTGATAGGACAACAGGAAATGGCTTTAAAATAGAAGAGGGGAGATACAGGTTAGATGTCAGGAAGAAATTTTTTTTCCCCTCTCAGTCTGGTGAGGCACTGGCACTGCTGCCCAGAGAGGTGGTGGATGTCCCATCCCTGGAGGTGCTCAAGGCTAGGCTGGATAGGGCCCTTGGCAGCCTGATCTGGTGGGTGGCAGCCCTGCCAACCCCAGATAACGGGAGGATTGAAGCTCAATGATCTTTAAAGGTCCCCTCCAACCTAAGCCATTCTACAATTCTGTTATTAGTTGATCACAAAGTGCATATATATGTGATAAAATATTAGTCTTTCCATATAGTTACATTTAATTTGATTGTATAACAAACCTCCTCACAAGGAAATTTAGCAGTGTATAATTGTTTCACAGTCCTAAAGTTATTGTATATAAAAAATTTACAAGTTGCATGCCTTTAGTATGTTATAATGATCCTCAAAGGTTTGTTTCAGAAAACAGAATAGTGAAGTTAAAAAAAATAAATCATGAATTATATGAAAGAGTCTGTAAGTATTAGTATTCAGGCTTGTTCATCACTGGGACAAAGGCAGAAAGGTCACATTAATAAATAAGAAATCATTCAGATACTTAAGTATTATTAACAAAAAACCAAACACCCCTAATTTCCACAAGTGACAAGAACAGTAACACAGAGTGTGGACTACCAGCATGTGTTACTCATGAGCAGAGTTCACTAAAATCCCCTTTTTCCCCCTTCGCTGTTAGCAGTGAGAATCTCTTCATGAAAGTGCTTGGAAGTTGAATTAGCTTTTTTTTTTTTTTTTTTTTTTTTTTTTTTTGTCGTGTGTTTTAAAGTAAGCCATTTAAAGTATTCTCCTTTAATGCAGTCAGAGTTGAAGGGCTTTTTGTTAGACATCATCAAGGAATCATTTTGCATCTTGCTTAATTAAAAAAAAAAGAAGCAAAAAAACCCCACCAATCTTCTGGCTCAGTAACTCAGTGTAATAATTAATAATTAAAAAAAAACAAGTCCCCAAGCTTGCTTCTTTTCCAAGAAAGTGATGCATTTGCCTTGCGAGCCCGTGTGAGAGTTACGATTGGTATAGTTGTCATTGGGGGAGTGGTTTGCATGTTAACAAACACTATATGTAAGCTTTTCCACAGGGGCCAGCCCTCAGAGCAGCTCCTGTGCACTGAGGAAGGGACCACGTACTACTGCACCCAAGTGAGTTCTCTTTCAGCTTTCCTTACTGCAAGATCCTGGTTTCTCTTCTTCCCACTTTCTTCTCCTGATCTCTTTCTGCTGTTGTAACAGCTGCACAGTATTTGCTCTCTACAAATCACACTATTTGTGCAACAAGTTCTGAGAGTACCTAATTTTTATAATTTTGTTAAGATAATTGAAACTAAGTCTATGGCTGTGGCTGCTGGTATACCGAGGGATAACCCTGAGTTCTACACATTAGCTACACTATCTATATAACCCTTTTTTAGCTATTTACAAACTTCTTTAAACTTCCACCTGTACATTTGGCACCTGTACAAATGCTCACACTGCCTCAAACAAGCTTCAGCTATATCTTCTCAGACATCTTCTATCAGATCAGATCTGACATCTTCTGCAGATTGCAGCAAGCCCGCACCTCTCTTCAGTAGCTGATGCAATCAGCAGTGAGCAGCTTTCATACTTGAGATAGTTGTCAGAGAAATGCATTCAATAGAAAAAGCAGGCAAAAAAAAAAACGAATGCGGGTTAAGCATGTAGGGCTCTGCAGAGGGCTTTCAGTAAGCAAGAGAATATTTTAGAGCAATATTCTGCTAGATGTAATGACTGACACATGCTCTTGCTTATGTAACCAAAACAGATCTAGGCTAATGTCAGAGAATTAGATACATACTAAGCAGCACTAACCAGTTCCTCTAGGTCATTTTTACGCACTGTTCTATTCATTTTCCAAATTCCCGCCTGTTCTCTGGCTCATCAATGGATTAACATACTCTCATTCTAATTCCTGCTATTATTTTATAAAAGAAATCCTCCTGTATCTGCTTCTACTTAGTGCATTTTTTTTCCATTCAAATACACAATTTTTATCTTATCTTCAAAAGGATTCTCTGAGTATCTGTCCGGGATTTTTTTTCTTCATAATCTCACTGCCTTCAATTGTCTATGTGCAAAATTGTCCCGGGCACATTTTCTCTGCTGAAAGCCATCCATTACACAAGGTGACTTCTTGAATTCCCATTTTGTGCAGCTACAGTTGTTATTCTCAAAGCAGCAAACTCCTATGCCACTGATGGAGATAATCTGTAATGTCAGGGTTTGCTCTTAAGGTTTCTAGTAGCTGTTTGTCATGCCTTCTACTCAGCTATTAGAAAGCAAAAAAGTGTTGAAAGTATAGATCACTTCTGAGCAAAATCTCACTATCAATTTATTACACTAACAGCCGTTGGTGGTTAGGTTGGTGTGCCACTTTTTGATTGCTAATCAGCAAGCGGCACGCCATGATGCTGAAAGATATACACATGAATATATGAAGGCTTACCATATAGGCTGCAAACTTAAAATATATTCACCCTGTTACTAGTTAATCCAGTGGGAAAATAAATAGAACCTGCCATGTCCACACAGCTCATACTCAGTGTAAACAACTGCACGTATTTGGAGTCTGCCTACTAGCACGCCCATAAAATAAACTATAGCAATGAACTGAGAAAGTTAAATACTCAGAGTTGCCCCTCCTTAGAAGTACTGGAAGATAGTGCTGGAATGACTCTTTAAAAGAGTAAGAGCCTGAAATGAAACAGGACAGAAAACAAGGATATGCAGCTTATATCAGACAGGCATTTCTGTACTTTGGATCTGGGTAACGAATGGCAGAGGAATCTTGTGATACCATCTGCCTACTATTCACTATTCACCAGGTGATATCTGTGGGAGTGGGACAGTGGACATCATGACCTCCAGAGTCTACCTATGCTAACTCCTACTCACAGATAATTAACACCAGGATACTTCAAATACAGTCTTGTGCTGAGCTGAGCTAGAGTAGAAGCAAGTCTCCTTTCAGTGTTTAAAGGGAGATTATAAACAGGAGAGAAACCAACTTCTTACATGGGTAGATAGCAATAGGGCAAGGGGAAACAGTTTTAAGCTGAAGGAGTGGATACATAGATTAGATGTCAGAGAGAAGTTTTCTCACAGAGAAATTCCTGAGGTACTGGTGCAGGTTGCCCAGAGAAACTGTAGATGCAGCAACCCCAGAAGCATTCAAAGCCAGGTAGGATGGGGCCCAGGACAACAGTCTAGTGCCTGATCTAGCAGTTGGCAACTCTGTCCATGGCAGGTGGTTGGAACTTGCTGATCTTTGAGGTCTCTTCCAACCCAAGTCATTCTATGATAACGCATAAGGATGTACAGAAAGTAGGATTTGAAGGGCTTCAAAAACTTGCTGTGGTACAATAACTTGCCAGCCAAAAAAGAACAAATGCAGGACTCAAGTCTCTAGCTGCTTGCCTCAGACAAATATTTTGTACCAAGTTCTGGGCAAAGGCACTGTCTGCACTGTCACAGAGCTAAGCTCTGCCTGTTGCTTCCATTATGAAAAAACTAAAATGGCCAAAAATTACTGCTCAGTAAGTACATTACTCCTAAGTGTAGGGATTTACACGTCAAGCAATTTGTGAACATAAGTCAGGACATATACCACCAGATGTAGGTGATCCCCAACCTTTAGGCCAAATGTTCTTCAAAGCTACAGGTCCACACTTCTCATTACCAGTCTGTTTGAGAAGACCAGTGAAGTCTAAAGAGCAGCTTAGAACTTTGTCTCCTCTGGTTCATTCTGCTGTGAAATTTATGTCAAATTAACTGAAAAACACCACCACAACAGGAGATAAGAGCACTGGGTCTGACAGCAGTGTATGCCACCATTCTAGGTGGTACAGAAGACGTGGTGGGCAGTGCTGAAGACCTCTGCCAATTGAATAAAATCAGGCCATATTTGCATGTGTGGTGAATTGAGGGGCACACATTCTTCTGAATACTTTTTTTTTTTTTCTTAATGTCTGCATCATTATTTAATCTTGGCTAGCTGTGCTGCAGACTCACAGCAGGTGACAGTTAAAGAACAAAGCAGTTTAGACTAGTCCAGACAAGGAGCTGGTGTAGCTGGGATACAAGGAGAGGAACAAAAAACAAACAAACAAAGGAAAAAAAAAACAAAAAACCCAACAACAACAGGAAAAAACCTGGTTTCCCTAGTTCCCCCACATCTGAGGAAAGATATTAAGTGGCCAAAACAACAGTTACAAAGTTATGGTGTTGAATAAACTTGAGCATTCAGGACAAGGAAGGACATAAATTCCCCAGGCAAAACCAGCAGCTGCCTATGGAGAGCTGACTAACACAGTTAAGCAGTAGTGACTTGCAGCTATCCTCTTCATTTTATGGGGAGTTTAAGGGAGGGCGCTGGTTTGTCTGAAGACTACAGGGACTACGAGGCACAAGTTTTACAGGAATGACTGGTGTTGGCAAGCATTATGATTATTTAGACTTCTGTTCTACCATAAAACACTTCAAGGAATTTTTAAACATCCAATGAGGAAATACGACAAACAATCTGTCATGAAAAATCATCTTAGCCATTCCCTTGTCTGGCTATTACCTGACATTTCTCCACTTGCAATTTTATCTGTGTCCCTTGGTCTCAGGTGTCCAATTTACCCATTTGAAACTCACTGTAGCTTGGGAGGCTGTACAAAACTATTTCAATATTTATTTAAATAGAAGTTGGACCAAGGAATTAAAAAAAAAAAAAAAAAGCCTGAGGGTCAGACAGAAAGCAAAATTGTTACAGATACTTGGAGTACTAAACCAAAAAGTCCTCCAGACGAAGCAGACTGAGAAGCTTTGTTCCACTGCCATTCTGAGCAGGCCACCACCACAGTGACTGATTCAGAACGATCATGTGAATGCACAAGACTCACATCTAGCCACTCACATGGAGTTAAGCATGCACTCGGATGTACAGAACCATTCTTTCATCCAGCACTTGCTTTGACCCCAACAAAAACCTAGCACAAAAGAGAGTTAGGACCCAAACTTGTTGATTCCTCCTCCACCTCCCACTGAGGTTCTTACTCCAGGCTAGACACTGATCCCTGGCCAGCTGCAGCTAACAGGAATCATTCCCAAGGACAGCAATAGATACAGGGCAAGCTTTAGGGGAATAGGGCACTGAAAATGCATTAGGAAGGAAGGTACCCTTTAAACTCCAAGGCAGTGCTGCTTCCCTACTTTTTTTGTAGACATGCTGTGGCTAGTTCCACATACAGAAAGGCCAATTTTGCCACCAAAAAATGTTCCTCATAAATACAGATCATATTTGTAAAGACCTATTTGATATTTAGCAATTCCTAAAATTTTTATGGTTATAATTTCAGGCAGGCAATCAAACATATCGCTAGCGTATGGCCAGCAATGTCTCAAGGACTGTTAATAGTAAATATATATATATACACACACACACACGCACGCTTATAGCTATGCATGTATCTAATCTTGAAAACCAAGCTAAGGAGCATCAGGCTGTAACTATTACATTTGGGATTTGTTATTTCAAAACTCAGTCCTACATAAAATTGCATAAACATTTACTTCAGATGATTTGTGTTTTAAACAGAAAAGAGGGTGCACTTATTTATTTATTTTTTTTAAGTTTTCCTCTCCAATCCAGATAGCCTGACTGCTATCTGGCATTGGAAAAAAAAAAAAGGGGGGGAAATCAAATTAAAATATTTATTTATTTTCTGTAAATGGGTGGAGTGGGAAGAGACGTCTGCTTTTCAGAAAGTCGGTTTATGTCAAACGGAGCTGATAGCAGTTACATAGAATTACTCAAAGCTTTTCATTTTACCATATAAGGTCAAAGAGCACTGTTGAAATCTTTAATAGGAAACTTCACAGGTCTTCCAATGAATCTGCCAATATCCTCCATGTATCCTCCTCCAAAAGAAGGATGGAAATTTTCTTACTGTCTTAGCTAGAGAATAATTAATACATTATTGGGAAGAAGAAAAAAAAAAAAAGCTTTTTCTTTTGTAATTTTCTAAGACACTAAATGTCTCTTGAGCCTCTAATATTTTTTACTCTGTGTTAAATACAGAAGTTTATTCTTGGGAAAAAGGGACATGTTTTACGTTCTGTGGGAAATAAGAACTTTTCCTTTTAGCAGCACGTTAAAAGAGATCCATCTAGATTCTTGACTTTGAAGCCAAGATTCTGTGCTCTCTTAACTTCAGCCAAAACCCAGGTCATTATCAGCTCAGATTTCTTTTGGTACCATACACAGGCTTGACAGGCTTGCCAATTTGCAGAAGTAAGCAGAAGTCTTGCAATGCTCTTTAGGTCTCTCCTGCCAAGGCACAGCATGCGTCATGGACGTATCTGCCACTTCTCATGGAAACGGCAGGAAAACTCACTCAGAAAGGGAACTGTTCCAAAAACTGGAGAAGGAGAAAGCTGCTTTAGTCCTCTCTAAACACATGAGGTATCTCCATGTCAGAGGACAGTCAGCAAGATAGACAAAACTGAACTTAACGTCACTAGTGTTTCACAGGTGAAATGAGGCACAGTAACTGCCTTTTCTGGTTAAAATCTTTCTATATGCTTCATCAAGCAAAACAGCTCTTCCCAGCTCCTAAGTATTAAAACCAACAATTAGTGCTCCCTACTTGGCTAGGCAACTTCTGACAAAATAACCTTAGGAAAGTTTATCCTGTAATGCGTCTGTCTGAATTAAAACCAGAGTCAGACAGCTTCTCTCATTTTCTATATCTAACTTGATAAGTTAAATATTAGCACCATTTCGCTCAGCAGCTGGGACAAAGAAACAGTTTTCAATGTAAGAAGTTCAGTTGCTATGGGTTTGAAGGGTATGCCAGCTTATGCAGCTTGATACATCCTGGGCATCACAGAAATACACAGGTGAGTACGTATATGAACTAGTTGAAATTACAGTACCCTCTCTCTGGTAGGACACCCAAATCAGGCTGTTAGATCTGTTAGATCTACATAATTCTATGATCTGTAGATATTTCAGATCTACTCATCTATTCTCCAGATTAGGTTTACTCAAACGTTGCAAAGAAATACCAAGTAAAAAAACAAAAACAACAACAACAACCCCAAAACAAAACAAAAAAAGCCACCAACAACTCTTCCAGGCTTTCAGATTTCAAGGACAGTACTGCTTAGGGATGGCATGATTTC
>JAOWBP010002392.1:26608194-26620754 GCA_028571105.1 Tragopan temminckii | reverse complement strand
TAATGCTGAGGGAAAATCCAAAATTTTATCACTGAAATTTATAAGCAAGCAATTTCCTCCCAGCTACGTGATCAGTCCATGTAATTATGTTTATATTTATATACTTATATAAGAAATTTGATTAAAAGACAGTTTGATCATCTAGCCATATTACCTCTGGGGCTGGTGAAAAGCTGTCCTCTCGTAGTGCTTACCATCACCTTCAGAAGAGAGCTGCCAAAACAGGAATGCAGTTTCACGCACAGGTAGCACAAACATTCAGCAGCTACCCCTATTTCAGTTCAGTTGTTTTTCCTCCTGCTGGTATCTGTGGTTGCAGATCAAGGTTCAGGGCCCCATGAAGCAGGCAGCCAACTCCACTGATGCCACTTGTTCCTGCTGCCAGATCCTCCAATGCTGGATCTGAAAGAAAGCTTTTTTCTATGCCTGAACTAATGTGGACAAAGATAAATATGAAGGCTGCCTAGTGGCTACCGTATAAACATACAAAAAGCCTGATGATCTAACGTACAAGGCTTCAGTTATTTGGTGTAATTAAGGGGAGAAGATGCCAAGAAAATAATTGCCAGAAAGTTTCCTTTTGGTGCACTTATGATAGAAATTTCTCAACAGCTTCGAGGAACTCTGTAGATGAGCTAAGCCCTTCCAAATCCAGCAGATCGTTCTTTTTGTCACGGAAGTGGAATAATTCAGTCTCTTCCTCTTCAGGTTCCTCTTGAAATAGGTTTGTCTCTGAGGTAGGAATGATAATGATTTGAGGGACTGTATTGCTAACGATAGAGTCCAGGCCTCCATTATTGTGACTTCCTTGAGTTTCCATCTGTGAGGTGTCTGAGCCTGCTCCTCTGCTGGTGCTGCCGCTGTTCAAACCGACAGGCAGAGAGGCTGCTCGGAGCGAGCTGGTCACAAGTGCTACAGGGGAGCTGAGGAAGGCTGACCGCCCCAGAGCCTTCTCCAGGCAGCTGGATGACAGCGAAACCTAGAGCAGAGGGAAAAGCATCAGTGTCACTGCAAATCAGTACTTGGAATATTCAGTGCCACTAGTCGCTACATCAGACACTCATCATATTTTCTAAATGGTTGAATCACTGACTAGAAAGGAGGAAAATCACAATGCGTTATCATCTACAGCTTGGAAAGCAGAATGTTAAATGAAGCAAAAGAAGATGTGATCAAATACCGGCAGAGACCAAAAAGAACAGAAAAGCCCAGTCCTGTATCTGACTTTTTTTCCCCCTCTTTCTTTTATAACGTCTGAAACTACCGTGTATCTGTAATTGCCTCTCTGATTGAAAAGATCTCAGACAAGACTCTAGGCAGTGTTCTCATCATGTCCTGAAGCAGCTCCTCTTACTGCCTCATAAAAAGTCAGTGGCTTTGTACACCAGACAATACTTCCACCAAGGAAGGAGGAAAGAACAACAACCAAGATTCTGCATTGCTAACCATTTGACATCTTTTTGTTTGGAAAGTTTATTTCTAACTTGGCCCTGGCGACAACTCCTCTGTGAACCTTCCATAACTGATCCTGTACAAAAGCAGAGCAATAGAAGTAAGTTTGGAAAGTGTTAGTTACTATTTAAAGGCCCTAGAAATGAAAGGCGTGAGCGATTAATTTGGGCCTGCTGTAGAAAAAGGCAGATAAGGTTATAAAATCTCTGTGTCAGGTGTAAAGAGAAATGCTACAGGTTCCTTCCTTCCTGAGGAGAATTAACATTTAACATGCAGTGTGATGTTTACTTTGTTATATGTGTATTTCCATAACATCTAATGAAATTCAGAGTAACAGAAGGCATTACTGAACTATTAACAATAGTTCTCTTTTTTTTTTTTTTAAGTTTTTCCTTCTTTTTTATACAGTTTTGAAGTATATGATTGAACCATAGCTTGAGCTTCTCCTAATACATTCATAAATTATATCTTCCGTTGCAGATATTCCTATGTCAGCCACAAACTTCATCAATTCAACTGTAGTCTTCTTGAAGGATTTATGCATGTAACTCTCTTTGCTATGAGATATGGTTTATTAGCTTAGTGGGTAGAAATAGTGATAGGAGGACTAGATGGACTAGGTGGTCTTGTAGGTCCTTTCCAACCTTTTGATTCTATGATACTATGATTCTTATTGATTTATAGGATTTTGGTGCTGAAATGGCCTTTAAAAATGGCAGAACCTGTTATAGCCTGCTAACAGGTCAGCAGGCCGACTCTCGGCCCCCTTTATCTCTCTTTAGCCAGCACACTGCCATTATTGCCAGTCTTAGGGAGTCATTTTGCATAATATATTGCACTGCAATCTGATTGGGCAGAGAAAAAAACAAAAAAACATCAGAGCAGATGCATCAGTTTTCACCCAATTTTTGCGGCTTTGCAAGGAAAAAAAAACCCAGCCTTTTCAGTGTGTGTTTCTCTGTCAAGCTGGGTGTAAATTTAAATACTGACACATACTGCTGCACAATGTTCTATTCTACAGGCACTAACCTTTTACACTTCTCTACCGATAACTATTTCTTTCACTGCTGTACCTTCCCCAGTGCAGAGAACAACAATGTGCAAAAAAAAAAGAAAAGTGGTTTAAGTAAAACTGACAGAGAATAAATGTCTTTTATTTCAAATCAAGACTGTGGAAGAATGAAAGAATAATATAAAACAGCACGTCTGCTGTTTTTAACTGCTTGTGGCTTAGTGGGCATGACAGCACTTCCAGGTTTTCCTCCAGAGAGGACTTTACTAGTTGACCATTGAGATGACCAGTGTGGGCTTGGCTGCAACCCCTGCTGACTTACAGAGTGGCAAGGAGTGAAGACAGAAGAACAGATCTTGGCACTTGTTCATCTGAGTGACAGCCAATCCCTCGCTACTCTACGCTGCCCTGCTGGTGGTGGTCATACTGGTGCCTAAAGACACGCAGCTTTCTCCACAGCCGAGGCACTTGTTCATGACGGTGTTTAAAACATCACCAAACAAAATGTGTAGGTTCCCTTTAGCCTTGCTGTGAGGTGACTTCTCTGAGCAGGTGTGAGCCACCTTTCCTCTGTCACAGACATTTCCAGAGGGCAAACCCGCAGGACGTCAGAGCTGACAGCTATCATTTCACACTGAGTAGTTCCCTTGGTACCCACACTGGATGCACAGAGCACGCTTGGCAACTCTCCTTTGAAACCAAGTGTTCAAATCTACCTTATACTTAAAACAAATGCCCGCCTTTCAGAGCATCCAAAAAGGTCTCCTCACAGCCATGATAGATTTCCTGGTGTCATTTGACGTGATGTCTTCTAATTGCAATTGGCTGTGGGGCTAGATTGTATCTTTGTGACAGAAAAGAGTCCCATGTGTTTCTATGCTCTGGGAGGCCCCAGACCTGGGACAGCAAATAGTGGTTTACTTTCACTTGAGGGATGTTTTCTCTTTCTTTGTGGTTTTGTTTTGTTGCTGTTTTTTGGTAACTCAACTGCAAACACGCATTAAAGAATGACTTCAGTCCATGAAGGGCTTAGAGTTACATTAATTTCTTAGGTGCTGATGAGACGGTCTTATTAAAGTTTATAAAAAGTTTAAAATGCTTTTCATAAGACACAATTCTTGTTTTCCCTGTTTTCTCTGTGCCTTCAACAGAATTGGGCTGCTGATGGAGGGCAAGGGAGGTATGCAGGACTTCTGAGTTTGTGTTGCTTGCCACCACAACTGAAGCCAAGGCCTAGCTACAATCCTTTCACAGCAAGAATCTATCTTGTGGCAAGGACAAAAAGCTGGATACTCCTCCATCCGAAAGTCAGTTTAGGTCAATATTGTCAAAAACAAGTAATTAGCAGCCATGGTGTAGACGGTCCATGAGACTTGGGTTTGGTCTCTTCAGTACTTATTGTCCCCAGAGAATGGAAGATGTGCTGAGGCTGCGGTAATTCATCCTATCCCTTGACTTGCAAGGAGTGAGACCTGAAAGCTTCACCTCAGCCAATCTCAGCCATAGGAGATTTTTTACCAGAACAGAGAGAGGGAGAGGAAGTGAAGAGGGTCAGCAAAATGAGGTCGCTCCTGCTGTCTGCATAGCATAAGTTTTCACAAAGATGTCAGTTGTGCAGAGCAGAAGCGCATGTCTTTCATAGGATCAGGACTTTGCTTAACGTAACAGTTCTGCCATTCCTCCCTGAGAGTGAAAAATGGTAGGAGGTGCCTGTGCCTTTGCAACAGCACCATCCCTGCTGCACTTCCTACGTTGCTGTTCTCAATCAATGCTACTTACAACAACCGCAGGGAAGGACTGAGGTTTCCGAGGACTTGATCATAAGGAGACACATGAAGGAAGACAGGGCAGATGCATGCAGGAACCATGCCATCAGATGGTTGGAAATTTCCAGAATAGGTTCTGCTTTAAGCTATGCTGTCTCTGCCACACCTATCCCTACACCTGAGCTGCTCCATGAAAAAGCAGGTGGCACCATGACCAGTTGTTGGCAGTGCATTGCATGCCCTAATTCTTTCTTGTTGAAAATACAGCGCTGACATACACTTGATGTTGTACCTCCATACAAATATTCATCTTGAAACTGGTTGTACAGCAGTGGCAGAAGCTATCAAGTGACCTACTGCCCTGATCCTTAGCAGTTCTGCAGAGAACGGGGAGAGAGCTCCTCACAGCATAGCCCCAGACCTCAGCGGTTTGGGTACGTTGTATAATGCATCCACAGAAGATGCTCTGAGTACTCACCATCTCCTCTTTCAGTGAGGGAAGGGTGGCATCTGCCAGACTCTCCCACCCTTAGGGAGAAATGGGAGTTTCTTTCTCGTCTTCCCCCTCAACAAAAATAAAACGTTTCAATGTACGCTGAAAAAAATGAAAAAAGGTGGCTTCTATCATGTCAAACTCTGTTTTGGAGCCCTTATATTTTCATGAAAAGATGCTTTCACGATGTGAACATGAGGGTCAGGACAGGAGAAGACAGAGTTGGGGCAGATGAACATGCAAAGAGACAAAAAGTCAACTTCTTACACAACCCTACTGAATCTTCTTTAATGCAGCTTCAGAGCTGCGAGCTGCTCTTGGCTTTCCAAAACCAGGCAACGTATTGGTGAAAAAAAACTAAAGCATTACTAGCATTTGCATTAGTTAAAATAAATGAATGATAGCAAGGATGGAGAAGACATCAGAATCTGTGTAAATATAGCCTGCAGATGAAATAAATGGACATGAAGAATAAATTATTATTTCTCAGATGACACGCTGTGGCAAGCTTAGCTACTACAATGGAAATTTCCCCAGCAAAGACAACTTTTTTTCCTTACCTTTTCTTCAGTTTCTTCACTGCAGCTATAGGTCTCTGGGAGCAGGTCTCTCTTCTCCTGTCTCAGACTTGCTGAGAAGGAATGACTTCGGCGAGGCTGCAGTTTCGCATGAGCTGGCTCTACTGGGTCAAGCTCTACATCACTCCAATTCTAATAAAAAATAGTGACAGATTTCAGAAATTCACGCCTTTTCTCAAATTTTAAGTTCTCAAACTTAAGCAGGAGCCTTACACTTAGAGAAAACCACAGTCGCTCTAACTCAGGACTCACACTCAAAACTCTCATGAGGAGAGATTTGATTTTTGATTTTCTCGTTTACCCTGGATTTCTTTCCTGAATTAAAAAAAAAAAAAAAAAAAAAAAAAAAAACTTTGAAAACAGATTACGTCATCTTTCATCATTTCAACAGTAAGTTATTCACCCTTCTTTTATCTCATTGCTCGTACTGTGATTATAATTGCTTAACTGGCATCTAAAGATGGGTTCATATTAACCAACAAATGCAATCATTGTGTTTAACATGCTTTACGGCATTCCGCGTGACCCTCAGCTGGTCCAGAACCACGAATGCACACACGTCTAAACTGACATTCGTGTACATCCCAGCTGGATGCCCAGAACACCAAGGATTTCTCCAGTTCCACAGATCCGGTTCTTCTCCAAAACATCGTTAGTGTTTGTTAGGCAATGAGTGGGTCCTGCATAAGTTTTCCAAAAGCCACCACTACAGTGGAGCAGAACAATGATTTTGTAGGCAGGCTGTTCCATTCATAGGCTTGGGCCATCCATCATACCTAACTTTGTGGTGACTTCTTGATTGAGTCACTACGATGAGATCATTCCACTATCTTCCACACCAGCTTTTAGATAGGGATAGACAGACCGGTCTCCACACAAGTAGGAAGCTAGTGCATAATTCCACTGCATAATCTTGCTCATACATCCAGAGATTGTTGCCTCAAATATATTGTCTCTCTGCACAGACATATGCACAGCACAAAGCAAAGCGTTGGTGGGAACAGCTGCAGATTTTATGGTACTGACAATGTCATTCCTGCCTGTCAATACATTATTGGAGCATTCCAAAACTTCACTCTGTGCTGTTGTCATGTGCTGGTTGTTGAGCCTATCTGGTATTTCAGCAGCTGCTCTTTCAGCTGTAAACCAGATAGCTGCACTGAGTTGTCACCATAGGAACGTTACCTTTGGCTGTGTCAGCTCGGCACAGAACAGCCCTGCTCATAATTAATGGCAATTGTTTTATTTGAGATCTTTAAGCAAAAGCCGTGAGAATGGCTGGAGACTCTTATCTGCATCATCCCATCTCTTTAAACATTAGCCCCAACCAAACCAAGCACACAACACACAAACCAAGCAGCGATCAAAAGCAAAAAAAAAAACAAAAAACCAAAACCGGGACGTGTGTGACCGGTGGTCTGAGCATGTAAACCAATAGGTGCTCAGAACATTGTCACGTTAAGTATACCGTCCATGCTGGTTTCCTGGTGGTCCTAGGTTCATTTCCAAATCAAGGATGCCGGTCTTCCCCAAATCATCCAGCAGTGTTATGATTTCTTAAAGATGTAGCATCATGGTCTGACTCTCAGTGACAGCCTGACAGCCCCTTGGAAGCAGCAGCAGCTCACAGGATGCAGCAGATAAATAACTTCTTCCTCCTCACTCAGTCTGCTACCACTTGTCTCAGGAGAAGAGCCGGGAGCTTGCTGCTCAGCCCATCATGGGAATTTATACCTTTGTAGAAGGTTACTACCCTCTTGTGAGACCTGCTTCCCATTTAATTCTGTTTGGTCAGAAAAGTGATAAAGGCCTCACACTGAGATTTTTTTTCTCCTGAACTGTAACTTTCATGCCATGTTACCTATCTGTTTTTCTGTCCTGTGACTTTTTCCTGCAAAATGCCCACATGCTGTAGGTAGCTATATTCAGCCAGTCCACCAGCCTTACCAAGACTTAAGGTACGATGCTTGCAGAACACCGCACCTGGTTCCAGGTGCAGAAGACTTTCAGTCCTCATGGTGAAAAAAACCACAAACAAACCTAAAAGTTTCTCACAGAAAGTGGACTTCGTCCAAAACAATAGGACACTATTGGATAGGTTAGAGATCTTTGTTTGGGAGGTGATTTTCCTGCTCTCCACTTCCCAGAGACACCTGTTTACAGGGCAACTAGTTGGTGACGTGGAGGTGCCTGACAATGGCTCTTTTTATTTAACCCTGAGCTCAAACATCCATGCTCCAAGTAAGCATCTGAATTGCCCAGATAAGCCAGCTTCAATGCTTGTTCTGATCAAAACTCATCATGCTTGAATTCCCACAAAAGCTTCAGAGAAATTACCTCACATGTCCAAAACAATTTAGCTAAAAAAATCCTCTTTTCCGTTAATTTCAATAGTAATTTATTCTGGGAGTTGGAGAGATATTATACTCACTGTGCTCGGTGGAAACAAGAAAAAACTTACAGCTTCTCCAGTGGAAACTGATGAAACACAAGTGTTCTTGCTCCTTCCAGCAAGAGACTGGTGGCTGGAGAGAGAGGTCCTGAATGATGATTCATTTATTGAGCCCCTCAGGAGATCATTCTTTGATACTCGTATTAGAAACCTCAAGCAGGGAACAGCATTGTGGATGGTTTTCCTGAAGGAAAATGGGTGAAGAGAAAGACAAACAATGAAACAATACACTGATGAATGGATTTGAAAATCATGCAATGGCAGCACTTTCTACCAACTCAGCACAGCTTATGTTTTTGAGTGAAGAGGACCTTAAATTACACATGGAAACAACGCGGTATAGTTAGTGGAAAGTACTCAACTCAAAGTCCGAAAGGAAAATAGCAATTGGTTTCAGGGCCTTATATCAAAGCACTCATGGAAGGGCTGCACGGATGGGTACTGAGAACTGAAAATAGCTTGGAAAACACCATTGCTTCCAATTTATTTGAAAGATTAACTCAGAAAACTTTCAAGCTACCTTGTACAAAAGTCTGTGTGCTAAAGCACACAGTCTGAGTAGAAGAATCTAGGTGTCCTGGTGACCAGCAGTGTGCTCTTACAGCCAAAAAGACCAATGCTAACCTAGGATGCATTAAAATGAGCCTGGCCAGCAGCAGGTCAAGGGAGATTATCCGTGGAGGAGGCCCAGAGACAGAACAAGGGGCAGTGAGGAAATCCTGTGAAATTCTTTACGTGAGGGTATCAGACTTTGTTCTCTGTCTGTATCACGGTAGCTCCCATAAACTCCTGTCAGAAGTCAACACCCCATTCTGCTTCACTCATGCACAGTGAAGGATGACCAAGGCTCCAAATAGCAAAAACCTGCTTTATTCAGTCAACAATGACTAGAGTAAAGGTTATAAGGCCACATTCCTTCCAACCTTGCATGAAGCAGAGAGGCCACAGATTTCCCTACACAGTGACAGCTGACCAAGCTTCTCACTGCTTCCAAGGAGATGCAGGGTGATGCTAGCCAGAGTGCTGCATTTGGTGCAACACCTCTATTCACCTAACTCATCCTATCAGACCTGGAGATGAAGCTAATACAGAACATGTCTGAACAAGTTAAGAAGATAGGCATATGGAAAATAACAGATGCATAGGACATATATCAATGGGAAATGTATAGCATATTGGCTTTACACTGAGGCACAAGACAAGATGTTGTAAAATCTTGGTTCTGGAAAACATTTTCCTACTTTTTTTCTTCCTGTGAGTTTTTTAACTACTAGATTTGTCAAATAACTTAGTACATTTTAAATCAGCATTTCAGCTCTCCAGAAAAGATTACATGTTAAAAAATCTCTGATTCTTGGAACACGGGATGAGATTACTTGTTTGACAGTAGAAAATAATAGCAAAATAATATTTGGCATCATCACCAGTCTCTGTATTCCCAGACTTCTGCGCATCATTTCTTTCCAACTCCAATGACAGCAGAGCAATCACCTCTGTGCCTACAGTGGAGACAAGAGATGCAGAAAGCTCTCTGCCTGCACCATAATTCCCAGTTTTGCCAAAACACCTACCAGCAGAATGCAGCCAAGCTGCTGGGGGATCCTGGAGCCTGCCTCCATGGAGGTGGAGTTAAAGAAATTTCCCCAAAGAACAGCATTTCATGAAATTACATTTGCATGCTTTTCCTTACTTAAACTCATTTGTTATTTCCAGTTAAGCATATCAGAGAAAAGAGTTTTTTTTCCCCTTTATCCTGATAGGAACAGATGAGTAGGAATGTACATAACAATCTCTCAGAACAGCTCTTAAAAGCCAAGTAGTCGCACAGAGATAAACATTACATTTTCAGTTACGCTGATTGTAATGTGTTTTTTTCTTTCTCATGGCTTAATACAAGGAAACCACACAAAACAGTTTCTTTAATTTGTTAATATATTAACATGCAGTACCAACAATTACTTGTGCAAAACAACAATCTGCTTTTGTAATGTTACATATTTGGTTTGATATGTACCTGAGTATTTTAGATCCGGATTTCTAGGTGCTGCTTTCAAGAAAGAATTCAAAAGGAACTTAAGTGAAAACCAGTTCAGTAGTTCCAATACAAAACTGCAATTTGCAAACATCCCTGCCAAACTCTTGAGCCCAAACAGACTGGCCCATTAATGATATTGTCGGATAAATTACTTTAAAGACAGAAAGTGAAAGGTTAGAAGATTTGCAAATTATCCAGAAATAATGATCTTCACATATATATTCTTATTCACCGTCCAAGCAAAAATGGCTCTGCCAAAACATTTTCACCAGCTGAGTTGTTGGCAAAGTCTTTTCTGTTTTAAAGCTGCTTGCTTGATTCACCACAAGGGAGGCAACATCACTCCTTTTTCTAACTGAATGACACCAAAGTCTATAAAACATCTCCACAGTTTCTGCATAAACACTTCTGTTGTTGATATGCCTTGAAATATAAGTTAGTATATATATAAGAAGAAGGAGGAAAAAAAAAACAACAACAAAGGGGATTTTGAGAGAGTCTCTGAAATCCCGTTCTGGCAAGAGCCTTTTTCTTAATACAGCCTTACATGGATAAAAGTCAATGCTGGCAGGAAAAAGACTAATTGAAGCAGTTCACTATATGGTATCTGTTCTGAAAACACTTGCAAAAATAATGTGAGGAATCACTGAACGCAATATCTTTTGGGTCAGAAAAATAATATCAGGCTCAGAATATGTCAGCCATCCATGCATTTCTTCTCACTACACTTCTGCATGACACTGAATAGTAGTCATACTCTTATTCTAAGCTGAAATATTAGACAACTTTCAAAAACTAAGATGGACTCAGTTTTCTTGGAGGATGCAAATGTCTTAGTTATGATGGTAGATATTTTCAAACAAAATCTGTTATCAACATTCCTACGCATATTTCCATCAGCCTCGTAAAAAGCTTTACAAACACACCTTCATTTGTCGGACATTCATAACAACTGCCTCTCTGCTCTCCAGCTCCGCAATCAGTTTCAGGCAATGTACAGACGACCCACCCTGCCACCTAGTGACATTCCTACCTTTACCACCACCACGGATTCCTTCCTCCCGAGATTAATCACTGCCTTTTGCTGAAGATATGCTTTGAAGGAAGTGCAGGAAAATCTAGTGACATGCTGAATAACAGTTCTTGTTCATTCATTTTTAAAAACACTTTTTTTCTTGTAGAGTTGTACACATACCTATGTGCTTACTGTACCTGTATCTCGGGTGAATTATTGCATATATGATGGGGTTGTAGATTGCAGAGGCTTTAGCAATAACAGCTGGCACTGATTTGGAATATGGCGTCAGAGTGTTTCCTCGGCTATAAAAAAGGAAAAATCATTACACAGAGCTATGCCATGGATTAATATTAAACCACTGAAACACGTTCTTTTTAACTGTTTTTGTTTTGAGGTCTTGTGATAAGAAGCAGTGATGAAAAGTTAAATTTGTTCAAACACATTCTTTGCTCAGATAAAAGGCTTGTGTTAGACAGTGTATACTTGGTTTTCTTTATTTGGAAGGAATGACAGACGTACAAATATAATCAATTATCTATTTGAGGCTGACCAAAAACATTGCTGGCTCGTGTTCAGATGAGTGTCGACCAACACCCTGCAGGACTGTTTCTTCTACACAGTCTTCAAGCCGTTCTGCCCCAAGCCTGTAGTGGTGCCTGGCATTGTTGAGGACAAAGTACAGGACCTGGCTCTTGGTCCTGTTGAACTTCATCCCATTGGCCTCAGTCCAGCCACCTAGCTTGCCCAGATCCCTCTGTAGGGCCTTCCTACCCCCAGGCAGATCGACACTTTCTCCCAACTTAGTGTCATCTGCAAACTTACTGAGAGTGCACTCAGTGCCTTCATCCAGATCATCAATAAAGATATTGAACAGGACAGGCCCCAGTAGCAACCCGTGGGAAACTAAGTTATGGCTCTAAGGGACATGGTGCAGTGATGGGACATGTTGATGGATAGACTTGAAGATCTTGGAAGATCTTTTCCAACCTATATGATTCTACAATTCAGTGAAGGGCACAGTATTACCACTAATTACCGATCTTTAAATCTTCCAAAAGACAACACTAATCATACTTATATTTTAGTATGAATACTCTTTGGATTATGTTTTCACTTACCCTGCCCAGGCAATCAAAGTGACGCAAGCGTATGGAGACCAGGACAAGACATACACAATGATGACCACAAATGCAATTTTTGCCAGTTTCCATTCATTCTTCATAGACTGAGAGAGGAAGGATTTGCGGCTGCAAGACCCAAGCTTTTGGACATCTCTATTATGGGAAAAAAGATACAGATATACGAAGTAAGAGAATGAAGGAGCGAAGCGCAGGGTCTTTAGAACACTCTCAGTGCCGTACAATAATAAAACAGACTTCATCTTTCCTGCTCTCACTCTTCTTTTGTCCTCTGATAGCTACAAATCTAGAAGGTAATTCATGCTGTACAATATTCCCAGACATTTTGCTCAGGCTCAGTCTGACTGTGGGACTGAAGCAGAGGGACCATTGGGACTACAGAACAGAACTGCCATGTCCTTACCCTGACATACAAAGGGTGAAGAATTGGGTATTCCCTGCCCTTCATTGTTCTCACAGATGGAGCAAGCAAAAGCACAGCTTTAAGCAAAAATCCAATGAACGAACTAAGGGAAACAACTGGACAAAATGAAATGTCTTTGTAGATCTAGTACCCTGCTGAATTTTCACTTCAGCTCTACAAATATAGACTAAAACTCTTGGAGGGAAAAAAAC
>JAOWBP010002392.1:26572395-26603362 GCA_028571105.1 Tragopan temminckii | reverse complement strand
GCAGGAGATCAGAGGAACGACACAGCAGCAATAGCAATACCTGTGCAAGTACAAAATAAATCAGGTAGTCTTGACACTTCTTTCATTGTTCTTTAACACCAACACATGAAGGAAAACAAACAAACAAACAAACAAAAAACAAAAAACCAAACACCACTAACAGCCTCTGTATTTTTTGAAACCAATTCAGACTAACCACTGGCTAAATGAAGTAACAGAACAGCCTACAGCAAATCCACTTCGCTCTCATCAGCATTATTGATGAGCAGATGCTGAATCATCAGCCTGGTAGCAACTCTTATTTACCAAGACAGGTAAATAACCTTCAAGATGATAAATACTGTCCAGCTAAATATATTGAAGGGGCCACTTAGAAATGATGATAGCAGCTTTTTCTTTGCAGTTGCTGATTCTTAGTTCCTAAAATTTCTCACACTGCTTTTCCTTCTTTCTGCTATTTCCTCACTTACCTATGAGGTGCACATACAACAGTTTCCTCCTTGTATAACAGCACTTTTCTAGCCACAGGCATTACCATGATAATTGTGTGATGCTACTGATGCGCTCCTGGGGGCACTCTGCTTTCAGCAATAAGGAGTGAAATGCATAGCACATCTTGAACATCTATAAAATAGTAGCTCTGGAGCAGAAACAGTGGGAACAAAGCCCCTGGGACTAAAACAGCATCTTAAACAGTACAAAAACTATATCTTCAAAGCTGAAAGCAGAATTCAAGATCTCTGAGTGGTCTGTCAGATTCCACCCGTAAAAGGACATTCCCCTCCGAAGCGGCACTGCATCGAAGATAGCATTCGTGTAGGAGAAGAAAGTAATGAAAGGGAGCATCTTCTGAAGCTGACTGCAGTGATAGGTCATAGCCATTCCCAGCAGTTAAGCAGCAAGAAAAAATGTTTCTCCGTGTTGCATTCACTCTTAAAATGAGGTGTGAGGCATAGCAGCGTTAGGAAAGGTGGTTCAGTGGAAAAATGTAATCGTGGCTGTTTGATGACACCAAGAGCAATTGGGTCCATGCTTTCATAGCCAAGTAGCCTGGGTCATTTCAGGGCTGTGGTACATGAATATCCATGATGAACTCCACTCCTCTTCCCTCAAACCTCATCTCCTTAACAATGTGTGCACCAAATCAGAACCCTGCCTTATTCATAGCAGTGCACACCACTAAAGTGGGTGAGAAAGCATGACTCCTCTTTTTTCTTCCTTTTCTTGTTATCTATTAGCGATGCTCTGGATTTATCCCTATGCAGAGGGGTATGATACAGAATGATATGCTTCAGAGCAAGTAGGACTTGCCTGTCACACACATTAAGCTTTACTTCTTCATACTGGGAATCCGCTGATACAGAAACTCACTTGAGAAACACCCAAAGGGAGCCCTCCTTTTCTTTCTGCCAAAGAGAACCAACTTGAATGCTGTGGCCCCATTTATTTCATTATTATGATGAGCTCTGTCAAAAGCTGAAAAGCATCATAATTTGTAAACTTTGCTAATAATTTGTAAACTCTTGATGAGAGGACAAAATGTGAACTACTGAAGCTTACAGACTGGAATCTGGAAGGCAGTAAATACTGGAGGTTACTCAAAATCTGAGATCTCAGTAAGCCTCGAGAACACTGAGATCTGAATGAGAAGATGGCTACTAATTCAATCTGTCAGTGCTGCCCTGATGCAGCAGCACAAGGCATGCATCCAGCTGTATGGCAAGATGAAAAGGGAAAACCATTTATAACACTGGAATACAAAACTAACAAGACAAATGTGCTGATATATACACACGTACTTTTTTTTCAAAAGCAATTTTATCACACTAGTGAAAATCCCCTAAATGAAAGAGGCAAAAATGATACAAATGATTCCAAAGCTAATCACATATTTCACTGATTTGGCATAATTCCACAAAATAAAAGGTTAAGAATAACAATTTAAACACATGTAAGTCTGAGAATTTAAACTCTACTTTGTTTAACAAACATTCCTTTTCTAATACAGATCCTTTCTCAATACAGAATAAATCAACAGGAGGAAAACAAAAGTGTCATCAGGATTTAGGATATTCATAGGAGCTTTTTCTCTTTTCCCACAACACCGCCTCTGAGAAGCTGATATTATGTTAATGTTGATTAACAAGCTATACACTTCCCATGTAAATATTTACTATATGAGGACTAGGACTAGAAGTACATTTTAAAAACAAAAAGATTGAGGCCCTGGTCATGTGCTCTAATGAGAAATTTATTTTGTTATTACAACTCCATATGTTTTTTTCTGATAATTTTAATTTCTCATGAAAAATAAGAATAAAATTAAACTACAACAGAATTTTTCAAATTTCTTCAACTCCAATCCCAAGAAAAACAATGTAACTAACACAATTTTTTCCAAATGACTCAGTAACCAGAACAGCAACTAAGCACAATAGGTCATATTCAGTACAATCATCATTGTGGTCTTATCATGTTTAGTTTATATTAGCCTCATTTAGCAGGAAAATGGTACAAGCTCTGTTTTAATTCAGTCTGTATATTTTCAATTTATGAACAGTGAACTTAGACCTCCTGAGCATGCAGTTGAGAAGCCTGCAAAATTACAAAGCTAAAAGACATGGTGCAAGAAGTTCTCCTCAGCTTCAGCTTTTCACACTGCTGTGAAAATGCAAGGTTGCCCTTCACTCAGCACAACGTGGTCTGGGATCTCTGACACAACAATTGTATTTAATGAAAACTCTGTATTGCCATGGCCACATGAAGTAGGGTGAATAGCCTGCTTTGCATAAGCCAATTTGGCTCATTCTCTGTAATGACATGATTTAAGAGATAATGAAGGAACACTTGATATTTTGCTCAGCCAATATATTGACTCTTTAATGGGTGATACAATTTTCCAAGAGCTCACGTAAAATGCTTTCACCTATTCATTTATCTCCTAGGTTGGCTTTACTTTCTCCTTTTGATGACTTGAGAAGAATCAGAAGGGCTGCAATAAAGACACAACCATTTCCTGAGTGCAGATTTTAGAGACAATGTCCATAACAATCTGATTGTCCCACTCAGAAGCAGAAATGTAAACAAGCAGTCTGAAAAATGCCAGTAATTGCACCAGGGACAGCTTCTGACACTCTTGCCCGCTCTGCGCTGACTTAATTTGGCTTGTTTAAAGTTAATTTTACAATCACTTGCATTTTGATTGTACGAAATGTTGGACCTGACAACTTGCATCAGTCACAATGAGATCGTAACCTTACGTGAGATGAGACTATGACATCAAAAAGCTGTCACCTCCATAGCTGCTTGGAGGGCTTTCTTAGAAGGGCAACTAACAGCTCTGCAAGCAAATAAAAGATAAACAAATAACAGCTGTCCCTCAAGTAGCTGGCAAAAGAAGAAGGCATCAGATATAAAAATAAATTTGGTCTCTTTCACCAAAAATAAAAATGGAAGACTTAACAGATGGGGAATGTTATTCTATGAGAGATATTAAAATTTGATTTTTAGCGATAAAATAATGTCTAAGTAATTAGAGCCATCTGTTTCTGCTTGCCAGCTGGTGAGATTAACAAAGATTGTTATGCAGAAGGCAAAAAAGTGATTAAAATTGAAAGGGGAGGGCAGGTTTCAATCAACAGGTAAGAAATAACTGATCAAATCCAGAAATGATGATGTGATCTGCATTACATGGATACAAGAGTATCTAAAGCCTTATTTATGTTCTGATCTTGATCCTGAAGCAAGCTCATCTCGTGGAGATGATTTACAGTGAAATGAGCTTAAGTAAAGGCTCGCTTACACAGAGGATTAATGTGAACTAGCAAGAGAGTGAATTAACAGCATAGTGGCTTCTCTGTGCTCACACACTACACACGCTCCAAGAGAAGGCTTTAATTTTACTAAACAAAAAGTCCTTACTTCTATACAATCACAGCTTGAAAACTTAATGAAAAACAACAAATAATATTCAGACATGATAGGAAAGGAGCAATCAACACGTTAGCCTGCATTTCCTGTAGAGACAACTCATTCAATCGAAGCAGCCACCAGGTAACAGTTGCCAAGTTGCTTGTAATTCACTGAGGATCACTGAAAGATGTTGTTTCATTAAGAAGTATCATCTGGTTTGAAATGACAACAAAACGTGGTGCTTAATGAATATCTTGTATGCATGAAATCTTGAATCAACAAATAGAAGACAGTTGCTATGTGGTAACAATAGCTGAGCAAGTAATGGTCAGATACTTCATGAATAATAAGCAATTATTATGTTAATTATTTCTGGTATTAAAAAAAATAAAAGCTTGTCTTGGTTGACTGTACTATAAACGCAGAGTAAGTGGAAATTAACTTGATCTGCAGAGAGTCAAATCAGTGATCATCCACAAATGGAAAAGTTAATTTTCTTATCAGTCTTCATGTGACACTCCTTCCACAGTTCATTCCAGTCAGTTCACACCAGGAGCACGCCAGCACACATTTACAGTGCAGATTGAAATGATAGTTAGCTTAGTAAGCTGAACTGTGTGATGCAGCTCATCAAAAAAAAAAAAAAAAAAAAAAAAAAAAACAGACAAGGAGAGGAACTGCCAGAGCCCCTCACAACAGGTCAAACATCAGAGGCAGTTGAGCATCGCAAGCCAATCTAGGCTAGCACTCATCCAGATGTATGTCCTTAGTTTGCATGTTGCTTGACTTGCAGACCTATACAGAAAACATAGCCATACAGTGCAAAACAGAGGTGATGTAAAAAAGGTGAAGAAAGGCAAAAAAGGGGACAGAAAATTGGGGGAGGAGAGAAAGAAGTAACAACTGCAGTCTGAGTATATTTCTTGAAGATACAAGTTGTAACTGGGTATGCAATTATCCATCAAGATTTGTTTGAATGTCCAAGGAGAATTCTTTGTATAAGCCATGTATCGGCTCACTTGTGATATTGGGGGGGGGAAAAAAAAAAAAAAGAAAAAAAAAAGCAGATTTGAAAACTTGTGAGGAAAAAAAGACTGAGCATTTTTGCTGCAGGAAAATTGATATCTAACTAATGCCATTGCAGAATGTACTTCTGAGCTGTTACTGAACTGGACAGGCAGCTGAGAAAAAACATTTCTTACTTGACTCCAAGGCTCATTTGGGATAATTCTGTGCTGTGTCATCAGAATAATTCAGTGCAGAAGTGCCAGCCTGGGGCGAGATGAAAATGACCAAAGGCATGTTTGTGTGCCTCAAATATTGGGTATTTACAGAGATGGAAATAATGCCAACTGTCTCCCTGCTGTGAGATCCCATTAGTTTGTCTAGATGGCCTCAAGGTCTCATGTTTAGAAAGATGCTTTTTTTCAGGTCCTAGCTATCTGTACTTAAACTTCTTGTACTTGCAACCCATCAAACAACATTCATGTGAGCCATTAGGAAAAACAAAACAAACAAAAAAACCCAAAGAGATAAAAATCAGCAAAAACTAAGTTGCTATTATTTGTAAGTTGTCAGTATCTTGAAAATAAACCTATTAGTTGCTCATCAAGGTAGGCATACTCATGTGTCTAGATATCCATTCCTTTGAGCCTTTGAGTTGAAAAACAGGTAAATAGAAGCTACAAGAAGCTGTTAATAAGCAACTGAGCTGGGGCTCAGTCCACCTTCCTCTTCTCACCTCTCGCATGCTTGTACACTCCTTCGTCCTGGAGACTCCCACCACATTATTCCCTTGGTCATAAACCCCTTCTAAATGATCAGATGCTGTGCTCAAATACAACCCAAACACCAGCACAAGCTTTGCGTGCCTAGGGAGGCAGCAGACTGAACAAACACAATCAATGCTGGTGGTGCGTCAAAATTATCCGAACTATCACTTCTCAGTGCATATTTGTTTTGTCCACGGGGGAACAGATTACTGCCAGCACAGGAGAACGAGGCAAAAATCTCAGAGTATGTTTTTCAGAGAGCTAGAAAACGTTTAAAAAAAGCATATGCTGTTAAACTGTGATGATGACTTTTGCAGTCTTTGGGGAAAAATCATTTATGCACCATAGCAGTGGCATATAAATGCAAGCTGATGCCCACACCTTGCTAATTTTATCGTGAGCGTGCTGAGGATGGATATGTTATTGCATTTCCATAATTTTTGAAATTCTGATCTTTGTCAGTGGATATAACAACTCAGCCTGAGGTGTCAAAGAGTTTGAATGCATATTTTGGCTACTGGAAAATTATCTGGTTGTACTTTATTTGAAAAAATAATATGTATATATATTATATATAATAAGAATATATATACATACATACTTCCTTATTTTTGATAACCCAGACAGGGAATCCTTCACCAGCCACCTCTGGTCTTACTCTTTGCCTCTAGCATCAGAAGTCCTTTCACTGCACTGCTTCGTTTCTCAAGGAGACCTGCACAGATGCTGCCCAGGGGTCTGCATGCAAGAGCTGCTTTGCAAATTGTATCCTGCAGCTTACAGGAGATCCCATGAAAACATTTGCTTATCTTTATGCCTTCTGCAATAAACAAAGAGATCGAGAACTAATAACAGCTTTTCGAAGAGGTATTTAAAAATTATGATTCCTCTTAATCAAACAGTTAATCAAGTTGATACTCAGTAATTCTCTGTAGAGCTTATAACACTAATTTAAAAATTATTTAAAAAATTATCAATTGCTGCCAAATCATCTGCTATTTATATTTTTATTTTGCAACTCACAATGAATTGCTCATGGAGAATGATGCAGGAAAGGTAATGAACACATCTTCTCTACTAGCTAAAATTCAGTTACGCATCGCTTTTACTTTTTACTAGCTGAGTGTAAACATCTGCAGTTTTGCCAGAGAATTTGCTGTCTATATTTCCCTGATGACTTTACAGGATATTGTAATAGAATGCCTGATACCAGAGACATTTTGAACCAACTTGGGAAATATGTTAGAAATTTTGGTCGTGGGTAGAAGAGACAACTTCAAGCAAATCTCCACTTCTTGGATGCCATATGCATTATTTTCTCATGTAAGTTCAGGTATGTGAAAACTACTAAAATGAATCAGAGCAGAGCTCCAGCACCTCCCATGCCTTATGTATGATATCTGGCAGCAGATGCTCAGGGAAAGAATACAGTAAGTACAACACATGCAACATTGCTCTGCAATTCTTCATCTGCTAAATTCAAACACATCACTGATATTCTAATGAACTCTGCAGCACTCAATTCCTTGCTTCAGTTTGTTTGACAAATCACAGCTGACAAAATGCACAATGAGATTTGTGAAGCACTATGACAGAGAGGCACTGCAATCGTCATCCACAGAAAATTTCAAAATATTGAAGTTATCCACTCTTGAAACAGAAGGTGAGACTTGACAGCCACCCTTCCAACCTAAAGTATTTCAGGATGTCAGGAATGCAACATCACAAAACATAGAATTAAAAAAAGTAATGTACTAGAACATAAGTAAAATTAAAGGTTATTTCAATTACTTATTGAAAGACAAAAAAAAAGTATTAACCTATTTTGTTGCTTTTCTCCTGGTGGCGTAGAGTGGCAAAGCTAGAAAAATAAACTTACTTCAGAAGAACAATTGTAACTGGCAAACGTATTTGAGATTAACAAGTTACTACAGTACTGAAGACATATTTCAAGGGAAGATTTGAGCAGCAATGACAAACTGATAAGAAACTGCGATATGGACATAATTAGAGAGCAGCTACAGCAACCCAGGAACTCAAAGCCTTATAAATAATAGAGCATTTGGTGACACATTTGGTGGGAATATTAAAAGTGACTTCTCTATCTCTCAAAAAACGTCTTAGTTTTTTTGCAACATCACTAGTTTTGGAAGAAGCAGTGACATCTCTCATAAAGGTAAGTGCCTTCATCGTGATCTTAAGAAGCATCAGGACAACAACGTAGTAGATCCAATGTGGTCCCTTGTTTCAATTACGTTGAGAATTATTTTTTCCTGTAAACAACTTTCACAGACCGCTTTTCAAGACCCTACAATATGTAATGAAAGTTTTAGCACACCCATACTGGGACACATAATCTTCTTGTCGGCATAATTATCCTCAGATATGAATTATATTTAAAGTAACTCATGTATCCCCTTTGCAACTTCTGTTTGAAACACTGTAAGAAGCTATCAGAAGAGAACATCTCAGTACAACCCAGCTTCCTCTTATGAGTTGAGAGGAGAAAAAAGAAAAGGAAAAAGAAGAAAAATAGAAGCCCTCGAGTTGGTTAGGTGTAAGCCTGTTTTCTGCATTCACTCAGAAAGCCACGGGAAGTCCCCACAAGTTTTTTGTAGCGTTGTACCTCTTATCTCAGACAGAAAACAGCTCCTTCTGAAACTATATATTTAAAGAGTGCATAAGCAAGCTGGTGAACTAATATGCAGCAGACAGTCTCCCAAAACAAAGAAATGAAAGAAAGTCTAACAAAGCATTTTTCATGCCTCAAGTTTGAGCCTATGCTAGACCTTCTCAGTCCACTCAATTCCACAAAAGCAGTTAATTTCTGTTTTGTTTTTTTTTGTTTGTTTTTTCTTTGTGATCAAGTTGTGTTCACAGCAAGCACTGAGCTAATAATAACATTAAAAAGCAATTTCACAGCATTTATCAGTGAATGTGAAATAGTTCCATTGCAAGTGGGTTATCAAAAGGTCTTGATGCACTATCTAGAATGCCACAACTCTGCCCCCTTATGCACTGCTGAGGAGAGACTGCAGGCACATCTGGCAACCCACTGGCATGCAAGGCAAGCAGCCTTTCCTTGTCAGCTTCTTTAGGATTGACTGACTCGTACTAACCTGCAGGAGTATCGCAAGATCTTTCCCAGTCAGAGCCACTAATGCAGGGGCTCTCTGCTGCTGCTGCCTTCACCTTTAACTCATTTGCTAATGCTCAGTCTTCTGTACAATGAAGAAAGTTCTTCTATCATGGTAAAGGTTCAATCAACTACATTATTTGAACTTCAGCAGAATTTTCAGTTAAAAGAAAAAAAATGCTGTGGGAAAAATTACCAAATATGAAAGAAACTAGGTATGCATTAAAAACAAACAAACAAACAAACAAACAAAAAAAGCACATAATTTGCTGATCACAAGTGTCATTGTCTACAGAAAGTTCAAGGGAAATACTTTATCCTCTTCATAATTCAAAAATAAATAAATTTCTTTCTCACCTGATATTAAGTCCCTCTTCATGCACTGACTTAACAAGTACAAAAAGGAACTACGCTCAGTGGTGTTCCTTTCCACTGCTCTATCAGCTCTAAACTAGCTTCAGCTTTCTAAGTTATGCATATTAACAGCCAATCAGCATGGACTTTATTTCACCTGACCAATGATTTCTTTGGCAACACATCTGTGCGAATAGCAGCGTACAAACATTCATGGGCATCAGGCATAAATCCTCACCCAACATTCAAGTCTTCTGGTCTTCCTTGTCCGTTGAACTTAGCAGCTCCTCAAAGTACCCTACCAATTTGTACGGTAAATGTCAAAATAACAACTATCTAAAGGGCTTTCTATCTGGGTAGACCTAAAATTCACAAATCTATTTCTAGTGCTTTGATAGAGTACAGCCTGTAAGTTGTCTATCAGCTGACTTTCATGAATCCTGCTTGCACTCCTGCTTGGCCAAGAGCTGCTGGGTCAGGCAGACCACTGCCATCAGTCACCCTCTCTGGGCGCCTGCATCTGTGCACACTGGAAACACAAGACACTGTGCAGGGAATAATTTGCAACCTCTGAAATTCCTAGATGCAATGTAGGTAAGCAATATCAAAAATTTTCAACTTTAAACCCCTCAATGTCCTTACTGAGGTGTATGTGCACATAGTTATGTTTTTACAAGGCTGTCATTATGGCAAGAAAAACTAACATATAATGTGAAGTAGTTTAAAACACGCTGAGTATATAATGACAGGAAACAAACCTGGATTTTCTAGGAAACTTTCTCTAAAGTTTAACAGCAAACATAACCCATGCAGCCATCCTAATAAAAATGTGATTAAAAAGGCAAAATCAATTAGAAAGGAATAGCTCCAGTGGTGCCAGAACACACTCGATGCATCTTTTAGTTACGAGTTACAGGCTCAAACTGCTGTATGCTTAACCATTATTTAGCTATCTAGATATCGCTTAAAGCCAAGAGGGCTCTAAAAAAAGCTTGTTCCAATTTCTTTGCTTCTGATTTACTCCAGAAGAAAGACCTGTTGCAGTGAGATAGCATCCACAACTTCCCTCCCGATGCTGAAGTTTCTCTGACACTCTTATAATTTGTGTGATAGTTGATAGAAAAAGAAGGCAGTTTTCATGGTATATTTCTTTAAATCTCAGAGCTGGATTCACTGAGTGCAGTCAAGTTATCAAAGATTGAGTAGGAAATCTTTTATCCTAAATTCTGTGCATTTTAAGTTATGAGATCACAGATGCATAGAAAAGGGGCTTAAGAACAGTAGTACACTAATTCCTCCTATCTAGGAAGCACCCATCACAGTTTTCTGCATCGTAACCTACTTGCAATGCACAAGCAAATCCTCTTTTCTCCATGACTGTTTTCAAATATTCCTAGTCATATATATAAACAACCAACAAACCTCCCTACAGCATGCTATTTACGTCACTTTACATTAATTGACTCCAAAAGGATAACAACTCTGAAATCTGCTTTAAGATTTCACTTAATGTTTCTCTTTTCATTAAAATTTTCCAAGCATTAACGATCATGTCACAATAAGGTTTAATCAACTAGATCATGATGATGAGACAAGTACCAGCATGAGCAATCACCTGCTACATCTGCTTCTGCACAGCCAGGATTTTCCCATCAAGCTAAACTCCAAACCCATCTTAAAAATCTAGACAAAATGGCACATAACTCCCATATTTTCCTTTGTGGAGATCTGAGTCAGTTGCACAAAATAGTGATCAGAATTCAACGAATGAAAACAAACTCTCTGATATTTTTTCTTTCTTCAAAGACAAGTACATACAGCACACTTTAGAAAGCAAAGCAGGAGATAAAGGCTCCTGTCCCACGTCCCTGCACAGCTCCCACTTCCCCAAGCCTTCCTCCCACTACGTACGTTTGAGGTTCAGCTGAGAGTATCTCCCTTCTGTCTGCACGGTCGCTCCACGCAGAACCAGCACACGCACAGCTCATCCCGTGGAGCATCCGCAGCGCCAGCATTTAAAGATCCACTGGGTGAGCCAGCCCTCCTCTGCTCCCAGCCTGCCAGCTCCAGCAGCATATCGAACCGCTGCACTAGCCCCCAGCAAACGCCCATCCCATTATTCAGCCTGACTGGCCCCACTGCCACTCTTACAAGTGCAAAAAGATGACGTTTTTAAGTATGGTTATTGTAAATAACGGACAGCTGGAGGAGCTCACTTCCCAGCCTGATGCTCACTCCCAGGGCTGAGCGTGCTCTTGCCCTATACCCACACCCCGGGTGGGCAGTGTGGGCAGCCAGCGATGGAGGGCACTGTCAGAGATTTCCCTCACAGTCACTGGCCCCAGTGGCCTCTTATGCTTTTGTTACCAGGAGCCTGTGTCTGTCTTCCCTTGACCACCCCCTTAAGTAGCCGGAAGTAGCACCCAGCCCCCCCTGCTGCCCCCCTTGTTCAAACCCAGCTCTGCTTCCTTCTTGCTGACCAGTAACTCCATCCCTGTGGCCCAGAGCCAAGCAGATGGGCACAGGTGTTCAGCCACACATTAAACACACAGCTGTATTTCTGCCAAGATGTTGAGCAACACGGACAGGGTATAAAGCATTGCTGCTACCCAGCAACTGACCCTGCATCGATTAAATTCCGTCTTCAAACATGTGGCTCAGCATTCAAGCATCAATACATTGCTCGCCATGGGGATGCTTGACTGACTGAAAATAAAGGAATGGCACGAAGCGTGGTATAGACATTTCTTACCTCACAGCACCTTGTTGGTGTCACTTCTGTAAAGCTGAGCTCTTCAGAAGCACTGAAACATGATGAAAATCACAGAGATGTGAAGGCATTCTCTTTGGATTTTTCATTCTCTTACAGGCTGCTTTGGCCAGAAGGGTAATATAAAAATAATTGCATTTCTGAATAGCTGTGATTATAAAAAATTAAAAATGCTCCCCTTCTCATTGGGAAGCAGGTATTCAGAGTTGCAGTCAGTGAGTTCACAGAGTTTCTTATTACTCATTACAGCCCTTATTTTGGGTATCTGCGTGAAGTGCAACAGGCACCTATGGCCCCAGGGCACAAGAAATAGCCAAATCTGAAACTGCCTTTTGATCTGTGCTGCTTAACCAAGGAGGAGAAAGAACTTCCCAATAACTATGAAAGCACGACTGGCCTTAGGTAGCTTTATAAATTTTCATTTTAGGGTTTTACTACTGCTAACACTAAGTATTCCCACAACAATGAGAAGAATTATTTCAAATAGCATAACTTCATACAATTCTAACATTTCTCATCTTGAATGCTTGTAGTAATCCTGGTCTTCAGCAGTCCAGTTTCCAAACAGGATACTTCCAAAGTAAACAGTGAATTGAGTGAAGAACTTCCATGTGCAATAAGAAAGTAATACTACCTTTAAAGGATTTAGAGATTACAATCAATGGTCAGAAACCTAGACAGAAATGTTCTGGCACCTGAAGAAAACAGTAATCAGTGTAAGTACATAATGTATGCTCACAGAGTTTAGGATATGTTACATGGCTTGTTTTAGTTTCTTTTCTGGTCTATATTCTGTCCATTTTGATTTAACCTGACACACTTGTATATAACACTTCCAACATTTAAAAGAAATATCAGTCCAACACAAAGAGTTTTGCACTCTCAGTTGCTAAAAAATATTGATGCCCAGAGCATATTTGTTCCATTCAATTCTCCTATTCTTGATAAATTTGCTTTGTAATAGTATGTACTTAAAATCACATAGCCTTTTCTTAATTTTTCTTTCTTTTTCAACTTACAGCGCTTCTAAATAGAATATTTTACCTCCTTGCTGCAGTCAATTCAAACCAAATTCAATCCAACTAAGTGTAGCACATCTCTGCATCTGAAAAAAACCCACAAACCTACAACTTCTTAACAGTTACCTCTTGGTGATAGCGAGGCATATGTTTGTCCACCTGTAAATTAGCCCAGATACCTATGATTTGACAGTTAAGAGCAAAGAAGCTCAGGCATTAGAGCTGGATGCTAAAGATAAACTTTAGTAACAACCACCATTAGTTCTTTTATTATTTGTTCTGAAGATGATGGAAATTCAGCTACAGACATAAAACTTTCAAGTATGACAATGTACACCTACAGACAATCTAGAGATGTTAAAGATTGCAGAGGAACTTCCTAAACTGGAGGCTGAGATTTCAAAATAAATTTTACTTAGGCATTTATTATCCTGAAGGCATGATTAATATGTTACAATGAAATGAACATCATGTCAGGACAGAAAGAATGTACTTCAGTGGAGGGAAACACACACACACACAGTGCCTATATAATATAGAATTATACATTATAATATAAAAGGCAAAAATATGGTTTGTCTTATGTAAATTTCTGGACATTAGCACTATATGTTGATTATTATTTCATCTTTCGTTCCCATTATTTGTTGAAGTACCATACTTCCATTTAACTACTTGACTTGGTGGTTAAGATGCCCAGTAAAAGCAAGAGGTCACTATAAGCTGCTGTCCTGTTCTCGTCTTTTGGCATTCTGATGCTTTATTTTTCAAGTTCACCTATTGACTTACTCTCTGTGATCTACTGGTCATGAACCAGTTTGAAAGCAAACTGTAGTTCTTGACATTGCTTTGTATACTCCGCACTCAAATCAATCAAATGGCACATATTTTAGAGACCTTAACAGCTACACATCTGTCTTTGTTCCTCCTTTGTTCATTAGATATCTCTATTGCCTTGTTGATGCGATCCATTTGATAACCCTTTTTGCCTTTACAATTACGTTGATACACTCTATGTTGATATTTGATGAATTATGATTTTTTTTGCTTATCTTGCAACCTTTCAGATGAAAAACTATATAATTTCATAAGTACTATATAGCGTCTTTGAGGTTTGGGAATCTACTTAGATTCATAGTTACTTAACAAAGGTATATTTTACCACTAATATTTTTTCAATATCTTTTAAAAAGAAGTGGTAAGCCCTCTCACATCCACAGGTGGATTTCCTTTGTTCTTACTTAAAGAAATAAGGAAGTGATGCTTTGTAAACTGATGAGAGACATGTGAAACGGTTCTAGTGACCCTTCTGGGAATGGCTGGCTCTGCTCATGCTGTTGTTCATTCTTATGTCTACAAGATGGAGCTGAAACTTCTCAGAGATCAGACTACTACACACAATACCTCTCAAAGCTGGACTTGAAAGTAACCCTTTTCGTATGAGAAATTCTAATTAAAGCTAAGATTTGGATGCCAAGGGAAAATTAAACGCCAAATAAAGCAAACTTTTCCAAGCTTCAAACTTGTTTAGACTGACAGGATTCTGACTGATAGTTTGAGTTGGCTCCATGAATTATGGCATTTAAGTGCAGCTAAACCTCAAGCTGGTGGTTTACTGGACTGCTGCCTCATACCTCTTTTCCATGCATCCACATCAGGATTAGTCTTTCTTCAAGAATTTCTATTTCAGCTGTTTGTAATTAATCCTTGGACATGGAGAAAAACAGTAAATCTATTGAGTACAAGACGACAAACTGGACTCACTAACCTCTGTGATCCAAATTTACATGCTTGAACTCAGCTAGAGTGAAAAGCATTTGAAGTTGAAATTGCCTTGGAATTAGTTCCAGAAGACAGAAAGACTGAAAAACAAGCAAAACAGGTCAGGTAAATAACTGCCTAACAAAGGTCAGAAAAATGTGAGGGCTGTTGATACCCGAGTGTAAAGAACTTATGATTGTAGTTCCACCTGGGGACTTGAAGAAACCATCCAAATAGAGAACAAAATGCAGGAAATATAAAAAAGCAGCATATAAAAAGAGGGGGGGGGAGAGGATAGAGTCATTCAGGGTAAATAATAACACTTCTTTGTATTTACATGATACCTTCCATCCCACGGGCTCCCACAGCACCTGGCAAATATAACAAACTGAGAGCCATTACCTACCATGTAACAAAATTATTTTATCTGTCTCTTATAGCATTCCCACTGAAACTAAGAGCAGCATGTTTAACAAGGTAGATCTACTATGATATACAACACAGTTAATTAAAGCTATACTGAGAATCAAATTATCAATAGCTGGAATGGATGCTGAAACCTGGATTGAGCAGCTGTTGGGAAGAGTATTTCTCTGGTTAGCAACCGTGTTGAAACCTTTATCTCAGATCTTGCAAGTCCTGCCATGCTCAGGGCAGGCATTCTCATGAGTGCTTCTCAGGGTAGCTGCCTCCATGCAAGGTACCTTCACAGCTTGTAGGCCCTCTCATGGCAAGGTCTTGTTGCTATATTCCCTGGACAGAGATGGACTGTACACATCCGGGCACAAAGGCAGGCCCAGCAGTTGATCCAGAGGCACCGTACGCTCTGAGACGTGTCTGCATCAAGATCATCTGTCTTTCACTGTGCACAGAAAATAGGCAACGTGAAGAGGTTCAAAGTCATTTCACAGAATAAATAAATAATCCAAAACCATCTCTAATTTTGTTGTTGGAACAAGAGGAAGGTATGTTGTCAAAAACCAAGAGATAATTTGCAATCATGTTCATTTCTGAATGGTGCAAGGACATGTTAAGAAACATGTTTTGATGAATATGACATGAGAAAAGAATTATATAACAATGAGCAAAACTGACTAATTCAGCAGTCTATGTTTGCTACGGGTTATTCTTCCACAGGTTTTAAACAGCTACAGATTGATTTGGGAATTCATCTTCGGACTGTTATAAGCTAGAGTGTAAACAATCAAAGTCATCCTACTGTGATTCTGACATCTCTGAGAAGTCAGACATTCTTCACACGACACCAGAAATACCTTAATTGCAAAGAAAAATGAAACAATCAGCATGGCCAGGCCATCTTCTCGTATTAAAGAACGAATGTTACAAGCTCACGTCTTGGAAAAGTTCTCAAGAAATCACATGGTTTAGACTCAGCCACAGATTAGAATATGTATCTCACTGTTGGCACAGAAGGTATGAAGAAGAAAACAACATGTTAGTGCTTGTCTAGGACACATCTGAAATACAGACCACGCAAACAGAAAAAGTGTAAAGAAGTACAAGCTTGACTCTTTTCTATCCCACTAACAAAGGGCACATGGCATTAGCCAATTGTGAAATTTAATTATACATTTTTCTTTTCTTCCTATTCTGCCTATGCCAAACCCATGGAAGCCACTACTTGCTGCCAATCAGGGAGAGAAACTGGAGGTAAATAAGGTAGTGGTCCCTGCTGGAACAGGGACTCCAGCACAACTTTTATTTCTTTCTTCCAACCTTCTTCCCCTTATCCCACAAGGTCTGATATCGTGTCTATCTCCTTATTCCGCCAGCAGAAATGGGTTATCAGGACTCAGACACAAATTTTCCTGCCAGCGTTATCATTTCCTAGAGTCCTCTCCAAGGAAAGAATAACAGGGCCAAAATCCACTCCCAATCTTTTGTTCTTCAGGTGAGGAAAAAGAATCTTCAGCCACATTTTATGGTCTTCACAGTCACTGAAGTCCCCAACTCCCAGGAGAGCAACATCAGCACCAGCCCGCAGTACCAATTTATACAGTAAAATGTTTCCAGCTTTTTGACAAAGCTGTAATATTTTCACTTTTAACTCATTTTGATTGAGAAACGTTTTATCATATCAGAACTCTCCACAGAAAAAATACATTTTGCTTTCTGACTAAATTCAATCTGGCCCAATTCAATCAAGAAGTTTTCTCCAACAACTTAGAGAAAAAAAGATTTTTTTAAAAAAAACTTAGAAGTTACAAATTTTGTTGTCAAAGTCATGGCAGTGACAGCACAGAGAGGTTTTTTTTTTTGTTGAACCATTATCTTCCACACTGAATTTTTCCATTTCTGGTCAAAGGTGACTTGTTTCTATAAACAGAAACAACAGAAACGTTTTCACACTTTAAATGCTTTAAAACAAAATTGTTTTGTGTAAAAAGCAGGCTTGGAGAATTTCATCCTCGAAGGTTAATGCATCAGAGTCCCGTATCGGTGCTGATAAGGGCTCTAGATAATGAGTTTAAAAAAAGAAATCCAGTCCTTTTATTGCTTTACTAATTCAAACATGGTTTCAGAAAGAGACGCATGCAATAAGGAAGTCCTTATATGTCTTCAATTTCAGCGTACTAGGGGAAGGAAGGATATACATGAATGTAATATAGCAATAATAGTTCTGTCCTTGAAGAGACAAAGGTACAGCTACTAATACCCAGAAGGAATACAGTTTTGACAACTGCTATACTACTGCTTGGACATCCCAGCCCAGAACACTTAGCAGAAAATGCTCTGCGCTGTTAAGCATCTGCTCCAGGGAATCCAGTACGCCAGCTAACACAACTACAACCACCCTAGAGACACAGTGAAACATCGGCCTTGCTCTGTGCAGTGTGCTTGTGAGTAATGGCCTGCCATGTTCTAAATACAGCACGTCGCAGGGTATGGTAATGAAAGAGCATCGAAAGTGACCTTCCTTAGCTATGCCTTGACAAATAGTATTTTACTGACCATACATCAACTCCAGCTCTGCAAGTCCTTCTTTTGTCACAGCCAATTCTCAAACTTACCAATGGGATCTAAAATCCAGATTCCCATTAAAATTAGCGGTGTAAGTAATAAATTTCAGAACTTCTCAAGATGTGTTGTGAAGCAAAATCAATAAATATATAACAACTTCTTCATCCATCTTAGATACAATATTTCTGCATTTTAAGTTGGTCTGCACATAACAATATCCTCAAATAAAGCTGGAAACAGAGTAAAATGGCAGTTAAATGATAAACTCAATTAAGACATTGCTTAGAGTCTTCAGTCTTGAATATCTTCAAGACTTAGTAGCAAATACAGACAACATTGTTGATTCTTACCTCAGAAAATGAAAGTAACAGTGTGCTGTAACTGAATTAGATGCATCGTAATGATTTTACCCTGAAGTGAGAAGAAATTTGGATTTCATCTCTGCTCTCAAAATAAGCCATCACTAATATCTTTGGGTGACAATTTGACAGACAAATTTGACAGGTTTTCACACCAAGTGCTTAAATTAAATGAAAGCAAACTCAGGATATCTCATCTTTCTTTCAACAGGATCTTCTGTGATTTTATCTTCATGAGATTCAATACTACTCAATTGGAAAAAGGAGAAAAGAAAAAAATAGTTTAGAATCACAGAATGATTTAAACCATCTAGCTCCAACAGCCCACCATGGGCAGGGGCATCTTGCACTCCATCAGGCTGCACAAAGCTGCATCCAGTCTGACCTCAAATGCTTCCAGGGATGAGGCAGTCATGTCTTCTCTGAGCAGCTAGCCTGTTCCAGGGCCTTACTGCTCTCACAGTCAGGAATTTCTTCCAACTGCCTAATCTAAGCCTAATGTCTTGCAGTTTAAGACCATTACACATTGTCCTATTGCTGCACTCTACAGATAAGGGTTCCCATATGCAAAAAGAAATTACATTTATATACACAGACTTGTGCATAAGCAGCATAAATCTCATGCTGTATCTACAGGATTATTGATAGAAAGTATATTCTGATTAGGCAGGAAAGCTCCATGCCTTTTTCTTCTTTTAGATAAATCTACCACCATATAAATGCACACTTCAACCATATTAGCATGGTTAATATGTAAATTCACTTTTTTTTTTCCCCCTCCAGAAGAGAAAAAAATAAGCATCTACTCAAAATCCTGTTCTCCCATTCACTATGCAGTTTCAGTTCTGTAATCTCTTCTGTGTCATGGTCTGGTTTTCATTTCCGAGTTTCTCTTGCAGTAATGCTACATGAGTTTCTGTAATCCCTGTTCCATCTGGTACAGAAGGCACTGGGGCGCACTTACCTTCATCAACAAAATAGGTATTACTGAAAATCCAGCACTTCAATAACAGAAAAAATGTAAGATAAAACAACTTCCCTATTAGAAAATATTTAAGATGAAACCTGCCTTCAGATGTTAAACAAGGAGCTGACAGAAGTTCAGTATCTTGCATGGTGTCTGTTCTTCGCAGAAATTTGTGAACCTAATGGTGCTCACGGTGTTATTCAAACCCAGAAGAAGAACAAAAAAACAGCTGGCTTCCTGATATGTTATCAGATTTTCAGAGTACACTCTCTTAATATTACTAGGGAGCAGCAAAAGCAATAAAGTGTACAAGCACCAAAACTGCCACTGGTTTGGCTGAGTTGCACATGGCTGCATTTCAGGCCTGACAGAGCAAACTGGTACAGGAACTATAAAAAAATGCAGATTATTAGCTTCAATTTAGAGGGGGAAGAACAGCACATAGAAATGGAAAGACTTGCTGAGTTTCTCAAAGAAGGATGGCACTCAGATGTCCGGGCTTACGCTACCAGCTGGTGTCCTCCTTCCCATTCCTACAAGCATAAGCAATAGCAGCTATTACAAGAGCTTCTTTCCTATGTTTCTCACGGAAACAGAAACACAAAAGGACACATCCCCTGAAAGGGAGATAATGTTTCACTTTCTCTATGAATAACTTATCAAACAAACTTGAAAAAAAATTTTTTTTTTTTCTTGATTACAGCAAATACAGGATAGCCAGCATGTGAAATCAGTGCTAGCTGACTTCAGGGAGAGATGCTCTTCCTCAACGCTCAGAACTGCAAAGGAGAGAGAAGCACATGAAATAAGATGTTAAAACAGAAGAATAAAAGGATATTTTTGTCGTGAGACACAGTCTCTTACAAAGGGCAACTTTAAGGACCATTTCAGGGTTTGTATATCTTCTAAATATTATATATATATTTTTAAATCACATGTTTATAAATAAAATTTTGGGTTAAGTTCTAAACTGGTCAGGTTGTATACCTAAAACTGTTGGGACTGCCTACTTTTGTGTGCATCTACACATTTTGATTAAAAAAATGTTTTAATTAAAAAAAAAAAAGCACTCCCTAATATAGCAAACAATTTTCATTGATGAAATTAAGTGCTCCTTTACTGGTTGCTTCTTCTGGCAACTCTGATTTCAAACTCTTCATCTGAGAGCTCAGCTCAGCAGAAGGCAGGTGTACAGAAGACATCATGTTAGCTTGCAAAATACACTTCGCTACAATTAAATTCAAGAAATGTGGCTAGACAGGATAACATTGGTGTAGTAGTTCTCTTATTTGTTTTGAGCTTTTCCCGAATCTTCCACATATTCTTCTTCTCTTACTCCCAAATGATAAACAAAAAACAAACAACTCTCCACTCCCCACCTCCACCCTGCCAAAAAAAAAAAATTTCCTTAGCCAAGGTATAATTTGGCAGCAAGATCTTTGAGGCTGATATAGTTTAGCAACAGTTCTGCTTCTACCCAAAATTTCATTTAGATGCAAGAAAAAAAAGTTAAAAATGAGTAGAGCAATGAAAAATCAAAAATTTGTAGATGGAGTAGAGCCAGTTCTCCCTTGCCTGCTCCATCAGTCAGAAGGGTGTATCATCAGCATTCCAGGATGGACTGGAATTATTCATTTTTATAACTGGAATAAAAGAAGAATTTAGCATAAATGCCACAGGAACCACAGCTGCCAGCACATAATGCAGATTGCTTAGGCAGACAGCACAGGTTTGCAGGTTCTTGGGTACATTCAACGTTGTAGTACTTGACTACTCCATTAACTTCATAATTGCATCTTTGTCAAAAAACAACAGTCAAAGAAACAGATAAAAACCTTCAAACAACATCATAGCAATGGCATAGCATTATGTGCCAAGGAGGAAAAAATTCCAGACCTCAGCAGGCTAGATAAGCCATGACTTTTTAGTTGTTACTAAAACAAACAAATGAAACCTAAATTAACTAAAAGGTCCCTACACCCATCTCAATCCAGTTAAATCAAATAATGGTAAATTGGGATTTGGTGCAAGATACAGGAGAAACGCTAAACCTCTGTTCGACAAATTCAGTATTGTTTTTTCTCCTGTCAGTTTTTCCTGTAGCTGTCAAGACCAGAGTAACAAATCACTCTTCTGTTTACCTCATGGAATCAAGATCTACTGTTCTGTCACAACCTTCAGTCAGGCTCTCCTGTAAGTTTTAGGGAAGTGAGAACAGAGGTAGGTCAACAGCACTGATCTTCACACCTGTGTTCAAAACACAACCTTAATCTTCTATGCACATTGCTGATGAGAAATATTTTTGGACAGAAATCACTGTTAGCTCTTACTTCAAGAGTATTTGTCCTTTTTTTCTATCTTTTTCTCTCAGCTCACTTTTTTTTCACACCTAGACCAGCAAACATTTCTCCCGTCCATTACTAATGAGATCCGCTCAAATTCTGTTTCATACAGAAAGTGCAGAGGGAGGAGGGTTTGGGTGAGCTGGCACTACAGAAGAAAAGGAATAGGTTAGGCTAAAAAAAATGGCTGTGCTAATCTTGCCTCTTCCTCCAAGTTTTCTCTTTCTTATCTTGCACGGCTTACATCTTTGTACTTTTTCCTCAGTTAAACATCTTTCTTAGAAGTCTGCCAAAATTCTGCAGCTGTGCCATATCTAAACTAGATTTTGGACCATAGAAAGCTGAATTCTTTGGAGGAGAGTCACAGCTCCTCAAAACATAGCTAGAAAGAACTGAATCATCAGCGCTACCAGAAGGCCAAGCCTTTAAAGAACTAGACAGAGAAAGGCTCTATAATAGAAAAAGCAAAGAAAGAAGTGAAAAAAGTAGATAAATGATCAGCTGCACTGGAGATCCAAAGAGAGAAAAGAATGTAGTTACAGAAGAACACTCATAAGGAAAAAATGTAGAATGCAAAGCAATTTGTGTGACTACAGTAAAGCAACTGAGGTGAGCAGTGGTGTGGAGAAGAACCTGAAGGATAGGAGAGAAAATGATCAAACAAAAGTAGGAGAATACTTCTCAAATTTGGAATGTAACCTCTTTGTATATCTTTTATTGCTACTGTTCAAAGAGCAACTGCCTCTGACATGAATCTGCCAAAAGGCTTTTATTTAGAGTTTTATATGTATTTCTTTTATAAGGCCCTATATCTCCCTCATACCTGTGAACATCAGCCCTTGAAATATTCCAATATGTCTGTAAGCTCTATTTTTTTGTTGGCCAAATGGTACTTAACCACACTGATGATAGCTGAAGATATAGTCTGGTGTGATCAAAACTCTGTAAGCAACCAAAAAATTTGAGTGATGAGTGACAATTGTCAGGATTTGCTAAAAGGAGAGTTGACCAGAACATTTCAGGCTCTCTAGTTCCCAGCAACAACATATGGTGATGAAATGTGTTCTTGCATTGGCATCCTGCTAATCCTGGCTGGGTTCTGCACCTGTGATTGGAATGCCTCTCAGGAAACAGAGGGTCAGTAATGTCTCACAGCATCACCAGGTTCTACTGTGTGATTAATGTGAGCTGCTCACACGTTCACACGTTGGCTTTTTTTTTTTTTTTTTTTTTTTTAAACCACATATCCAGGTCTCCTTTTTAATAGATATTCACGCACCATAGCCTGCAGGACACGGTCTTACTGCAGGTCCTTTTAATTCTGCTTCCACTCTCTGCTCTTGGCTGCAGCCTGTGTTTCGTTCCCTCCACAGAAGCAATTCCTACCAGAAACACAAGGTCAGAAAAAGCTGTTCTGGAGACTACTGAATGAGTTCCAACAGTCCTCACCCAGGAAGGTTCAGCCTCCCAGTGACCAGAAATCTTATTCCAGTGCTGCGTGCCTGCTGGGAGATGTTGCACACTACAGAAAAGTATTGGTGAGTCCCTAAAGCTTCTTTTCCACAGTGTGGGAAATACATGCCCTGGAGCCCAAGGAGCTTAACCCATGAGTCACCTGGCTTGTCTTTGGAGAAAAGAATAAAAGAAAAAGCATCAAGTTTATTCATCAAAGTCAAAGTTTATACTTGGACTTATAGAGTATGAAAGAAAGCTAGAAAAGAAAAACATAGACATCACACTATTTATAGAGAACCTAATTCCAGTCTGTCCTTCCAGCTTGAACAGGGATTCTCTGAGACATATCTTGGACAAGGAAAACAGGCTGATCCACATCCTATCTCCAGCATTTATCTTGCCTGCCAGAAATGATCTTAGGCTTTGTCCACCCTCAGAGGCAAGACAGAAGCCTGGAGACCCATTTTGCTCCCAGGCACTGTATCTCAGAGCTAACGTCCCAGTACAACAGGCATGTGGATCCAAACACCTCTGGGATATGTTACCTGAGATGCAGCTGCATCTTCTCCCTGCTTTTTGTTTCAATTACTTTTGAGTGCCTTCAAATGCACTTCAGACCTCCCAGATCCTCTTTTGGTTTAACAGCAACATGGCATGGCATCAAGCAAAGCAACTGCAATTTAACCCTTGTGCCAACTTGTTTTTATTTCATTTAAGTAGTCTTCTTGAAGGCTTGATATCGTGAAGAACATTATAGCACTTTACAAACTATACATCAATCAAAGGATTAACTACATAAACATTTTGTTAAATTTGCTGTCACTATTTCACCATTCACCAACTATAACTTCTTCTTTTATTGCTAATACTAATTATTAGTCTTGACAGATTTGCCCCATAAAGTGTTTTCTACAGTCCCTACACAAGCATTTCCTCACCTTTTTGTATCCATGTGTCTTCGTGGCACACATGGATAATTTCTTGCTTTCTCCACAGGGTTTCTAAATCCTTCTATCTGATCCCCCAGCAGCTCTACCTCCATCTAATTGAAAAGGTCTCAGCTGGAGAGGAAAGAAACACATGAGTTGAAAAACCATGAATTGCCTCTGGATATAACATTTCCTAGTGATGTCATGCATCTAATAAAAAGGCTGTAGGCAGAACTGAAAGGAGCTTTTAAAGGCAAAGAAGAGGAGATGATAAAGGCAATGCCTACCTTCCTTTGGTGGAACAATTACAGCCATAATTCCCTGGTTTAACATTTGGCTTGCTAGAAGAGTAAGGTACTACAGTGCCTATTCTGAAAATACGGGATTAGCTTTTCAGCTTTCAAAATTCATTTTCATGATTATAAAGTCTTTTTATTCACAAGTGATACTTATCAACTGGAGTTCCAGAAAACTAATAGTTCTATCCTTACAGATGCTGCTACAAAAACAGCTCCAGAAAAATAAATTGTCTTCAAGATATCAGAGTTATCAGAAGTAGGCAACCTTAGCCCAGTGTGTAGGTTTAGTTTCGTACAATGTTTTGCCTTGTGTGCTCATACTTACGAACAAATTTATTAAGTAATGGAGGTTTAAAGAAGCACCGATGAGTCTTCCTTCACAGGTTTTGAGAAGAGGAAAGTTGACAGCTATAGAAAAGTGTAAAACCAGAATTTCTGGATGTGAGAACCGTGTCTTTCATATTATATGGAAAGCAAAATATTCACACAAAGAAATCAACAGTTCCTGGTTATGAGTTTACTACGTAGATTTATTTTTTTATATCATTTTTAAGAACAAAGTTCATTTTGTTAAAGAGCAAGAAAGTGTCTGTCCCTGTATATTTTCAATATTAGTGCTACAAAAACTGGTTGGATCTTTGGAGTGTTACCACTGTATTAGGCCTCTACTTCCTGAAACATGCTAGCATATATTATCTGACAGATTTACATGACACTTTAAGCTCTCAGGATTCTTGCTTAGTGTACAAAACAAGGAAAGTCTGTTAATAAAGCTAATGCTGTGCTAGTTGTAAAGACAAGCATAAAAAGGCATTATGTTCTTAAAATGGCATAATACTCACCTGCTAATTTGTGTTCACCCATAGCTCAAAATGTGACAACAAAGCAGCATAACTTATTTGAACAGAATGGATCTGTGATGACCTCACCATGACTGGCTATCAGTAATGGCCAACTTGTTCTGTGAAAAGCAGAGAGAAAATGAGTTACAGAGACAGCACTTGCTTCTCCGAGTGCAAAGTGTCTGCCGAATTATGCTGCTTAAAATAATGCTACTACTTGGGAGGGACTATCTGGGAGTAGATGAGCTCTAAGAGTCCTTTCCAACTCCAATGATTCTGTTTGCAAAAGACTTGACACCTTACATATCACAGGGTCTGTGCCCATTGGAACCATAACTAAGATGGCAGGTATCCTAGCATAGCAATTGGACTGCTGCAACCAAGAGAATATGTATGTATCCAAGCATTAATGGCATGTTCTTGTCCACGAATGGGCAAATCTTCAGATGCAAATGAAGGATAAACTGGATCTAAGTTTATTCTACCTAAAAGCATATTAATGTGTTGGAAATTCTTTAAATTAATTTTTGCACCCATACTTGATTGGGTAAATATTTTTTTTCCTCAAAATTCTCTGTTTAACAACTTTCTTAGAGCTGTCTTCCAAAGTATACTCACTTAAGTTTTCAGTATTTAATCTGTAATTATTTTTCTCCATTTCCTAACCTGACTAGACATTTAAAACACCTCATACTGCTTCTTAGCTATAAATTTTAAAGCCAATAATGCCACAAAGAAAAGCAATGTGGTATTGTGGAGAAGCATTAATAATATTCAATATTCAAAGCTTTGCTAAAAAGATTTCAAAAAAAGGACTAAATACATCTTAAATAAGAGCTTTTTTCTGGGGTTATTTAAAATAAAAATTCATTTTCAGCTATACTTTTTTTCCAGGAAAAGAGGTTATACTGAAAAAGATCTACATTAATACAGATACATTAAAAAAATCTATCACTTCAACACGGCTTGTGCACAAATCAATGTATTTCATTTTGCTGAATAGACCCTCATTATTTAGTTTTTTGGCAGTTAAAAAAAAAAAAAAAAAAGGAGATAGGAGACAACCACTCCCTATTGATATCCACCCTCATCCAAGTAAAACATTACCAGTTTCTCACTGCCTAAACTGCTTGGTGTGTGGGAGTTGCACAAGCAGGTGATTCATGAGAAAGTTATTTTAGTAAACATCTAAAAAACGTATTTTTAAAAGAAGACTCCTTTTCCCCTCGCCTACCCCTCTGATGCATTCACAGAAAACCTGGATAAATGTAACTGAAGTTACAAAGTGCTTCGAGGTATTTGGAGCTAGATTATTTTTGAGGTCCCTTCCAACCCAAGACATTCTATGATCCGTCTATGGTTTCAGTAATTCAAATCAATTTATGAATGCACTTTATCAACTTTGACACATTAATATATCCTGCTGAGATAGAATATATTTCTATGTAAATTATTGATTTTTGAGGACTCTTATTCCTAAACAGAAAAAAATTTGAAATATGAGAAAGTCATATCCGCAAAGCTCTGCATTCAAATACCAGACTGTATCGTGCAAGTTAATTCCAAATCCTATTAACTCTCACAATAGCCCCTTCAGTCTGAGAGATTTTGGCTGTGTGCATCAGGTGGGTATAATTACTGTTCTTCTAGAAAATCTCTTATTAACACTTTCTTCTTATGCTTCAAGGTAAAGAACATTTCTCCATCCAGGCTACTACTCAGCTATATAACTGCAATTTCCTGGAGAAGAGATTTTTGTATATTGTTCTATACATCCAAGAAACACTTTAATTTCTCAATTACATCCTGAATGTGCAAACATAAGGGGCACTAGATGGATGCAAAATAATGACCACAAAGTAAAGAAGAAACCTTGTCATCTCAAAAACAAAAAAAAACAAAACAAAAAACCCATGCCCTAGAACAAAAACACTTGAGGAGATGGACATCTTGAATTCCTTTGTCTCTACTGTGCTTCAAAATGATCTAAAACCTAAAGAAATTTGAGAGTTTACTGATGCCTACTGCCCTCTTATGCATTAGTGCCCAGTTTGTTTTTTCCATTGTATTTCCCTGTTTGTACAAAGTACTCTGATGAGTGTACCATAAGGATGCAATGAATCCTGCATTTCAACTCGAAGGTCATATTTCTGTAAGCAAAATTTAGAGCCCCTATTGAAGGATTTTTGCAGCCTCATCTTTATCTCCATGATATAAATCAGCTGTGTCAGTACTGCACAGAAAATCCTATGACTGAGCTGTTGCTAGAGTATTACCAAGTAAAACCTGTCAATGGTATCTACAACAGCTAAACTAAATCTATTGACTATTCGGAAGCATCTGCTGGGCTCTAAAAAGCAGAAAATGACATAGATCTTAATCAGATCAGACACCAGCTTCTCTCAACTCTATCTCAAAGTCTATCTGATTTCATGCTTCATTATAAAATCAATTAATTGTTTCATTGCCTAGTCATTCTATGTATTGTTTATAACACTATGTGCTGATATTCTAAAAGATCATAGGCAGTCAAGATATTTTGTCTGGGAACCCCAAAGGACATGTATGGAAAACAGCATTATTTTTAAAAGACCATACACATGAAACTATGCTACGAATGACTTCCCCTGATCATTCAAAGTGACAGAATCAATTGTACCAGCCGCAGGGCATTTCCTGCGTGTCTAAAAGCTCTGCTTTCATAGGGGGATCTTGGCCTCTTTTACAAGGGGAGAGGTGTCATTCACAAATCCATCCCCAGTGCCACCTTTTCCAAGAAATGCACTCACACTTCTCGGCAGAAGAGCTCAGCCTCCTCAGAGCTGAGAACCAAAGCATCTTCAGTGCAGTGAGTCATTTGCTACGCTGAAATCTAGCACAAAACACACAGTTAATTAGTACAGATAAAATAACTAGTGACTACAACACGCCAGATGTGGAATACTTAAGCTACAAAATTTTGTCGCTTTACAGTAATTATTTCACTTTCCAGGCAACTTAGAAAATTTGAGTGAATGTTTATGGAAAACTGGATCATTCACTCAACTATGAGTTTCCAAATGAAGTTTATTTTAAGGAAGTTATGTATCGTTTATTCTATCAAGCTTTTCATTTACATCTAGACTCAGCAAAGCACTTAGACATGACGCGTTTGAGCTCAAGATGTACTTTCACAAATATATAACTAGAAACATCAATTTCAGACAAACAGAACTAACATTATCAAGAACGGAAAGAATTTGTAAAGATTAAGCCCTGCAAAAAACGTGCATATATCTTTTCTACTACAGACAGTCATGATTGGCTGAAAACATTTACTTCTATTTCATCCTAAGTTTTATTCCAGTTGCCATGCACGTGTTCCAAAGAGCACTCAGCCTTAGCTTACCTGAATAAGTACTTCTATAACAAGTATTTGATTTTTACCTTGAGTTGAGTTTTACAGTGTAGATCTACCCACTATTCTTTAAGCTTATTCACTGATGATCTGCTGTGCTCTCTTCCTTTGTGATTTACAAATACTCTTCAAAAAGGACACAAAGATGGTACTTCAACACTCTCTAGCTTTAAATTATCAATAATTTACATAGCCCTGTCTCATGGTTCTTCTGAAATCATTCCTCATTCATACAGAAACTGTAATCAGAGCTGTTCTTCATCCAGTGGAGTATCTTGCTCTTGACAACTACTAACTCTCTCATTAGTTAAGTGATTTAGATCTCCTCTCATATTTTAGGTCTTCCTTTGTCTTTCACATAGAAGCAGCTGAAGTTCACAGTGTTCCACATCCCCCACTCTAGGTCTGTGTCTGCTGGTTATGGTTTTATTTCTATCCATTCCAGGAAAGTGACAATCACACAAATCTTATATTTCTTGAAGCTTGTTCACTGCTGCTCTGTCCTGTCCCACACTAAAACCTCCATTTATTACACTGATTTAGTACTGGGAAATGGCCTTAATCAAACTTTTCAAACTAACAAAAACCTAAAGCTCATGAGTTGGGATCACGTGAGAAAGACAATGTCCTGTTGCCAATAGGCCCCTGTGGGTGGGATGAGAACATTGCAATTCTTGATTAATGCTTGAGAATCTGCCTTCAAAAGACGTGCTCACTTCTATGAGGAAACTCACTCATAGCTTCAATTTCTGCCCTGTACAGGACATCGCACATTTGGCATGTTGGGTAGAGCCCTACCCAACCCATGGGCTCCAAGAGTGGGAGGACAGCAAAATTTCCCTTCCTCAAATAAAGCAAATGTCAAATGGAATGTTTTAGAAAATGGAGTCTAAAGAAAAAAGTCTCATTCTGAACACCTGACACTAAATAATTGCATCCATCAAGTCTTCAGCTTCTGAAAGATGGAAGCTATTACTCTTCTGGAGAGCATGTGTGTTACAAGTAAGCACGTGGTCTTTCCAAATTACTGGTGGTTTCCATGGACTTGGTGAAGAATTTCATCACATTATATTTAAAATTTGAGAGGCTAGGAGACATTTGTATTTAAATACTGATTTCCAATATTTCTCTGAGGAACAGATGTGATACAACTGGATTGCCTTTTCATTGAATTTGTAAAAATTTGGTAACTACTTATTCTGGGAAATCTACTTACAACAGTACTACAGTAAACTTTCGTGTGTTTAGTTGATTGCATACAGTACTCATTATCTGAGAACTACATTTACTCACATATCTCATCCACAAAAGCACAAAACTTTGTTTCCAGTCTTCTGCTTTCACTATTTTAGAATTTATGGAGAATTTGAGGCTTGCTATATAACATCCCCATCATGTGCCCAGCCATACATTTAACAATTTCAAAAGCAAAGACATGACCACTTCCAAAGGGACTGCTCCCTCCCTTCAGGGAAAGTGGAAAAATAGCTGTGAATCATAATGCCAGTGGATTTGACATTCGTGATTTGTCCTTTCGACTCAGTTTATTAAAAACGAACATCACCATTTGGCCACTGCAGGGATGCCACTTAGGAGTAAGTGGTTCTAAGTATAACTTAAACAACAACAGGCTCAGTTGCTCTCAAGTCACTGCTGCACAGGATTCAAAAGCCCGGCTTAGTGATTAGAGTACTATCAAGTACTACAAAAAATTTCCACAACTCCTTCCTGGAATAAGTCCTAAATGTACATAACATGTTTAGCTAGTAAAGGTTTTCCCAAGGATTTGCGCAAGTTCACTAATAGTCTTAGAATCTCACTTCTAGGGGAAATTGAACCAGATGTTCTCAAGTGGTGACTTTAAATAGTGTAACTTTAACACGGTAATCTGTTTAGTACTGATGCTACAATAGTCCTGCTACATTCTTGCACACATAACATCAATTTTTGCATCATCTGCAGTTCTCATTGGGCTACAAATAACTGCAAATAGTGCCTATTGATTAGCCCCTCATTCATGGATAGTGTGAAAATATGAGGTCAAAGATAGCTTCAGCAATGGAACAAACATGTCATCTGCAGCATTAGGGGTTGACTGAAGTGTTTGCAACCAAAGTCATACAAAGGGCGAATCTTTCCAGCATCTCGTTATTCTAAGAGAGAATCCTTGCATTGCCTGTGATGGGGTTTGGTTCAATTTTCTATGTAAATTTACTAAGACATATGTAAAATAAACCTTGTGAGGAAGTATAAACTGTGCTAAACTTGAAGGTGTTTGCCAGCAATTATTTTCCCCTCTGAAGAATGTACATACATGTTACACCTGACCACTGAGCAACTAAGCATAATTTTGTAGGTGACAAAACTCTTCCTTTCATGTGCGCATACAGCCACTCCCAGATCATCTGTTTCACACTAGGACACTTCCCTGGGTCTCAGGCAGAACCCTTGAAGCTTTTAACCTCTCGTAGTCTAGGAAAAAGCCTTTATGCTGTGAATTTGATCAGAAGGTAACTGATTCATTTCAGACTGGAAAGAGAAATGACACTGTTCAGATTCTACTGGGGATAGAAACCTCCTCAGACAACTGAGGAAAGAGGGATCCTTACCTCTAGATGGTTTTTTTTTTTTTTTTTTGTTTTTTTTTATTTTTTTTTTTTTTTTTTACCAA
>JAOWBP010002392.1:26546976-26566536 GCA_028571105.1 Tragopan temminckii | reverse complement strand
CACCCAGGTCCCTCTCCGCAGAGCTCCTCTCCAGCAGGTCGTCCCCCAACCTGTACCGGTGCATGCGATTATTCCTCTCCACTCCCTTACGGCAGTGAGGAATGACATGGTTTGTTCTGTCTTAATGTTATTGTTTCTTTATTAACTTTTTTTCCCTTTTCTCTGCAGATATTTTCCTACCTACACCAGATGGCTTACTAGTAAACCTCCATGAAAGCAAAGAGGTATGGTCACTCAAAATTAGCTCATCACAGTTAAGCAGTTGAATATTCAAAATAAAATTTCCTTTTAAAGTTTGAATTCAAGACTATCTGCATGATGTGTAAATGTAATGTTACTTTCTAGTTATAAAAAATATTACATGTTATTTGGCATGTCATTTTTTAAAGTTAGAATTTTGTTTTCCCCTATCAAAGCTAAGCTATTTGATATTAATTGTTATGGCAATACAGCTTTTTAGAAATAGCAGAAAATCCGAAGCTTGTGAATCTCATAAACAGCTTTTAATCTGTTTTGCAGTTAATAAAAGATCTGCTGAATGCATTACCAAATATGTTCACTAATACAAGAGAAACGCACAGCGCCTTGGGCTCTGCTCTTCAGGCTGCATTTAAGCTGATGTCTCCAACAGGAGGTCGGATATCTGTTTTTCAAACTCAGTTACCATCTTTGGGTGCAGGGCTTTTGCATTCCAGAGAAGATCCCAATCAACGGTCAAGCACAAAGGTATGAAAAATTAGGTATACATCCCAGGAGTCTAGTGACTGGACGTGTCTCTCTGACTTGCATAGCTTGCAGATCATTATTGCAATTCACTATATTTTAAATGCGCAAGTGTTAACGAATGTGTATGGTCACTAATTTAAGCATACATTTGTGGTATTGCGCATGAACTGTTCTTTGGGCCTTTGGCCTATGACTTTTCTTGACAAGGAAAAGAAACTGTGTTTATCTTCTCACTCCATTTATCATCAGCTTGGGCTTTGAGTATACGTAACAGGAATGTATTGACCTGTACACTTCAAACGTGATTTCTTACTGTATTTACAAGGCCAACAACAATATCTACTAGTATATGTTTAATTATATTAACTTTTATTTGCATGAGTGTGTAAACTTCTCTAAAAGGATTATAACTGCTTATAAACATGAACTGAAGTAACATACAACATAAAATTTTATTTTGAAATGCCTGTAAAGAATTGCTTACAGGTAACTTTTGGTATTGAACAGTACGTCTGTTGTTTCTTAAGGTCTTAAGAGAGCACAATCAGTGTTCTAATTCTTTCCTGTGTAATTTTTCACCAAAGGTGGTCCAGCATCTTGGTCCAGCGACAGATTTCTATAAAAAGTTGGCATTGGACTGCTCGGGCCAGCAGACTGCTGTGGATTTATTTCTCTTAAGTTCACAGTATTCTGATCTAGCTTCCCTTGGTAAGGAGTACCTAACATATGTATTTATTCCTTCCATAGTGTTTGTCTTAGCGCAGGTTACTTCAGGAATTCTTTAATTGTGTCACTCATTTTGCACTTCTGTAAACGCAGCTAATGCTGCGGAGGCGTTGACTTTGAAGTTGATATCAGTAAAGAAAAGGAGTATTGGATTAGTGTCATCAAAGACGATTTATTCTGAGATCTCAGGTTTAAACTAGAAAGTACTCTTCTACTCAAAAATAGAAAGCAGTCTGATGGCTGGAAGTGAATGAAGTTTAATCAGAGGGGACAACTGTGAGCTGTTCTCACCTTTCAGTATTAAGCCTAAATTTGTCTGTGCACACCTTTGATAGTGCAGACAACCAACATTTGTAAGTGCACTCCTGTCTTAGCTGCTGAAGGTGGTTTGGGATGTTGAAGTAAATGGTCACTGCGTGTTGAAGTGACTTAATGTTACTGTCTTCAGTGAACTGAGTCACAGACAGTTCTTGTTGTACAGATGTAGTTCACATCAGGAAAAAGGACAATATGTGTAGATGTGGCTTGCAGAACGTTGTATGCAATTTTTATGTCATGGTTTACCTCTTAACCACATATTTTTGTCCTTCACAGCTTGCATGTCCAAGTACTCTGCAGGATGCATCTATTATTACCCATCTTTCCACCATAGCCATAATCCTGCTCAGGCTGAAAAGCTGCAGAAAGACCTTAAAAGATACCTTACCAGGAAGATAGGATTTGAGGCAGTTATGCGCATAAGATGTACAAAAGGTATATTATAATACTGTTACATGTGAGAAAGTTGGTGTAAACATTTGAACTGTTACTTTGAACATGCTTATCTTTCACTGAAGAATAAGATATTTGCAACTTCAACAGCAGTTGTTACATTAGCATTTTCCATTTGGATAACAGGGTTTTTTTGTTGGTTTTTTTTTCTTTGTTTAGCTAAGATTGTACCATTTCAGTTTCAACTTAGTTGAAATGCATAGTGTAAGAGCAGTAGTCAGTTTGGAGTGTCAGAATTGAACACGAAATCTACAGGATCACTCTGAAATGTCTAATGATTCGTGTAATAATTGATTCTGCTTAATATTTGGGGTAAATATTTTTAGTATATATTTCCATATTTTTAAAGATTGAGTACTATGGGCTTTAAACATTTACCAGAATTTTTCACACTGTTAACCGTACGTTCTGAATTATTTGGTCTACTTGTAGGTCTTTCAATACACACTTTTCATGGGAACTTTTTTGTCCGATCTACTGACTTGCTGTCTCTTGCCAATGTCAATCCTGATGCTGGGTTTGCAGTACAAATGTCCATTGAGGAGAGTCTGACTGACACATCTTTAGCTTGTTTTCAAACAGCTCTTTTGTACACTTCCAGCAAAGGTAAAGAGATTCAAATGAATTGGCCACTGTTTGTGCTTGTTTTGTTTTTACTATGATGTTTTTATAGCTAGTTGCATAGTTCTTTGTTTATCTTCGTAGCCTAGGGGAACCTTGTCCAAATTAGGGAGCCTGCTTGGCAGTTAGTCACATTCATTAAATCTTCACAAGCACTATTTTGCTGGAGATTGGTAGTTTATCTACATTTTACATAAAGTAATCTTGCTGAACAACTTCATTTAAAAGGCATACTACTGTTTTAAGCAGTAACGTGTTTGACATTTCATGTGGAATCAGAGCTAGGGGGGTGATGGACTTGAGCCAGTTTGTAGTATTTTGAGTGGGCATAAAGAACAGCAGCCACTTCCACATCTTCTGTTGTGGAAGATGTCTTTCCAGAATTTTGGAGTGGAAAGCTATGTACTTAGTCTGTAGGATTAAAACACGGTTTACTGCTTTGTTATGAACCTGTATTGTCTCATAAGTTGAATACGTTAGAGCATTTCTGAATTAAAGGCAGGGATAGGAGATGATGATACAGCTGACTAGTGTTTTTGGTTTTTTTTTTTTACGAAGAGCTTATATCTTGGATGAGAGGGGCTCTCCCGTTGTATATCATCTGCTGCCAATAGATACTTTGTGATGATTCCTTCCTTTTTTTTTTGTAGGTGAACGTCGAATTCGAGTGCACACACTTTGCTTGCCTGTAGTAAATTCACTGACTGATGTGTATGCAGGAGCTGATGTGCAGGCAGTTGTATGCCTCTTAGCAAACATGGGTGAGTACAGGCCAGAAAGATTAAAATATCTTTTCTCATGTTCTCTTTAAACGAAGTAGTGACTGAAGCCTGGCTATTCCTTTTCCGGTTGGTTTTCCTTTGCTTAAAAAAGTAAGGAGCAAGATTGAGAGTATTTTTGACATTCTCTTCTCTATGTTAGTTTCCTGGCAGTGCTGGGTTGAGGAGCCTTGCTTATCCCCTACTTGCTGGTCACAAGTTGCTGTTTCGTAGGGTGATCTCTGCCATTGAATGCGTATGGCTCTGTGTAGGATTCTAGTGTATGGCAAATAAATTAGAAAAAAATGAGTAGTACTTCCATATGTTCTCATAAGGGTGCATTCAGTCCAGCAGGTGGCTTCCTCCAACCAGAAGATTTGTAGTCCGTTCTTAGCAGGGAAAAGATGAAGCTTAAGTTGCCCTATCCATTATGCCATTGAAGTGATGGGAGAAAATGCATCTGTATACCACAGATTAAACATGTTATTAGAACTTCTCAAGAATGGGAATGAGAAAGTACAGACCAGCATGGTGCTTTTTTTTTTTTTTTTTCCTTTGAGCATCATGAAAGGGAGTTTCTCTACGGAAAATGGAACAAATAAATTAAACTCTTAGTAACTTCTTTTATCCTTCTATCCAACAGCTGTGGATCGCTCAGTTTCATCTAGTCTTCCAGATGCAAGAGATGCCTTAGTTAATGCTGTGGTAGACTCTTTGTCAGCATATATGTCAACTGCCTCAAACCTGCAGCAGTCTATGCTGATAGCACCAAATTCCCTCAAGTTGTTTCCACTCTATGTTTTGGCTCTTCTCAAACAGGTGTGTATAAGCTAGAGCTATTGATGTTTGATTCACGGTTCAGTTTGAGTAATTTTTCACCTAGATCAAGCAATGTCTGTCTTATGCTATAATTATCCAAAACTATGTATATAGTTTAATTATATATATAAATTTAATTGAACTTGCAGGATTAAAACAAAAATTAGCTTACTTTAAATATTAGTGCTGGAACAGGTTTTTGTTTTAATTGAATTTGTAGTTTATTTATTTATTACTATGTGTATATATAGTATATTAAAAAATATATAGTAACAGTAATTTTCACGTTCTTGGCAGCTAATTAATGGTGCCCAAAGGGATTGTTGTAAGCCATTGACTGGTAATTCATTTTATTTTATGAAGAAGAAAACCAATAGTTTTCAGTGCATATTCATTGTACTTTCAGGTACTAAGAAGAAAAATTAGTTAAGAGGAAAAAGGGAATATTTTAAAGTTGTTGTAAAAAGAGTTACTGCTTTTTATTTTTTTTTTTAAAGACGTATCTTCATTTTTTTTGTTGCAAAACTCATTACTTGCATATAATGAGAGCTTACCACAGGGTTTTATGTTCAATAATTCTCTTAGCTTTAAGAGTGTTGTTTGATAGTTGAGTGTTCTTTCTTACTACAAACAAAGCGTTATGTAAGTTCAGTTGGAAATCTTATTGAAATCATTTTCTCTTTGATGTAGTGATGACTTTAGTGACAAATATACTGATTAGGACTTTTTAGCCATTTACATAAGTGAGAATGGGGAAAAAAATAACGATTTAATATCAGGAGAATCCAAGTAAAGGACAGATTAGAAGTAAAAGGGGCTGTGGAAATAATTAGTTTAGTGCAGTTTTAGAATTATCTCCATTAACAATAATAAAAAAGCCTGAAATAAAGGAAAGCTGAAACTGGAAGAAAAAAAATGACTGGCATGCGTAGCTTCAATAGAGAAGTGAATTTGTGTTTTGATTATAGAAATATTGTTCTCCTTTCAGTCAGGCGCTTTCTCCGTTGTGTTGTTTCTCACAGCAGTAGTTTACCAGTTGTTTCTAAAAAAAGAGCTGAAATGTTAATAGTAAGGAGAGTTATAAAATAAAAGTTATCCTATGATTACCTAGTTTATGCTACAAAATATGGAAGTATATTTCCATCCTAGAGCTTTTCCTTAACGTTTTATTTTTACTAATATAAAAACAGATTTAATCTTATCCTTGCAAGTATCGTTTTCAAACTCTACTGGGTTCTTACCTTCCTGTGGTCATTGTGTCAGTGACTTTCACAGGCCAGTAAGGGTTGTCAGGAATGAAAATGAGAAATGCCAACCATGTACAAATTTTACATGAAATAGAGGCAGTTTTTAAAATCCTTCTCCTTTTTCATCTATAAAGAGGGATAATTGATTAATTTTGTAATGCTATTCTATTCAAGTTGCATTTGAAGGAATTTTCTAGTGTAGTGTTAATATTTTATTTTAAAAAATTGTTTTTTTAATGTCTGAGATAGGTGTGCTTGACACTACCAGAATTTAGGAAATAGGCTGTTTAGGTGTGACATAAAACACGGGATTTATTTGAGTAACAGTGTTTCTTGTTTTTTGTTTTTTTACAGAAAGCTTTTAGAACAGGCACTAGTACACGCTTAGATGATCGTGTTTATGCAATGTGCCAGATAAAGAGTCAGCCTCTTGTTCACTTGATGAAAATGATACATCCCAACCTGTACAGAATAGACAAGTTGATTGATGAGGTAACGTATGAAGCCTAACCTGTAACATTTTCAAGCTGTAATGGAGTGTCTTTTAAACTTTAATGTGTTACAGTAATTTATCTGAAAGCCGTGACAGTAATGTAAACCAGGCTTTTTTCACATGTGTGCTGAGGAGAGCTTTTGTTTTTTTTCACCTTGTTTCAGTGACTACAATAATTCCACGGTTTTCAATCATATAAAGAAAGCAGAGATTCTATGCATTACGTGCATATCCAGTGTATTTTTGTTTTAGAGTTGTCTGGGGAGAAATGGGTATGAAATATAGTGGGTACAGAATACTTGGTCTTGTGTACTGAAACCAGATAAAGATGGCTGGTGTAACAGCCTTTCAGTCGTTTCTGTGCTGTGCATGAAGTCTAGACTGTCAAGATCGGACTGATTAAATATTTTAAGAAGAAAACTAGTTTTTAATTGTTTGCCCTCTACAGAGGTAGTCTAGGAAGTGAATGTATTTTTTTAGTGGTAAGAAGGAAGAAGGGATTTCAACTATAAGTGAGGGCAGCTGTAACTGAAAGTAAGTTAGTTATGTTTTTAATTGTTTTCATGAGGTGATTAGTCATGCTTAGTTACAGCCCTTATACTAGCTTTGCAAAAAAAACCAACATGTAAGTGTTCATGTTTAAGTATCATACAAGTTTATATAGGCAACTGAGTACTTGCTCTGGCAGTTAATATTGTTCAGCACAACCTGTAAGCTATTTAACATGTCAAACTTTCTTTTAATTATTCCATAAATTCACAGTATTCTTCAACAGTATTGATTTGTCAGGCTTTTCAGATTTTTATTTTTTGTTCCCCCATATTTGAGAAGCGAAGTTCAAGTAGCTCTATCGAGATTGTTTCAGCACAAGTTCCATTAACAACACTGTATTTCAGTGTCTGAGTGCTGTAAAAAAGCAAAACAAACAAAACCAACAACAGCAGTCTCTTTGGGAGATTCATTTTTATTTGCAAAGGATTTCAGATTAGTTGCTTCTAGTGGAACAACAAAGTATAGGGTCTATTTTACTTACTGATATTAGCTAAGCCTCATGTTGAATTATGTAAAGGAGTGTTAATCTGCTATTTAATATTAGTTCAGTTTGAAATATTTGTGAGAAATGCTGCTCTTAAATCTCTCTGTAGAAAATTGTAAGTTTTTTTTAAAAAATGCAATTTTTTTTGGTTAATACTCTATTCTTGGACTATTAAGCATAGTCTGGAACTTCTACAAGTGAACTTCAGTAGCTTGATTTTCATGTTTGTATATAAATCCTGATTTCTTTTGTAATATGGAATTTTTTTATGATTTTTTTCTTGTAGTCTTGTTCTGTGTGGGGATATGTTTAGCCTCCAGAATATGTTTCTCCTTATGTGATTTGCTAAACGTTTCACAGGTTTCTTCATAGCTATTTAGCTTTATCACATCCTGTTTTAATCTGAAATATAGCTGGATGTTGTTTTGGCTTGTCGGTTTGTTTTGTTTTAAGTTTTCTTCAGCGTTGCTCTAGCAGATTGTTTCATCAGATCAATCTTAGTGCTGCATAGACAAGCCCATATATTATGTTAAGCTACCTCTAATGTGTCAGGGTGGGTATTGAATCATGGAACTGGAATGCAAAATACTGAATCCTTGTTAGGAGTAGAATTTTATATTTTTTTCTTCTTTTGCAAAATTTGTTCAGTGAAGTGGAATGCAATGAGAAAATCTTTGAAGGTTGACTGTGGAAAATTTTGTTTAAGTATAGCATGCTAGACTTATTTTGTAAGCTTGGTAATTTACAGCATGAAAAAGATTACGTATGTGGTTTAATGATCTTATCTAAAAAAAAGAATAATATAAAGCAAGCTTTTGGTTAAATGACACTTTAGAATTTGTTGACACAAATGTGATCATTGTAGATTTAATGTAGTATTTATTACATGAGAATGCTCAAAATGTTGCTAGAGATTACCTGTGCTTTTTCCTCTTTTGGCACATCTGGTGAAGACAAAAATAATGATGTAAGAATTTTTTTTTATATTACTGTGTTACTGTCTGTTGTTTTCTTTGCAGAGTACAATACATGTAAATGACAGAGTTGTTCCTCAGCCTCCTCTTCAGAAGTTATCTGCAGAGAAATTGACAAGAGAAGGAGCTTTCCTTATGGATTGTGGTTCAGTAAGTTACTAGTTCTATATATTCAAGTTGCACTACGAATAGTTGAAAGCAGCCAGTTTTCAACACTAGTTCCAGTGAAAGGCTTTCATATTTTGGTCTGTGGAACATCTATAATCAAGATTGTATATTAAGTTTTCAAAGGTTCACTTTTTCACACTAAATAAATTGTCCAAGAGTTCATATCGAGTCTTTTTTCTGAAAATAATGTATTTCCATTTTCAAAAGTTTCTTTTAATGGATATTAAACTGCAGGGACTAAAGTCTCTCTAAAAAAGCACTTAGCCATAGAGGGAGGTACTTTATCAGTTATGCCTAAGTGTAAGTGATTTTATGGTACGTTGCTCACGTGAGTTAAGAGTTGCAAGAGCAAGGGAATTGATAGGAATTGATTAAAACCTGTAAATACAGTTGAAGTTAATCTTAGAAATTACCCTAAAAACGCTTACTGGTATAAAACATCCTTGTAATGCGATAAAATATTACGCTACTCTAATGGCACTATAGAAGGAAAGCACTTTAAGGTTCAGGAGCTAAGTGTGAATGTCAAACTAGCTGCTGTCTTCTTGTGTCAGCAGTAATTGCTTCAGTGTGTTTTGATAAATGCTGCTTTTTGTAACTTGTTGAGAGTGGAAGTCCGTGTGCAGAATTGGATACGGAGTGTGACTTTAGTAAAATCTAGGTTTTCTATTTTAAGAGGTAAAATGCATTAACTGTGCCAACATAGACACATCCTGCATCCTTGCTCTTTCCTTATTTGCATTTTAACTTTTTTTTTTTAAACTTTTAATGATCTTACTCCAAATGGTACCAGTTATTACTAAGTTAGTGTTGAATGAACGAATGTAGAAGTGGACTGTAACTGAAGCTCTCAGGTGATAAATTTGCTGGTAATATTGTAATTACATTACTACTTGTCTCTTTCTCTAAAATGTAGGTATTAACCTTTATTTAAACTGATTCTGATATCTTACAGAATTTTTATATTTGGATTGGAAAAAACTGTGATAACAACTTCATAAAAGATGTCCTCGGATATCCAAACTATGCGTCAATACCCCAGAGAATGGTAAGCATTTAATGATCTGTCCTGTTTAGTGTTTACATTTGGAACTGTGTTTAATCTAGTTTTCGTGCATTGTCAGTTTTTAATCATGCAATTAAGGATTAGATTTTTTTTTTTTAAACTGTCTGTCTAACTTCTTGCCAGTGCTCTAGGATGCAGAAGTTGTCAAAAGCTTTTAAGGAAAGAGTGTACATTCACTGAATGACAAAAATTGTTCATTAATATTACTGCTTTTGGGGTTTTTGTGGGATTATTTGATTTCTTAATGCATGTGGGCTTACAAAAATAGTGTGGAATTTCGTAGATAACTTTTCTTGGACCTTTTTTAAGATACTTGAGTAAAGTTGTGAATAGAATTGTTGTATTGGTGATTTCTAAAAGCTAAATCAAAATGTGTTTTTGTGGAAGTGCATAGGAAGAAATTTCCTGCTCATAGAGCTTGAATAGCATGAAGGGAAAGAGCAAATGAAATTGGAAGTTATGAGAACAGGTCAGAAAGACTGGTGAGCTTTAAGACTGCTATAAAATTGAATGCTTGTTCAGGGTTTTTGTTTTGTTCATATTAGCAACTTAAAATTGTTTCCTTGTATTATAACTGGTGGTAGAATTAGTTAACATTTTTTCAGGGAAAAAAATGAGAGGATGGTTAAGAAAGTATCAGATGGCTATGTAACATTTACTGTAATGAAAAACGAGAGAAAAAAACTAACACAAGTTTTCATCTTAGCTTTTAAACTATATCCCTTACTCATTTACTACAAAGGCAGCAGCAGAACTATTTACAAATCTGTGTGGAGTTTTTTCACCATATTAGTCATCTTAAGTTATATCAAACCAAGAGACAGTATATTTATCTCAGTGAATGACTCAAGCAAGCTGATGTTTTGTTTGGTTTTAGCTCATTCCCAATCAAATAGTCAGCTCTCATCTTCGCTTACAATTCAGATTTTGTTTCTCTGTGTTTTATTTCACTTCTCAGTAGTGCAAAAGGCGATACAGAGGAACACGGTCGACAGGGGAAGAAAGCAGGAAAAATGTGAAAGCAGCATTTTAGAAGGATTATTTCTTCAATGAGCTCGCTTTCTAAAGTCTTTGGCACTTCAAAGGCAACTTAGGTTAAAGGTGTATTACTTCCTGTAGAGCAGATAAATACAAAAATTCTGTACTTAAGTTGAAGAGAAAATATGGCTACATAGTACGCAGTAATTTTGTAATAGAAATGCTGGCTATTTTGTCATTGGGTCATGTTGTGAATATCAGGATCTGTTTATTAAAATAATTTTGATAATAAAAGATTGAATTTCTTTCAACCAGACGCAGCTTCCTGAGATAGATGCACTTTCTTCAGAAAGGACACGGTCTTTCGTATCCTGGCTTAGAGACAACAGACCTTTAAGTCCAGTTCTTCAAGTAATAAAGTAAGTATTTTGTTTAGATACTGAGTAATTACTGGCGAGTTGTATTTACAACTTGTGGTTGACGCTGATAAAAAGATCGAGTATCTAGGCCAGAAGAAATTGAATACTGTCCCCTCTCCACATGATATAATGTTGTTATCTAAAGCCCCTTCACAATGGAAATCTGTGAGTTCTGGTTTTAATCTTTATCGAGATTTAGTTTAATGTTTTCGGAGCTCATTGCCATCAACGTAATTTCTAACTTTGAAAAACTAACTCATTTATATGCTTCCATTCTTATATTACTATGAGATACTTGAAATATCACCTGCTTTTCTCTCATGTTGTCTGTTAAAAAGATCACAGAATTGTAGGAGTTAAGGGGCCTTTAGAGATTGAGTCCTACCCCCTCAATGCTGCTGTTTGACAGTATATTGCAGAATTGAGATCACTTCCCTAAGAGTTGTTTTTTAACTTTGGGTTATTTGTTCTGTAGTACCTTTAGGCTGAGTCTGAAATTCAAAAGAAGAGTTAGAAATTCAGTGGAACTTATGTCCCTACGTAAATCTACAGTGGATTTCATTTTGCTTAATGTTAAGATTAAAAGACCTCCTTCTGTTCTTTCAGGGATGAAAATCCTGCCAAAACAGATTTTTTTCAGCACTTAATTGAAGATCGGACAGAAGCAGCTTTCTCTTATTATGAATTCTTACTGCATATTCAACAGCAGATTTGTAAGTGAACAAGAACTAGAACAGAAAAAAAGAACCCGGCTCCAGGTAGCATTGGCCGAGAGAAGCATACGGGAAGCTGCAGAAGTGGGTGTTTGTTCTTCACAATATGTAGTAACCAGAACTGTTCTGGAACCTTTACAGCTAAAGGAGAAGTATACATTTCCAGAGGAATTTTGCAGTTATACTTCACTGTAAAAGTGCTAGGAGCAATGAAGCTGTTTCACTAGTAATCTTCGAATTGGTTTATATACGTTTCCAGTAGTGCAGCGGTATGGTGCTCTGTTTATTGCAAGCTGGTGAATTTATGTAGCTATGTGGGATATTTCTTAACGAAATGTACAATTAGGTAAAGCCTTTTTTCTTACGTTTGTTATGGTAGCCCTTCAAAATTCAAATTCTTAACCAAGATGTCAAAGGGCAGTGCTGTATGTTGGTTGTTTATATGAATTTCTTTTTAAAAGGAATGATTCGTATTTACTAAAGACTTCAGCAAATTCCCTGCGAAAGTTGTAGAATTTCACTAAAGTAAAAGAATTGTAGAAATGAAATATATACTGTACATAAGTGTTACATTTGTAAAGAAAATGTAAAAATGTAACTAAAAAAAGACTTAGCTTAGTGTACGGAATTGTTGAGTGTTCAATGATGAATTGTTTTGGTCTCAAGTTGACTATTAAAACATGCTTTAAAAAAATCCCTGTAGAAAGAACACAAATTCTTGTTCTGTTTAATTTTTAGGTGAATTTATTTAAGATTGGCTTACTAATTAAAAATATTTTGCTTTATCGTGTGTTTTTTATATCTATGCAAGTATCATGTTTTTGCAACTGAACTCTGACTGAACAACGTATTGAGGAGAACATGTTCACCACTTTTTTTTTCCACAGACATCCAAAACCATGGAATGATTTTAAACTGAGGCAGGGGAGGTTTGGGTTAGATATTAGGAGGAAGTTTTTCACACAGAAGGTGGTGAGGCACTGAAACAGGTTGCCCAAAGAGGTTGTGGATGCCCCATCCCTGGAGGCAGTCAAGGCCAGGCTGGATGTGGCTCTGGGCAGCCTGGTCTGGTAGTTGGCGACCCTGCACATAGCAAGGGGTTGAAACTAGATGATCATTGTGGTCCTTTTCAACCCAGGCCCATTCTATGATTCTGTGATCTGGAAGGGAGGAACAAACATTGCATAATCTGAAATGAGCTATCAATACAGTGGTTAAAGTTGCTGAAAGTCTCCCTGTGTATTAACCTAAAAACATATCTGTTAGCCTTATTTTATTTTTTGTAAAATGCTGTAGTCTTGGTCCAGGCTTCTGTAATTTGTTTTGTCTGCAATTAGAGTAAACATAGGTAGTCACCCAGTCTGACCTGATGCAATTATTTCTGCTGTGATACGAAGAGGAAAAAAGAAGGGAGGAGGGGACTAAATGAACTTGCAACAATGAAAGTGAAGGACTTAAAATGACTTTAAATTGCAAAGTGACATAACTGTTTCATCTTTCAGCCGTGTTCTTGCTAATGTTTTATTATAACTTAATGGTGGAGTTTCAGATAGATTTAGTCCAGATTTTAAGGTTTTGATTTAAAGTTAGGATGGTATGGGGTTTTTTTTGTTTTTTTTTTGTTTTGTTTTTGTTTTGTTTTTTGAGGTATATTAGAAATAATTCACAAAGCATAGTCACTCATGCATAGTATTTGAAACTTTTTTGTTTGCTTAATGAGATGTGATTAAAATGAAATAAGTATCCAAAGGTAATTGTTATGATGACATTTTATTTTAAAGTAGTCTTTAAAATATTAACGTGTTGCATAACTGCCGTATCCCCTGGAAACAGACCTTGAGTAGTCAAGAGAAAAAATGTACTAGCTATGGCTTGCAAATGCTTTAAAAGCTACACTACTTAAATTGTTCAAGTATTATTCTGCATGTTAACACCAACTCATTGTTTGGGAGGAATATAATTTGTGTGTTGTCTTTAAATGTGTTTAAGTTGCTCAAAGATTGCTTGAGAAAAAATTTCCTTTTAGTAAATTATCACGTAATAAATGTCTGTGGCAATGTTGAATGTTGTTTCTAAGTCAGACCACAAGGATTTCAGTATTGATATGCTTGTTCATAGACAACTTCGCAGTAATGAAGGCTACTTGCTGAAGAGCAGAGCATTTCAAATATTACTTGTAATTGCAAAGAGGAGAAGAACATCTTTAAGTTGAAATGCCTCATGATATCTGCTTTTCATTTTTATATGTAATCACTTCTGCGGAATCACAAGGTAAAGTTCCAGCTAGAAGAGAGTAATGTAAAGGCTATTGGTCCCATGCAATTCTGAGGCAATTAACATGCTTGTTACATAAAAGTTGATGGCCTATAGATATAATTTCAAGTAGTGAAACGCATTACTGCAGCTGTTCAGCTCTTAGATGTCGAGGTCAAGCAAAGCACCAGATTACATTCACCTCACTTGTTCAAACATTGGCGTGACTATTCTGTGTTTTTTTTCCCCTTTATTTTAAATTTTTGGGTGGTTCTATTTGCTCATGTGTGTTGCTGGCTCCTCTGTCGTTGTCATGGGGATGGGAAGAGTTTTGCTGCACTTCTGGAAGGAAAGGTCGGAGCACTCATGGGTAGCAAATGGAGGGCAGAGCTTGGCACCGATTACACTCACCCTTGGTGTGCTCCGGTGCCACATTGTTCAGCTGACTTTCACGCTGTGTGCTGTGATGGAGATCACATACCACGGAGATGCTCAGGTGTTACTGTGATGGTGAACAGGTGCATAAGCACATGGTGTATTTGTATGCTGTGTTTTTGACCAATAAAGAAGCTACCTCAGGGGTAAATCAGCCACTCTGGAATGCGTCGTTTTTGCTGTAGTTTTTCTGTGAAGGCAGCAATTGCTATCATCAAGAGCAGGATCCTCAGCTGTCCACTTTTCAGCTCAGCAGCTGGACAGAATCCTCAGCTTCTCTGATGGCTCTGATTAGCCATTATGCTTTCTGTATAATATTTATAGAAATCATTCTTAATTTTATCAAGTTCGTTTTTTAGTTACATGAGTTGATTTTTATAGCATAACTTTTTCTTTCTGAGAAGCATTCAGTGTTTACATGGACACATAGGTTTTTCAGGCTAAGTGAAGCGTGTTGTGTTTTTTGGGCAGGCCTTATTATTGCTGCTCAGAATTTTGTTCCCAGAAGGAAGTGTTTTGCTTTGGTAGAGTCACAGATTTGTAATGCCACAGCTATTTGGTGTGTGCTGAAACCTCAGGGCTGCCAGCTATTTTGCTTCCTCTTGTCTTGTACGGGTTAACTCTATGCTCAGACAAATGCTCTGCTTCTGCTGCTCTTGGCGAGGAAGAATTCCTCTTACTGTATCGTTATGGAGAACGGATGTGTTAGCACAATCAAGCTGACAATTGCCATTTTTTATTGGCTGTTGACAAACAGTGTCAGCCATAAAGCACTACAAGGGCTGACTTGTTTATTATTTTTTAAACACAATCGAGCTAGATACCAGTTTGACACTGCAGAAAAACTAAAATGGGTTTGCATTGTACAGCCGTTCATATACATGAGATTTCCAATTTAGTTCATGTTGTGGATATCTGTACGAGGCTGCCTGCAGCCCCGGGGTTTTCAACTGCTGTTGGAAACAAAGCCTGAGTTACGCAGTTGCTTGTAGCTTTTTAAAACCAGGTTCCCTTGCAGTTGCACAGTCCCCTTTACCAAAACAATTTTTTGCTGCGTGGAGTTGCTGGTGTGGTGACAGTGTCTCCTGCCAAGGGCAAGACCTGTAATGAGAGACTAAGGAGGGAACTGAAATGGGAAAACTGTTTTTTACAAAGCAAGAGTTCTGTCTAACATCATTAATTCAGAATGTGTCATGCTTTTGTGTGTGGGCTTCTCTTAATTGTACATCTAGACAATAAAGTTTGCGTGTAAGCTACAAGGTGGGTTTGCAGGTGTGCCTGTGAGAAGTGTTACAGATTTGTTTTCTTTCCATGTTAGGGAGTGGTGTATGCTTGTTGCTGAGGAAAGGATTCTTCCTACTTGCAAACTGCAGCCGGTTGGGAAGCCACTGGGTTTGGTTACTTGCAGAAAGCAGAGCAGCGAGTGGTTTTGGTTTTGTTGTTCCCAGTGTCATATCTATCTGTCAGAAATATTTCTTTTAGTGCTCTCAGCTGACAAGCTGTTGGCTATCCTGTTCTTCAAGCTGTCCCTAACTTTGTCTCGTCCTTGCTGTGAATGACTTCTAGTTACTCTTGTTTTCTCCTACATTGTCATAACGCTTTTAGTGTTACTCATTTCCAGTTTGTCCTTTGGTTTTAAGCAGTGTGGGGAGCATCAATCTAGACGCATCCGAGCAGCCACAGGAGAACTTAAAATATGTTTTTTCTTTTTTTTCTCGCTCTGTTTTTTCTTTTTGTCCCCTTTCAAGATACTCCACCAAACTAGCAACCCCAGGACATCACAGGCAGCTACAGAAGAAGCAGGTTACACCCAATGGGGTGTCTTGTACGGTTGAGTATTCCACTTAAACGTGCTTTGTCCCTGCTGTTTATTTGCAGCCTACACGGGTCCCTTGGAAACTATATAATCGAAGCTGAGAGCTTTCCCCCCTCTTTTCCTTCCCGTTCCACAACAAAAGTTTGCTTAATGATCCAAAACTTGTTTTCCAATTCAGAAGCCTTGTGCTTTTACTGGAGCACGTCACCAACATCACACGCTGTTCCTTCCAGCACTCTGGGCAAGGTTTTATTCTGTACCTGTAAAAAGACTGATTAACTCAAAACCTCTACAGAATACTTGAGAAAATTGCTCTGCAAATGCCTCAAGAGCTCTGAAGATTTACCACGAATCACTGCCAGAGCACTAATACTTAGAGCTGTTTACAAATGTAGTGTATGTCTTAGCATTAGTCTCTTCTCATTATACTTTTCTTCTTCATGTTCTTTTTATGTATTAAAATCTCTTTAGGCACTGGAGAGAATGCAAGCAGTATGCATATTCTCAGCACTCTCTGCCTGAAGGGGAAGGAGCTAAAGGAGAGTTAATGGAATTGCTAGAGCTGGAGTTGATCTCTCCAGGATCTTTTCCACCTTGGCAACATACTTGCATGTTAGTAACAGAGATAATTTCTCATTGATTGCTGGTTGGCAGCAGGGTTACTGCAACCAGGTGAGAAGGTAATAAGCTCTTCCAAGCCTGGAGATGTTTCACAGCCTTGTTGTAATACAGTGTTGATTATGAGATGCCTCTGTTAAGGGCATCTAACACCAGCTCTGGCTCTGGGTTGACTCCTTTCTTCTTTCCAGTAAGATGAAAGGGAGAGACAGGCTCTCTCCCAAGCTAAATGTCCTAAGCTGAGGCGATGAGCCCAATGAACAGTTAAGCCCCTTGTTCTCTGAGCTGGAAAGGGAAAGCTAGGAAGATGACAGTTCTCAGTCCTGCCAGTTACTTGCTGTGACCTTTTCCATCCTCGTCTGACTCACACATCCTGGATCATTTCAACACTGCACCTGAAAGTGCGGATATTTTTGCATGCCACCTGCAGACTGCTTTGTGTCTGCCAGACTGACTGCTGCTTAATTCCTGTGGTGTGGGGAGATCAACGTGCTCTATAAATGTGCTGCTGTGCATCACTTGTAGCTGATTGAATATATGAGTGTGCTGTGAGGATAGATGGCTCATAGGGAACACGTGACATGAAATCGAGAATCCCCAAGGGTTGGGGAAGTGTGGATTTATAGACTCTGAAGGTCGAGTTTGTGTCTGGTAAGTAAATCGCTCATATGAGAGTGGCTTTATCTGCTATAACACAATACCTGAAGAAGAGAATAGAAAATAAAAATGAACATTGATTGGCCATTTGCCTGCTTAAGATTATATCTCTTCTTTTTGGTCCATGAATCAATTCTTCATCCACGCCTGGCTGGCTGGGGGTGAGCAGTCTCATGCTTTGCGTGGCCATGTCAAGCGTCAGCAGGCAGTGCATGGTAAACAGCGCTGTGCCAGTGTAGTGGTGCACAACTTTCTGCTGCTGGGGAGGGAACGTGTAGCGCTCGCTTCAATGAGGAAAGAAATGTTCGCTGTGAAAACAGGAAACTTGCGTTTTTAGAAGCTGCATGAATCACAGCAAGCAGACGGTGGCTAATTCTGTCTGAGAGGGGGTTTTAATTAGTCACAGATTTCCTCCCGTATGAAAGGGAGAGCTCTTTATGTCCTGTGAATGAAAACCACCACAGATCACCATACACTGGGTACATCAGGAAAGCACACTATGTCCAATGAGAGGCACGTGGTCCATGGGCACTGGTAGAAGGCTTTATCTATGAGAAGGACTAAAAGGGCACGCCAACACAAAATTAAATTACAACACTGCTGACAGGCGACAAGAAGCAGCATGAAGTTCCAGGAGGAGGAGGAATTTTGGAGGCAATCAGCTGTCTCGTGCCTCTGGCCCTCCAACCCCTTTGCTAGAGCCCTGGGAATAGGTGGACAACCCCAGGACCAAGGCAGCATGTTGGCACATGGTTCTTATCTTGATCTGCTCCACTGTATCTTCCACTGCAGCTGCTTCCAGAGAGGAGCCCAGAAGTGATTAATCGAAAACATTCTGCCTGCCTTGATTCTGCATTTGCTCCTTTCCAATTGTATTGCCACTTGCTGGTCTGGTCTGTGCAGCTCTGCCAAGTTTCAACTCCCACCAGTAGCATTTTCCTTCTCCCTTCATGGTCTGTGCATTTTATGCTTTAAAACACTAACGCCTCCATCTTTCTCCTACAAAATGGTGTGCTTCCACATTAAAGTTATACTATAGCATTTAGTTGTGATTCATATTCATCGTGGAAATTAGGTATTTAAGATGCTGCTTTTCCTCGGGACCAAGCTTTTCCAGACACTTCCTCGCTATGTCAAACAGATAAAATTTCACATTCCTTTGGACTAAATATTGTTGCTTCAGATACCTACCACTTTCAGTTTGGCTGCATAAAAGCAGAAAGAACTGTCATGCACTTTTAAAAATTTATTTATTGCTGTCCATGTGCAACACAACAGAAAACTTTGCAGAGTACTTCTGATTTCTCACCAAACTACCAACTGGTTTGGAAGGCTTGGCTCTTTGTTATTAATGCATGGAGAAGTGTTTTCATGCAGCTGGGTGCCCAGGCGCTGCATACAGATCTCACGTCACCCCAAATCCACAAACACTGCCTGCACGTGGCACAAGATGCTCTCGGGAGCTGAGGACCAAGGTTCTTCTTTTACAAGCTTGTCTCCTTTGAGTGCTTTAGAGTGGTATGAAGAGAAAAGCTTATTGCTTTTTAAAGATATTGCTGTTTAATGTGGCGTTTTCCTGGATAACGCCAATGAAAGGCTTTACATCATCTTTTATTTTTTAAATAAAAACAGCCTCTTTTACTATCTTTTACCTCTTTTAACTAACAGCTGCTTTTACTCCTCACCTCTTTTGCTGCTGGTGAAAAGGGGAAAAGGCATTTTTATTGAGGAGAAAAGCCTGGACTCATCACAGAATAGCTTGGGTAGGAAGAGACACCAAGGATCATCAAGTTCCACCCTCTCCTGCCACAGACAGGGCCACCAATCTCCAAATCTGGTACTAGACCAGATTGCCCAGGGCCCCATCCAGCCTGGCCTTAAACACCTCCACAGATGGGACATCTGCAGCCTCTCTGGACAGCTTGTTCCAGCACCTCACCACTCTCTCTGTGAAGAATTTTCCCCTGACCTAATGTAAACCTTTCCTCCTTGAGCTTAAAACTATTCCCCTTAGTCCTATTGCTATCTACCAAAGTAAAAAGTTGATTCCTCTCCTGTTTATAATCCCCTTTTAAATGAGGTCACCCTGCAGCTTTCTCTTCTCCATGCTGAACAAGCCCAGCTCCCTCAGCCTGTCTTTGTAGAAGAGGTGCTCCAGCCCTCTGATCATCTCTCTGGTCTGCCTCTGCACCCTCTCCAACAGCTCCCTGTCTTTCTTGTATTGGGGGCCCCAAACCTGGACGCAGTACTTCAGATGGGGCCTCGT
>JAOWBP010002392.1:26519667-26546876 GCA_028571105.1 Tragopan temminckii | reverse complement strand
TTTTTTTTTTTTTTTTTTTTTTTTTTTTTTTGTGTGTGTGTGTGTGTGTGTGTGTGTGTGTTCAGGCTTTGTTCTGCACGAGCTAGCGTGCGGGGTAACGACCTACAGAATTTTTGCTTGTGAAGGTGCCTCGTGTCTGGAGGGTAGCTGGGTGATAGGTTTCTCGAGTAGACTTTGAGTAACTTGGCAGATCAGGCAAAAGGCAGTGCGATGAGTGATGAGGAAGGTAGTTCAATTGTACCCTTTGGGGAGAAACCGCTGCTACAGATGCATTCGCCGACCTTTAATATTATAACGCTGAGACTTGTCGAAATTATGTAGAAAACTCCATCCTAAATGGTTTTTAATAAAAGCACAACGTTATGAGGTCTCGGATACTGCATCAGCAGTAAGCTGGAAGTGTTTCTCAGAAACAAACAGAAACCGACTTTGTTCATTCTCGTGCTTATGTCCAAATGAAACAGCAATTTTAAATAACTCTCAGTAGTGCTTATTATTTTAATTAATTAGTTCCACGTTGTAGTCATCTTCTGTCAGTCAAATAAGTGTTTTTGGTTTTTTAGTTCTGAGAAGTTTATGTTGTTCAGTAATTGTCTTTCATCTTTATTGTGTAACTTGCTAACTCCTCCTGTTACCTTTGGCTTCCATATTAAGGTATTGCTCCATGATATATATTTGTAGGCCAGACCTCTGAATTTGTCACTTCATGTATTTTAGTACCAGCAGCCTAAAATTCCTAAATTAGTCTATGAGTCTTTTAAGTACTACTTTTCTGAAGTTACATAATGTAACACAAGACTTGAAGCTACTTTTTATAACTGTAATAGAAGGAATAGTGAGGGGGAATAGTAACAGAAAAAGACTGTTCTAGAACTTTTCATTCTATCAAATAGAAACTAAATTTCACAAAGATTAGTTTGGAATTTGATGTTACATCAGTTAAATGTAAATTGCTTCAGTGAATGCAGTTAGTTCTATATTGGCTGTAAAACATGCTGTTGTGTGTCCTTGCAAATGTTTGGAGTGCTCTTTGTGTTTTAATTTCATAACACCAGGATTTTTTTTAGGTTAAGCTTCCGAAGTTACATGCAACTGATGAAAGCAGGGCTGATTTTTTGCAGAAAGAAGCTCATTGCATGGACAGCGATAGCAAAACGGATGATCCACTTTGTCTTTAATAGGATTTGCCCAATCTAGTAACCACATTCATTTGAGACCTTTGGGGACATTGATTTTAGCAGAACTTCAGGTTAAAAATGGAAAAAAAACAAAACCCCATACTTTATTATTTTTTTTCTTTTCAGTGTTCTCAATTTGATTCTATTCTTAAATTCAGTGTTTAAAAAAGAAAGAGGATCTTGCTTGGCCTCTTGTTCTTCCATCAGGGGCTTTAAGATACAATTCTGAATGAAGTGTTGCAGGCTCAAAATTACTATAGTAGTTTTGCAGGTGGCTTTATACGTAACAGGAGAATGACTCTGAATGTCATCTTAAGAAAATATTGCTTTAAATTAGTATTAAAAAACAATGTATTTTTTCCAGTAGTAGACATTGCTATCAGCAATGTATTGACATTTCTAATGCTGAGAGGGTGGCTATGATGAACTCCCTTGCTTCTCTAGAAGATCTTTGTTTAATATGATGAATTCCATCGCTGAGCTGCTGTGAGAGCCCAGCAGGACTCAGAGTGCTGGGTGGTGTGCTGGCAGTGAAGGACATGCAGAGCTGAACTAGGCAGGGGAGTTCTGCCCCTTGTCCCTCCTGTAAGAGACACCCGAGGGAGCTGTGCTGCCTGCTCTCTGCAGGTGCATAAAGAGATGCTGAAAGTTGCAGGAAACTTGGCTAGAAAGGCAGCTTGCATTCAGAGTCTGTAGATTGCACGTGCTTGGCAGAAGGCTGAATTATTCAGAAAAGAAAAGGTGTGTATGAAATACAAGTTAACACTAGAAAAGCACGCTAATTTTACTAGTTGACATGGGTGTTGGTGTTAGTATAGGTGGGACAGTTTTTTGTTTTTCATATGGCAGCACTTTTTCTCTTTGAAAAAGTGCTAAGGCTTTTGGCATCCAGCTGTTAATGCACATGTGCTTATATGTTACAACATTGTGAGGTACAGATTTGTCTTTGGTAGGAGAGTTTCCCTACTTGCTGTTATAGAGATGGCATGTTAGCTGTACAATTGCAATGTGCAGGTAAGGCTTTCACCTCATACAGAATTTTAGAAAGGGAGTTGTCAGATGTTTGGGAAGGAAGGTGCACTGCCTGAAGCAGCAGGACAAGGATGTGCAATTATCCGGATTTCAAAATGACACCAAAAATATACCCAGATTTCCCGTGTTGAAAGTGGCTCAATTATCTAGTCATCATTAAAAGCTTCAGCTACTAATTGTGCTGCACGTTACATTCTATTCATGTTCTTTATGATCAAATGAATATAAAGCTAATTTCAGATGATGGGGATAATCTTAAAATAACAACATACTTTCAGAGGCTAAGGGTTTTGAAATCCAAAGGATTATAGATGTGTCTTTCTCAACTTTGTGGGATTTTCCTGTGTGCTCTTGTGTCATTTTGTACTTGTAATAGCTGTTTCTGTTTACAAGCGTGAATAAAGATGACTTGGGCATTCTGTGGTGTGGAAACTGATATTTAGTACTGGTAATTCAATCAAATCTGTGTTTTTTAAACTAGAGCTAGAGACTGCAAGACTCGACAAGATGATTTGATATGCAACTGTTTATTTCAAGTGAGGTGCTCCTAAACTAGTTTCTAAATTATACCTGCTCAATTGGTTTATTCAGCATACCACAACACAGTAAAACAAATGCACAGAATGTGCTTCTAGAACAGCTTTCCTTGCCACCTTAAGTGGCATATCTGCTGAAAACAGTAAGCCTTCATGTCAATTATTTGTGTATTTTTGAGTTTGCTTTACTGCTCAAGTTCATGTAAGCATAGCCTGTAGTTGTCAGTGGGTTACTAACTGGAAAATCATTCTCTCTAAAGGAGGATAAACTACAGAACATTATAAGGTAGCTTCCACTTCGTGGTAACAGTGAATTGGAAGCATATAATTACATACTCTTCAAAACTGTTTGTCTTTTTGTTGTGTATTTAAAGCTCCAATGCTTTCTCCCCTAGGGCCTTCCTATTTCTTTACCCGGCATTCTTACATCATTGTTGTTTGTTAGCTGCTTCTACTCAGGGTTTTGGGTTGTCGTTTATGAAAAGGCATTTCTCATTTGATCAGAACACTTTTGGATGTTATGTTCCTTGCTTACAGGATTCTGTTAACAAGTCATTATTACAATTGCCCTGCAACTTAGTCATAAAACACCTGGATTTTACTTTGGCAGCAGTGACTTCAAAACTTCATTCTTGAAGAGAAGCATACACGGGAGAAGTAATACTTGCATATTGACACAGTGAAAATAAGGAGGCAAATCAGAAATTCATCTTTCTCTTGTCTGCTGTTGAATTTGAATGGCACAGTATCACACTGCATGTCACAGTTCACCAAATGCTGGGAAATAATGTCATGCAGTGTGATGTAAGCACTGGGGCGTGGCGATTTTAAGAAAGGAAATAATCCCAGGAAATGCAGGCATGGTTCACTAGAAAACACAAGACAGAGCTTGGGAAAAGAAACCGAGAAAGACTTTGATATTTACCATTGATCAATTTGAATAATAAGTAAATAAAATTTGGACGTACTTAATATTTGGTGTGTCAACATGTACCCTTGCTGGATTGGTATGTAATTAACCTCTAATGCTGCAGAGCTGTTTGCTGGAACAGCTGAAACTCTCTGATATCAACATCTCTTCCACCTGATATAAGTATCAGTCAGTAAACAGAAGTGCCTCGTCAACTAATCTGTGTTTTCACAATAATGATGGTTTCTGTAAATACAAAAAAATAAGGAAAAAAATAACTGCTCTGGAGCACTTTATCTTGATCACCATATTGGGGATTTATTGAGACAAGTAGCCGTGTTTTTATATATTAGCGTACACATTTGGGTGCAGTTTTTTGTTTTCCATAGTCAGTTTCTTGAAGGCATATTGTTGTATTCAGATACTGAAATACTGGTTTAGTGCTTGCTGTTGCTCATTATTTACTTAAATATTTTCTTAAAATAATCAAAATACAAATGTGATGCCTAGGGGTCTTGAAGTGAAGCATCTTTTTTTTTTTCTTTTTTATAATGGATGAGATCGGTTTTTCTGGTACTTCTGTGTATATGCAAATGATTTTAGATGTGGTATTTTACATGCATTGTACTTGGTTCATTCATTTTGTTCTGCTGATGGACATTGATCTTAAATGTATGGAGAGAAAACAAGATGAAACTAATTGCTTCTTAGCTACGGAGTACATTAACACTGCTAACAGATGCACCTTTAATACATGAGATGCTTTCTCTTCATTTCAGGTCCTGTGCAGAGTCAAATGCAGTTCCCCTCTGGCTATGGCTCGCATCCTCCGAACTACAGTGCACCCTCAGGACACTATTCCCAAGTGCCCAACAAAGCTGTTTCATCACCTTTGGATAATCAATATAGAGCCAGTTATCAATCTCCTTACTATTCAGCACCAGCACAAAATGTTATGACACCACTTGTGGGAACAAATGTGTTGAATACACGGGAATCACAGCAGTTCTATAACAAAGCTCCTCCCTGTACAGTGGGGTTGACTGAAGGACCTGTTCAAGGAGCAATACCACCTGGATCATACTTGCATACAAGTGCTCAGCAGTCATATTCTGCATTTGGTGATCACTACAACACTTCAGTCAGCTCTTCAGTTGCATCTCAGGGATTTCCCCTTAATTCTGATCATTACGCCATGCCCGTGGTTTCTAGTGCCGTGTATCCTAATGTCTCCTATCCTGCAGCTACTAGCAGCATGTATGGGCAGGCATTTACCTCTCAGAGCCTTCCTGCAGCCGGACAGTTCAAAGAGACAAACACATTTTCTAGCCAGAGTACATCAGTACCTCATTCACTTCAACAGCACGTTCCTGTGGGATATAACTCTACATTATCAGCTATTTCATCTGCTCAGCCCTTTCAGGACAACCTCAGCAAGAATCTCACTGGATCCGTTGCTAAAGTAAACAACCAAGTAAACAGAGGTATGGTGTTATTTAAAGGATGCTCCTGGGAAACATCAGAAATCCCGTGCTTCTGTTGTTTTGTACTTGATCTTTCTGTGAAATTCTATATTATAATTTTGAATTCTATCCTTACCGATTCTGGAATCTTTTCTCATTTGGTTACCACACTCCTCACAATAGCAGCTAGCGCTGTCACTGACATGCTTCTATTGAGAGATACAGAAAAAGACACTACTGGGAGTTTAAAGGTTATTTGTTATTGTTTATTTTTTAAGTAACTTAGATGGGAAGTCGTTCTTGCTGTTTTGAAGGAGGATGCAATTTCTTAGTTGCGAATATAATTTTTTCATTTGATGACTAGAGTTCTTTTTGATATTATGACTTAAGCTTGTTTTTCATTTTTTACCTAAGTGAACACATATGCACACTCTCTCTTCAGACAGTTCAGAAGCCTAAATGGGTTTGGGGCCAATTTGTTTTTGTTTTCAAGAAGCATGTGACAGCTATTTAGGTGGTTGTAGCTGATTTTATTTTATTTTTTTTATAAACAACAATGTTATTTTAGCATTGTTGTAGCAGTAGAGAATGAGGTGTGGAGAGTGCCAGTTGAAGGCAAGTATGCTCAGTCGTTGCTGGTAGCTTCAGCTTCTGCTGCTTCATGAGAAAGGTGACTACAAGTTCGTAGGGTAGGAAGAGTGGAAGGAATTAGATGTGTGTGAGGAGGGCCTACATAATGAAACATTTTGCTTTCCCTCTGTATCTGTATTAACTAAATAATGTATGGAAGAAAATTCTGATTGTCCTCCTGTACTGGTAATGTTCTCACTTGATACAGTTCTGACTGGTAAGCTGTGGAAGACTAATAGTTTTCTGGTGAGATGGGTATTAGTGAGCTGTAGAATCTTTATGCCTGATAACTCAGATTATAGTTAAGCATCAAAATTGGTTTTGGAGTTGCTTGTAGCTGAGGCTTTCTAAGACCAAGGAACATGGTTTTGATGATGGTAAAGCTTTGAGTGGGAGCACCAGCTTATCTTAAATCAAGTTCATCCAGTACGTGTCAGGTTGACTTTAGTTTCAATGTTGTTTTGTTTTGTTTCCAAACTATGAGTGGTAGCTTCAGCTCAGTTTTGGGAGATGTTGAGTTCTGCCTCTATATGGTACTCTGAGCAGGTTTACTTAGCGCAAAGGCAAAACAAAATACTGTTTAAAAAAAAAAAAAAAAAAAAAAAAAAAAGGGGGAGGGCTTTACAAAGCTACTGAAAATAATGGTGTTTAAAAGCTAAACATAAAAAGAATTATTTCAAGGACTAAAGGTTTAAAAGTACATCTGAAAATTGTATTACCTTCATTATAGAACCAATAGCTGAACTTCACGAAATTCAGGTATCCTTCCAGGATACTGCAGTAGTTGTATGAAAATCATTTATTATTTGTTCAGTATCTTTCCAAAATAGTGGGATTTGCAGTAGTCTTTTGAAAACTATCTGTTATATGTTCAGACTTTGCAATTTAATTTATGGAAGTCTTTTGTTTAAATGCGTATTAATTTGATTTCCTTTTTCTTTGAAATCTATTATTAGTTCATAGCTATTTTTGTAAAGAAGGGCTGTATTATGGGTGAGACGGTGAAGCTGGCCAGACTGTGAAGAACAGTATGAGCCATGGATAGCTTTCTTTCTGAGCCGTTCAGTGTACTTTAAGGGAGTGATTGAGATTATCGAATCACAGAATCCTTAGAGTTGGAAGAGGCCTTTAAAGGTCATGTAGTCCAACTCCTCTGCAATGAGCAGGGACATACACAGCTAAATCAGGTTGATCCAGCCTTGCCTTGAAAGTCTCCAGGGACAGGGCATCAACTGCATCTCTGGGCAACCTGTTCCAGTGCCTCACACCCTCGCTGTAAAAGACTTTTTCCTTATATCCAACCTAAATCTACACTCTTTAAGCTTGATATATGGCACGTCCTCAAAGAACTAGTAGCAATGTCAAGCTTAAACTTCAAAGAGCTCTCTGCATAGTGAGCTCTGTTGGGGCTTATTTGGAGCATAACTTCTTTTCTGTCTGAACCATTTTTTAGGTTGAAACTCAACACAGAAGTGATTCTGTGTTTGCTGACTGGGAGAAAGCAAATTAAGGTAGCAACCAGTAGCAGACTGAGGGGAAAGCAATCTGGATTACTGGCAACATTGGCACGAAATACTGTTTGAATAGCAGTTTTGGTGCAGTTTCACAGTAATTTAAAAAATCAAGCCTGAACTAACATGGTCCCACTCATTCTGTGATATTAATGCAAGCATTTGAGTACATTATAGGTAGCTGTAGGTGTTTCATCAGATTGAGTTGTCACATGTAATTCCACTAGATACAGATGTAATTCCAACTACCCAAGTAGGATTCATGGCCTGCCAGCCTCTCATTTAATTTTACAGAATGACATCATTAATGAAGTCAAAACGTTGGTTTTTTTTGCTTTTGTTTTCATTGGTTTGCTGGGTTTTTTGTTTGTTGTTTTTAAAGTATAGAATTCAATATCTTTGGCTTAAAATATATTGAAAGCACTGATAGGTTGCCAGGTTAATGGGAGAGACCAAGCTCTTATTTGGTCTTGGCATAATTGAGTTGCTTTTGGGGGCACTGAAATGCTTTCTGAATTTCTTTGTGCAGTTTTATTGTAATCAGATGAAGTACTTTTAAAAAGAGAATTCAAAGTGTTGGCTGTCTCAAAAACAAAAAAAAAGTTGAAAATGACTTGCCAGTTTTTGTACATCTTTGGAAAGAGTACAACATGCTAGCAATCTAAGGAAATGATAAACAGTTCATAAAAAGAAATTTTCTGGAGAACAGCAGGGAGGATGAAATATTCAGGAAGAAAACAGTGACAGAAAACAGTTTCAGTCTCTTCTGTCAAAACTGCTTAAAATATGCTGAAATTCTCAAATGTTTTTTATGACTGTTCATGTAAATAAATTTTGATTACCCTCTCCTGTTGCTAGTTGAAGTACCAAGAAGACTTGAATGAAGAAAAATGTTTTAATCTAGATTTTGGTAATTGTTGCAAAATAGTGTATGTACTGCACACTATATTTAAAAACTGCATTGTAAATAAAAGTGCCATTAAGATGGGGAAAAAGTACGCTGCCAATTTTGAAGATGAGTGAGAAAAACAAGAGGGTCATTTTAAACCTCATTTGCTCCTCTAAAGGAGGCAGGAGACCTCAACTTTCTGCATCAAGTCCTGTCAAATATCAGCTCTTTTATTGAGGAAAAAGTCTGAGGTTGTATGTTCTGCACTGTTATTTGTGCAGGGGAAGCAAAGCTAAAATTACACATGCATCATTCACTGAATTCTGTAATTTAAATTAATACCCTGAAAACGTAAGCATTTGAATTTTGTTTCTGCTTGATTTCTGTGTTGGTATGCTGAGTCATTGAGTTGGAGTCAAATCTTTTTTTTTTCCCTTTTGTGTTTTAAACAGTTTGGTCTGTCAGAAGTTTTTAACAAGTAATTGTTTTTAAAACGAATGATAATACAATGTTTTTGCCAATTTATAAACAAAGAGTGATTCTGTTTAACACAAACTTAATTGAACTTATATTGTCCTTATCTGATAGGAATTTCAACTGGACTGTTAAATCTTTCAAAGCATTCATCTGATTTTTTTAAAAGCAGATTATATCTAGTCCAGATGTTTAAAACACATCAGAATTTCTGTAGAGTACTCGGGACTGATTGAAGCAGATTGCTTAGAAATGGGTTTTGTAGTTGGGTAACAAATTGCACAATGCCTGGAAGCTGTGAGAAGCAGGATCCTGGTCACACACACGTGACTTGGAAGTTTCCTCTTTGTGAGAGGGATATGGGTAGGGAGACAGCCCTGCATTCCTCTTACCTAGGAAGAGAAACCCCTGAAAGCACTGTGTTTGGGAAATGGAATAAAAATGCATTCATTTAGCTTATGCTTAACCTTGGTTGCACTACCTAACGTTTTTGCCGTTGGTTGTCAGAGCAGTCTGTTATTTTAATGGAGTTTTTTACATTACAAACGTTTCATATTAAAAAATGGCGACCATCTTTTTCATAAATACTTGTGTGAAGGCATCTCTGTGAAGTACTACGTTGTTGCTGTGGTGGTGAAATCAACATTAAGTATAATTGATTGTATTGTGTATTTGCTTGTGTAAGTACAAAAAAACTCAAAAGTGTTCCTACTTTCTGCTGTTGTTTTCAGGTGGCATTGATTCTTCACAGCCCATGCACAATGTGAGCCAGAGCGTTCAGCTTACCAAGCCTGGGGTTGGGGCACCTGCTTCCTCTGCTTTGATCTCCTCGGTGAGAACGCCGGCTCCAGGCCTTTCTTCACAGCCACGGTCCTCACCCTCCATTACGCAGTCACCGGACTCAGCCCTTCAGGAAGGTACTAAAAGGGAATGGGAAATTATAATACAGACCTCTACCTTGTTCCACGTGCGGATGTGAATGTTGGAAGCTTTATTGCTCTTCTGCATTTGTCTCACTAGAGGACTTCTTCCATCTTGTCAAGCTTCTTTAGTGTTCGTGACACTCTGGTTCTGTTTGTTTTTTACTTTTCCCTCTTCTGTTTGATTTCCTCTGGTTATATATTGTCGCTGGCTTTGCCTGCCTTATTGTCACTCGCATGTCTCTTCCTTTCAAAGCACTTCACTCAGTTCCATTAGAAAGTTGTTCACAATTCTGATATCTTAGAAGAAGGGCTTAGAAGTATCTTTTGTAATCAATCTGTTGCAAGATCAGATATAAACTAGCAATAGTGGAGTTGTTATCTTAATACCTATCTGCAAGCTCCCAGCTCCAGTGAAAAGCTATTGCAGGAGTTCCACGGGAGAACAGAGAGGCCCTTAAGTAAGCTTCTTCCTATTCTCATGTTGGTGACATATTGATAAAGAGTGGGTCTCCAGCCTCCTGCCTTGCTAATGTAGCCGTGATGTTTAGAGTTGCCTTTTAGGCTGTTTAATATCTCTGTTCCTAGCATTCTTAATCTAATTTATTGCAGTGTTTTCTTTCTTGCTGTGTTTTCTTCTAGTAATTTCTGAATTTTAAATCCTTATGGAAAAATAACTCATTGTGCAGAGTGGGAGTAGATGCTGGTTTTATTCAGAACAAGGTGATATAGCTAGCCTTCAAAATCATTGTCAAAACTGTAGTGTTCGGCAATCACAGCATGCTTTTCATTTTTAAATTTCAGAGTACTCTGACATCCATGTCTAAACTTCTATTTCTCTTCCATTTCTTCCTTTTTTCCTATGGAGTAAGGAACCTAAAGAAATAATTTCTGTGAAAAAGATGGAATCAATTCACAAAGATAATTATTCATTGCTACCAAGTGCTACATACAGTGTACTGTTTTAAGGAAAATAATAAATCACTTTTCAGAGCTGTGCTTGATTCTTGCACGCTTCTATGGATTGCTTTGGTACTGGGTAGAATTTAGTTGTACTGCAGGTGTGTTTGCTAGGAAAAAAAAAAAACTGCTTAACTTCTAAATAAGCAGCATAACCCTGTTGCAGATGAGAAAAAGGACTTAGCTGTTTAATTTTGCTTGCTTTAATGTGCTATGTATATGTAGCAGATTATCACTATATATACATATATATGTATATGTTTTCTGCAGTGATTTCTAAATAATGTACTACATGTTCATGTGGAATTAAATGCAGATCACTGGGGTCACTGCTGAACTCTGCACTAAATTCAAAATCATGTATGTAAGTTAAGGTTTGTGCAGTTTGTAGCTGGATGAGCACTCTTGACAACCAGTGCTGTGCATATAAGAGGAATGTGTAGCTAAGTCATCAGGTGCTTGCATTGAGCTAATTGTGTTTACATTATTGTAATCAATAATTTATCTGTCTCTCATCAAATGTAAATTTCTACTTTTAGATGGTGATATTTTTATAATTTTTAGAAGACTTTCTAAACTTTTTTGAATTAGTTTCTGTTTTAGGAGTTCGAAATACGTAATGTACTCTTGGAATACCTTTTTAGCACCAATTAAGAGCGATAACTTCTTTTGTAGAAATTAACCTACTGAAAAAATTGAACATAGCTTCTGAATATTTTTCTGGGTTGTTAGAAATTCACACGTGTTTCTCATACAGTGATGAAATGGACTGATTTTTATCCTAACGGTAGTGTTGTCTACATGGAAACATTCTGGAAATAAGATTTGCATTAGTTCAAGTCTGTTTCTTTGTTTTAAGCCCATGTGTGGGCATTCTTATGTAGCATTTAATATAATTGTTTAGTTGGGTAAGTTCTTACAGGGAGGGGGGGAAACACCTAAAATGTGTTCAAGCCTGTTTTGTCTTAAATATCCATACAGATGTAATGCAGATAAACTAATGTACTTGAAAATAGCATGCTAGAGATGGACTTTTGTGTGCATGTATCCTGTTTGGATATTTTTTTATACACTCCCTTATGTTCTGTGTTGTTGGGAGGAACTGATAAGTAACTGAAAATAATACAAAGCTAAGAAAAAGAGGAGAGTTCACTTAGTAAAAATTACTATTTGCAATATTATAGTGTTCTTATCCTCATAGCATGTGCATTGAAAATATGAGGCTTATGCAACTGAAGGCCTTTAAAATATAGTCTATTTTTGCATGTCCTTATTTCATTTTCATTTTTAGTGAGGCCTCTATTATGAAACATAACCTACATAAGCGTACACTTTAAAGTCTTTTATTATATGACTGGTTGTTACTTAAAATATCTAGATAGTTGGTTTATTTCATAGACAGATGAGTTCTTAGTATAGTTTAGCGCTTTCCTTCCTTTAAGGAAGGAATTTTTAAGACTGGAAGGTTTTAACAAATTATTGGCTACTGTAGACGAGACTAAGCAGAATGGGTTATCACATCATGATTAGTTATGATAACTCTTGAACTGCTGTGTCAGCCACCCGTGCCTGTCCCTCAGTTGCCTTCTCCCATGTGCTCGCCTACTGGTTGTGCCACTGGGCTGTGAACCAAAGTGAGGGGCTTCTGCATCTGAGATGGACTTTTTAAATGAAGTTATTTTTCAACCAGATCAGTTCATGGATTTGTTTGCGTCATTGAACAGTTGTGCTGGTAGAATGCAGCAGTATCCTAAAGGCAGAAATTTGTAGTACTGCTGGCAACAAAAGTAATGTTCTGAGCTGGTCAGGTGAGAGTTAAGCCAGCCCTGCCTCCAGACTTCATAATGACCTCATAGTTTCTCATTACTAAATTACTGTCATTAACGTATTTTCATTTATCTTCAGTATTCTTTCAGAACCACGTGTTGTCTTGGTTTATGAACCAGAGACAGGAAAATGAACAGTTCTAGAAATACAAGTCTATTTACTTGTTTTTTTTTCCCCAACACTTTATAAAGATTCCAAAGGGGGGATAATAGAATGACTAATTCATTCCTTTCCCTTCATCTGCCTGTGCTCGGAATTTTTGCATTGATATGCCCTTTTCAGGTAGATCTACTTCCCATGTTCCTTTGTGATATTTGTTAGGAATCTGTCTTTGCACTCATGCGCTGTGCTGAGCTTTCACTGTGACCTCTGTTTCTGTTACACTTTGTAACTTGTATCATTACCAACCCCTGTTCTGATTTTTTTTACTTATTACTTGCACATCAGTGATCTTAAGTTGATTTTTCTCCTTCACCATGATTTAATTGTTCTGTCTTATTCATCAGGAGTTCTCCTAGGCCTGAGAAAAAGACATGGTCTCTTCAGCTATAGTCTCTTTTGGGGCAAAGAAAGGTTGTTTTTTTTTTTTTTTGTATCATTGTCAAGTGCATCTGGTAGCCTTCACAGGAGATGGGAACATGAAGCAGTGGTGCTAACAGAACAGAGAAACTAAAACATTATACCTTGGTTGTCTTCATTGTTTCCTACTTATACTGAGGAAAAACTTGATTGGATTTGTAAGATTGTGATGTGCTAAATGAAGGGAAATAATGCCAGCCACTTTGTGCACTAAACTCCTTGTGGAAGGTACAGCTTCCTAAAAATGCTGTGATGCACCTTTGCTCTGTTTTCTTTTTACAGCCACTGTGCGTAGATGCCCTTCGCCTTGACTGTTGTTTTTCTCTAGTGAAATTGAAGCAGTGCTTTGAGACTGCTTACATGATGAAAAAAAGAAAAGAAAAAAAAGCATGAAAATAACAGCATTTGTACCTGATGTTTTAATGAAATTAAAGGTTGATGTAGTAGGTTTCAGTTTGGAGTTGGGGTTAATAAATACCATGATGGTTTCAGATTGTTTAAGTTAGCCATGACACTTCTGTAATGCTTTATAGTGTTAAGATAAAAATGCTCTAGTGTAATGTTGACACTGTTTTTGTGCGGAGTAAAATCCCAAACTTCCTTTTTGGAAGATTCAGATCTTGCTATAGTGGTCAACCAGATTCCTGGGAGGGGAAATAATGTTTCTTCTTAGTATGTCTCTTTCTGGCTGCAAGCCTATTTCAAAAACTGTCCTAACCCTGTCTCTTGGCAAAGGAAATTTAAGAGTTCTTGGAGGTGTTTAGACTTACTTAGTAGCATTGTGTATTCATTATAAAATACTGCAGTGTGCTTTACTCTTTTTAAAGCGATTTGTGCATGTGCTGCTTTTGTATGTTGTTCACATATATTTGTTTTAAATATTGTATGTGTATGGTTTGGAGTTGTCTATGAGTTGTCATCAGATCTTAAACGTGAATGGTAATTTTTAAGTATTTAAGTATGGGTCTACAAGCTTGAATTTAGGCACTAATTCTAAAATAACACTAAGTTTCCAGGTTTGCCTAGTTTAAATTTCACTGAATGTGTTGCTGAAGTGTAAGTTTGTATTCTTATACATTGTAGCAGCAGTATGTTTCTGACAGAGTTCACACTTTGAAAGTGAATGCCTCCTGCTTTAAAGGGCAACTGTGCCAAGTAGAAGTTGATTATCAATGCTTTCGTAACATAATTTAAAATTACGTGGGAAGGAACACATTTATGTATAGGTGTTGCTTTATGTAGGCATTCCAGGCCAAACTGCTGCTAACCATGTGTGCAGAAAGACTGTGTATATAATTTTCACACACAGATGCAAAACTTTCTGCTAACTTCTGTGTTACTAATACCTCACTGGCTCACTAAAAACTGCTTCTGCTGTACATAGTTCATAGATCAACTGTGGATCTGGTTCTCTAGATGGCATAGGGTTGTACATTCAATGGTTTGCATGTTGGGATTTTCTCTGGAATGGCTAATATCTCTCACTTGTATTGCAATGATTTGTGACTTTTGTTTCTCATCTTTCCTGTCTGTCTGATTCTTATGTTTGTGCTTTCCACTTCACAGGCATGCAGTATGGTGGATATGTTAATAATCAAGCTAGCTCTGCACCAACTCCCTTGTCATCAAGTTCAGATGACGAGGAAGAGGATGAGGAGGATGAGGAAGCAGGTTGGCTTTAGCTTTACACCAGTATCTTATTCCCTTCCTACTCAAGTTTTGTTCCATATTTCCCTCCCCTGAAATTATTTTTCTTTATTTAAGACAGAAAGGCACTTTGACTCAGTATGTATCAAGTGAACTAGAAACTTCCCAAACGTTAAATACTATTGCAAACAGAAAGGAGTTTGGTAGCGGTCATCAAATGTTCTGTTTGTTTCTTTTCATATTAACATCAGATGTTTAATGTACCTCATTGGGTAATATTCACAGCTTAGAAGAGTCACTGAGTTTTAGTATTTTTATTTGACGTAGGTTTTAAATTACCAAGTGAAGATATCAACATTTGGAATCTAGATTGATAACGGTTTGTTTTGCAAATAAAGAATCTGCATGCTACTTTTTATAATATTAAACAGCACTTACCTGGTTACCCATTCTGTGTATAGGAAAGCCTTCCAATTAAGGTAGTAAATACTGAAAGTTTGTAAGTTTAGTTTTTTTAAGACAGTAAACTAATCTATTTCATTTTTCTTTCTTTCCTCTTTTGATACATCTCTGCAGCTCAGATACATAGGTTCAGTTTTAACCTGCTTGCTTTGTGGCAACCTAAATGCATTTACTGTTTTTTAGGAAGCAGTTTGTCCTGCTTGATTGAAATGTTAGGCTCTTGGCTGCAAGGATTTTGTCTGTATTTGTCAGAATTGTCTGTTTTCAAATTCAGTGCGTCTTGTGTTTCTTGAACGGCAACTGTTTCTTCCAACTTACTCAAAGAAAAGTTTGCTTTGGCAGTTGTGAGGCAGATGCTGGTTGAACTCTGCTTTCTGAAGAATAGAGGGTTTTTTTTCATTCAGAGCTTTCTACTGAGTTTTCTGCAGAAAAGTATGTTTGCCTAATTCATCCCCCCCCACCTTCTTTTAGCACAATCTTTTTTTACTTATTTTATTCCCAAGCCTTACTAGAGACTAAATTTTCTTATTCTCTACCATCCTAATTTCTGAAGATCTGTAGTTTCATTTAAGCCTGTAGTCTTTGAGCTATCATTGTTTTCAAAATTCAGAAGAGTGCAAGGGCATCCAGACTCAAAGCATAAGTTGCCTAACTAATAAGTTTCCTGTTTTATGCCCTGTCACCAGGGGTTGACGTATATCCTAACAGATTTCTAGCTCAGGCTGTGCCAGTGGTTTTACAAAAAACAGGTGTGTTGTACATCTGGTTGTCTGTGTTTATGTAGGTTCTCAAAGCTTTTTTGTACTTGAACCTTTGGCTATCTTGCTAACTGTGTGAAAGCTTAAGTTATTTTGATGTAAATAACTAGGTAATCTTAAAAGCATGTTGTAAGTGTCGCTTCTGTCTAGATAGTGTCTATAATTATTATTATTTTTTAATTCTATAACATTTTTTTTCCCTTTTTCCTAGTGTTTTCTGGTCTGGTGCTTAAAATACTAAAATAAATGAACAGCTGTTGGAGCTTATTTTAAGTATAGGGCAGCTATTTAATTCTGTGGAAGTTCTTGTGTTTTTTATTGAGGGAAAATGGTGAAATTTTAGATGCATGTAGCCACCTTAGAGTCCAAAGGTTTTTCTGATCTGCAGGGAACTGTACACCTCATTGTTTTTGTAGTAAACCACATAGTTCCCAGTGGAGAGAGGGCGTATATTAATTCTTGTCCTCATTGGTACCCTGACTATTCTGAGAATGTGTTACAAAAATGTCAACAGTCTTAAGAAGGAAAGACCTTATGTGTAAGCTCTTCAGTAAGTATATGGGATACTCTGAGGGGAATTCATGTTGTTTTGTTAGGCAGACCCTGTTTGTGCTTCAGAGTATCTGAGATTGTAGTTTAGCTAGAACATGTCTGTATGTCAAAAATGCTGCTTGTTTTTATTGATATTGTTTTCTGTTTAGTAGAAATAGGACTAAGTTGCATTATTTTTATTTCCAGCGTGCATTTTTGAAATATTTTCTTGTTTTCTCTGTTTGTCAGTGTGCTTTCTCTTGGCCTCCAGGGAGAACTTGGGAAGCATATAATATTTGTTATTTTTTGTAACTCAGTCTATCATTAATATCTTCCAAGGATAAAGAACAATTTGATTTTATGTGCAACTGCATTGTAGATGGATTTCATTTAGTGAGTACAGCTTATTGTGGAGAAAAATGTCTAACTGGTGACATGGTGATTAAATGGGAGATCTTGAACTAGTCTTATATGTTCAGAGTTGTGCGTATATCTTCTTAGTATTCTTTTGAAATGCAGAACAAACTCTTCTGGTCAGATGAAAAACAACTTAAACTCTTAAGTAAATCTTGTTGACCTAGTAAAAGCGTATTTTGACTTCTTAGTAGTAGGACATAGCAAAGCTGTGCCACACACAAAATAATGAATCCAGTTTCCTTTCGTTTCTAGAACACAAAACTAACAAACAACAAAACCAACAAGAATCCAGCCTTGTTGGTACATTGGTTCAGTTTGGCCTGAAATGGGGATGGTGCATGATCACTCTGAAGATGATGGGAGACTTCTGTTGTTAGGAGTTGTGAAGGAGATCGTGGCAGTCTGTTTTTAAAATGTTGTACATCGCTTTGTTTCATGTAATCCAGAAAGAATCTATTGGAAAAATTGTTTTGTTTTCAAGAAACAACTTTTTTGCATTGTTTTTGTCCTTCCGTGTATCTCTCTTTTGCCATTTGTTTTGTGTTAGTTTCTAAAAATATGGTGATTATTCATCTTTTCTTTCCTCTCCTTTTTACAGTGGTAATAGCTTTCAAGTCTTAGGCCTACGGTGTTTGTTGTTGTGTGGCTGTTGTTTTGTTTTTTTTCTTGGTAATAAATCTTCACAGTTCCTTACCAGTGTTTTTAGAAAAAAAATTGTCAAATATTTATCGTTTGAGTCACCTAAGTTTTTGTTTTTGGTTTTTTTTCCTAGCACTTGATAGTTCTTCTACTACTAGCAGTGCATCTCCTGTTCTGAACAATTATGATGCCCTGGAAGGAGGTGGCTATCCAGGTGATCCATTTTTGTTGCATGTGAATTCTAAATTGTTCGTTTAAATTTACTAAAGTGTCTACTGTCTGTGATTTTTTTTTTTTTCCCTTTCTGATGTTGATTATTGTCAATCATTGAACAGGTGAGAGGAATTATCTTTCATCTTTATAGGAACTGGAGTAGTCTTCAGAGAGATCAAGCCTTGCTTTTTCAATCGCTTCTCACAGATGTAACAATGAAGTTTGAGTAATAATTAAGAAAAATTTCCCTGTACCACAGGCCATACTTTACATCATAATATGGAGGGTAGTGCTGAAAGTATACCCTGTGTGAAAGCAGTTATCTTTCTCTAAGTTATGCCGTGTGCCTGATTGTGTTGGCTTAGTAGCTGATAATAGTTGATATGCACTGCTGAAGTTTTGAGAGACCAAAGATAGCAGTTAGCAGAGATGGCTGGATCAGGTTATTTTCTTTTTATTCTTCTACGTGCAAAGAAGATTTGAAAAACATCGATGGTATGCTGCTTATTTTTATCTTTAGAAATATCAGGAATGTCAAGTTTATGTTATATGATCTAATAGACTACCTCAGTGTTCAAATGTGTCATTTTGGGAGCAGGTGGCAAGGGCGCTTGTAGATGTTAGGCAGTATTATGTTATATATTATTATATTATAAATAGTGAATTAATTCTGGGGGTCTGACCATCTAAGAATGTCACAGTAGTTTGCTTAGTTAATGGGTTCTTCTGTAAAGCAAAATCTATCAATCAGCTAAAATCTTGATACTGCTCTCCCTGTATGGTCTGGTTGGTGCTGTGTAAAGACAGAAGAGGCAGGACTGTAGGAGTATGAATTTTAATTTTTCAGATAGTAACCAAGCATTTTAGTTTTGTTGAAGACTTCTTCTGAAAATGGCTTTTTCCTTTTGTTTTCTTCAAAGAGTAGCAGAATTAACTTTTTTTCTCTTTATTTTTATACCACCCGTCTGAACCAAATCTGAACCGTTTGAACCAAGTGCAGTTTCTTAGAGGTTGCTTTTTTGGGTGATTCACATGCCACTTCTCTTCAGATTTTACTGAGCCTAAATTCTTTTAAGTCTTATCTCATATTCAGAAGCATCGAATTCGAAAGAGTAGTGCTTTTTTTTTTTTGTTTTGTTTGTTTTTGTTTTATTTTTTTTACAGCAGTTAAATTTTCTATGGGTTGAGGGCTGTGTGTTACTTAAACCTTTAACAGTTGTGAGACCAAGCTCTGCTGCAGGAATAGGCAGGAGGGACTTGGATTTCTTCAAGAAAAGCTCTGTGTCTGTATATAGGGATTTGTACTTTCACCTCAACATTACATTTTAAGAGTATTTGTAAGCGGCTGGAGAAGAGACTAAGCATCCATGGTGAATCCTAGAATATAATGTAGGTACAAGAGTGTATGAGGGTGACTTTTGTTTTGTTGTTTTTTTCCTTTTTTAATTGAAAAACTTGTTTTAAAAGCTATGGAGTTTTTGGTTTGGTGTTTTTTTTCTTGTGGTTTTTTTTTTTCTTGGTTTTTTTTTTTTTTTTTTGTTGTTTTTTCTTCCAGAATGACATCGAGAAGTTTTGGGTAATAGATACACGGGTCTATGGTCATCTTTCCATGTATAACCCCTTTTTGGCATCAGCTGCAGTAGTCTTAGTTGCTAATGGCTTATTTATTTATGTGATCAATGCAGAAAAAAATCTTGATGGATAATGCTAAAATTATAAATAGTAAAAGTGTTGCTTGTTAAAATGCATTCAGGAGTTATGTCTTAACTAAGAAAATGAAATTGTACTGAATATCTGAGGAATATTTTTGTTCTTCCAGAGACACGCTCTGTGACCAGCAGCCCAGTTCCTACTCCACCAGCCCCTCAAACATCCAAAACTTCTAAGCCCTTTGGTTATGGATATCCAACACTGCAGCCTGCCTACCAAAATACAGCACCGCCTACTCCTGTGCAGCCCACTAATCCAAGCCACCATCCTGGGTTTCAGCATTATCCGCAGGTTCATATTTTTATTTTGAAAGTTACTTGATGTAACAAGAAGTCTTTTCTGTATATTTCTTTTTAACATTTTATGTTTATAATTTGTGAACGAGTAAATGCTGAGAGTCATGTTGATCTCCTAGCTCTGACTTCCTTGGAAGGCTTTTGAACTGAATTTTGAAGCGCGTTGCCAAGTAATTAAGTATAACCACTTCGCTTTTATTAATTAATCCAGTTACTAATAGCAGCTACAGTTTTAAAGTTTATTGTTCTAAAGATCTATACTTCATTGATGGAAACAATAAGGAAGGTCCACTTACACCAGTGAACCATCTTACAAGTAAGGTGTGGCTTGGAGTCCAGATGAAAGAGCTCCTCAAAACTGAGGTGCATGATGTGGCTGGCTGCCTGCTTCTGTTCTGCTCTCCTGGTACCAGAGAGCACCAAGCACCCAAACAGTTGTGTACCCAGTTCTCATTAGCAGTGCTGAGATGTGTGTAAAGGCACGTGGAAAAACAAACCTACTGATTTGTATATGCTGCTTTTTCTGTAATAATGCTCAGCAAGCAAATGTCACCAAAACTGTTCACTGTTGTCAATGGTCAGAATTCCTTATTGAGCTAAGCATAATACCTTAAGGAAGCATGTAGTAGCCACAAGTGAGGCCTTTCCTTGTTACAAAGGTAGTGTAAAATATGTAGAAAGAAAATGCTTAATTTTTAATTGAAAAAGATCACTCTATTCAGTGTAGCTTTGTCTACATATTTTTATGTTTTTGTGATTTTAGGAAAAGCAAATGCCACTAACTTGAGCATTAATTATTAATTTGGAAAACTTATGGCTTAGTGATCTCTTTAAAAAGTGGTAGTTATTTTTATTATGATAGCTTAGTTTTAATTTAAATGCCTTATGTAATGAATCTGAAGTTGTTTTAAATTAAAAACACAAGGCTTATCCTAGTTTTATCTTCCTAAGCTTGCAAGAACATCGTAGTGTCCTTTCATAAAAGTGGCAAGGCATATTACAAAATTCTAGGCTTCTCTTTTTTTGAGGAGACATAAGGAGAAGAGGGCATCTTAAATTCAGTCTCCAGTCATTTATCAAATGTTGTATAGTGAAGAGAGAGCTAGGTTCTTTTCAAGAGCATACAATAAAAAGGATACAAAATTGCTGGGTGTGGGAAGGGAAATTCCAGTTGTACATATAAAATGAAAATTCTTCAGAATGGGAGTGGGGAAGCATTAGAACAGATTGTGCTATAAAGTCTTCCATCCTTGAGCACTTTTAGAATTTACCTGGCCAAGGCTGTGAACATTCTTATTAGCCTTGCTTGATGTGAGAGTTTTGGACTGCCAGAACTGAGGTGCCTTCTAACCTAACCTTTTTTCTTCTTCTGTGGTGATTACAATATTTAAAAAGAAATATGTCTATATATGTTTAAAATGTTTTTCTTTAATTTGAATGGATTTCACTAATATCTTCAAAGAGGGAAGAAATCTCCTCAGTCTTTCTAGTTAGGTACTTCTCCTTATGCCTGGAAAGCTTAAAGGATTATATATGACTTCCAGTGACAGTTTGTATATTGTGTTTGAATTTGGTCCTGTGAAACGTATTTTAAATCACTGCTGTGAAACTATATTCTTGTTTGTTTGGTTTTGTTGTTATAACTACTGTTGGTATCCTTTTTAATAGAGCTCTGGAAGAATTGAAATTACAAGAAGATTTAAGATAGTTATGTAAACATGTCTGTATGTTTATCAGTTTGCAATGCTCTTGGGGCGTTTTGTTTTGTTGTTTTTTTTTTCAGCAATATCCAGGTGTGAACCAGCTGTCCTCTTCCTTAGGAGGGTTAAATCTGCAGCATTCTCAGCAGCCAGAAGGCTTGAGACCTGTAAACCTTACACAGGATAGAAATATTTTACCTGTATCTTCAGTTCCAGCTCCTGTGCCGAACTTGAATGCTGATCTTAGGAAATTAAACTGCAGTCCGGAGTAAGTACACTGTGTCTAAAAGAATGTGTTAAGTGTTTCAGTGATGGTTTACTTATTTTTTGATGTTATAAATAATTTAAAGTAGGCTACTATTGTGAAATCTTTGTAACAGTATAGTTCCCTTCACTCGAAAATAAGTTTATTATCTGCAGCTTTACGCAAAATGTGAAGTTGTCCTGCCATCAGAATGCTTTATATGCAGTATGAGTGTAGCTTACTTATTAAAACACAAAGAAACCTGCTGCATCTTTGCCTTGTGTTTATCCGTCTTTAAGTAAATAAAAGAATACATACTAAAACATTGTGACATCACGCAGTTCCATTCTATGGAATTTTTTTGTAATATTGTGTAGGATTTTGTTCCAGAAAACTATGATGACTATACTTTAATATACTAAATAAACTGTGAGTGTGTTCAACCATTGTAATACTGCAATTACAATGAATAATTTTACCTCCAATTACCATCCATCTGCTATTTCAAGTCAGGTGCATCTCAGTATAGTGAAAATTGCTTTCCCCCCAAACACTTTAATTCTAATTAGAAAAAGATGGATATTCTTTGCTCCAGATTAACTCATATGGCTGCCCTATTGGCAATGCATGGTCCCACCAGAAAATAGGTCAGAAATGAGGATCCCAAAATCAGTCTTAGGCATGTACAGTACTGTTGACGCTTTGGGTTTCTTTAGTACTAATTTGAAATCAGTCCTGTACTTTGCACTGCATGAATAAAAAAGGTTTTAATCATCTTGGTATTTTAGATACTCTTCTGCTGCTTTCTTACGTAAATTTTGCTTTCTTGGACTAGTGAATGCTTGATTCCTTCTTTAGTTCCGTCGTTAAAACAAAATAAGATCTTGAGAATGAATAAAACCTGTCATTTTAAATTGAACGTTGTATTTAAAGCAATTCTTTCTTTGTTTCAAGTTTGTTTTGCTGTGTATGTGTTACTGAACTACTTAAGTGCTGTAGGGGAGTCTTTTTCAATTCTTCTGAAAGTTTTTTATTAATTCCTTTTCCGTTACTCTTTAAATCAGCTTTGTAAAATATAGGTTTTCTTAAATTTCAGAGTTCTTTAAAATCAGGAGCTAACACAATGTTTTCAGCATCTTTAAAAAAAAAATCATTTTCAATGAAATGCTTTTATTTCTTTTCAGTTCATTTCGATGTACATTGACAAATATTCCACAAACGCAGGCTTTGTTAAATAAAGCTAAACTTCCTTTGGGTTTGCTGCTCCATCCCTTCAGAGACTTAACGGTAAAGTAGCGTACTTTTTTACTATATATATTTAATGTATTTTAATATCCTTTTTGGATCAGACAGAATAAGAGATAGTGACCTATAATTGCTAAATTTAACAGAAGTTGTTAAAAAAAAAAAAGTTGGGAATTAAAAGTGAAAGAATTGAAACCTTGAAATTGCTGTCTCATTGAAATTGATAAGGGAAAAGCTTGGGACTTGCCTTGTTTTTTTTTTGTTTTTTTTTTTTCCTTATTGTTGAAATGGCAAAGAAAAATTTGTTTGCTGTGGTTTTCTGGAGCTCTGAATTGAAGTTTTGACTGTGGGGTCAAAACTATAAGACACTTCCTGAGAAGGTGTTGACAGCACTTTCTTGAAAGGCAATGCTAACATGACAGCATTTATCATGCCAGTAATACAGGCAATAGATGCTACACAGAATCACAGAATCACAGAATCACAGAATTGTATACACACAATATAAGATTCAAAGATAGAAACTGTGTTAAGACTGTTGAGCTGCTGTTCCATTCCATCTAGCTTGTTTATAATTACGTAAAAAGGTTGATAAGTTATCTGATACAGCCTTCTTTTATTCCTGTGAATTTTTTGGCATGTAAGGTTTGCTGTCTTAGCATCCGTAGTCACAAATTTGTCCTTTAATAACTAAATTGCTGTAGTAGCCTTATTATTGTAGCCGACTAATTTTATTTAAAATAGTGTAGCATCTAAGATTAATGAGTTTGGATTAAGATAATTGGAATTATTACTTCTACTGATCTTGAAGAGATTTTTAATAGGCATTGTTACACACTGTGAAAATGATCTAGAAAAGATAATGAAAAATGATAGAGTGTCTAGGCTTTTGAAGCTTTTATACACTGTGTTGTACAATAGTAGTCTTCATAAAATGTATTATCTGCTCTTGTAACAACTTTCTGTTCTTTCTTTTTAGCAATTACCGGTGATAACATCAAGCACAATAGTGAGATGCAGGTCCTGCAGGACATACATCAACCCTTTTGTTTCTTTCATTGATCAAAGGAGGTGGAAATGCAATTTATGCTATAGAGTTAATGACGGTAAGTTTTGTAACAGAAGAAGCTGGCATTAGTATAATATATTTCTAGTGTTTGCATTGTATCACTCCGTGGGGTACTCTTACATAGATTGAAATGATAGTAATCTTAAGATGTTATTTTAAATATCTGGATTTTGTCAGATATTGTGTATTTCCTAAGAAAAAATCATTTTGCAATTCTGTGGGAGACTGAGGATGTAATCAAATTACCCTGGCTTACTGGTGTAATAAAATCAATTTACTCCACCAACTGCCATTGTAATGTGCAACTGGAAGGATGATGACAGCTAAATACTTTGTGCAATCTAAGCCAGATATTATGATAAGCGGTAGAGATTGAAGCTTGTTGTGAAAGACTCCAGTTGCATTCCTTCTTTTAACGTTTGAGTTATGCTACTTTTGAAAATGGAACTTCTTTTGTTCTAGTTATTTAACTTTGATGTATGGGATGCTTTTTGTCATGTATTCTTAATGTGAATATTTTTTCTGTTAATAATTTAAATCTGTCTGTGTTCATTTCAATGATTGTTCTTATTTGCTAGCAAGCGTATAAATTCTGGGAACTTTTTTTTCCTAGTCCCTGAAGAATTTATGTATAATCCTCTGACACGATCTTATGGAGAGCCGCACAAACGGCCAGAGGTCCAAAATTCTACAGTGGAATTCATTGCTTCCTCTGACTATATGGTAATAAATAAATTGTTGTGGTGAGCTTCCACAAAATTGCACGTTAATATAAATGCACTTGAAGTTAACGTTGAACATGGCATGTTGCTCAGGTGATATGTGGTAATTTTCCTAGAAAGGTGCTCCAAGATCAGAGAACACTTGACGCTCATATTTTTTTTTTTTAGTTTTGGCAAATGTATATATTCAATCCAGTGCAGTTTAACATTGCATAGTCTGTTTTGATTGTGGTACAGTGCAGTTTCTGGATTTCTCCCTCTTTGTGAAGAGATTGTGAAATAACAAGAGAGCTGGGTTCAAATTATTATTATGTTTCTAACCAGTAATCAACCTATGATTGCTGTAATAGTAGTCTTGTCTCCAAGGATGATAAACAAAGCTTGGAAATTGACCCTGTTCATAATGACAGTGTTAACTGCAGCAAAAGCAAATTGCTCTTTTGAAATGGAATTGAAGCACTGTGGCCAAGATGTTTGGAAATGAATAAATATAGCTTGCTATGTAGTTGTCAGCAGACTATTTTTAGCACAGATTAATGTTTTGTGTTGTCCATATTCTGAAAGACCAGTGATGTTTAGAAGAGTAAATTCTGTATCTGGAAGAAAAAACTTGATGCTGGAGTTTAGTGTTGGAAGGAGAGTCTAACAAATTGGATTTGTGCTCTGAAACATAATGTTGTATACTTGTTGCAAATAAGGATCATTAACCACTTGGCATTGTATTAAAAATTTATTCACCTGTCTGTTAGTTAATTTTATTCTTTGGTATGATGTGTAGCTTGCATTATTCTAAATATTCCCTTTGCACCTTTCTATTGACTGAAGTTCTTTAACATTTCTTTAACTATGATGTTTGGCTTTTTTTATTTGATTTTTTTTTATTTGTTTTATTTTTACTTTGTAGCTTCGTCCTCCTCAGCCTGCGGTATATTTATTTGTTTTAGATGTCTCTCATAATGCAGTGGATGCTGGGTATTTGACAATAGTCTGCAATTCATTGCTGGAAAACCTAGACAAGTAAGAATATAAGTAATCTTTTAAAATTAGCTAATAAGTGATTATGAACAGTACTAACCTACAGTTTTGAAGGCAGCTTGCATACGATGTTTAAATGAGCTGTCCCTCAGGGACAGAAGTTCACAGGATTCTGAAATGAAACATTCACATGTTAAAAACAAGAACAGCATATAAAATAAAAATAGCCCAACTGAGAAGTGTCTTCCCATTTAAAGGTGGATCTGTGAAGAATATAGAGCTGTAATTTCTAAGAATATGTGCCAAGATGTAAAGTGCTCATTTATTCTTCGGAACAACAAAAATAATTAAATGACAGATTGGTCAGCCTTCAGATGCTGAAACAGTTGAGGTGCTGCATAATGAAATGTTGCAATGGCTAATGTGAGGCTGCCTAGTTGAACTGTACAGTCAGTTTGGGTTTTTTAGATTAGTTAGCTGTGTCAATCTGTGCCATCTTCTGTACTTCCCTCATTTTTGCACTGGAACAACATCTGGAATTTTTGTTGGTGCTTTTTATGGGAGGACCGATGAACTTCACTATGCTCATGCCTCTCAAAAAACTATACGCATCATATGGAAGCCTTTCTTTGGAAATTCTTTTCCACATTATCTTATTAGGAAACTTAAAATTTTTCTTTTTGATAAAGACACCAACAAGTACATAAAATTCTTCACTTACAAATGCTATATTAGTCTTTGTTCAGAGTTTCATTTTTAGGAAAAATCATAAAATGCCATGTGTTTATAATGCCATATGTAAGAATATGGACCATGGGTTAAATAACTGTGTTGAACTGAAGTGACTGGATTTTGATTTAAAGGTATTTTGTTACTACAGAAGCAAATGGAGATTTTTTTTAGAATCATAGAATCAATAAGGTTACAAAAGAGCACTAAGATCATCTAGTCCAGCCGAGAGCAGAATGCACTGCTTTCTGTAGAATGATTGAGAAGACTACCTTCTTGTATGTGCCAGTGTAATGCATGAACCACCTGTTCAGAAAACATTGAAGCATTACTTGTGTTCATGTTTCAGGTCTTATTCGCTCACTGTCCTTTTCTGTCCTCTTTTCACCTTAGTAAGTGAACTGATTAATGTTAGCAAAAGCTTTACGTATGTATGTGCTTTATGAGTGAGAAATGTAGAGCCTAATAGATGTCTTTTTCTTCTACTTAGGCTGCCTGGAGACTCAAGAACAAGAATAGGATTTATAACATTTGATAGCACTGTTCAGTTTTACAACTTGCAAGAAGGTTTATCTCAGCCTCAGATGCTGATTGTTTCAGATATTGATGGTAAGTAACAAGAAAGCGGAGACATAAATTTTTATATTTTCCCCCTCTAGCAGAAAGATTTGAGTCTTTTGAATATTCCAATATTAGGTGAATTTTATTAAATTTATAGGGACTATATTTTTGAAAAATAATCATATGCTATGTACTGAATAGTTGGTGCTTAAAAAGTGAAAATCAAATATTAACTTTGCTTTGAATAAAGCAAGCTTTGTAAAAGTTACTTATCTCTCAGAAAAGATGATCTTATTTGGTAGCAGTTACAGAATCACAGAATCACAGAATTGTAGGGGTTGGAAGGGACCTCAGAGATCATCGAGTCCAACCCCCCTGCCAA
>JAOWBP010002392.1:26444711-26492854 GCA_028571105.1 Tragopan temminckii | reverse complement strand
TCCCCGTATGACCCCATCTTCCACCTTCCTGAGAAGGTATGAATTCATGAGCCACTCCCCACTGTGTGCCCAAACAAAACACACTGGCAAAAGTAAACATGTATTTCTAAAAAATAATTACTAAGTCATATGAAAAAATGTTAAAAAATCCTAAGTACAAAAACAAAACAAAACAAAAAAAAAACACCAAAACATGAGACACTATAGCAATGTCCAATACATTTGCCCAGCGGAAAATAATTGTAAGGTAAGTTTCATGAACATTCAAATCTAAGATGATAACTTTAATGGTTAACAGAGACTATTTAAAACTAAATGTACTGATTTTAATAGACCATCTAATCTATTCCTCATGTGTGCATTTTAAAAAAATATATACTTTATTCATCCTTGATAACTTCCTGTTCAGTTTTTAAGACAGGAAAGGAGAAACGATTGTTGCTAAAAGATAGATTATTTCTTGGTTGAGCATAGCCTTGCAGACAGAAGTCTTGGAAATCGTTGTACTATTCTTTCAAAGCATTGTAAGAGTAATAGAAAGGTATCAAAATGATATTCTCTGTTATTATATGTTCTTCATTCCATTTATTGTTTCTTTGCCCTACAGAGGGCTGTCATTACACCTCTGATGAGTACAACCACATACATTTCTAATGAGAAGGTCTATAAAAATGTCTTATTCCTTCAGAAAGCTCACAAGCCATTATCTGTTTCAAAGCTTTAAATGTGCAAGAAACTCTCCCTAAATGTGCATACAATATTTAAAACTATAAGTAAGAGCTTATTCTTGTAAACTGTGTCTGCACATATAAATGGGAAACAATTTTAATACAAAAAGACTTGAGAGCAAGAAAGGAGAAGGAAGGATAATCTCACAGCCTACATCACAGACAAGACTGTTCCAATGCGCATAAAACAATGCTTTAAGAACACAATGATCAGGTTTTCTTTGTGAACATGAAGGATGGGACAAGGGGTTTACTTGACAAATAAAGAAATTATAGCCTGCCCACTAAGAAAGTGCTTTCTTATTTGACAGTACAGCACGAGAACCAGGCAACCTATGGAAACATTTAGACAGTAAGTTATCACAGCTCAGGCACATCTGTGCATCAGCAATTTCTTGTACCACACATTTACTAATTTACAGAACTGCACATTTTTAACCAAGGAGAATGTTTACATGAGATTGCTGCACTTAATCGCCAAAATTGAGCCATATCCAACAATTTGTTGAGCCGTGACTGACTAGAAACAGCAGTTGTGAACCACATGCAAAGAAATACCTGACAATGATTGCCCATACACATCTGCTGTAGAGCATAGAAGCACAAATATGATCTGCAGCACTAACATCCAAACTTGTATTTCTAAAGATTTTAGGGGAAAAAAAATAGTTGTATTCGCATGGAAGGTACATGTGAACCTGGCACATGCAAATTTGCCATTCAGTTTTGAATACACATCCCGAAATTCCATTTTTATTGAGCTCTCATAAACAACTTCTTCCATCTGATCTTAATCTCATGAAAAGAGATGAGCATATGAATTCAAACAGGCACTGTTTTCAGGCTTTGCTCTACTTCAAGTCTAAACCGATAAAAAATATGACAGTTCACAAGCCTCAAAAAAGCAAGCCTGCAGCACTGTGTTCACTACTGTGCCTATTATCTAGCTGCAAGTTTCCACTTCAGTTGTACAGGGGTAGATTTGTGTTTTCCAGCCTGCATTATTCTGTACCCTCTTACATCTTCTTAGTAAGAAGAGTAAGCAGTCAGACTTCCTTTCTGTGGCTGACTTTTAGGAAATCTGGCAGTATAATCAACTGAAACAATGAAAGGGAAAACTATTCTGCCTTCATGAAGAAGCTGTAGTTAGCAACATGACTCAAAGTTCTGTGTGTATTAAAGATTGATGGCTTCATGGGGTTGGCACCTTGAAGAGATTAATTATATGACTCTGGCAACCCAAAAAATCCTGCAAAAGACGGATTCTGTCAGTCAAGCTGATTGCATAGATTGTTGATTTTTAGTGCTAAGTGTACTTTAAAATAATAATAATAATAAAGACAGGTAGGCCGCAGCCAGTAAATTTAAAAGGCAGTAGGAAGGAGGATGAGGGGTGTAATGCAGTGGTACATTCTTGAAGCAACACATTCCAAAGAACTCACCAACCTTTAAGGAAAAGGCTGAGGCTTTTGAGCATATAGAAAAAATATTGCTGAACTGAAGTCAGTTACCCCAGCTTCAAATATTCTTCAAGATTTAGGTGCGGGTATTGACAACTTAAGAAAAACATAACACGCTACTTCAGAAGTGGTCTCACAGATCTCTCCTCACACTGAAGGACACACTGTATTGTAATCAACCTGTTCTGACACTTAGAGCAGTTCTTCAAGACAGACAGTTGCCACATGGAAGGAGACATGCAGAAGTGAAACACAAGCATTAAAGGACAATTAATGCAGGCAAATCAGCTTTTTTTAATACACCTTGTCTGACAAAACTGTGCTAGCTCGATAAATACTGATTTCAGTATAAAACTTTGTGTTAATAGTACTTCTGTGGTCAAAAAAATTTTTGTTACATGCCATTGACATCAGTAATAGTACAGAAGAGAATTCTGGTGCAGCTTGCAGTTGATCAGCTCTCCTTTGAGCCACATCATGTTTCATTTATCATGCTGCACACCCTACCTCCTTACCCAGAGGCAACAGAATTAAAAGGTCACATCTTAGCCAATAAAATATAAATATCTTCTGTGGGGAAAAAACAGTGTCTCTAATCAGTCATCCAAACAAGACAGCAGACTACCCAGAAGGTTGTGTGCTGCTGCACATCAATAAACATCTTTATCTAGGAACTAAAATGAAAAATATCAAACCAGCAGAAGTATGAAAGAGGAACTCAGAGGCCTGTCAGAAAAATTACAAAATTAAAGCTGAGCACTGCTTTCTGCAAATAGATGATACAGACATGGCTGAAATAAGTAGTGCTGGGAGCTAGGTACAGCTAGCACACATTGGAATTTTAAGTAAAAGGGAAAAACACTATGGATACTTTCTGTTTCTATCTGTGTTTTATTTCAGAATTCTTTACCAGCAAACATTTAAGTCAGCTCCCTTCTTCTTTAACTCTTAAATCTTACAAAAATACTTTCCTCTAATCACAATCAAAAAACAAACTAATACCCTGCTGATAACAATTTCTGGATTCTTTTGATCCCTAAAAATCATTTCTCCTCCATCTTTCAGCCTCACTAAACAAAATGCTTAGGGAAACAGTACTTCTGAAACACAGGGAAATAACAAAGAGCCTAAATTGTATGGTCTGCTCATCTACTTCCACTGCATGTCAGAACAAACCTTGGATGTCTGCAAGGACAAAAGCATATTGGGATGCTAAGAGAATATATCCTCCACTCTGCTACAAAAATACATACAGCACACACACCTTAATGGTGAGCTATAGCCACAGAACATAACTTTGCCACTAGAATGACTGTTTGCAGAGGAAGACCAACTGGTAGTTTCCATCTTCCGAAAAAATCTATTTAACCTAATGAATGAACAGGTTTATATACAATAAACTAGACTGAAATAAGCTTTATAGCCAGATCATGCAAATTGCGTGGTGAAATAGGAGGCACATCAAATACCGAGCGATCTAAATGGCAGTATTACATGAACAGCATGAAGTACTCGGCTAAGAGAAAACGATGTGCCTATACCTGGAAAGGCTTTGAATTTATGGATATCTGAACAGAAGTGAGAGAACTGCATGGCTCTTGATGGGGAAAATAACAAAGAAAGAGCAAAGGAATGTAAGCATTGTCTGTGGTACAAGCAAAAAAAAAAAAAACAAAAATAACAAACTTGACTAAACAGACAGAACCAATCAGTGAAGCTTAGACAATGTTCTTGGGGAAAAAAAAATAATGAAACAACAATAGCAAGACAACTCATAAACATGTAAATCCCATCATTTTATGTGCAAAGTACTGCGAGCACACATACAGTGAGACACTGCATTTAGAGACAATAAAAAAAACTTATGTTATGCAACCCTATCCTTTGTCTATGCAAAATGTATTAAAATATATATATATATGGCATATATTGACACTCCTACTTACAAAATGGGAGGGGTTGTTTTGTTTTGTTTTTAAAGGAATAAGTTTGCTATAATGACTCTCCTAGAGGTTAAAAAACTTCATCTGGGGAAGAGAGAGAAGAAAAGTAATCACTTCTGAAAACATACAAAACCTTTACAGGTGAAAGTCTCTCTTTGCAACCTTTCTATCTTTCTCAAAATTCTATAGCCCAAATCACAAATTTGCTTCAGCAATGGCCATCCATTCCTGAGGCTCACTTTACTGAAATAAACAGAAGTTTAGCTGTTGAACCGAAAGCAGCCTAAAGAAACATGCAGGACCATACCACATCAGCTGCTAGTCTTCCCACTCACCAAATCTGACCCCTTCTGTACTGACACATTTCAGTCCTATGTGACCTTGCTTCGGGAGCAGGCTCTCTGAAGACCCCTTAGAGAATGAAACATCACAGCACTTGATTGCAAGTGTCAGGGCTTGACCCTTACAAGACAGAAAGGCTCAATTCACTAAAAACATGAAAGCATGTGCTTAGTTTGTGTTGAAGTCTATAAATCCTACAAATACACTTGAACATTTTTTAGAATAAGCGGGTCTAAATCTACTACTAGTTAAGAATTTCTTACATCTCTACTGAATCAAGAATATCCCTGTGCCTTCCAGAAGTGTTACGCCTTTCACAGCAGTATAATTCTTGGCTCTTGGTATCCAGCACTGTGGCTGACTGTGCCTAAAAAAAAAAACCTGATTATGGTACTGCAGATTATGGTACTGAGTCTTTAAAGAAAGATTCAGGCATATGAAATAATTACCTACACACCTATGTTTTTGTTCATCTCTTACAGTTTGGAAACATTCATTTAAAATAATAAATCTGGGAAACATAGGAAAATCAAAATATTAAGTTAAAAATAAACTTAGCCACTCAATCTTCCCCCAGTGCCCCGTGCAGAGGACTAACTGCCAGCAGTGACTGCTGCACTCCTGTTAGAGCTGAGGTAATTTAAGAGGAATGTCAGTATGCATTTACATTTCAAACTTTATTACTCTGCTTTAAGAGAAAGAATGCCTGTTATTGTCATACAAAAATATTTACAAAATCTTTGGTATCTGGTTTTAGTCCTACAAAATTAAAATCAAAACTCTCAGCATCTCCGCACACTGTGCATCTTTTAGAAGAACATGAACTATCGGAGAACACATTTAGTGAAGACATTTTTAAAAAACGGAGAAGTGTAACTGTTTCTCATTCTAGAGGAAGTTCAAGGCTGTTGTTGCATTACAAGGAGCTACACATGGTCAGCTTTGCAAGCTATGAGCACTTGTGAATCTGGCTGCCTCTCCAGCATTCAAGCCATTCCAATCCAGTTTCCTTTGAACGTGCATTTCCTACCATGGAGAGCCACAAGGGGATGGACATCTCAAGCTAATGAGATCTACATCGGTTGCATAATTTTAACCCTAAATCAGAGACTACATTCTCACACTCTTGCCTGCAGATTGAATTTCCCTCTCTTCCTCTGATATAAGACAAACTAATCTTTTTTTTCAAATCATCTTTATTTCTCTTTAAAGAGCAGAATGGTGGAAACTTCCTTGGTGGCCATCTGGCAGCTGCCTTTTTCTCACAGCACTGCAACCTTTCAAAAACTACTTGCATACCAACAAAGGCTTTCCAAAGCCACCTCAAACAGACATACATTGTATTATTAAATAAACCCAGGTAAGAAATGCAGAACACGCAGAATAAAGCATTAAAAATGGAATTATGTAATAAAGAGGTGATCTATTCTTTGGCTTCACAGATAGCAGATAACAACAACAGAAAAACAGAGACTTTGCATGACTCTTTTCCTATGAAACCAAATGCATTTCAAAACACAGTAGTCCAAATTTGTAGCTGAAGCATTAGGGAAAAAAATAAAAAGCTCATCACGTCCAGTCTAGAAGCAGTTCCACAAACTGAATCCAATAAAGGAACAATGATTTATTTGCTGTCCCCTCCTCCTCTCCCTAATGCCTGCAGTCAGGAAGGCACGATACCAGGCAGTGGTGCCATTCAACCCTTGTTCTCCCAAATAAGGCTCCCAGGATGTTGCCATATTGGTGTAGACACCTGTCCACTGGTAACAAGCATGAGAGCATCAACTCATTTTAAGATGCCCAAAAATGAGGCTATCACAAGGCAATATCTTCCAATCATTGCAAAACTTTCTTCCAAACTGAAACAGTGAGCCAGAGGTGAGAATCCCAGTATCACATTTCTAATCCCCATAACAGTTAGTGTTCACACACACATATACACACACACACGCGCGCACAAAAATGCCCACAACTACCTATACAAACATTTCCCTTGTCTTATAAATCTTACCCCTTGAGAATGTTTCTCAGATCACTTTATTCTGACTTTCACTTAAGTGAGTCTTTTTACAGTGCATGTGGGGAATATTCTGCTGCTGACAATCTATTTGATAAAACATCTTTAGAAGAAAGGTCAGGTAAAAATTGGTATGATGTGGAGCTCTAGTGGTAGCGGGCTAGTAACGCACCACATAACAACTGTGAAACAGGAGGTACTGACCTTTCGAATGAAAGCAGTGAGAACATAACAAATGAATTCAAATGAGGAGAACGAAGAGCGAGAATGTTTGGAATCAAATTCAGCAGCATTTCAAGCTCATAGAATACATCTGTGCATACAACATGATGAGCAATTCCATTTTCAACACATAAGCTTCAACCCTGTAATGATGACTGCAGTTAAGCAACAGAAAAGTAAAATCAACACCGTACTTGAAAGAAAATATGTATGTAGTACAGCAGTAAATCAATGCCTTTTATCAAAACTAGCTGAGAGCAGAGTAATTCTATGCATTCTTTTCCAGCAGTCATACGTATTATTCTTTTTGTGCTAGCCATGGTAGCTCCTACACCAGTGATGAAAAACACTCTGCTCCCTGTTGCAACATCAGCAAGATGCTATAACAGCATGGCGGTCAGTTTTAACATCGTAATTCAGTAGCCCGGTCAGACCAATGAGTTTGGCAGAAATTGAGCCCTTAACTAAAAGAGCACCTTACTCATATGTGCACAGTGCTATCACACACCCTATTGGCAAACGTTATCCTCAGCTTAATTCTTGCTAAGCATCAATATTCCACCCGTAAAGGACATGTTTCTTTTTCCCCACTCAGGGTGGTAGAACATGCAAAAGATTCTGTGCCCACGGTGTTTCACTGCCCTGAGGATACCAGGTTCTTACAGCTATCACCTTGTGATACATCAGCGTTGCTCTCCTAACTTTTAAGATGCCATTTGCACTGGACTACGTATCAGCAGATGTTTATAAAGCAAGGAGAAGAGCAACAGTTTTCACAGTCAAAAAGCAGCACCAAAACCAGACAGCACAATATTGTGTGCACACAGACAACCAATCCCAGTACCAGGAGGCCCCATTTCCAAATCTAAGCAACACCACCGGCTGCATAAAGAAACTCCATTCTGAATCCTCACTACGAAACTTGCAATCCCTTCCTAGGGGAACCACATCCATCCCCCACTACAGAAAAACAAGACATTACTGAAAAGCTCTTGTGTGTGCATGCTGCCGACTTGCAACGGATTCCTCGCTTATTTTAATCCATGCTATAAATTTTCACTAAGAATTTTTGTTCTGCTTCCTGAACTGAGCGCAGAACGCCTTGATTCAGTACCACTCCACTTAAGACGGAATGTATTTCTCCTTGCTAGCATAGACCATTAACTTCACAAGTGTTATCATTTGGCATCTGCCAGCCTAACAGCGGTCTTTTAACCAGCGTGTATTCCAACCCAGCGCCACAGGGGAAACGCGATACAACTCCGGTCTCTACACCTCTGCCACCCAATTGATGCTGACTGAAGAAGCTTGCTCGAATTTACGCCCGTTTGACGCACACGGGACGCAGAATTAACCCCAGAACGCAGAGCTCCGGGAGGAGGGACGCCGAGCCGCGTTACCTGGCGGGCAGCTGCACTCTGCGGGCGCTTCTCTCGCAGCTCGGATTTTTGCCAAGTGCTCGTAGGACTTCTGTGGGGGAGAGGAGCAACGTGAGGGCGCTCGGCCTGCCACAGCCCGGCGGCGCAGCCCCGCGCGCCCCGCTTTACAGCTGTCTCACCGAGCGCGGAACTGGCGACGGCTTCTCCTCTTGGACGTGACCCAGCCTGGAGGGCTGACTTCTCCACCCCCACCGAAACGAACCCACCGCCAACTGCTTTCTCTCACCTTTACACCCCTCACAAAACGCCCTAGAACTTCATTTATTTTCGATTGCAAGCCAGCTCCTCGGCACGGGCTAGAAACGCAGGGACGCGTGGGGAAAACCTCCTGCGCGCGATGCCCGGGGCGGCCCTTCCTTCCCGCGTCCCGACGGCCGCCCCGCGCTGCCCCGCGCGCCCCTCGGTCTCCCCCTCTCCCCACCCGCACGCGGCCGGAGCGGCCCCCCGTCCCGCACACCTGGGCGAGCAGCCGCTCCACTTTCTCCTGCATCATCTCGTTGAGCCGTTCCAGAGAAAAGCCGGGCAGCGGCGGGAGCGGAGCGGCGGCGGAGCCCCCCCGGGCGCCCTCGATGGCCGTCAGCCGGGCCTGGAGGTCGCTGGTCCGTACCCCCAGGTACACGCAGGAGGCGGCCGCCAGCGCAGAGAGCAGAACGGGCAGCGCCGAGCAGCACGGCCCGGCCCGGCGCGGGCAGAGCTCCCCGCCGCAGCCATCCCGTCCTGCGGCTCCGCGGCTCTTGCCCAGCATGCTTTTGCACCCTTCGGCTGCGGCAGCTTTTATTTCCTTTCCTCCGCCCCCCATGGAGGCGACTAATTTACAAACAAAAATAATAGCGAGGAACTAGACCGAAACGAGCGACCAAAAGGCGGGTGACGAGGACTAAATAAACAAACGGAGGCGGAGCCCGCGGCCGTCCCCGCACTTCGGCGGCGTAAAGCGGTGCGGGTCGAGCCCCGCGGCTGCCGCCCGTCCGGAGCCGCGCGCTGTGCGAGCGCTCCGCCACTTGTCAGAGCTGTGGGGCGGGAGGGAAGCCCCGCTCCGCTCCCTCCCTCCTCGCCGGACTTGTTGCTCCCCCTCCACCTGCCTGCCGGCTCCTACAGCCGAGCCGGGCGGGGAAGCCCCGAGCTCGGCCCCGCTGTCAGCCGCCGCCCCGCCCTCGTTCGCACGGCGTTCACCTGGGCGGGGGCTCGGCACGAGCTGCTGCCGCCGGCTTTGCCCCCTCCTACGGCTGTTTCTCTCTGCTCGAGGCGGCGGCGGAGCCCGAGGGAACGCGCGGCTGCAAGGACTGCTCGAAAGGTGGAAAGAGTCCCGGGGTAAAGCCGGACACGGTGACTCCCACACAGCGCCGAGCGTGTTGGTTTGCACCACAAATTGCAATTCCTCGCGGAGTTCTGTTTGTGCACTTTTATTACCTATTGTTTTCCAAGCTCTCACACGCAGTGACTGCAACTGCTGTGAAAGCACGAATGCAAAAAGCTCGGCTGGGGTTCTGCGCAGTCACGGAGCCTTTGGGTAAAGCGCATCGCAAATTCATCACTACCGCTTTAGACTTCATAATTCGTCTTTCTCCATGCTAAAAAAAAAGAGAGAAATGCTTCACGGGCTGCTGTCGGGGAGCAGAAGCCTTGGGTGACCATCCCTCACGGCAAACAGTTAATGGTTGTGACGGGCAACGTGCAGACAAACTCCAGCCAGCCGCACGTGCCTTGCCTTCAGGACTCATGGATAACAACCGCTGCCTGTAAAGCAGGGATTGCTCACAGCCTATCTGCTGGCAACCAGAGGAAGAAGCGGTATGCGGGACAAAAAATCCCAAACAAGCACACAAGCATGCTCTTATTTGGTGCACAACACGGGTCGGCTGTGTGCTATGTGCATCGCCTGCCATCCTGTAATGTGGAGGCCATTGGCGCCAGCGAGGCGCTGGGCCCCCTGCTGCACACCCAGCCTGCTGCCTGCTGCCAGCCCTTGGGATGCCATTGCCCTCTGCTTCACGCAGTGGTTCTAAAGCAGTCATACAGTGGCGTGCCAATGCAGAGACCTGCCTCAGCATTTTGCTCAGCGTGGTCGCTGCCCAGGCACCTCCTGGACCCAGCATTGCGCCACCAGGTTGCTTTCAACAAGCCACGTTTCACATCAGCAACTAAATGGCCTGAGATGGAAAAGTCCCTGGCTGCATCCAGTTTGCACAATGCTCGTCATTGTAAAGATCACAAAATGATCCAGATCCCAGTGTTTCTTCAGGATGTGACACAAGCTCTTTTCTTAGTGGGTAGCAAATCTCATGGTAGATGTTTCTCATTCTGAAGAATCTTGTTGCACAACTTTAATTTTTCTACCTGGAAAAACTTTTCTGTTTGTCTCTGCTATGCTATGATCGAAGTCAGCCTGAAATCAACTCAGAAGCACCCAAGGAATTCTGCTCATGCTTTATGTTGCAGGGGCAGCATTGCATTTTACATCTGGCTGATATAACCCCTGGGAAGAATCAAGGCTAGCCCAGAATTTGGGATCAGAGCAGCACGTAGAACCAGCAGCAGAGTGATTGAACTTAGTGAAGGAGCTGCTGCTGCAGGTGAAGGACACAGCTCAGCTGCTTTACCTGCTGCAGAATTCACTTCTGTCTGAACAGCTGCTGTACCCTCCTGAGCTCAGTTACTTGATACCATCAAGTGGACAACCAGCAGCTTTGCAGTGCGCTTACCCATCTAAACACAATAAAAAACACATTAAATCTCAGCCTTGCTGTTCTCGCTGTCTTCTCCCAAGCGGGAGGCAGAGTGAATCCAGGACATGTGCAGGTTCAGTGCCAGTGAGGCTGATCCTTATTTTCCAGTCATGATGATGCCAGTCAAGAAGGCATCTATTTAGAATCATAGCTACGATTGAAAACAGATTTGAGAATGCTATCTGGGTAATGAAAGAACCAGTTTTCTTCATTTGTTTTCCCCTAAAAAGAAAAACAAAACACTTTTTTATGCCTTTTATCTGTGAAGATTTATTGTTTTTGAATCATGGTTAATAACTGGGTCTAGGGAGTCAAACTCCTTCTCCAGGAATTTGGCTGTTCAATTTAACTGCTTGTGGGCAGATGTTGTGCATCTCAGACATTGCTGATCACAGTTAAGGTGATAAACCACATAAGTCCAGGTTACAAAACACTTAAAATGCCTAAAATGCCTGGTTTGCATCTGGTAGCTGGAGTAGAGCAGCTTGAAATCAGAGTGGTGCCCCAGACGCATGGAGCTGGCCATTAACAGTGCAGCTGGAGTGTCAGAAATTGCAGCTCCACAGCAGCCCAACTCAAACAGTAGCAAAAAAAGGGAGAAAGTTTTAAGTAGGGCCTGCGAGGCGCAGACCTGAGACAGCCCTTCTTCCCACTGGGAGGGGAGGGCTCTTGCTTTGAAGATCCCAATCTGCAAATGCTGCGTCCCAGCAGATCCACGCGTGGCCAGGGCAGAGGCACTGACACAAGCTGCAACTGTTTGCACTGCATGGGTCTGCATTTGAAGATGTGGATAGTGTTTGCAGATAACGATTTTCCACCAGACAGGCTAGTGTCTGGAGTTCTTTCCATATTTTTATGTCTACAGCGGGGCGCATTTCTGGCTGACCAATCCACAATCCATAACTGGATTTCTTTACCAGATACAACGTCAACTTGCCATTGGAACTAGACAAAAAGAGAGCCCAGAAAAAATAAGCACACGTCTGCTGAAGTGACAGGTCGTATTCAGCTTATAAAATATTCTGGATAAGTGGTCAGGAATGGCAGAAGGTACGGGGTAAGTGCAAGCAGAAAGTGAGATCTGGGACTCGACACTGGAGCTGAGGTGACACACAGGAGGATAACAGGTTATCAGTGGCCACAAACGCTCCAAGACGCAGCTAAAACCTTCTGTTCTGAATGTTCCTGCTTCCAAATTGAGTCTATACATTATTCATTACACGTGGACTTGAACTGTATCTTCTGTCAGCTGCTTTCTCCGTTCCTCTCATGTCTGCTCAGTTCACCCTCCGTGCCTCTCATGCTCTAAATGGGATTTCTCTCCACTTTTGTGCACAAGCAGAATTTGGTAGTTCTGTGACTTTCCTCTCTTCTCAGCTCCCTGGAGTGTTAGACAGTACAGTGTTTCTCACCGACCTGTTCATCCTATCTGCCAAGAATCACCAGAAAAACAGAAAACAACTTACTTTCTTGTTTTGGAAAAAAAGAAAAAAGATGGAAAAGCCTTTCATTTTCAAACACCCAAGTAGATTTGCCTTCTGTCACTCTAAATTTAATATAAGCACACTGAAGTATAGTATACATGATGCAGTACATTAATATACTTAGCAGATGGATAACACTTGCTTATGATTTAATGCTTAGATATACTCATTTCACATCTACTGTACAGGCACTTCATATATTTGAGTCTGTAAGTCAGACTTATCTTCAGACTAGAGGCAATTGAGTCACATGAGCATAAGATTTAGTTTATTAGTTCCATAACCTTACCGGTATTTTGGCAACCCTGATAAAAAATAATAAAATAAAACAAAAAAAAAAAAAACCTTGCATCTGGATTTTAATATATTTCACAGGATTTCCTTTTTTTCAACATGATGAAGCCAGCTCTCCTAGACCTACAAACTGACTGATTCGAGACAAAATTCAGACACAGTGTATTATTTTTTACTAAAATTCACAAGCATTTTTTTTTGTGTGTGTGTAAACTTATTACAAAACACTTCATAACAGATAAACTGCCTACCTTGCATTTTTCCGAGCCTCAAATATTTGCTTTAAAATGCAGCTGGCGCTTGGGACGTTCTGGCAGGACTTTGGCTGACCAGAGAACCATAATCAGAAGGGGAACAAGGAGACCAGATTCGAGTATCTTGGACAGAAAAAAGGCTCCCTTGCACTGACTCCAGGCCAATTCACATCCTTTGGCTTCTTGGCTTGTTTATTTGTCTGTAAGCAAAGGCCACTGGAATTGATGGGTCTATGTGAAGGACTGTGGGGATGGGATTGCGATGAAGACTCTGAGCCTGCAAAGCCCTGTATTAACACATAGCTTTACTCACACACATAACCTGATCCAAATCAATAGGGTGAGTCCTGAAAACAGTTCTGCACATGCGTTGGAGTATTTGGAAGACACATAAATGCCAAGACAAGGGTCAAAATATAGAATCCAAAGTAAAAAGCCAAGAATAGGCAGGGACATTTTCTTGTTAATTGTTAATCACCATTTCTGGTTGCTTTTTTCCTATCTTTTTTTATGTGAGGTCATTACTAAATAACTTCTGTATGCAGATGCTGTTGCATTTAAGAAGCAACTTTATTTCCTAGTGAAATGATTACGATAAAGAGTAGACTCTTGAGGGATAACAGTGGAAACCAACTCTGAAAAATGGCATTGGTAACTCTGAGGATATTTTCATGCCCAAAACCAAGGCAAAAATTACCAAAGATACAGAAATGAAGAACAGAGGACATTGGCAATCATAGCTTCATAGCAGTCACTATAATGCAGATGTCTCACAACTGAAAATCCTTATCGGGATGCCTGGTACCCTCAGTTATCTTTGGCTTCCCTGATGCTAGTAGTGGGGATCCCACAGTCCTCCTGAGGTCTCTGTTTGTTTCCAGGTCTGAAAACAGCAGTGGTGGGCTCTGAAGATTTGTCCTTTCCAAGTAATGGTTGAAACTCTCGGCATTACAAATTTTTGAACAGATCAAAGTCAGGTTCAGCAGAAATCCCTGTTTTAGTACTTCGTGTTCTTTTTCTGCACTAATCCCCCATTTGACTACTTTTATCAATGTTAGTCCCTTCTCCAGCTATTTGAATACAATTTCAAATGCTCTGCTATTCAGAAACAAAGATTTTAATTTGCTTTTGAAGGACCAAAATAGTTTCTTGGTTTTTTTAAACTGTGGCTTGTTCACGTAAGTTTTCCAAAGAAAAATTTTTCCTTCCCGATCATGCTGAAATCAGGCATATATAGCACTGTCTTTATCTTCGTCTAAAAATGCTCAACTACATCACAAGTCAGTAGGAAAGAAAATTTTAAATAAATAATTTAAAAAAAAAAAAAAATCAGTGCTCTTAAAGGCTTATCTGCATCTGCAAAATGACTGCTCAATTTCTCTGGGTCAGACCACGATAATTTGTAAATTGTCCTGGTAAGCATACGACAAAGCTATGCGACAGAGTCAACAAGAAGTGGGAGGGAAGTTTGCCCGATGCATTTCACTTTGTTCTTAACTGTTTTGAGTAGAAATCTTGGTTTTCTCAGACCTTTTATCTATTTTATTCCCACCGAGATGCCAGCTGTCAGATCAGCCCCTCACTCTCTCCCTGCCATGGGCCTGGAGCTCCTGGCTCTAGATTTCTCCTTCTCTTTCTACAAAAGGGAAGGAGGTAAACAGCCCTGTTCCTTCAAGGCTGCACACTAGAAATAATTACAAAAACTGTTAAAGGGTGTTTTATAAGGCATGGGATGTCCAACAATCAAGGCTGATTCCAAAAATCATTACTGTCACCTCTTGTATGTGAAATTCTTAGGGAATGAGAACAGGGTAAGGCAGTCATGACATCTGGAAAGTATTAAGTCATTATCATGAAAATTATGGAACAAACATCTCTGAGCACAGTCTCTGGGAGCCATAATGTTGAATGTCAAGAAGAGTGTCTGAAACCTGATCGTGAAGTTTAGGGCATTTTTCCTTTCCACTAGTAGAGAGATAAAGGAGGCCATCCAGGAGGCTCTATCAGCTAAAGAATCCATAGATCTCCTAAAGATTTCACAAGTATTCATGGGAATGAGTGCAATAAAGTAGCCCGGCTGCTCGGGATTACAAGTCCCAGCCTTATGTCTGCATCATCTCAACCCAATCAGGCTTCCAGCTGCCAGAGACCTCGCTGCATCTTTCAGGACACAGATTCTTCAAATTACTGTCACAGACTTCTCATAGCTGTCACGTTCTTCAAACTATTGCTATTACTTTTATCTCAAAGGTAAAGTCGAGCTGTTCTGTCTTTGCCATTTACTGTGCCTGTGAGAAAATCTCAGTCGTGGGTGATGATGCTGGCTGCAAGGATCCAACTCATTGAGGGCAGCATTAAAGGAGAAAGGCCCAGGAAATAGCCTGTTAACTTCCCATCCTCTGTATCAGTCTTGCCCCTTAGCCCTGGATCTCTTCTCTGGGGCTTACATTTTCCATAGCCCTGCTCCACAACTTTCTCACTCAGAGCCCTCCACATGTTCCCTGCGACTTGCACTGTTGCATTATAGATGTCTGCTTAGAAGTCAAAACAAGCCTTCCTGTTCCTTTATCTTTCCAAGACTACACTGTCAAAACCAGTCAGCTGAAATGTACACACAAGTTAAATGCTAGCTCTCGTTCTCTCAGGGAGTTGACAGAGGTGCTGTCTTTATAGGAGAGCAGGAATGCATTGGTAACTGGTCATATAGGGTCTGCAGCAAATGGCAGTAATGGTGGGAGCTGACAAAGGGAGAAGCTGGGACACAAGGGTGACCTTGTGCTAACTGCAGAAAACAGTAATGCTTGGAGGGAAATAAGAGAAAGATGAATTTATTATGGATTTGTAATTGAGGGCAATGCTCCTAAAAGCTCCTTCTTAGTGGAGGAGGGTTGGAACTGAGAGATGAGGGGGACAGGCATTTATGGTAATAGCTCTACGGATAAGAAAGCAGAAGGGCAGGAAAGATCTATCACAGTGACACAAACCACTTGATATTTATATACTGAAGGACTGGGAAGAGATATGGGAACTCTCAAATAAGTGTTTTGCCAGCTACCTGGCAGGATGAAGCCATCTTATCTGGGCTCAGCAGATCTCTGTGTAAGAAAGTGAGCAAGCAAGTGTGCAGTGCACTTAAGAAAGAATGTTTTCCAGCTGAGATTTTTGCTCCGGTTTGGTTAAAGCCTCCAAAACACTGTCCTTCTGACTGTTTCTGATTCAGGGTAGCTAGGATCTAAAATTACATCAATCCTTGTGCTGCAGGGACAGCAGCAGATCCCAGCAAGCTTTGGGAGCAGCATTCCCCCGGTAGGGCAGGAGAGGGAATGTTTTTGATCATTGTAGCTGAAGTATTTTCTGCTTGATGTGGAAGGCCAGGTGGGTGAGCAGAGAAGTGTTGTGCAGGCTCTCTGGAGCGGGGTCTGCTGTGCCTGGGGTTCTCTCTCCTTGATGAAACTGAGGAAAAAATGGTCTGGGGAGAAGTCTACTCCATGCCTGCATACCTGCTTTCTGACACACACATATCCAACATCAGGTTTTCAGTGCTTTTTGCCTGACATTATATTTAGATAAGCCATCCTTCTTGAACAGCAGGGTGATGTGTGCTTAATTTTTCATTACTGTTGAGTATGGATTTGCACCCATTTAAGAAATTCTGTGCTCTGTTTTCTGTTCCATCTTGCCCTAGAGACAGTTTGGTTCGACTGTATTTTCCTGTCTGTCTCTGTCTTCTGTGATTGTAAGTGTTTAAGACTTATTAAATATAAAAGCTCTTTGATATCAGCTGGAGCACAGCTGAGGATTAAGCCTACCCCTCAGTGCTCGCTCTGCTGCTGGCATGTCTAAATCCTGCTCTCTTCCACAGAAATCAGCCGCATGAAACACAGCAGATGCTTTGCAAAACAGATTTGAAAGGAAGTGAAGATACCTCTTCCAATGAGCTTTGAGATGAATATAAAATCCAACAGCAGTGACGCCCCTCTAAGGAAGCCAGTGAATAGGCATCTTAACTCACAGCATGTGTCTTGCTGTCCTTAAGGGACGTGGCTGCCAGATTTCTGCTACAGAGGACAAGATGCACCTAAGAAACCATGTCCCAGACTGGCATATGTCCTGGGGGTCTCTCTTGCCCAAGGCAGGTTCCTGTGCCATGCCACATCCAGGAGTGAAGCTGGGCTGACCCCCAACCATCCTGAGCAGTACCTGGGCACCACAGCCAGCTGTAATGACTGTTAGGACTGCAGCTGATCACACGTTAGATGCCAGAAGAGAAGAAATACATAAAAATTACCAAGACCAAAGCGAACTGGTAGTCCTGGTCACCAAAAGGATAATCAAACTTGGCTGTAAGTTCAAATCTACTTCTTTTTCTGGCAGCACTCAAATATTTTTCTGCCAAGGTTTCATCAGCTGTACTATATGTTTTAGTTATTCGAGTCTCCATTAATGTGTCTGTCTGGAACTAATTTTTAGGTGGTTTACCCACAGGAATACCCAGCCCATATGCTTAAAATAAAACGGGGGATATGCATATATGCATGTAGAGAGAGAAGGGATATAATATTTTTTACAAGTGATAGCATGCCTGTATATGATTACAATGTGTAAAAAGTACTCCAAAGCCTTCTCCTCAATCTACGTTTATAGGAAAGGTCCCATATACTTCTAACAGAGTGAGGAGTTCTGAAACCAATCCCATAAATCAGCTGTAATACTTCTGCACTACAGCCATGATGTAAGGCTTCCTGCATTGCCACAAGAGTCTGAGGGTCTGCGCAGCCTCTTGCTGAGGTCACTCTGCTGCAGGCTCTGAGGCTGGCAGCCGTGGAGGGCTGAGCCCTCACTTCTTCTTCAATACCTCCAGCAAACCCGTAGCTCGGTACAGATACTCTTGAGCTATTTTCTTCCTGCCTATATAAAAAGACAAACACAGATGTTCTCTTCTTTGTAGTATTTAACGCATGGCATAGCAAAAAGGAGAAAGAAAGTTTGTAACAATAATGTGCTGCCAAAATCATAGAGATCTTTGCAGTTATCTGCAGGCCAGAGTGAGCAGTAGCTGCATATTATAGACTACGCCTCTAGTACAAGTCAAGGAGATCTACTAGCTAGCTACCAGGATTTAGGATATAGTCCTTACATCAATTATCTCTTTACTTCCTCTGTTTTATTGGTCTTATTTTATTTTCCCAGTGGCTCCCGCAGTGCATCTGCACTCCACATTTCTTTACAACTTAAGCTACTTGTTTTAGCTACCTCTTGTGCTGCTTCAAATAGTTGGATCCTATTTAAGTACATAAGGGTCACTGTTCTTTCCCCATGAGCTGTGCATTTAAGTGCCATTAATATTAAATAGGATTTGGGGGAATGCATTCAGGGAAAATAAACCTCTTAAACACCTTTTTTTACCATACCCATTTTATTCCTTTGGCATTTCTCACCTCTTGAAGCTATTTTCTTATTTCCCTGTCTATACAAGCACAGACCACATCTCACCCTTCCAACAAGACCCCCCCCTCCCTCTGGTAAGGACTCTCATGGAAGCCAGGCATTCGGATATTTGCAGCTTTCTTTTGCACTTCCATTTAACAGACAGAGTTTGTTTCCTCTCTAAACCCATCTCCATTCAGAGACCAAAACTGCTTTTCCTCTGGCTTGCCCTGACAAGGAACACGCACTTGCCTGAAGCCATTTGAAGACATAAAATGAACATAAAGGCTTACTTATTTATTAGTTTTCTTTGAGCTCTTTAAAAAAAGAAAAAAAAAATCAACATTTTTTTCTTATGGTATCCTTCACCCTTCCCAAGTTACCATTCCACAACTAACCAACAAATGCCACAGGCTGTAGAGCTGAGCAGTTGTTGCTGAACATAAGTCCTCTCTGAAAGGGAACTCTTCAGCACAAATCCAGTCTCTGCCATAGGCAGCACCACTGACTTGTACCACTCCATTGCAGTGGACAGAATTAGGAATCAATACACCGCTTCCTGTGCTACTTTATTCCTAAAACGACAGCCTGAGAAGGAACGTGCTGTTTTCACATGCTTTTGCCATAACGAATGGCAGTGCTGTGCTCAGATGAACCGTTTAGCTTCAATTGTTTTTCCATCATCCCAGAATGAACTGTTAAACGGGTTGAAAATCTGTTCTAAGCTAAAGATGTCTTCTCTGTAGTAGTAATTGCTAACAAAGTGAAACGGAATATTAGGACAAAGGAAGACAGAAGGTCACTTGCATGCAATTTATGCCAAAAAGAATTGATCTAGGAAAACGTTAGCTGTAGGTCAGAAATCTTAAAATGAATGCTCTTAACTTTGTGATTTTGGAGACATTGCCATTCATCGTGGATTAATTCTACTTTAGTAAATAACTTCCAAAGATGCCTGTGTAACTTCATAACACATAGTTACCTAAGCAGTGTGCTCATGACAGCTTTTAGCTTTAGGTGACAATTTCAGTGTGTCTCTAGCTTAATCATTACCATTTTTGCAATGGTTGTTAGCTAATCTTGTTGATGTGGAGTGCCCAGGATACAAATCTGTAATTGTACAGGGCCAATTAACCTTTATTTCCTAGGTGAGCAAGGTAGTTGACAGCGTAATGAAGAAGCACTAAAAAAAAAAACATCATTCCAACTGGAAGAGTCACAACAGGAGAGCGAGAAAGAGCAAGGACATTACCATGCCAGGTAGCTCATATGAGAACTTTATAAAGAGCCTATGTGAGCTATACATGGGGGTTCCAAGAATAGCTCTTCCATTAAGGGGAAAGTTACCACATTATAGTTTGTTTTATACTCTTTTTTTTTTTTTTTTTTTTTTCCTTCATTCCTCCCAAGAACTGTGGTCTTGTGAGCACCACAAAATAAGGCTTTTGGCTTGTGTTTGCTCTCAAACCAGCACAGCTGTTTGCTGCAGGGCTGCCCCTGGCTGGATGCTCATAGCACAGACTGCATGCCTCAGCTGCTCTCACATGCAGCACAGCAGCCCATGGAAAACTGATGACTGAATTAGCTTCAGAGCCATCATCAATGCATGAAAGTTTCACGAGGAGAGTATAGTTCCCTCTTGATCAGCAAGCAAGGGACTTTTCCAAGCACATTCCTCCTGTGTGAGGGGAGCACACGTGTAGCCATTTCTTCTCTGCATCTGCACAGGGGTGGCACTTGCAGGGGAGCTGTGAGGAAGCAAGACAACCCCTTCTTGCTTAGCAGGCCAGAACAGGGGATGAATTTCTATGGCATCCAGGAGACCTGTTAGTCAGCACGCTATTAAATAAAATGGTGTAATTGTCACAAACAGCACAGAGTATTTCTGTACAGCCTGCTGTGTTCCATAAACAGATGCAGAGCACAGCATACAGGCAGATTGTGTGAACAAATTAAGGTTTTGCTGTGTTCCCAGATAACCAATGGTGAGGTCAAAGAAAGAGGGCATCTTGAGCTTCCTACCTTCCCACCTTCTTGCAATGGCAAGAGGTGCCAAGCAGCTGCAGTAAGGCTAAGAAGGGGCAAGGAATACTTACGCAGGGGGAAATGGTGGATGTGTGGTGGAATACAAGAGGTTCTAAGCAGCTTTGCGGTACCAGAGCATAAGAAAGTTCTTGGTGGCTCTATATGCTGCAGCGTGTTTAGCACTGTGAGGTTATTACGTTATTTTTAGGCCCAGTTTTCACACGTGAGGTGTGAACATAGGCTTCGTTTTATTTTCCAAGGCGTGACTCTTCCTTCACAAGATGTTCTATATACATTCCTTAGTGTTCAACGTGCCAAAACAAATGTTCTGCTACATTCTGATTCTGTTTTGGATTTTCCTTCTGAGTTTTAAGCCAGTAACATGCACAATAGCAAACTTATCAGTGTTCAACAGCATCAGATAGATGCTATTTCATGGCAGTACTGCTTCAGCCATCTTCTTCCCCTTCATTACGTTAATGGCTCACTCACTGCCAAGAAAAAGGTGGAAAAAGGGAAGTCTTAGAAGGGAAGAGGACTTCAGTCCCTGCTATGAACTCCGAATTGTGGCCAAAATCTTTAAGAGAAAGATTTTCTCAGTTAGGTTTCAGGAAAACTCTGATTTTTTAAAATAAGCCTTATGAGCATGTTGGTAAAGGTTTAGCAAGCATTACTGACATTCATTATGTAAAGCCTCAAGTGCTCAGGTAGCCACCAAAATAGCTGAGCTTTTATCAGAACAGCTTGCAGGATTCTAGCATTGTTTAGGTTGAATACAAACACTTATCTAAAGTTTCATATGGTAATGAGACTTAATGCAAGTGAGATCTGATCTGAAGCCAAGCTCCACATCTGACCCAGCTCCAAATACATTCAAATCCCCAAATATATTTTAAGTATATCACATGACAGACTCCCAGAACATCATGAAAAGTTATATGACAAATATATCCAAATAGGAATGCTTTGATAAATAGAAGTTCTTGTGCCATCGGGTCTTTCTGTGACAGCACTAAGGATTGGGCAATATACTTGCCTATACACAGAACAGTGTGGCTTGTGTTGCTCTTACATCCTTCTAGTGCTCCAAAGCCAGGAGCAAAGAGCTAGACGATAATTGCTCAGATCAGAAAAAGAGCCAGACTTCTAAATGGCTGTGACCAGGTGCAAGAGGGCTCCTCAGTGAGCACTGCTGATCCCCAGGCCAGCTGCAAGGCCCCCGCTTGTCGGAGGGATGCAACACCTCAGGCTCCGGGCACCACGCACAGCACTTTTGCACTCTCTGGCAGGTGGTTACCAAGCAACAATGCAGTTTCAGACCGAAATTGTCCTCTCTGCTACTGGATGAATGCATCAGCCACAGCTGCTGCTATCGGAAGGGAGCGAATGTGATTTTGGGGGATGGTGACTGTAAAGCAAGGAGTTTTGTATAAATGCTTTCCCCTCACCAGATTCTTTCTGGCTGGTGCTTAGAGATACTCTTTGAGGGAAATTCAGCGATCTGAATTCATTCACATCACTGCAAATGAGATTACCACGAAAGAGGAAAGATCCCAGATGCTTGCTTTCACTGCAAAAGAGCAAATGCTCGAGTGATTTTTTAGACTAGGTAATTGTAGCACCTGCCTTTGCTGAGTTGTGCAATGATGTAGCTCACCCACACAGTGACCTTCAAAGAAGAGGAAATAGCTTGTATGCAGAAATACCTATAACATCTTGCAAGAAGAGGCTCTGAAGAGAGATTGCCTGCTGGCTATACCACATACAAAGAAAGAGGGGGGGATGGGACTTCATCCTGGATTCTCACACCATTCCTCTTTTATAACCAAAGGAGGTGGCTGGTTTCTGCTTTTTCTTGGCTGTTTTTCCCATAGCTGGATTTGTAGTCCAAACAGGGCTTCATCCCGCTTACTGCTATAGGAGCATCGCTAATATGCATTACAGAAGGAAAAGAGACTGGCCAGGTGAGACCCAGCGGAAATGCAGCAAAAGGAGCCCTTGTCATGCCTGCTCTGTAGGCACAGCCAGTCCCTTTCCCAGTGTGCTGCTTCATGCTTCTACAAAAATGCCTATTTCTGACCAGCAGTGCCAGCACCCCACTGAGCTCTGAAGAAACATCCCTGCAAACTCTAAAGGACGCAACATGAGGCAAAAGGGCAGAAATGGGCTAAATTACATGGCTGTCATAGGGAGGAGAGAATGTTCCATTTACTACATATCTAGTTGCACTTAGCCGTAGTTCAGCCAGAAGCAGCCTAGACCTGACTTGCTTCTTTGCTTTCCCCATTGCATTGCATAATTCTCAAAAGATCTTCATAAAAAACACACACAAAGGGTGTCTGTATCTAGTAATGTTCACTTTATAGAATTAACTTGCTTACAGGCTCAAGGAGCTTCAGGCAGACCCTTTTAAAACTATTCCGTAAAAGATTGGTGCAATTTATTTCTGTTAAAAGTTGCGTTTTCACAAGCATGGGAGCACGACAGGCTCTTCCTATATTCCTAGAGGAAAATAGGCAGAGGGCTGGGGATGCCAGCTGCTCTGCCCTTTGCTGCTGGAAGAATGCAGCTGAATCTGAAAACTTGTCACCATGCTGAATCCATGATACACCTGTCTCTCCTGTCAGTCTCCTGTGGCAGACTCTTGCAGGCACCTAAAAATTCAGGCCATAAAAATGGGATTTAACTAGACTTATCTTAGAATGCAATATGTAACATACATGCTCCATATGTCCCATGATGGGAATGTCCCTCTAAAGGGTGATATGTAAACAAGACAACAGCTGTGGAATGCCATGAGCTGTCACATTAATTCAGAGAAGAGTTAAACAAAACTTCAGAGGGATATTCCTTTTTATTAAATACCTACATCCAGCAAAATAAGAATACATGGTGGGGAATCAATATCATTTTCTTTTTTTTTTTTTTTGCCCATTTGAGAAGCTTACTAGATGAATGAAAAAGGCTTCTCCAGCAATGAGAATAGGGGAAAACGCTTCCCTTTTTCATGTTGTTAAGTCTTACATCTAGCTCAGGAAGACAGCAACTCAGTAATCTCCTAGAGCTCACCTTTTATAGGTCAGCAGTGTGGGAGCCCTGGAGGAATGTAATCTGGTAAATGTATGAAAACAGCTGGCTGCAGCTGAATCAGTTGTTACCTCCCTGGAGATAAACATTTGTCTATCTCTTTTTACCTCTCTTAAAATAAAAATTGAACATTGCTATAATGCAGAGAAATATCCTGATATATTTGTTATAGAAGTTTTTGCAAAAAGTAATAGCAAGCACTCAAAGAATCCCTTTCTCAATCAGTTAACTGAATTGAGAGAAAAAGGATTGTTGCTTTATGTTTGTTCCTTTGGTGAGTTTGTTTTCCCCCTACATGAGAAAACAAATGTATTAATCTCTGGTTAAAGAAAATGCTTCATTTAGCTACAGATCAATCACTTCAGCTGCTTTCTCCCCCTCTTTCCTATATTAAACTTGGGTAAATTGAAGTTAAAGATCTCCAAATTGCAGGTCAAGGTGCTTGACTATTCCTTAATAAAGCATCCCAATGGTTTGATTAATTTGAGTTTAACCTGAAAATAATTAGTTATACCAAGCTTTCATTACTGGTTAATATAACTTATAACATTACAGTTTTCTCCTCTTCTAAGTACAATATCCATACTGCCTTTTGTGACACACACTAAGACTTAATATCCCCATGGGCAAATATCAACCAGGACAAGAGGTCAATACTAGCCTGTCAAATCAATAAATCTAAATGTTTACATTCACAGTAGTTAATTTGTTTATACTTACTTGAAACCAAAAAAGTCAAGATTATCAAAGAAGGTGAAACTGCTGAAGCTCAGCATTATGTCTTTTTAACACTTTTTTTTTTTTTTACAAAGCTAGTAGCAAGTGTTTACAAGCAACGTGAAAATTACAAGTTAAGAATATCATAAATCTTACTACTTCAACCTAAACAGAAACTAGGCACCATCATCATCACACAGTTTTCATATGGATATTTAAAAGCAGCATGTGACTATGCCTGTAATTGTAGTACTTGATTGGAGGCCTATAGGGTCATAAGTAAGCAGGAGGTCCACTGTTTAAAAATACGCCATCTCTACTAAACACAGGAGGTAAACCCACTTGCATTGACATGCTGGTTACTCCCAGGGAAGAAAAAGAAAGCTCTTGGGGAGGAGAAGAGAGATTTTATTAGAGTGATTTCTTCAAAGCTCTGGCTAGGAAGCCAAAATCCACACTTGCGAAGATTTTCAGCAAGGAAATAAGTACAAGGTGTGCATCCTAAAAAGCTTTCCATATGCGGCGATGGAGCAGTAAGACTTCCTAGCAGTGATTCCAACTTATTATAAGATATGTTATTTATGATGGCCTCGTGATAAAAAGTCAGTTTTCTATCCGAGTTACAGTGAAGTGTGCGTACACCTAATCAAGCTTTCAGAGAGGATTTTGAAAACAATTTCCCACTTACTGTATTAATAACCCTGTGTTTGAAAGAAGCACAGTGCAGAAGCTAAGAGCAGAGGTAGAACGTTCCTCTTTCGCCTCTCCAAAATGCATCACTAAGCAAAATACTTAAGTTTTCTGGACTGTTTCTTTTAATTTCTAGAACTCAAACAACCACCTTGCTGTAGACTATCTGTGAGCTGGAAGCGCAAATAGCCATGCAAATGAGAACTCTCATTAACAGATAAAGCCTTTTCAAGAGAAGAGAAGGGTAGCAGACAAGGAGAACAGGTTCCCTTGGGTCAGCTATGGGGTTAGTAGAGAGAATTCAAGGCTTGGAGCTAAACTATCAAGACTGTCTCTCCATTCTGACAATGGAACATTGTTCAAGCATCTGTGATGTCCTTGGAGATATTACTGTATTATCTTTGAGTACTCTGCCCCAGAAGCTGTATAGATTAAGCATCAAGTCCCACATACTTTAACAAGGGGAAAGAAAGTGTAGAGAAGTTGGACTTTTTCTTGCATTCCTTCAGTGCTGAGGGAAAAGAATAAGAAAAAGCATGCAAGAGAATATTCATAATGAGGTGTCTAATCTGATACTGAGAAAAAGAATGAAATAGAGCATAGCACCGGTTTGATCCTCACTTTCAATGTTGGGATGATGGTGATATCCTCTTTCTTCATGTTAATGCAGATGAAGTGGAGAAGATTTGTGAAGTGCCATTTATTTCAGTTGTCAGCTGTAGCTATGATCACCATCACTTGTATTGTAGCAATGCCTCCATTCAGCTAGAACTTACGAAGTGTAAAAGGCATCAATCCACTCCCAAAAGCCTAGCACCCAATCAACAGGCAGCAAGCCCAGGCCACATAAAAGAAATCAGGGTTGAGGAGGAGGTAGCAAAATGAAGATTATGGCACTACTGTGTTACAGTGAAGAGCTTTGTCCACAGTCAAAGGTGTCTGAACAATTTAGAAGTGATGAGTTTATTGTAAAACAAGTAATTAAGCAATAACAGCTCTGCTCAGCCATGGCTCTACATGATCTCCTGTGCATGCTGACCTATCCTGTGCACACTGATCTATAAAAGTGTGGTAAATCCATGAGTTCAAGCTCAGGTTGCATCAAGGCTCTACTTTTATCACACAACTCTTATCTAAACAGCTATAAGGAGCTGGAGAGGAAGTAGGAGAAGATGAAGTCGGTTGTAGAAGACAAAGGAGGATGACGACAGGGGAGAACACTAGCTACAACTAGAAATATAGCAGTAGATGAAGGTGAAGTTCCAGCCTAAGGCATCCCCATTTTCCTTTGGGGAAGAACACAAGAGCAGACGCAGCAGTGTGAATCCTGGAGACTTCTGTCTGCAAAGCATTACAGGGGACTATTAGAGAGAAAAAAGATGATGCGTCTGTGAGCATATTCAAATACTTGACACTTGTGAAAAGTCACATTATGAGAGATGCAAGCTAAGAGGGTGGATAAGCTGCTGTCCTGTCTACAAGGGAAATTTACTACTGACTAAGCTAAGGTGTGAATTTATGCAGCTCCATAATACTCCACAAAAGCTTCCTGTGTGGATTGCCTTAAAATGAACTAAGAATGCTTTTGTGAGCACAATGACACATTTACTACCGGAGCTAATGGTGAACAGCTAATGTGCTGCAAATTCACACCCTGGCCAGCTCCATCGTGCCTGCCCCTGCTGATTGCACAGAAGTCTTTTCATCAGGGGGCATTTCGTGCAACAAGCAGCCAGCAAAGGTGTTTCCAAATGCTGATGCCGTAACAAAACAATGCTGCCTGTACTAAACTTTGTGTATAGGGAAACAGATTTTAGGAACTGTTACCAAGGGTTGAGCACTGATAGCCAGCTGAGAAGTTGACTTTGGGAAGCTTGACATATTCTAGCAATCATGCTGAGAGTGAACACGTCAAAATCTCTTGAATTACATGCTCTTGTCAAAGAAACACATCTGGACCTTAATAAATCTGGGGGAGAATCCACAGGGAAAAAGCATCTTTACTGATGTGGATGAGAACTATTTTATATCATTAATTCTCTCTTCAAACATACGCAGGCTAATATGCTTCACATGTTCTAGACTCCTTTGTTAAAAAAGGTGAAACGTAATTGCAGATGAAGCGACTTACCCCTGGAAAAGGACCCTTAATCTCCTGATATCAAGTCCTGTTCTTAGGGAATCTGACTGTAATAAGCCAAAACCTCTTGTCTTTGTTAAAGTCAGAAAGAGCTGAGACTGTGGTTCAGCTACCGGTTCAAATTTTGCAGCTGAGGCACTGTAGCATATGATGAACTGAGTGAAAAACAGCAGTTGCTGGAGTGCATAAGAAAATGCTACAAAGTAAGACTCTTCAATCTCAATCACTTCTGAAAACTGTTTTCTTTAATCCTACTGACATAGCTGAAACCCTTAATCCTGGAATTATCTCGCTTACTTGAGTACACGAGGGTGGAGAACAGTCTGGTTCTGTAGAAACAAACATACTCTTTTTATAAGTGATAGGTAAAACATGCAAAGTCTGTCATTACCATAATGACAGAAGTGATGCTGTATCAAGAATACTAATGCATCTGCACTCATTCCATCACAGAGGGCATGCCACTTTCATGGTTGAAAGCTTCTGATGCGAATAACATAGAAAGGTTTCTCAATGTTTCCTGTTTTGCTGAAGAGTACGTCACATTGTCACATCACAGTGTTATGTGATCTGGTAATGGTACGCCATAGTACACTTGCACATGAGAATAGGCTCTAGGATAGAAAGTACATCAGCCCTGAATTGTACGGCCTTGGACATCCAGTTTTGACATACTTGTCTTGTGCATACATGTAAAAAGTAGCATTCCAAACCAGCAACTAGCATTGGCCACGTGAACAAAACATCATCATCTGTGAAGGTGGACAGCAAAGTGCCATTGGACACAGAAATGATGGGTACTTCTCAAAGACAATCCACCTACCTTCATTCTGATTTTACCCTTATAAGTGTGTTTTACAAATAACCATACTTCTAGAACCATTTGGCTGCTGTTATATAAAAAAGCTTCAGTGTACTGGTTTGCAGGGATGAAGCTGTTTTATAAGTGGATGCTCCAATAGGAAACATCTGTCCCTTATTTACAGGAATGGTTTAAGCCATTAAAGCACTGATTCTTTACTCCTTCCTTTCCCCTCTCTCACAGTGGCCTATTCTACAGTTTGCCAACAATTTGCAGCCTTTTCTAGACATCCTTCTCTAGTTTCCAGACCTGATAAGCCATGATATTACTCATTAAGCCAACAGTTTCAATATTTTGCCTCTAAGGAGATGTCTGCTGATTTCTTTTCAGCTCAGACAAGATTAGTACAAAGCAAGTGAATTCCTCTCAACTCCAAGGTAGCCAGTTCACTCAGGCAGAGAATGATTTGGTATTACCATATCCCATTTGCAATGCTATCATTACATGGTTGACTTGCAGTTTCCATTATGAGCCTCATTTTCTAGGGTTTGTACTTCATCCGTAACTGGCCATTAAGGTTGTCAGCCCAGCAATGATATTACTTCAAGACTATGCTGGAAAACTGGCTTAGCTTGCCTTTTCATTTTTATTCAAAAGCTGAAACGTAAAAATAGATTTTAGGTGTGGGTTGTGAAAATCTCTACAGATCTCAGTGCCCTCACCAAAGTGTCATGGGTACTTGAACGCTCACTCTCAACAAACAGAGCAGCACAGATTGAAACATGGTACTTGAATTAAGGTTAACTGAATGTCTTGCTCCATCTTGAGTGCCACACTACTCCATTCCCAGCCTTCCAACTCTTATTAGAGACACTCTATATTTAGCTTTCCCACACTAACCCCCATTCGGTCTGCATCTCAATCCCACGGATTCTTCATTTGGTTTAGTTTTGTTCAGTTTCAAGGGCAGAAAATAGCAGGGTTAAAAGCTCTGTTTATCTCCAAGGAATGCAAAACAAATTCCACACTTAGATGTTAGTTCAGAGCATCACAGTTGTTTACAGTTGTGAGTTTCTTCTTCCCTCTGCTACCTAACTATTTGCTTAGCTGTCTGTGCCTCCACTGAGCAAAAGTCATAGGAAAGATTATGAAGGAGGTAATTTTTGCTTGATTTACCAAGTCTGAAGGAAGAACAGTACTCATTCTTCTTAAAGTAAGTTTTCACCTTCTAGAATCCCTAAAGCTTTGTGAAACCTGGATATAAGAAACGTGAACTATGTTTTTCAGTACCTGTCATCTTTGCTTAAAGGCCCTCTCTTCTTCCCATAGCTCTGAGACAACATCTTCCATTTCTTTAAAAGTTTAATCCATTCATGAATTTTTCTAGTGTGAAAGGATCATCTCATTCCCTCCTGAGCTTGTCAGAGCTCCTCTGCAGCCACAAAATTTCTCTTTTGTATAATGTGAATGCGGCTAATGTTCTACCATGGTGTTGAAAAAGACTTGCATCCATTTCTTAATTCTGAAGAATCACAGGATCACCAAGGCTGGAAGAGACCTCCACCTATCACCAATGTTTTCCACTAAACCATGTCTCTCACTACAGCATCTAAACATTTCTTGAACACCTCTGGGAATCATGACTCCACCATCTCCCTGAGCAGCCTGTTCCAGCATCTGAGCACTCTTTCAGAGAAGAAATTTTTCTTAACCTTCAATCTGTATCTCCCCACCATGGTTTGACTGTTAGATTATGAGCTCTTCAGAGCTAGGAGCTGCTTTTGAATTTATGGCAAAATAGAGTAAACAATTACGATGTCAGGGAAATGGCAAAAACTGGGATATATTGATAGCCTTAACAATTGCCTGTGGAAACCAAAATTCAGAGGAATTCAGGTGGGATTCCACTAACAGAATCCTCACCTGCTACACCTGCTATAGTTCAAAGCTGAAGACAACAGCAGGAAACCCTGTGAAAATGTAAGACTGCTATAATATTCTAGTGAAACACGAATAAAGAGTTTGTACAGCTCTCCTTCCTGGCCTCTTTATTTGTCCAGATTAGTAATGCCATACACAGTCCCCACCACTCATAGCAACATTATCCACCAAGTCTGCTGCCTCTCAAATCTCCTGTCTCTTTATCAGAAGCTGCTGCTCTGACAAAGACAGCACAGCAAACAATACATCAGCTGCACTGATGCCACAGAACACAACGTTCATCTTACATTAAAATGCTGAGCAGTGCATTGTTGCTGAAGAGTGCATCTCCTGTTCTATCCATTCTGCAGCAGGAGCAGTAACACTTTAAAAAGAGCAGGACAACCAGCTGGAGCAGCTAGGATTTTAGTTGTCACTGCTAAGTCTGACAGGGATCACAGAGCAGAGCCCTCAATTTCATCTACATTATTCACTCACGCTGTATTAATTCATTCCTACTGTCTTTTACTGCTTTGGCTAACATATGCGAGTATCATATTGCACATTGTAAAGCCAAGTTTGCTTCAGACTGCAACTGTATGGAATTCAGAGAAAAGAAAATGAGTTGGTCACTTATTCTTCTGGTAATGGCACGTCCAGAAATTGGGCATAATTAGTTCAGGGTGCCATACAGACAAGTACTGCTGTCTCCCTGCACCACACACATAAGTAAACCACATTTGCTTAAGTAAACTCACAGTAGAAAACTGAAGCTTTTCCCCAAGCCTTCCTCTTGCTTGTTCAGTTTCTGAACTCTTAAGTTTTATTTCTTTCTGGAATGCCACTGCTAATGTAAAGGAAATTAAATATCAACATTTCTTTCAGCACTTTTTAATCATATGCTTTGTGGCTAGAACTTATGCCATTAGTAAATGCACATTAAACCTTGAGGAGAGTACAATGCAGCCCTGGGAGTTCAAGAAACCAAAAGAAAATAACCAGTCATTGTCCCACTATTATTTTATGGCTACCTAGAGTGTTAGGAAACAGAAAATTAATACTGATTAATGTGTTCCTCTGATTTACTTTCAACGCAAGAATGAGCTAACAAATTGAAAACTAAATTAATTTTGATAGGAATTAAAGCTATTCCATCCAAGTTTAAACCTAAAGACAGCCAAAGTCATCTGTTAGAAAGAGATGAAGAAAAACACAGTATCTCTAAACCCACCACTTCCTCAGTTTCATAGGAGGAATGTAGACCTGCCTTGAGTCCAGCTTCCTTCAGATAAAAAATAGGTGACTCCTTTTAACAAGTCTACAGCATTTTTTTGCTTGTTTGAGTTTAAAACCATGTAACCAGTAACCCTGCTTTAAAGTGAAACTGTGGTCCTAGAGGAAATATGAGTAGAGATAGGAAATACTAGGAAGATTTGTTAGGAAAAAATAATATGAATAATTCCTTCTCAGGAATGGTGGTTAGGTGTTGCCACAGGCTGCCCAGGGAGGTTATAGGGTCACTGTCCCTGGAAGTGTTCAAGGAAAGGGAAGATGAGATACTACGGGACATGGGTTGGTGGGCACTGTTCAGGTAGGCTGACAATTGGACTAGATGATTTTAGCGGTCTTTTTCAACCTTAATGATTCTATGACTCTAGATGCCTCAGAAAGAGCAACAGCACATTCCTGAAAATAAAAAATCCAACACTGACCAGAACTCTGGAAACTTCTTCTCAGGTTGCATGTTGTTTGGTGGGCTTTTGGAAAAAGGCTCTCCAACAAACTCTCACCAGCTGCGTGTTTACTTCCTCAGTCCAATGTAACTGCTGTCTTGACATGAGATTCCGCCTTGACAGTTCACCCTACTGCTTGAACTGCTCAACATTACAAGCCAAAACATTTGGCTCTCTTTTTCTCATAGGAATCAGGTAATTGAGTTTTGCTCAAACACCTGTTAACAAATTAACGAAGAGGAACACCACCATAGACCTACCAGCTCAACAAAAATCTTACACTGCTGTCTTATTGAAATACACATCTGAGATGTATTGGAAGAAGTGTTTTACAGTGGGATGAACAGTACTACAATGTGATTTTATTTGCTGTACATGGAGCAGCAAGAATCGTGGGAAGCTGCAATATGAAACACAACCTATGCATCAAAAGAAATAGTGCCAAAAAGGTTTTTGCTACTTGAATGAGTAAATCAGTAGAAAAACAAAAAAAAAAAAAGATGGTAAAGTAAGCTCAGATTTGATATTTTGTGGGTGTAAAAGATACAAGCATGAATTCTTATTGAGAGGCTAGAAGAAAGTTAAAAAGCAACTAAGAGGAGTAAATGATCAGGGTCTGAGATACTATTTGAAGATAGTATCTTACATGATTTTCATGCTAAACTCACCTATCCTTACAGCACGAAGTTGATTTTAATCACATGTATTACTGCAAAAATATTTAGCCCAACTCTGCTTCCTCACATACTCTCAAGTAATTAGCACCTGAGTTGCAATTTCTATCAGTTCTGAATCCAATTCCTCATATCTTACTGGCTTTTTTTTTTTTAATTGTGAGGGGTTATAACAACACTAGAGTATGACAACACCAGACCTAAACTCCATTATCACGAGGTTTATTACAGGTTTCTCTCCATAACCTCCTTCTCATTCACTGTGATTTCAGTATCAGCACCAAATGTCAGTTGTCTGACTCTCAACCTTCCCATCACAAGATCCCTTTAGTACTGACTTCCCATTCAGATTAAGAGGAAAGGATGTATAACCATCCCAGCACTTAATATTAATGCCTCTGCATGATACTCATCAAAAGACAAATACTCCATCTCTTATCTGAACCCAGTGGAAGGCTGAGCTTACTTTTGTAACTCAGGATGTGATCTACTAAACCTAGCATCACTGAACAAAACAGCACAACTTTTCAAGGTCCCTGGGAAATCATATTAGTGCATTCCAAACACTGACCCACAAGAAGAGTCACAAACAGAGGAGCCCAAGGCCAGCTGGTTAATTTTACTAGGGTTTGGTTCCTAGAAAAGTAGTGCATGTCACCTCCACAGCTGGGAGCCAAAGGCAGTGATCCACAGCTTCCCCCTGCAAGCCCTGTAGGCTCTGCTGATAAATGCATAGTTTCCATTTGTCAGTCTAAGATATCAGTGAGGCCTGGGCAAACTTTTCTTAAAACCCTCAGTCATACCCAAGTGCCCTGATCTAAAGCTGCAGGAACATCTGCACTTAAAGCCATCCTGTTTTTTGCTGGGTGAACTCAGTGCTCCTCTGTTTTCCATCAAAGAAGGTCCCAAATGTAACACAGAAGCCTAGACAACCTCTAAAAGCATATTTTTCTTTCCACTGTAACTGAGATAGACCACCTTCCCAGCTCTCTCTGCAGGGCCAAAACATGTTACTGATTCATTATGATACCAAACCAAAATAGCTTTGCTTAGCAGGGCTTTGTATTCTGCAGGATAAGACAAAGTACAAGTAGGACTCAAAGGCCACAGAAGACATTTCTTAGAAAGGAAGGTTATAAACAAGGTGTATGCTATCTATAACACCTTATTTCCTCTTTCACAACTGAATCCTTCCTCTTGAGAAAATTTAGCAGGGACATTACTATCGTGACTACAGTGAAACAACAATAAATCCAACCAGATATTCCACTCAAGGGAGAGATCTGGGGAGGAATGGTAGAAATTGCCAGTAGAACAGAACTAGTTTTAAGTAGACCACCCTGAAATAACTTCTCCACTTGCTGATTATGTTGTTGACAATTGGCCAAGAATTTTGTAAGAAGTACCTAAAGTTAGCTTAGAAGATCATACTCAGGAACACAAATGGCCCAAATTACATACATTTTATGCTTCAGCAGCTCAGCAAATAGTTTAATTATGAAGGAAGCATGCTACTTATCTTCATTCAGATTTTGAAAATCTTGACGTTTCATTTTCAACCCATGGCAATGCAGCCTTTGCGTAATCAACAGTTCTTAATTGATTCCATCAAGAAAAAGACTCCTCACATAAGAGATTGTGAAAGGCACAAAAATCATATAATCATAGAATTGTTACTGTTGACAGGGGCCCTGAAAGACCATCTAGTCCAACTCCTCTGCAATGAATGGGGATACCCACAGCTCCAGAGGCTCCATCAGAGCCCCTCCAGCCTGATCTTGAGTGTCTTTAGGGATGGAGCATCCACCAACTCTCTGGTCAATCTGTGCCAGTGCCTATGAACAGACTAACAGAACAGTCATGCTTGTTCACCAAGAATGGCCAACCCAAGAGCAAGTTGCTGAACTCCCACTTTTTAGATGCCTCCCTGCCAAGACAAGCAAGCCTGTTTTAGCCCTTCATGAAAAAGTCAAGCATGGAGGATGTCAGCTCTGCAACATCATGTTGTTGGTGGACCCTGCCATGAATCAAGTGCACGGAAGTAGATAGCAAAAGTGAGATTGGAGGATATGAAATACAAGTGGTGGGATCACAGTGGGGTAGCACTGAAGAAGCTGACACTGAACCGGAGAGCTGTTTGTAGTAACAGAAGGAAAAATTAACGCAAACCTTCATCAACATTTCATAAGAGCAATTGGTAGACATGAACCGCATACAGACTATAAGAGAATGGGGAACTGACCAACTTCAGCCAAAAGAACAAATAAAATGCATTAGGTCTTCTGCACATTAAGAATTAGAAACCTATACAAATAAACTATTTCTGCAACAGGCAGTGTCAGCAGCAACACTCTGAATTGCTAGTCTGCTCTGACAGCAGTGAGAAATGGCAGCTACTCAAGAGATATCACCCTAGCATAACTGCAAAAAAGTCCCAAGTCTGCATGTGGAGCTCACCATCTGGCTGCATGGGGCACACACAGAAAACCAAAAGGTAAAGTTATGCAGCTGTTCTCTTTGTGTAAGCCTGCAGGAACTCACTTGGAGTAGTCAGTGGAAAACCCATGAAAGACAAAGAACTGACCTTATCTTAATCTAGAGAAACTCAAGGTTATGAGACAGACAAGCAGGATTAGTATTAGTTTTAACAGCATTTATTAGTCTAGCTTATTCCCTCTTCCTGTGAAAATATGTTCAGATACATCTGTGTGTTAAAATAGAGAAGAGACTCCCCATAAATCCACATACACTGTGTTGAACTTTGTGATGGGCAGCAGTTGAAATAAACAGCGGAGAAAGGCAGAAAAGGGAAGAACAGATTTGACCAGAGCCTCTAATTAACTGTTCTGATTCCTTCTTTCCTCCTACACTTTAATTTCATTCCTTCATTCAGTCTAATTTTCTTTTAGAAATTATTCACTAGGTAAAGAAATACTTCATAGAAAAGTTAAAGTAGTGCTGACATTCTACAACAAGACAAAAATGTTGAAACTTGCTCCAATAAGTTATTGATTGCTCTGATCAACACTGTGAATACTAGGATCTCACATTAATATGCTTTCCATTTCTACAGAGTTTGCTTGAAACTAATTTAACACAAAACACTTCATAAAAAATACTGGAGCTGCTTGCAAGAAGATCATATCTATCTTCAATATCTTTCCAACTCCCAGTGCCTGCAGATTTGTTAATCTAGATTCTTGTTCAGCTCAGTATGTCACCCATTTTGATTCTCCTAGGAGCAATTAATCCTCCTTCCAAAGGAGGGCATACATTTCAGATAAACTTTCGTAGGAATTCACAGTGAAATGCTCACAAGCAGCCAAGGGACTTCCCAGGCTTGACACTTGCAGATCAAATATCCTATGATTTGTTTGGTGAGACTGTTCTGAATGTTGTCGTGTCATTTATGGATCAAATCGAACATTTAATCAACCTCTCACATGCAAAGCTCCCGCCACTTCCTCCTTCAAATCCCTTCCTAAATGCATTTCCTTTGAAAGACTTCCAATACTCCTCTGCTCACCAACATCTGCACCCACTTTACAATAAAGCAATATCAGTGACTTGTGCTTAAAGTAGACTTTGTGCTAACTGTAGCAGGGCCCAGTCTTCCATCTGTTTGCAGAGAACGCACTTGTCTTGAGATCATCCCCTTCCTTCCTAACAAAGCAACCAGAAACTGATACAATCCAGAATAAAATCTCTATGGCAGAACCTGTGGCCAGGTCCTGCCAGTTGGACTGCTGAAGATAACAGCCCCATTTTCCTAAGAGTTTCTTAGACAAAGGAAATAAAGTAACCTCTATTGCACATAAGAATGTTTGTAAGCCTCACACAGGGAGTATTGGCAAATCTTGTGAAACAGAAATAACAAAAATAAGACTAAATTATGCTTCCTGTTCTCCAAGAAATACTTCCTCCAATTGCTTAGGGCCCATCAACATAGACTTAGATGAAGAACAGGTTTTTCTACTTGTTCAATTACAGTTACTTCATCCTTTCATCGCATGTCTATCTCCCTGTTTCCCCTCTGCTAAGCACCATGGAATTACAGTTAGCTTTCTGCGGCTGACCTGCCATTATGCCCTAACACCTGATTACCACTGACCTATACAAAAATATCAGTGTATTACAGAGCACACTTGTTCCTTTCAGTACACGGGCTTCCAGCTTCCTCAGGCCCTCAGCCTCCCACTCCCAACATATCCACCTACCTCTCACACGGCTGGTTTTGAAACAGACTTATGCTTTGCTTCCTATTGCTGCCATCACTGATGGCAGCTGCTATGCCTACAAGAGGGATTTGCTTGCAAGAGTGGCAGCAGCAGCACTAAAGGCAGTGACAAAGGAATACATCTTTCCTAAAAAGACTTCTTAAAAATATGTATTTGTTTAGATGCACAGTATAGTAAATCTGTTATGTATGAGTCCATAAATGCACAGCAAGTTGGGTCCGACCAGGGGTTGAGCTACTTTCGCACTACTCTGGACTTTTAGTTCTGCATATGTAGATACCCAAATAAATAGCCTCTTTCTGTAAGGCTGAAAAGTGCATTTACTAAATATGGAAATAGGGTATCTAAAAATAACCACACAAGCATGAATATATTAGTCTTATTCTATAAAATGGGGACAAGAAAACTGCAGCAACTCACATATTGGAAATAATTCTAAAAAGTACCCCTTCTCTTGCCCAACCCTCAAAGAATCCTTGAGCAAAACAAAACCAAGAAATGCTCATGGAAACTCCCTTAGTTGAACATGATGAGAAAGGCACAGAAAAGATTGCTAGTGATAAGCAAGCACCCTGCAGATGAATAGGCACTCACAGTGCCAAAGGACAATAAAAAAATCTGCATTGTTTTACTAATTTCCACATTCTTTTTATGGCAGAAATCATCATAGGACAGCAGAAGACAATACTACCTAATGGCAAGTGCTCATGGAATCCCAAGCAGCAGCAGAGAGTAATAAAGCTACACAGCATCTGGAGTCTGATACAGCAACAAGCAAATATAAAAACATAAATGGAGTTTACAATTGGTCTTCATTTTTGAATTTTCAACACTGCTCCAGCAAAAGCTTTTTCAACACCTTAGTTTCAAACTGGAATCACCATTAAGCCTATCAGGTTTCTGCCCAGGCACAGAAAAAAATTACATGAATTCCCAGGAGTATTTCTAATTTCTCTGCTTAATTATATATCCCTGAATTTTAATTTCGTTATACCCTGCAAGTTCTTTAAATCTGTTTAAGGCATAATACTGAGCAAGCTAAAACCTTTCACATCCAGAAATACAGATGGTCTTATTATCCAAATCCCAACAGTCAATAATCTAGATCAGAGAAAAATCCTGGTTCAGTAATTTGTACAAGACTAAAAGAATGCTTTTTTTTTTTTAAGAGCTGAAGTCGTTCTCCCAAATTACTGAAAACTGTGAGTTACTGTTTCACTCAACAAAACAGTCTTGAACATATTTTTGTCTCAAATTTCCCCTCCAAATTCCTACAAAAAAAAAAAAGCACCGTGGCTCAGTGTAAAGTATTCCTTCCTCTTTCTTTCCTCAGGTTCAGTTATTCGGTGTGCAGCAGCATCCCCCAGTGGTCATTCTGCTTCTGCAACGAAGACAGGAATTCGGGGTTTCCACCGTCTCCAAATCCACCGGTTTGTGCAGCAAATAATCATAGATTCGTAGAACCATTTGAGTGGAAGGGGCCGTTAAAAGCCATCTGGTCCAACTCCCCTGCAGTGAACAGGGACACCTACAGCTTCATCAAGTGTTCAGAGCCCCTTCAGCTTGACCCGTGGTGTCTCCAGGGATGGGGCATCCATCATCTCTCTGGGCAATCTGTGCCACTGACACACCACACTTAGAAAAAACATCCTTACATCCCACCTAAGTACCTCCTCTTTTAGTAAGGAGGACTCTGGCTCAGATATAGTTACAACAATACACAGCAGCACTTCCCTCTGAACAGAGGGCTGCCACCTGAACTCCAAAAGGTAACATGAGGGTCATCATCCTTCCTGGCAGCTGTTGGGGAAGGCAGGGTGAGCTTGGCCTTCCCAAGAGCCCTCAGTGGGAAAAATTTCTCCAAACCTCAAATCAGATATCACTAATTTATAGCAGGGTAATGATATAGAATTTGACTTCAGTAGGAATGGAAAAGCTATCTACTTTCTTTATAAGTAGCTTATAACAAAGAACTTATTTGCTTTATCCAACAAAAAAGTTTGCATGAAATTATGGAGGTACTACAGATATTTTCTAGGCAACCAACCATTTATAAAGATCCGGGGACACACTTCAGTACTTTCAGTAGATAGGTTAGAGAGGATTTCATACAGAAATTACACACACTGCCAACACTTGGGCTCTAACTGTCAGCTATCAGGCTGGAGCTGGGTTTAATGGTGTGAGCAGAACCACGCACCACCTTTTCAACACTCACAGAAAGGACACAGTCCCCTGAGTTGCTGACCACCCACCAAATTCTCTTTGGCCACATCCAGAGCTGGGCACAGCAAAAAAGACACAAGACACAGTCACTACTCAGGGTAGCCTAAGCACCCACTTAGCTCCTCTCGAAGATAAGATTAAATGTCAAGGCATGTGTGTCAGCACATTCTGACTCCAAACAACTTCGTTATTTCAAAAGGAATTTGCTCATCTAACTCATTCTAAACTCTGATCTCTGTATCTGTGTTTCCATTACTTAAGTGTGTTACAGAGCTTCTTTCTTCACCAAGCATTCCAGCTGCAGCAGTAAGAAAAGCAGTAAACTAACATCCAACTTAAGCAGGAATCTTCTGCAATAGATACACCTGAGGTTTTTCATTTTTTGTTTCATACCTGTTTTGATCTCTGCTTCATTATAATTTTCACAGCAAGCAGTAACAAAGCTGGTATTATTTATTTGAGCACTCCCTGTGTGATTAACATTTCTAACACCATCAAGGAGACACAGGCCCTGCCTCAGTGGCCTTGCAACCTGGAAAAATAACAGTTTGGATTCACTGAACACACAAGAGCCCAATACATCAACCTCAAACAGTTCACCATCTACAACTAAATGTTTTTTTTTTTTAAGACAAATGAAGGCAGAAAGACTAAGTATAAGAATAGTATTTTGGTTACAAAAAAAAAGACGAAATTGAATATCAAGACTCCTTTGCTCATATGTATTGTATTCTCTCATCAAAATATAATCTGATTCTCTTCTTCCATCAAAGAAGACCAAAGACAAGACTGCAGTAGCACAAAGAGCCCAGGATTGTCTCTGAAGGACTCAGTATGAACAAGCTGCTGCAGAGATTGCAGAGCAATCAGTTTTCTCTTAAGTACTTGTGTAGTTTGCTGGATTTCACAGTAAAAGCTTTTATGCTGCTTCATTAACTACTAACTCAAATGTGGCACTTCGTACTGATCCTCTATTATTTCACTGCCAACAATATAGCTGCATTGTACACTGACTCAGACAACTGTAGACTAATGGAAAAAATAAAATCTGTAAATGCCACATTTTTTGGATTCTGAAAAATAAGTGGTCTGACCTAAGTAAAGAAAAACCTTCAAAAATTTTTGTTATTCCTTGGCATTTGTTGAAAAATCAGTGCCTTCTCTAGTTAAAATCCAGACAAACAACAGACCTGGGCACACAAAATGTAAGTCTTAGAGATGGATTTGTGTCTGAAGCTGCAGAATGTTTCTTGGTTGTGGCTCCTATAGATGTGAAATAATAATGTCTACTGCTATTTTCAGGGGAAAATACATGTTTCCCTCTATGCTTGTCCAGCTCTCTTCATTAATATGTTCAACTAGGTCATATTAAAATAAAATTGAGTTCAGGCTTCTTAGGTGCTCACATAGCTTCAAGGCAAAGGGGCCCCCATACCTCTTTTCTCCACTCTGCATATATATAGGGGTTTTGGTTTCGAGACAACCCTTCTGTGTTAAAAGCAAACAAGAACAATAGAAGATGTCACAGCTATTGGAAGTAACAGCACAAAACATTGCACATAAAGACTAAATTTGACCCCAATTGCCCTGTTCAAGCCTAGTCCAGAACTGGAAAGAAAGCAGCAGTGCACTGTCACATGTTTGCAGCTTAACAGCTCCAGACTTTCCGCAGTGAATGAGTGAGAGTTCCCAGTTCCAGAAGCCTTTGATCACACAATGTTAATATCTTATAAACATAACTGTCTCTTACAAACAGTCAAATAAGGAGAATGCCTGTCCAGTTGATTTTTCTCTATTATTTTGCCTTTAAAAACTACACTTGGATTTATGCATCCTAATCTAGAGGGCACTTAAACACAAGATAAGCTCCAGGCACATTTCTGAAGCAGAATACTTGCTTAAATGAGAAAGTGAAGACAATAAAACAGCTGCTTTTGGGGTCAACCAGATAAACAAATCTGACATCAAGCAGAAAAGGAGGTTAAAAGGAGCCGTAAAATCATCTGGTTTCATAAAATCATCTGGTGTCATGGTTTTGTGTTTTTTAGTATTCCACATCATAACACCATGTAGTGCACTAGGAGTTGAAGTGTTAATGCTCCAATTCCAGGTACCTATTCCTATACATTACAGAAGTCATGGGATCTGGCCCTTCCAGGTGGGGTAGTCTCTTACTGCCTTGCAATGGGTACTGGAAGGTGCTTTCCTAGCCATTCCAAGCTTTTCAGATTTGACTTAGTCTCAGGAACTCTCTCTCTCTCCTATCTTACTTAATAGAAGAGTCTCAATTTCAATTAGATCTTATTATATTGTGTTACCTTGTGTTCTGATGTCATAGTTAGTAAAAGAAGTTTTCCTTATTTTGCCACTGTTTTTTTCCTTCCTTGATCCCAGCTCCTATCTCCCTATCTCTTTTCCTTCCCATTTTGTGGGGTCAGGGGGGAACAGAGGCCTACTGCCCCCCTGTCACAGGCATAAATTGATCTATCAGTTCTTTCATCACTCTTCCTTGTTCGCATATTCTACGACTATCTAAAGAACTAACAAAAATATTTCTGAAACTGAAAGCATTCAGTTAGATTTCCAAATGGTGCCAATCTAGAGCTGCTTTCTTTTCAGGTAGAAAGTAATTCACTAGCAAATGCTCACCTACTTCTAGACATGTCCTAGGCTGGGACATGTTACCTTTAGTTACAACTAAAGGTAGAGATCCAAAAAGCTCCAAATAGACAACCTACGACAGAACGTAGCTTGTGGAATAGCTAAGCATATGAGCTTGTAGCTCTGTTCTTAATACTGTTAAAATATCTGTTTGCCTCAGAAAAGACTGGACTTGAACTTTAAGCACTGAAAGAGCAAGCAAGAGTGGAAATAAGAAAACACTGGTACTGGCACAGCCCTCATAGGGAACTCAGGTCCAATAGCCTGAGACAGAGGCACTTCTGCAGCTGATTCTCAGTCACAGCTTCACCAAAAACAAACTGGCAGCACAGAATATTAAAACCAGGGACATCTCACCACAGGCAAAGAAATGACAGTCTGCTCGTCCTCAGAGCAAACATCTACCAAAAAAATAGTTCCATAGACTGTACCACATGGTCTTAAATAAACAAAACAGTTCTCATTTGTTCCTACAGGTGTGATCTGCTCCAGCACTATTTCCAGTGCAAGGTGAAACAGCACAAGCTGCTCTTAGAAGATAGCAAAGACCGATTTTCACTTCTATTCAAAGAAAAAGCATCACACCACAAGTAAAATGATCTTTACACATGAAAACTTGCACTTTATGTTAGAAAAATATGATACAGGCACTTGATTCAATGGAAATCACTGACTTACACTATTTTATGTTGCTGGATGATAAACATTGCAGTGTTAGCAAAAGATGTACTTAAAAGCAATGCTTACTCCACTCCTTCCTCATTAAGAGAATTTAAAAGCAGTGCCACTGCTTATTTCAACACAAGTTGAATATAAAAATACACAATTTACTTCTGTGCCACATTACATATGGATTCAGAGGTGACTGCTGGGAAGAATTTACAATAGGTGATAAACCATAGTTAAAACAGTTACAAGATCAGGACTAGTAAGGCTGTCAAAACAAATAAACACCAAAGGTTTTTTCAAATGGGCAGTTTACATACCTGAAAAGATTTAAATATGCCTTTCTACATTAATACTCTTAGTTATTTTTTGCTTGGTAATGACATTATTACTTTCAGTTTTTCTCATATACATAACATTATAGTTCGCAGCTGCAATGTTGTATAATCACTTTCTACTGTTGCAATATGAAAGCTTTCTATTAATTCCATTTCTTTAGAGTGGAAGCTAAGTAATCTTGGTTGAAAACCATGGACATTTATTCATTAATAAATGTGACCTTAAATAAGTAGCATTTAACAGGATACCATAAGTATACAACCATACTGAAAGAATAAATTGCTTACCATTACTGAAAGGTATAATGTTTCTTTCTTACTCGCCTGGAATGCTATGTCCCTACCCATAGTTAGCCCCACAGCAGAGGACGAGGCAGTCAGCACAGGATCATGCCTTGGTCAACTAGAGTATATAATATGTAATTGCTATGACGTGCTTCCCAAACATTGCCAAAACATCTTGAGAGGAATTTTTCAATTAGTTGCAGAGGGCAGCAGTCTCCTCAGATACTTATAAAGGCAATTTCAGCTTCTTATGTTGTTTCAAACATACAGAAAACTAGAGTTTCTAAAACATCACTGCGAAGTCAGAGGTTTATGGTATTAAGCTGCTAATTCACAGCATGGCACTTTTAAGTTTTAATTGTGCTTGAATGGTTTAATTATCTTCTATTTCAGTGTGGATGGTTTGATCTACAGTTCACATGGGCCTATCTTACTGCCCCCATTCACTTGAGAACCCCTTTGAAGCTAATGGTATTACCACATGACTGAGCTGCTGAAGACCTGCAGTGTACATACATAGTGGTGCTTGTGCAGTCATGTGCTGTAAGGGAGGAACCATCTTTTGATTTGAGTCTGTGGGTTTCACAGCACCCAGGTCAAGATACAGAAGGGGTCAGTAACATACACAGCCAGAAAAATAAACCACTATTAGACACAGGTTCACGTATTTCCACCATGTTGCTCTTTTAGAAGTAATAGCAAGATAAGCCATGGGGAAAGCAGCACATCTGGAGCCACCAGAGAAAGAAGTCAACTGCAATGATTTAGATGAGTCATTGTTCTACCTTAATGGAAAGCCTATAAAATATCAAACTTCTAGAGAGCAACAAATCTTCCAGGGGTTTATTAGTTTTACAGGTCTTATAAAAATTACCAGAAAAACATAAAACTTTAATAGCTCAAAATTGAAAAGCTTTCCTGAGTTTAAGCTCAGCCTGTTTGGATCACAGCATAGCTACACCTCTACAGCTGGTATGTAGCACACTAGCTGCAAAAATACACCAGACTCTCTTGCTTTTGTTTAGCTACCTTCTAAGCTCACACTGAATCTTGTATCTAGAGTTTCCCTTCATAAAAAACCCATTAAATTATTTAGCACTCTGTATATAGTTGACTTGCAGGTTTTCTCTTCACCACAGCATGTCAGGTGACTTCTAAGTATTAATGTTGAGGACTGAACCATGAAGCTGATGAAACCACCAAGGATTATTACAGTAGAAACAGATACTTTTTTTTCCTTACAATGCATACTCAAGAGGGTTACCAGGCATAATTGCCAGTCAGGAGAATCTAGTTAGATAAAAATTTATGTCACACTTCCTGATTTGAAAAGGTATTGTAAAAAATCAAAGACTAGACTTGAAACCCAGGAGACTCATTATTATGTTACAAGATGGAATACCAGCTCTGACTTTTGGTCTTGCATCCTCTCAGACTAAGCCTGTAACATATGCTATATCCAGCACTTAACAGATACAGCAGTTCACAGGGCTCATAGCCAGAGAAAAGCTAAATTGGGTGTCACTTTTAACCACCCTAGGATGATACAATCAGACCATTGTTGATGCTAATATAGTCACAGCTAGCTGGAACACAACTATCATGCTACTAACAGTAACAGTCCCCTTGATTGAATAGTCTGCATAAAATGTAAAAATGTTTTCTATAGAAAATGCAAAGACAAGTCTCTTGAAAGCTAGTGAAAACACAGGCAGGCAGATTCCATTGCTTTCTAAGCCTTTCCCATTGCAGTTACAAACACCCAGAAAAAAAAAAAAGTACTGTTTAAATCTTATGTAAGCAACCTGAAAACATTAAGTGCATCAAAAAGACAGAGAAAAGCCCCACCCTCTACTAAGAAAAAATTACTAAGTTATTTTGGAGTCTCAAAGTGACACAAGGAGAGCAATGGCTAGGTAATCATACTCCATTAACTATAAGCCATACCCAACCACATACCCAAAACATCAGACATTAAAAAGATAGCTGTAAATTACAGAAAAAGAATAGATTAGAAAACAAAGTTCTTTTCTCTTACCTACCATCAGCCAAAGAGAGAATAAATAACATTACTCAAATAGTGAAGAAAATAAGCCTCACAGAAAGTAAATCTCTACATGTGTAAGGAAGTTAAGATGTATCACAACTGATTTCCCTTTCCCTATTAAGTTTTAGACTGTTGAATAATTACCAATTTATTAGTGAATGAAAGCCACTGGTAATAACACATTATTAACTAAGACAATAAAAACTCCTGTATTCCGCATCCTGTTTCTGGTAAGCTAGAAAAAACTTAACTCAGTTTTGTTAAAGGTAAAAAATGCCTTCAACTTACTTCAAAAAGATTTTTTCCTCAATTATTTCCTCCTTGTAAACATAACTTTTGCTCTCCCGATTTAGAGATTTAACATCCTATTTTACAGGTCCACATAAACTTCATACACTTCCATATTTTACTTCCACAAACCTAAACAATAAAGGAGCCCTGTTCTTAAAATCAAAAGCCAAAATAAAACTACTAGAAACTGTAAAAAGAATACAGTGGCAAAGTCCTTACTTACAACAAACGAAAACAAGTCCAAATACAACAGCAACATCAAACAAACAAACAGACAGACAGCAACACCTACTTACCTTTAAAAGGCCTCAGACAGACAAAAAAAACTCCACCAAAAGATACTCCTGCTTCCGTTGTCAACCCTTAAATGACGTCTGGGAAGGGGTGGACCCTGGCTTCTCCCCCTCCAGTCACTCAGGTACATTGCATGCACCTGGGTTTTCCTGGGTTGGCCCTGCTTTCCCACCAGGTGCTCAATCACTGGTTCAGGCTGTGACTTAGCATTTCCACTTCTGTAATTAAGCCTCAATAGCTGGCCAAAAGAATATGTAATCCTTTCTTATCTGTGACATAAAGTTTCCAAACTAAAATGAAGTTACTCTGATTACTGCGTAAAGATGCTTAGGTCTGCTGAATCTGATCTTTAAATACAGTAGTTTACATATTAATGCACAATTATTGATTTGATTGATTTCTATTGTTTTAAATGGAGGATAAGAGTTCTGCAGACATTCACGTGTATATCAAGGGAATTTCAGAGCGATACAATGGAAAATGTGCAATGCATAGGAATGTATAGGAATTGTTGAATCACGGCTTGAACCTCTGATTGATCACCTGAGGCAAGCGCTGAGTCAGCAACGGGAGCACAGGTGAAGGCAATTCAGCTGTGTGACTGGAAGGGGTGGAGCCTGGCTGCACCCCTCCTAGGCCCCATTTAAGGGCTGACTGTCAGTAGGGAAGGTTCTCTTTCTGGAGACTGCTCTCTATAGGGTTTTTCTGTGAGTCTAGAACACAGGTGAGAATTTTCTTTTTTTTTTCTCTGATTATCATTTTCCACTATGATAATCCTTTTAGTTATGAGCTGTAAAATACCAGTGTAGTAACTCTGCACTGCATATTTGTTGACTGAATAATATCACAGAATTGCTGATTGTTAAGATTCAGTTACTGTTTTTTTTCTTATTTTTGTACAAGTGGATAGGATCTGTATGGCCATTTTTTCACTCTCCTGAAGCATGAAGAATTTGTTATTTCAATAAGCTTGTTATTAAAATAAGTGGAAGTAACAGCTTCAGTGAGACAGTTTATGTGTTATTTGTTATGTGATAGCATTCACTGATGCATTAGTACCTAGTCCTTGCTAATGCATTTAGTTTCATTATAAATGAGCGAAAACAAAACTAATGGATTTGAGTTTATGGTAGATTTCCATTAGGGATTTTGTTTTAGCTGCCAATACATCTGGGTTTCCTGGGAATGAATACCTTTAACCACTGTGTAATTCTTTGCAAAAAAACAAAAAAACAAAAAAACAAACAAACATGTAAAAGGATTGCAAAAGCATTCAAATCTCTAAGAAAAAATCCCAGTTGCTGCTTCTTGCTTCTAGCATGATGTATTAGCACAATAAAATATATTCCCTTCTGCTTGATCAGACACTGAAGTACTAAAGCAGTTACTGCAGTTTTTTTTACCTAGATTAGGATATCAAATATGTTTATTGTCTCACAGTATAGTTAGGTATTTGAAGAAACAAGTCTCTGGAAAAGGAACACCTTTGTTAAACTACAGTTTCCCACATGCCAAAGATCAGCAGTAGTATAATGAAGCACTTATGCACCTTCCAAAATGCCATGGAGGATGAAAAAACAAAGTAGCTGTCCTCATTTTTGAAGAATTTTGCTGTGGTATACTTCATACAAAAACTTTCTGGGGATGGAGGATGGTTTCTAGATAACTAGGACTGAACAGTGGATCTTGTTCATCCTATCACAGCAGTGTAGCCCTGGGAGGATCTTCAGGAGTTTGTTTGAACAAAAGCTGGATGGCAATGGAGCTCTCCCTGCTTTTGTCTAACATGCTTAGAGCCCTTCAGCTATGAGAACATCACACTCTTTCCATGTCACCCAATCCTCTAGTATTTAAAGGTAGAAGATTTTTAATTATCACCTGCTTTTTGCTGCATTCTGAGCTTGCTACTTCTTGCTGTATCTCATTAAAATGTAGAAAGAAAACCATTTTCAGAGTCAGATTCAACATCTTCAAAGTTCTAATGGAGGCCTGTGCTAGACACCTCTGCACAGTGTTCCGGGTGTGCAGGCTGAGCAACTTTCAAACTGCTTCAGTTAGTTTCTGCAATATTTAAGGATGCCTTGTATGCTTTCCCATTCCTTGAAGTACTCTGGTTCAGGCTGGATGGGGCTGTGGACAGCCTGATCTGATGGGGGGGCAACCGGCCCAGGGCAGGGACTGGGGACTGCGTGGGACTGGGTGACCCTTAAGGTACCTTCAGACTTAAACAGCTCTCTGATTCTGTGATTTTATGGCTTGAACAAGTAACAGGTCTGGATTATAAGTTTAGCATACTGGCCAAGCGATTAACCATCTATTTAAGGGCAAACACGGATAATAACTAGTAGGAAAAACAGGGCACACGCGGGGGTGGAGTTGCCAAACGCTTGTAACACTTAAAGGTGACTCAAGGCTATTGGCCTCAATCTTTAAGATGGCTACTGTGACCACCAGGCTGTACGGACCCCTTTGCAGCCCCAACACAAGAGTTTGAGTAGCGACTGAGGGAGCGGCAGGCGGTGGGTGGCAGAGGGGGGCGGCTCAGCGTGTCGCTGATTGTTGGGAGCGCGGAACTGGATGGAGCTCGTTTGGCAGCAGCGAGCAGGGGAGGCTCGTCGACGCTTTCGGTTTAGAGAATACAGAGTCAATAGTTTGTACGGGAGAAGCTTTGCCGATCTGTCAGCACACCTGCGTCAGGAGGGATCGGGGCGGCCGCGGCGCGCGGAGGCCCCGCCAGGGAGCGCTGTGGGCGGAGGCGTGACCGGCCGGGAGCGGCGCTCGGGCCTGGGGTGTCCGCTGCCTTCCGCCCGCTGGTGTCCCCCCGGCGGCGGTGGGAGCGGAGGAGGAGCGGCTCGGAGCGAGGAAGCGCCGCCAGAAGCCATGTCTGCGCCCACCGGGCTGCCGCCGCGGCCCGCCGGCCTCGAAGAGGCCGCCATGGAGCCGGTGCCCGAATGCCAGTCACCGCTGTTCCTG
>JAOWBP010002392.1:26411245-26435198 GCA_028571105.1 Tragopan temminckii | reverse complement strand
ACCCACCCAAATTCAGCATATGTTGAATTTGCCCACAGCTGTTGGGCACAGGTAATTCATTCTTGGAATAAGATCTTAAAAATTTCTGAAACAGACATAATCATTGTTGGTGCTTTGGTCACAATTTTTACGTTTTCACTAGAAATACCAGATACAAATTACTCGACTTCTAGCACTTAAAATTAAAAAAAAATTAAAAAAAAAAATTTAAAAAGTCAGCCTATCGTTAAGAAACTAGACTCAGAGTAAAGTTACTTTACTACTGCCATTTGGTATATTTTGACATGAAAAGTACAAGCAAGTAGCATAGTAATAATAGTAAAAAAAAAAAAAAAAAAAATCCTCTTTTTTCGTGTCTTCTTTTGTTCCCTCTCCAAAGCCCTGGAGACTTAGCATGTTTCCTAATTGGTTTCAGCCTGGTATATATCCATCTTCTCAATTCACAGTGCACTAACCAGGATTTCAATTCAAATTTAGGTGCAATACTGATGAAACACAAGATCTGATTATCAGTAGATTATTTAGTCGGATTTAATCCTGTTCTTAAAGGGAGGCAAGAGGGAGAAGGCTATTATAAAATACCACATAACATATCCTTCCATTAAAAAAAAAAATATATTAAAAAAGAGCATGAGAGGATAGAAACTTAAATTGAGAGCACTATAAATGCTTACAGAGCTGACAGTGCTGCTGGACTATGACTAGAGTTCTTGGGCACTTTCGCAGTGCAAAAATTATAATGACCATTAGCAATAACCCACAACAAACTATATGGTGTCTTTTTAAACATTTCAAGAGAGTTTGAGTGCCTAAATACTCAATGAAAAAGTAATGCATACTCCTGAATGCAGAGCCTTACATCCACATAAGGTGTTATTACATTTGATGGCAATTCACCATCCAAACATAATACAGAAATGTATTTATGCACAAATGAATACAGAAGAGGAAAGAAAAAGAATTAAAGAGGATGAAATTGTTTCTTGGGAATGACTGATAGCATAATTTTAATATAAACTTTATTTAAATTAAGTTTCAAGCTGCGCTAAAGGGTTTCAGTAACATATATTTTATTCCCTGTTGGTAACAAATGTGTTTCACTTGGCACCACTGCTATATCAGTTGTCACAGCCTCTATCCATCTATCACTAGATAATTTTCGAACCTGAAAGGTTTTGTTTACGTTTTTTTTAAATACAGCTGTAATTCATTATTTCTTTTTTTTGCCAACTAGTTGTGATGCATTTCTTCAGTCCTAACACTGCCACCCCCCACCCTCCTCACTAAAGGAGAGCACAACTTTCATGTCTTGAGTTTGAATCTTCATTCAAATCTTCATTGTGACAATTCACGTGTCACAAATGAGGTCAGTGTTACGTTTTCCTTTCTGTTTCTGGCTCTCAGTTAAGCTCTGTTTCATCAATATGTTTGTCCTATTGAATTTATTTTCATTACATCCACCACAGCAAGGACAGAAGTAGCTATCTCTTCAGAGAAGAGTCTGGAGGGGAAATTGGTGCATTCATCTTTCCCACCCAGTAATCCCTCTCAAAGTACATTTGACAAGTGACTGTACAAATTTATTATCAGATGACCACACAGTCCTTGGAGCTACCAGCCCTGTGCTGACTCAGGAGTACATACCACATCATCCACTAAAAGGTCAGTCTCAGTAGATGAAAGCATCAAAGACATTATTAAAGTAACCCATTCCACCTTTGGGGCAAAACAACAACAACAAACAATGAACATCTAGATCTAAATGAATCCTGAAAACAGAGAGGATAAAGCCCCAGCCATGCAGATATTCTCCTAACAGAACAGTGATTGCTCTCCATTGAGTATATGTCAAAATGCCAGAAAATCAGGATGGTTATAAACCATATCTTCTTCCTTATAGACCACTGCTCAAAGACCACAAACTTCTGAATTTACATCTGCATAAGACAAGCAGGACTCAGAGATGAGGAAACATCAGTTCCAAGTAGCAAGTCTAGACTTCTTTGCCCATCTCTTGAATTCATTTAGAAATTCTAACCACATGTAAAATAGCAAAGCTGAGAAATACAATGCTAAAACCACTTATTATATAAATTATCCACAACAACAAAAAATTCTCTCCACTCTGAATCAAAACACTCTTTCCTGCCTCTTTACAACTTACTCACAAAATGTGAGTACGCTAACAGCAAAACAAAACAAAACCCAACAACACCACACTCACACAAAACCAAGGACAGAAGAACTTTACTCCCTGTTGCGTATTACTTGCAGTCTTTCAGAAGATTATTTCTAAGTGAGAGACTTTCAACTGGGTGCAGGTGTCCAGATGCTTGCAGAAGGGACATCCTCTGAGAGCAGAGGCCAGGGCCAGCCCATGCTCATTCCAGCTGGCTCCAGTGCACTCACCAAAGGCACAGCTGAGCTCATCAGCCAAACTGGTGGTGCCTCTGAAAGCGTATTTAGGAAGATGCCACATAAGCAGAGGAGGAGTGGGGAAAAGAATGGAAAGTTGCATCTTGTGTTGCCCACAGCAATTATCAATCCTCCTTTTTTTTTTTCTTAATCCACAGACTTTATTATTCCTGGGCAATTTTTTTTCATATTTTTTCCTTTGTTCTATCAAGGACTGAGAAAGCAAGTGGCTGGGCGAGTATTTAGCTGCTAGCCAAGGTTAAGCCAGCACTATTCATAACACAACTTTGTGATTTTCCTTGAGACTATTCAATCAGTGGATGGACTTGACAGTATATTAATTGTTCACCCTAACTTTTCCATTTTCATTTCATTCTTAGTCATATACTCTGCTGGATATCTTATGTTTGTCCAGTAAGCAGCAGTTAGTCTTCTCTATATCACATATTTGACAACTAATACTAAATCACCACAAGATACTTGGGACATTTTTTATTTCATCCAGAGTTGAACTTCTAAACATCTCAACATCTAAATTGTTCTCCTTGCACATTTATCTGCTAGCATTAGAATGTGCTCAGTGTAAGTTTGCATGACCTTTAGTGAACAGATATTTTGCTTTTCCTGGTAATTGCCTGGTACTGAGAAAGCCCCTGTTCAGGAGGTTTTTTGGGAGGAGGAGTGATGGGAGTCATTTTACTTGTTTTTGCTCTTGCTGACTCTTCTATGTTAGAACTTCATAACAAGCTTGCTCCTTATTATCCCCAAATATTATTCATATTTTCTGCACCTCTCTTCCAAATTATCTCCTTTTTCAGATCAGCTTCTTTCACTTCTCCCCACTACCTGAAGCTTCAATGTTTTAGGTGCAGCTAAACATGTTAATCACGTACTTATTTGACCCCACTCATTTTCATTTTATCTTTATTTTAGGATTCTCTTAGCTGCTCCAAGTCTAGATGGATGAGCCCATATTCTTTCAGATGTATTCCTATGCAGAAACAGCAACTTTGTACTAGAACGTGGGATTGTAACAACTTAATTACTGTTAGTCTCTCGTTAACATTAATGTGCATTAAAAATGTATGTATGTATATATATATACACACACACACACATATATACATACACACACACAGAAAGACACACACACACACATTTATCTAAAACTATTTCTAAGCCTCAATTGCCACTGAGGTCAGGGCAGAAGGAGGGCAGGAGGTGTTCCAGGCGCAGAGCAGAAGTTTCCTGCAGTGCTGGAGAAGTCCATGGTGAAGCAGGTCTAGGGAGCTGCTGACCACATGGACCCATGCTGGAGCAGTCCACTCCTGAAGGATGGATCCTGTGGTATAGACCTGTGTTGGAGCAGTTTCTGAAGAGCTTCTGCCTTAGGAAAGCCACAAAGGACCAGTCCAGGAAAGACAGCATCCTACGGGAGAGATCCTATGCTGGAGCAGGGACAGAGGGCAAGAGAAATGAAGTGTTTTGGACTGACCACAACCTCCATTTCTCATTCCTCTGCACTAGCTGGGAGGAGAAGGCAAGAGAGGGTAGACGGGGAAGAGGTTTTTGATTTGCTTTTATCTTCTCAGTGCTCTGGTCTGTTAGCAGCAGGCTGTATATTACATTAATTCCCCTACACTGAGTCTGTTGTGCCTGTAACAGTAATAGGCCCACGATTCCTTGTCCTTAACTCAAGACCCTTTTCATCATATTTTCTCCCCCACTTTCTTTGAGGAGGGGGAGTAAGAGCACAGTATGGTGGAGTTCAGCTACCCATCAAGGTGAAACCACCACATTCATTTACTCAACATCATTTGTTTTATTTTGAAATAAAAACAAATGTGTTCATATTTTAAAGTCATGACCAAGCAAAGTATGTTTCATAGAACTGAGACAACAGTTCATAATTTTCCAGAGAAAGAATGCAAGGAGGAGGAAATTAAACAAGCATTCTTGCATATATTTCCTGATGTTATTTTCATTATGGAGGAGCAAAATTGCATTTACTCCCTTGATAGCAAAGGTCAAACAATCTGATAAAATGTAGTTAATGCACTGAGAGTGATTGATGCTTAAATGAAAAAGTCATTTTATGTAGAAAAAAAGCATTCTTCCTTCTCTATTCTCTCCCTCTCTAATAATACATGTACATGCACACACACTTAATATAACAAAAGGGTCTACAACCAAACTAAAGGTCAGAGGAACCTTTTGAATTATGTACTCACATACCCAATAAAGATTTAGCCATCCGTGACATTTACATACAGGTAACATCTCTCCATTATTATTTGTAGTTCAAGCACAATATTGATTTTTAGCCTCATCCTTATCCTGTATGAGTACTCACACACATATTTAATAAATTTCACACTTCTCAGAACGAGTAGCACTAGATATTGACTGTAACCATATGTAAAGTAAGACAGAAGTACCCAGTGAACTTAAAATATCTTACAGGATCAGATCTAAATCCCAATACAGTTAATAACGAACTGGGCTTTTTAATGTTTACTGGTGACTCATCATTATGGTTAAGTGCATGCTATCAGGCATCTTCAAAATGCCATATATTTAAAAAACTAATGTCTTCCAAAGAGCATTCAATTCATATAGTGTTCAGAAGGTATGTTCTCCTGCTACGGAAGTACTACACGCAGTTGCAGAAAAACTATTCGGGTTTGCTGCACTGGAAATTACTGAGATGTTCTAGGAAAACATTGAAAAGTGCTAACCTGAAAAGTGACTGGAACACTATTCATTCCATCCACCAGGCAAACAGTTGTTGCCTGTCTTGACTTTTTGATTCTCCTACTAGTGCTCCTGTGTGGGACAGAAAGGACTATAAAAAAAATAATCAAGGTCATAGGAGAACTTTTCTAAAGTTGGTTTGTTCATCTGGCAGCATTAATTTAATTTCATGGCAATGGAACTGTAACAAGTGGTCAATTTCTCAGAGATAATCTGTAAAAATCACTATAAGACAGACTGATCACACAAGTCAGACATTTAACAGCACCGTATAACATAAATCCACAACTTTAAATTCATCCAACATGATATTAAGGTGGACTGTCTGAACCAAGACTGAGGCTCATTTATGAATATTCTCTTTCAGGATACCAGTAGTTTATTCCTTTCAAATCCAAGCATCAACAGCAATTCCACATTTTCTGATGTGGACACCTGGTAAAAGCTTTCTGCTAATTTTTCTTTTGAATTTTTCCTCTACCTACAAAAACCCACTCTGGTTTGGCAGATCAGAGTCAAGGTTACCTCAAACTGACTAATCACCACTCTGGAGTTTCGTTCTTGCTTTTCAAGTTGGGACGATTGCCATCTGAAATAACAGCAAATTCTTGCAGTATCAGAGAACTGATGCTTATTTTCTGTACAATCAAAGCAACAACTGAGGTATCAACAAAATCTTAATAGTTTGTTGTGTGTGTTTGTTTTTATTAGCAATATGGACTCTAAAACACTAGATAAAGGTTGGTATCTGGTTGTAACAAATGTTAAGAGAAGTATGTTAATACTAAGTTGATTGCTTCTGTGGTGCTCTTCTTTTTACCTACAATTTTATAACCAGAGAAATGTAGGTAGCAGACCCAAGTTTTACATGGGAGAAATGCAAGACTACTCTAAACCTTTACAATTTGCGGCACCAATCCCTTTCATGGATTCACAATCAAGCCTTACTTAATTCTTCTCATTTTGCCTTCTGTGGACTTGCTACTACCTGTAAGCCTGGCTTCTACTTATTTACTCCATCCCTAAAACACTGTGGCTTATTTGATTTAGTCGGTATTACCTGAGAAATATTTCTATGGTCTGTTGTAGAAAAAGAAAAAAACCCAAACACATTTAATTGCTCCAAATGTAATCTGGAAGAAAGCTTAAGCACAGTCTAGACGATAAACCAAAATTGATTTGTGGGTAGCTACCACAGCTCTGCAGCATATAAATATTACTCACTGAGGGAAAAGAAAGATGAAATGTTACGCCTGAATTTGCTGACAAACTTGCAGATTCTGTCAGAGTCAGACATCGAAATTGTATCAAGCATCTGAGAGATATTTGTTAGGTGCAGCTTCACCAAATGAAATCTGAAGTGAAAAGAGGGTAGGATATAAGAAAAGGTATGGCCTTTTTCCTTCAAAGCATGCCATGCAAAATCATAATTCTATCCCACAGCGCTACATCTCTTACATACACACATCAATGTGTTATAACCAACTCATTTTAACTGAAAAAAACTGAAGAGTACTCGGAGACAGTAATTTCTGGAATGAAATCTTGCGAGTGTGTGTTTGTTTGGGTTTTTTTTCCCTCATTCTTTAAAATCATTGCTGAATCTCTCTTGGCTCCAGCAAGACTACAGATCTATGCTGTATACCAAATGTACCAACATGCTAAGTAGCATGAAAGCTAATGTCAAAGCAAAGAAAAGGAGTCTGCCTTGCTGTTTGTTTCCAACTTGCGATGCCTCAGATTTTTATGCAAATGAAATTTAGGCTTGGCTGCTGAACTTCTTTCTTTGCCAAAACCAACAATAAGAAAAATGTTTGCTTTAGATGAAAGTGACAGGAATATAACTGTTTTTAAATTTAAGGTGGGAAAAACTCTAAGCAACCTCCTTCTGCCCAAAAAGGCTAAGTAGTTCCTTTAACTCCAAAAACTGATTTTGAGGAATTGGGCGGATGAAGTGCAACTTATGCTCACAACTTTTCTCTATTATAACCCTGTATTCAGTCACTTACAGGTGCCATGCCACTAAAGTTGGGATCATTACTCTTCAATAATACAAAGAAGCAAGCTTTCCTTTCTATTTCTTCATATTCAAACAAGTGACAGAACTTTTTTATTTTTTTTTTTTTAGAACCACATCCTCACTCCTCAATCCACTCTGTCGACGTGTAGCTGTGGATCTTCAGGGCTACTGGAATACCATGCACTATCAATACTGTCCCCACATTCCCCAATCAAGACATATTTGAGGCCAGGTTTCTCCTCTGAGTTAACAAGAAGTGACAAGTCTGGCAGTTTGCAAATTTTCCCTGCATGACCGATTAAGCCTGAATGACCGGATCCATGCTAATGAGAATGTGCTAGTTCACAATAAAAACATTTTTGAATAATACAAAACTTCAGAGCTTAGTGCACCAGATAGTATAATTCATTGTTTAATTATGGCACCCAGAAGAATCCACTGTTACGTGCATCTACAACAAATATTGAAGACTGCAGAACTGTCACAATTAATGTAATAAGAAATGCAAAAACAAAAAGCAAGACTCTAAAAAGACAATTTAAACTTAATCAGTAGTGCTTTCTACACTGAACATTCAGAAATACATAAAGCCTCAAAATCAAGAATATATGACATTTGCTAAGGTATTATAGCTAGCGTTTTCAGTCTTGCTGGTATATGTAAGCAAGAACAAAGTTTTAGGTCCTACAATTTTTTTTTTTTTAAAGACAATACTTATCCTAATTTCCTTTTAGTTTGCTAGTAGAAGCATATCACTCACACCATCCGCGTAAGCAGCCAGATATGAATTTAAAAGTTCAAAACAACAGCAGTAACAAATCTAGGACATTATCTTTGTGATAGATCACACCATGTCACATCATACCATTAATTCAAGTCCTTCACACTAGTTAGACCAGACTAACTTGGAAAATCCTGCCATTATCTGCCTCCCTGCAAAGGACTGTTTTTGACAAATCCACCCTTGACTGCAGGTAATCCCAAACACTATCAAAATTATGGTGGCCACAAAATTAGCATTTTTTTCAATTTCTTTCAGTTTCAAGTGAGTATTTAATTTAAAGGTGGGGTTTTAAGGTTTTGTTTTTAAAACAAACATTTAATGTAATGCACCTGTAGCAATTTTTAATGAAGGAAATTTTTCCTGACCTGAATCATCTTGTTTCTTGCAAACAGTTGAGACCAAGAGAACACCTACTGAATTCAAAGTATGCAACAGCTCTGGAGAACAGGCCACTGTTATTTAGATGTTTTGGTGTAAAATGTAATGTAAACTCTTGATTCAACATGCTGTTGGTGATGTAAGCACATTGAGTACTTGTTTGCTGCTTGTTGGAACAGTATTCGTCTCTATAAACTATAACAGCTCAAGAATAGTAAGCTTTGCAATTTTCTTAGGTACTTTAAAGGAGATAGGCAATAGTTAGGAATTTTGTAACTACTTCCATCTTTCCACGTGGGGCAGAAAATTGTCACAGTGTGTGATAAGAGTCCAGCTCAAGTAGCATAAACATTTGCTGAATTAATATTTTATTTAAAACAAACGTCCATTGTAAAGAATCTGGGTTTTTGTCATCTTTCTCTCACTGTGTTATACTTTGAGTACTGGTTCTGTGTTCACAGCTCTTAAAACAATTATGAACTGACCTTTGTTCAAGCAATCTTCTCATCTTAGCATTTACATTTTTTCCCCATACGTTGCAGCACAACTAACTTACTTTAGATATGTACTTCACTCACAAGAGAAAATTCCACAGTTATCAACCAAGAAGGTGTTCTGCCACCCTCACCTAGGCATATTAGCTGTCATTTCCACGTAGCTTGTTAGCACTTCCTATTCACTGCTATGACCATCAAGTCAAGAGTCACCATCTGTACCTTGACAGCTCCTTGGGCTGGGGCAGATGACTTTAGAATTTCTCCAGAGTGGCAAGAAAAACATCCTGCCCCACATCACAGCCTGCCTTTCACACAACCTGCCATGACTGTCCCAGCTGCACCTGACACAACAACTGCTTGGACAACACCAGCGAGTGCTGCTCATTTCAAAGCCCTGTACGGTTAAACTATGCATGCTGGTCTCAGTTCGGTTATACCGCGGTCACCCGAGACCTCTGATATGTTGTCACAATCCCAAACATTTGCTCCAACTCCTTTGGACTTCAGAAATTGAATTCTGATTTCAACTTGCATATATGCTTTCATACATGAAAATTTCCTTCCCTTTTACATAGCTGTGTCTCTGGGTCTATTATGTAAGGCTTCAGCTGCAACACATTCCTGTGTCATACCCAGTGAATAACTAAAAATGACTTTGCAATTAAACCCCACCGATTAGATTATTTTTCACATCTACTTCCATATCTTACACCTCTTTAGCCTAAGCACAAGTGTAGCTCAGTCTAAATGTTCGACTGTCACATGGGGATGTCGACATTTTCTCTTACTCCCGTCAACTAGGAAATATTGACAAATAAAACATTTTTTCATAGCTGAGTGGAAAAAGCCAGAGAATCTTTAAATTAAAACTAGAAAAAATAAAAAGAGTTCCTGTATGATATTTAAGACTACTAATTCACGCAGATCTAGAGAAAACAGCAACTAATACATCCTTTGTAAACAAACCACAGCATCTGCTCGCTCCTTGCCCCAGTTTTAGGGTGTCTACCAGTAGGTCAGAACTAATTACAAGAGCTGTACACCTTGCCCTTTCTATACCTGCATGGGTTGGCTGTACTCTATATTAAAAACACATGATTTTTTAGGAAAGAAATAAAGAAGTAATCTCTACCTTTTGTGACTATTTTTTGACCAGCTGTCTCAGTATGACAGTTTTGTTGCAGAGATTAGGAAATGCACGAGCTACTTTACAAAAAAAAAAAAAAGCTGTCAGACTTACTTTAAATTACGAAGTGCTCATGAATTAAGCATTTTAGGATAAATTCTGAGCCTGCTTTACTGTTGTACAAAAGGATAACAAATTAAAACTGCAGATAATAAGTTGTCAAGAAAGCCCAGGAATACCGGCATTTTTACATTGCCATTAAACTTCAGGCAAGGAAGATGCGCTCTTTTCACCTGAGGTCTGAGTTCTCATTTTCCAATTCAGCAGTGAGGCCAGGTTTTCTTATTTCATCATTTGTTTCCTTGAATCCTATCCCTACTTTTGAGTTCGTTCGCCCAGTGAACTCATCTCTAAAGTTACGCAGAATGCCCTATACTGGACCTCAATTTTCTCAGCTGCTAGCCTAACTGTGCTCTCAGTGTGTCATCACAGGGACAAGAGAAAGAAACAAAGGCTCTATCACTGCAGAGCTTGTTACGGTCATCATGTATCACGATGAGTTTACTACCTGGATTTTGTATCAGATGATGATACCTTCGTTTAAAATGATGCAGAGCACAGAGTATATATGAAACACTTGTTCCATTTACTCTGTTGATTAAACAAAGACATCACTGTAACTGGTTCTTCACGTTTTTATGGACATAGGAAATTAGCTTTCTAAAAACAAAGGTGGCAAAAGAATCAAATTGTTGTAAAGATGACCTGCAATGACCTCTTCCAGATACCTTATGGACATACCAGAATTAAACCATGGCAAAAACTGGAAGGGTTATGCACATCATCTGTACAGACATGATTAAACATTCTTGCTGACCCACCCTTTTTTAACACACTACAGAAAAGGCTGGTTGTGTTTTCTTGTCTTTTAGGGTCCTGTAATCAAGTAAATGGCTTAGTTCCATATGAGTTTTCAAGGACTTTTTCTCCTCAGGCTCCAAATAATCATATTGCAAAAGGACTAGATAGCACAGAAATCTGTCTCTGATCCTTTGAGTTAACACTGAAAAAAAGCAAGCATCTGTTAAAGACATTAAGTTACCTGAATAATTGAACCACAAAGTCAGCGCTGGACATGCACTTTCTGCAAGAATGTGATGCAATTTACCCTTAGCTCCCAAGCCAAAAGGCAATCTTTTTCCCTCATATAGTACTGAAATCTCTGCATTCGTGGGAGAAAGCACTTTGAGAGCTTAAGGCTGATAACATTATCTAAGTAAGAATATAAGAATGTAGCACCCACTTAGGCCTGGACAAAATGTTTTCGGAATTACTGCTATAGGTAAGAGCTAATTGCTGACCAACTGAAAGCTACCTACGGTGCAATTCCTCTGACAACATCACTATCTTTCTCTGTAATGTCAAACTCCTATTTATTTGAGATATAGGGAAGTCCTACAAACTCCAGAATAGGGAAACGTATTTCAACAGAAGTAAATAGCAGCTTGTTCCCATTAATTAGGGACACTGACTTACAAACTGACTTTCAGTTGTCATCTCAGTCAGCTTTGAACCAAGGCCCACATAAGTAGATGGCAAAACAATCTGTCCTGCTAACTAGATTACAAAATATTAATGTTTGATTAGGATCAAATGTGTCGCATGGTAGTCTGATGAACCAGCATTTTCACCTTACTTAGAAGTGCTGTTTTGATAAGTAAAACACCATTAAATAGAAAAGTGGCACAGAATTCCCCTCTGAGCTGTCCCTTGTTCATTTTGGACGAAGCCAACACATACTTCTGTAACTACTAAGCCAGAGCTCCAATCTCTGACCTATGCGTCTTAACTGGATAAGCTAAGGAAATGCTACTTTTACTTTCCCCAGCTTTACTTTTTGAAGAACAGGACTAAAGATGAGGAAAAAAGAGTCGTATGGCTCGATTCCTTAAATGGTCACAAAACAAGAAGAGCACAGATGTCCATCCACATATCTTCATCTTTCCAACCTGCTTGGCAAACTCTTAGGACAATACAGAAATATAGTAAAATCCTGGCCTCAGCAGTGTTACCTGAGCAGGATTTGCTGCTGTAGTATTTAAACCAGTAAAGAACTGCAGGCAGAACACAGCTGCAAACCAAACCAAAACTATTAAGTCCAATACTAGAGCCAGCAACTTTGTCAGTGTACCTTTAATGTAAACAAAACACAGGCTGCACAGTCCACCCCCAGGAACACAGCTGATCAACAGTCTGCCTCCTACTACCAGACTTCCTATGCAACACCAAGTCTGAAGTATAAATCCGGAGACTTAACCAAAATTTACAGTTTTCCAGTTCCTATCATCTTGAACACATCATGACACACAGAAGCCAAGAAAAACAAATGAAATTCATGTTTTACTGGGTCCCACATGCTGTGATATTTCCAAGACCACTAGCATCCACCAAGAAACATGCAGAATGCTCAGTTCCAAAAACAAAGTAATTACTAAGACAGAGCAAAGAACAAAATCAACTCAACAAGTTACTTCCACGTGTTTCTCATTTAACAGTATTCTGCAGAGGAAGTGAATTTGGTGTATAACTTACTTGGCTTCTGTCCATATTGCTTTTATAATGAAGCTTGGAGGCAGGGGGCTAGTGCCTATCTTCGCAGTCCTGATTCGTCCCTCCTTCACTGAGTACATTCACCCCCCACTCAATGAAGGCAGCAGAAAAAGTTATCTATTCAAAGGTAAATGAGGCAATTACCCAAGCAATAAAGCCTGCTCAAGAAGATACATTCATGTGTACACACGTATTATGAATATATATTGCAGAAATATTAAGGTGGATCAACAAGGTAGAAAGCTGGATCTACAGCCCTTGGTATGCATACACAGTAGTAGAGGAAAAATGACAGCAGGATAGCCAGGCAGCTTTCCATTTCCCTTTAATGAGGTTAAAATGGCAACTTAAAGATGACTATACAGCTTGGCTGTCATCCCCAAAATTATGTGCTGGACATAAAACATATGTACAATGTATGGGAACCATTAGGTCATGGCCTGAACCAGTGATTGAGCACCTGGTGAAGGTGTGTAGCCAGCCCTGGGAGTACAAGTGGAAGCAATTCATCTGTGGGACTGGAAGGGGCAGACCCTGGCCCCTTCTCCCAAACCTCATTTAAGGGCTGGCAGCCACAAGAGAAGCATCTCCATTTGGAGATTTTCTCCTTTGGAGCTCTTGGCTAGCCCTGATCCTCAGAAAAGGATAAGCAGCTCCTTCTTTATTGTGAACTGTACCTTTTTTGGGTAATGTGAAATTGCTTTAAAGCAGCTATACCTGCTACCACCTCTCCTTACATACAGTAATTCCATATTTTCTGGAAGAATACACTTATGTCCATTTACATGCTACATGCAGCTGAATCAAGTACTATGTAGGAAAACGAAACAGAGAACACCAGGAAATAAAGGTGTTTCTTCATTGAGTGACAAGGAACCTCTTTAGATACAACAGTCATTACTCACTACACCAGAGCATCCATTCCACTTGCACACAAGTGGAAGTCACTGCATATACTCCATTATGTTGAGTGTCCATATAAAACAGAACTTTATACCACTCTCATATAAATCACCTTTCTAAATCTTCAGTATAATCCAAATATTTAGAGATATTTTGATACCAAATTGGATTACTTCTTTGATCCACTGAGTTGCTGCACAAAATATCAACCACTTAACATAAAAAGTACCACAAACAGCTTCTGCTTTGCTAGAACACTAAACCATTCATTTCCCTTATTTAATATTGCTTGATTATTCATTCCTATTTAGCAAACATTCCTGCTTTGTGTTACAAATCCAGTAGTTCTGATATGCAATTATTGCACAGCACACTTATATTCATTGTTCATGTACAATACAAAGATTAAGTGCAGTTACTGTGGAGTTTTACTAGTATAAAGGTAATCAAAATGAGTATGTCAATGGATCTGCACATGTAATTTACTCACAGAAACTGTTCATATGGCAGCAAAAAGTCTTCAGTTGTGCAGGGACGGATCCACACTTGAAAATGGATAGCTGCAGTAGATGCATGCAACTTGATACCTTCTGAAAATGTGTTTCTTGACAGTACTCCAAGACGTTATTTCAAGACAGCTAAATCAGCTAAGGAAACACAACCAGACTTGCGATTAAATTTTGAGAATACATTATTACTACTCCACCACAGGAAAGGAAAACATACAAAGATCCACTTCACCTTGTGGCTATTTAGGCTTGTTAGTTTCCTCAACACAGGTACACAACCCTTAGCTTAGGCTACTTCTACTCTTTCCCATCTCTTGATTTGAGAAACTGTAAAGCCCTATCATCAGGCTTCTTCCTTGAACAGTTGCAATTATCTAGGGAACAGCAAATGTATTACTGCTATACGCGTAGCTATATTCAGCAACAATTAGTTATATCATTCCCAATAGCTCTTTGTTCCCATACGAGGCTAATATAAACATTTTGCTACTTGAAAATATTCAGGCTATTGAAAAGAATATACCATGTTATCATATATAAAGTTTTACTTCCTTTCTAAGTTTGCTTGCAGTTATTTTAATCCAGCTGAGAAAGTACACACAATCCTGTCATTTATGAACTACCCAGCAGGGGCCTAAGGTAAACAAGCTAGTATAACGCCCCACATCTCAGAAGCACAACTAGACCTTGGGAAATAGAATTACCCCATCCTTTCCAGTTAACAGTACACTTTAACAATTAGGAAAAGTTGTGCTTTCAACTACAACGGAACACATAGACAAGAACATGGCAGCCGCATCGGGTGATCAAGCTCAGTGCTGCACTATTATCAGATGATAACTAACAAACTCCATTTAAAAAAATAAAAAAAAATAATAAAAAAAAGGGGGGTCGGGGGGATGGAATATTTTGACCTGATCACTGACTAGAAAGCTGATCCAGATCTTTGACTTAATTTTAAGGAACTTTTTCTAATTTGAAGCAGGAACTTATTCAATGTCCAGTTTAAGCTGACCTGGAAGCAACCCAAGCTACTGCAATTATCTATAACCATAAATGATAAGAGAACTCAATCTGAACACTTCTATTGTAATCACAAAGTTCAATCTAAAAAAATGATGACTTCAACTTCCAAGTGAATTGCAATTACAGTCCTTTAATACTGCAAGAAAATTTTTTTTAAAAACCTCAAACCTACCTGATCAAATGTCCATCTACTGAAAAGTACAGTCTAAGAGATTGAGGTACCTTTGAGATTCTGCAGGACTAAAAGAAATCTACAGAGTCAAAATATTTTGACAATAGTACAGAGTGTATTACTTGCTCATTTCAGCATATTATTACTCAATCTACTGCAGAAGGGTTAAAACTGCAAATAAAGATTAAGGAAGATCTTTTTATCTTTCCCACAGGTCTGAAGATACTCTTGTCCTAGAAACTTATTTGTTGTTGGCTGTTAAAAAAAAGTGTTCTTGAGTTTTTAAATCGTCATTTACACACACAAATGAGTGTGTGTAAGCAGATGTCGAATTTATTCAGCATAAGTTAACCTAACTTCTTTTTCTGATCAAGGGAGAACCGCTGAAGATCAGAGTTTTTGGTTGACACAGAAAAGCTAGTAGTCATCATACTGGACATAGTTCCAGTAGAGAAGTTGGTGACTGCAAGGACACAGACTTAACTCCACTGTCCCCACCTTACAGTGAAAGGAACACAAGCAAGAAAGTTCAAAATTTCAACCTGTTTTGTCCCAACAGAGCAAAATGTTCCGCATTGCCTTAATCACATAATGAATTCTACCAATAATATTGAGTGTTCATTTATTAGAGAGATTTTTCTAAAAATGAATTCAAAGCTTGGAGGAAAAAGACTGAGAATAGAGAATCCTGGACACTCAAATCACCAACCTAATTCTTACTAGCAGAAGTGTATTTACCTCAAAGTAACAAAACACAGTGACGAAATAAAGATGAAAAGATAGGAAGATAGTGTAACTGATTAGATTCATAGAATCATTAAGGCTGGACAGTGAACTAAGATCACCTAGTCCAACCATCAACACGTCTGTGACTGCTTTAGATCACGTCATTCAGTGCAACATCTACCATTTTCTTGAACACCTCCAGGGACAATCACTCCACCAATTCCCAAACAGCCTGTTCCGATACCTCGCCACTCATTCTGAGGAGAAATTTTGCCTAATAACCAATCTGAACCTCCCCTGGCACAGCTTAAGATCATGTCATGGTTTTATGTTTTTTGGTTTTCAGTATTAGTAACACCATGTAGTGCACTGGGAGTTAAAGTGTTAATGCTCCAATTTCAGGTACCTATCCCTGTACATTATGGAAGTCATGGGATCTGGCCCTTCCGGGTGGGGTGGTCTCTTACTGCCTCTCAGTGGGTGCTGGAAGGTGCTTTCCTAGCCATTCCAAGCTTTTCAGGTTTGACTCGGTCTCAGAAACTCTCTCTCTCCTACCTTATTTGATTTATTAGTCTCAGTTTCAATTAGATTGTATTATATTTTGTTATCTTACATTCCGATATCATACTTAGTAAAATAAGTTTTCCTCCAGAGATCATAGCCACTGTTTTTTTCTCCCTTCCTTGATCCCAGCTCCCATCTCCCTATCCCTTTTCCTTTCCCTTCCCATTTTGTGGAGTTGGGGGAGGGGGGGGAGAAGGGGCCTATTGCCCCCCCATCACAGGCATGGATTGATCTAGTTAATTCTGTGACAGATCATCATCTCTTCTCTTATCACTAGTTGCCTGGGAAAAGAGCTGAACACCCTGTCACCACAACCTCCTTCCAGGCAGTTGTAGAGAGCAATAAGGTTACCTCCGAGTCTCCTCTCCTCCAGACTAAACAATCCCAGTTCCCTCAGCCACTCCCCATAAGACTTGTGCTCCAGGCTCTGCACAGCTTCGTTGTGCCTTGTCTGGGCACACTCCAGGGCTTAAATTTCTTATTTGGAGTGGAAGACCCAAAAAAGTACTCAAGGTGTAGCCTCACTCGTGCCAAATACAGAGGGATGATCAACACTCTGGTCTGCTGACTACACAACTTCTGATACAAGCCAGGATGCCATTGGCCTTCTTAGCTACCTGGACACTCCATGGGATCACGTTCAGCCAGCTGTCAGTTAACACCCCAAATCCTTTTCCTCCGTGCAGCTTTACAGCCACTCCACCCCAAGTCTATAGTGATGTAATTTAGTTTCTGTAACTGAAATTCAGGACTAGGCACTTGGTCTTCTTAAAGCTCATGCAATTAGACTTTGCCCATCAACCTAGCCTTCTGTAGGGTCTTACTACCCTAAGGTATATTGACACTTCCTCTCAGCTTGTTCTCATCTACAAACTTACTGAGGGTGCACTCAATCTCCTTGTCCAGATCATCCAGATATTAAATAAGACTGGCCCTTATACTGTCTTCTGAGGAGCACCTCTACTGACTGGCCACCAGTTTAACCCCATTAATCACCCCTGTCTGGACCCAGCAATCCAACCAGTTCTTTACCCAGCAAAGAGTGCACCTGTTCAAGTCATGGGCTGCCAGCTTCTCCAGGAGTATACTGGGGAAGACAGAGTCAAAGGCTTTAATAAAGCCTAGGTAGATTACAACCACAGCCTTCCCCTCATCCACTAGGCAGGCCTCCTGGTCGTAGAAGATCAGGTTGTTCTGGCAGGACTAGCATTTAGGAATCCATGCTACCTAGGTCTGATCACCTGGCAGTCCTGCACTTACCACACGATCACAGTCAAGACAATCTGCTCCATAACCTTAGATGGATGCAGGCAAAGCAATTAAGAAAGAACACAAAGGTCTAACAGACAAGGTCTGACAATAACAGACATTTGTCATGGCACAAACCTCCTGAAGTATTTAGATGTGCTGATGCAGTTCTATTTCAAATTGCATATTCTTTCTACTCTCCGCTTAGTGTGGATGTAAGTGAGAATTTCTAAACAAGTTAAATTTTCCTTATGAAAGTTTACAGAGTAATAGAAATATTATTGCAACAACAGCTGTCATTAGTATGGTGTGTGCTCTTTCACAGAGCACATCTCAGTTCAAACTAGGGCCTGAAAACTGCTTGGCAACACACAGCAAACACCAATGAGAAGTGCAGAAGAGAAAAATCAAGACTGATCATTTCGGGAAGCATGGTTATTTCACCAACATCATCTTAACACATTAGTTATTGTACGCCTCAGCGTTGAACAAGTGACACAACACTTGAGGAGATCATTAATCATTTACTCTAATCAGAGCATATTAAGACATACAGAAGAAACAGCTGATTTTATTGACTGGTCTCTACTGAAAACAGGACAAAAAGTCTAGATGTACCCAAATTAATATCTTACATGTATTGTCAGGCAGGACTAGAAAATAATCAAGACGTGAGATGACACAATATTCATGGTTTTTAAAGTCAAAGCAAAAAAAGAAGAATAAATAGCAGTAGCTTTTTAATGGTCCCCTCTCTTTTTTTTTTTTTTTTTTAAATGAAGTGAAACCACTTTTATTAGACAACCACCTACAGACAGATCACCACCTACAGACAGATCACCAGCGAGTAATATTATTTGGCAAGTGAAAAATTAAACCATGAGATCAAGAACTTAAGACCAAACCACATGAAACCAGAGTAACAAAACTGAGCTAAATGACAGTTTGAGAAGGACAGGATTTGTGCTACATTTACATTTTATCTGAAAGTCATATTCTTCAGTTACTATGTTTTGCTGAAGAGATGAACTGAAGAAACACGATCCAGAACATTAGGGATTTGAAAAGTGGTACTTTTGTGAGTACCAGTGAGCCAGTGCATGTAGAAAGATGGAAAGGCATCTGAACTGCAAACCATCTTTTCCTGTGAGGTTACACAAGGCCCAGAACCTGTGCCCAAAGGTAGTATGAGATAAATAGTGCTAGGCCCTTTACAAACCACCAAGAAGACTCAGTATGAAGGACTTACAAGAAAGCGTATCATAAGTTGAATACTAAGGCTATAAGAGCGTTAGCCTAGACTAGCATGATAAACAAATAAAATCAAGGAGTAAAAATAGCTATGGTTCAAAATGCCCACAACTCTACTAAAATCCATCTGGAACAACTCAGAAGAAACCACTGAGTTATTACAAGATTGACATTTACAAAGGACGAAGCAGGTTCTCTGACCTAGTTCAAATCTTGCAACCACTTTATTCCTGAGGAAAGATAGATTTTTAGAACAAGATCTTGACTGAACAATGTCACCTACTGCAGTGCCAAAATACCATACCAAGAACCATGTTTTGCTTGGAAACCTCATAGCTGCATAACAGCAAAGCTGGCTGTGCAAGATCATGAAACCACAGATTCAGGGCACCTGGCTGCAGGCCACATAGAAGTAGACACTGTACAAAGCCCAGAGCCAAAGAAACAGATGACATGGACACTGGAAACAGATGGAAACCTAAGAGGTCTTTGTTTGTTTGCTTTGTTTATCAGAGATTATCCTAGTAATAGAGAGGGACCATTACTTACTCATTTAAACTCACCATTTAAAATAAAAATTTAAAAAAAAATCAAGCTGTGCCTGTTCACAGAGACTTGGATTTTCACAATAAAAAATACAGGACTCAAATGAGATTCTTCTGACTCAGCTTTTCTTTTTTGAACAAATTAAAACAAAAAAATTTCTGAGGCTCCAAGGAACCTTGCCATAAACTGATCTGACTACCTAGAGTTCACCTAGTCTATTTTTCCCATTCCTGTTTCTACTGAAGACACACGCAGAACTTCATACCTTCAATGTATAGGTTCCTGGTTGCCTGCTTAATTTCAGCTGTAAGCACTTTCCAACTATTTTCTCCCATGTCACCATCACCCATGAGCTTTTTTTTCCCTACATGATGATTAACCTGGTTTGATCCATTTGTAAGAAGGGAGCATTTTTCTTCATCTTCACTTTGCAAGGTCACAGAACCGCTTCTTTAGATACTCATAACACATGGTCTTCACCACAGTGACCTGTCTGCCTGCTACAGCATGAATTCACCTTTTTTTTTTAAAGCACAGTGATGTAGTACTCCAGAAGAGGCTTTGCTGCTATCCCGCACAATGGCATTAGCATTCTACTTGGTGTTTGTCATCATTTCACTTTTACATTTATTTTTAAACATAGACACATTGAAGGCTCAGTTCCTCAGCGACTGAATAAAACCCAAATTTTTTCTCTCTCCTGCTGGTACCCATCTTGCACCAGAAATTATGATGTTACACATTTGAAGAATATTAGTCATTTTGAACTATACTGTTTTATCTATCACTATAGGTATAATTCTGTGCTTCTGTACTGCTTATTCATGAAAATATATTAAAAACCACACACACAAAAAAAAAGAAAGGGAGGGGGCAGAATATGTATAGGGGAAAAAAAGAGAAGTGGTGATTTTTTGTCATATTACAGGAGCCCTTGAACATACTTTAAATGGCGTTTCGCTCAAGATAGATTTGATGAGGTCTTACAAAAGCACAAGTCAGAAATAAGATTAAGCAAGAATGAGCATGCGTACAACCAGGGAAACTGTTTACAATCTCCCAGATATGTACAGTGAAAAAATAAATTGTTAAAGAAATATTTTATTTATTTATTTTTATAGTCCCACAGAGAAAGTAGCTGACAACTCAATTGTGAAGAAAACATTTGATTAATGCAAAAAAGAAAAAGAAAAAGAAAAAGGAAGAGTACAAAAGGAACTTTTCAAGGAACAACCAATCCATAAATTATTGTGTGTTTTATCCCTAATCTGATATATGACACCAAAGCAACTCTGGCTAACATCCTGTTTACCCTCACACTGGGCTAAGTGAAAGACTGCATTACTTTTGGGTGGAGTGCCAAGTGTTTCAGTACGTGCCATGCTGATTTCGGAAGCTGCCAAACATTGAAATTAGAAATGAGTATGCCAGCTGCCCCTGTACCTCATTTTCTGTATATATGATACAACAAGCCAAAGCAGCCCACATCTGATAATCAATTAGCTGAAGAAACGGGGGAGGGCCTTAAAAATCTTGGCACAGCTTTAAAGTATGGCTGTGGAGATGTAAATAATATCAGTGCCTGCATGAATAGCAGAAGGGACATTCAAGGTCTTACTATTAAACAGACACTGCTCCCTTTCTTAAAGATGTTCACTACAGCACCTGTAAGATACTTTTAAGGCTTTATCCGTACAGTGTCTCCCTCTCTATTTCTCATTTAGACTGTATATCCTTCCACTCTTCCTTTTTGAACATAAAATTGCTATGTTAAATGCACTTCAAATACTGAGATTAATACTACTTTAAAAACTAAATTATTAATTCTGATTCTGTCTCCCTTCAAAAGGAAAGAAAATTTCAAAGAAATGAGCTCAAATGAAAATATCCAGATTTATGTCCTTTTCATAAGGTAAAAGGCAGCCTTTTATAGTGAGGGAGTGTATACCAAGTTTTAACCTTTTCCAAGGTTACTCACCATTACTATTATTGCTTTTGACTGTTGAATAGTTAGGAAAACAGGAAAAATTCAGAAGGAAAAAAAAAACAGTGGAAAAGCAACATACCAACACAACTCAGCCCAAGGTATACACAGAGCCATTTATTCAGGAATTCATCTAAGCTCACTTCTTTATGCAGAGGCTCTACAGTAGTCTTATGTTTATGCCTGATGTGTTTAGGACATGCTACAGCTTTCCAGCTACTGAAGGCTTTACAAAGCTTTACAAAGTGTAACATGGGACGAATTGCTGTGTTCGGTAAGTTCTCCCCAAGAGGAAGCCTACAGGCTCGATGTTACTATTTTCCATACAAGGCCATTGCATAAAATGGAGACCTGATCACCAAATGCCATCTGTGCATTTCCCCAGTCTCAAAGCTGACCTGGCATCATGCAGCTTTCAGTGCTTTTAAAGGAAGTATTCAAGGGCTATACAACCAACCAGAATTCTACTCTTCTCATTTCACAGCTGCAATTGTTTGAAAATAGTTAATGAAGGAAGGGAAGACACTTCCAGACAGCTTTCCCTGCAATACTCTACAGCTCTATAGGGAATAGGCTAAAGCTTGGCTTTACCAGGCTTGATATCCTCACTGCAGTGCTTCATCCTAAATTTGAAATTGCTTCATGTTCTGCTACCTTTGTAAGCAAAATTCTACTAACAAATATTTAAAACAGTACCCAAGAGCATTTTTACCCCAATCGATTTCAATACATCAAGACATTCAGCGAGTGAGAACTCTCTACATATGCTCATATCCACAGACCATCACATCTACCAGCAACTCTAAATTGCATTTGCTAGAATTCCCATTTTAAGAATTACATACACATCCAAAATGACTGAGTCCACAATGTGTGTCTTACTGGAGTTAGAGTTGCTATGCTGCCTCTCCAACAGCACTTCATCAAAACTAGTAATCCCTGTGGCTGAAAGTTAACCTTGAGAAGACAGTTTCCATGCCCTTCTCATCCTGCACTTTTTCTCTTCACTCACGGAAAAAGAGAGACTTGACAGCCTCTGTAATGATTACGAGGTAAGAAACAGAACAAGTTTAGCTATCTGGGCACAGCCAAAAAGCCAACAGAAAATGAGCAACGTACAGCATGTGTATTCACAATGGGAGAGGCACGTTTCTGAAAGAGAGAATTTTCTCCTTTGCTGAACAGCAGAACTTACTGTTTATTACAGAATTTCCAGTTTGATTGCTGTAGTCAAAAGCAGAAACATAAATATTGACCAAAGCTGGATCTGGTTCCTGAAATTTATTATTATTTTTTGTGGATAAAAAGACTGAATTCAGAATTTATTTTTAATTAAAACGAATGCAAGCGAGTTACCAAACTGATCAGGAAATACTATATCTTTCCAATTCTGCCCAGATTCCGGCCTCTACCATACACACACTATGATCAGTCTAGCTAGCTGCAAGACAAACCTATGCAGGTGTGAATTGAAAGAGTTAAAATACTGCTGAAATGCTTTAATCACCCTCTGGGCTTTTTTAAGCTCCACAGTTGTGTTGGCAGCTTGAGCTTTCCCCCTTCAGATTTGCAACCCCCTGCCTCCCCCAGCATTTACATTTACTATGAGAAATTTCTGAAAACAACCTTTACTCAATTTCTTATGTGCAAAGTCCTTTGTCATAAAAGCCACATTTCCCAAAATGCACTTCCTATTCAACTCAAAGCACAATTCCAAACCAGCATTACAATCCTCATTTCTGAGGAAAGACGACCATTCTGAAGACAGGCTCCCACAAAATATTTTCTCCTGTCTCCTGAGGACTCTGTACTTTCCTGACAGGGGAGCTGTTAAGCCTGCAATCTTAAAAAATTAATGAGCATTAATTAACATTTAAGCAAAGAAAAGGCTTTGTAGGGCTCTGAAAATACAAACCATACAAAATTTGATTCAACTCAAGAAGAGAACGTAACAAATTGCACTTCTACACAATAGCTCTCAATATCGACTCAGTTCCTAAGATATCAGTGCCCCTGCAACATTTAGGGTAGAACGCTTAACTCTTTTCCATATAGCTCTATGCAGTATAGCTTATCATTGCTGTAAGATCTTATTTTGCAGTCCCTAGACATGGAGTTAATCATTAACACAGTGATGCAGCATTAGCCTAAGTAACCAGCGTAAGGAAAATTATATTTTACATGCCGTTTTATGCCTTAAGAGCTGCTCAGAAGGAAGTCTTTCCACACCTTGTTTTTTTGTTGTTTTGTTTTTCTTTTTTATTTTTAATATAAAAAAAACTTCCTTCGGCCTTTCAGAAACATTTGGAACATTTTATCTTCAAAGGGTGGAATCCAGCCTACAGAAAAATAGCAGGGACTACACTGACATCAAATCTCTTTGCCATCATTTGAAATAAGAGATTATTGCTGTGAAAATGGCAGTCAATTATCATTTCTG
>JAOWBP010002392.1:26386281-26401845 GCA_028571105.1 Tragopan temminckii | reverse complement strand
TCTGCTGCTGTACGGCCTCTAAAGATATGGATAAGCCAGTGACAGTAGGCTTTCAATACAACTTACTGTTCTTAATGTTTCAGCAGAAATTCTATCTACTGGTATCTCTTTTTCCATAGATATGCATTAAATGCTCTTTACAGTGCCCTTGTCATCCCCCTTAAGTTATGAGAGGTAGTTTAATGAGATTTTCCTGTTTTACAAGTTGAAAAAAGTTTTTCCCCATCATCCACCTTCTAATATATCTGGCCAAGCTGAAGTCTTTTTAGGTCTTACAATACAAAATATAGTTTAGTTGATTGTGTTTTTTTTGTTTTGTTGTCATTTTAAAAACAAAAACTTTACAGTACTGATTTGCTGGAATGCGTTTAGTGTATCTTTCCATGCAGTATGTATACTTAGTCTGCTACAACAATACAGAGAGACAGACTAAACTTTAGCCACTTCATTACCAAGACAACTGACTTTTTTTTAATCAGCTGTTTTCACTAAGCATATCAACTTAGTCAAGGGGGACGGCAAGCAGCAGCAGCTTACTCTCACTACCACAGACAGTATACAATATCAAATGAATAAAGTGTGAACTTAATTACAATATCATTTAATAAAACAAAAAATCAAAACGCAAAACTTAAATTAAAAAGCACTTGTGAAGAAATAATGTGGACTCTACCCTTGCACAAACCTATCTTCCTCAGCAGTTATGGAAGATACTTGAAAAGCAGATGCATGCTCCCATATTCCCTTCCGGCTGATCCTACGGTGAGAACAGTAACATCCAGAAAAGGGAGAAATTAGGCAGCTCAAAACAGTAATTTTTATTAATGTCCCCAAGTACTCTACAGGCATTCCTTGTTACTATTCCGGGGAATGTCATCCCTATGAAAACACAAATGAGACACAAGTTCTGCCCTGATTTGAAGTAGGATTTAGCACTGACTTGACAACAATAACTACAAGCAGCCCAAAAGCCCTTAAAATGCCTGTTACTCTACTTTCAGCAGTGCACAATCTTAAAGAAGAAAAAAAATAAGAGAGAAAAGGGGATGAGATCTGAGTGGACAGTATGATCTTATAAAGCTGTCTGAAGTAATCCTTGCTGCAGTGATGAATTTTGTAGCTCTTGCTTGCCCCTCTGGCTTCATTCACCCTAAAGAAGGAATTGTTTCACTGCCCTCTCTTTGCTATATGATAGCAGCTCCCCCGTTGTTCTCATCTAGCTGTTTACCAGCTTGTGACTACATGTGCACAAGCCAGAATAAAAGCCACAAAAGGTACAGAGCTCTATGGCGCTTTGCTTTGCACCTTCTCTGTTGCCAGAAGATGATGCAGCACACTGCATTTCAACAGTTATATTTTGGAAATAATGATAAAGCATGATTAAAGGTGTATTAAAACCAGCCTCTTGGCTCCAAAGTTGTGTGCCTCACTCAATAAATTGGATGTGACAGGCCTTTACTTTAACAGGCCTATCTTGCAAGACAGCATGCTGTTGCTTCACCGTCCCTGTGAAATTCAGTTTGGCTTTATGTTTCTGCAGTAGAAGAGTTGCACTAGGATTACTGATAGTATGATTAATCGCCTGCACTTTATAACAAAAACAGAAGATAAATAAATGAATGGTGTGTACTGACACATTATGAACCTCTCAAAAATAGCGTGACCGTAAAAGGTAATGATTTGCATACTGCGTTTTGCATTCAGACCTCAAGTTCATGTTAAAGATGTGACATCATCTTTTGGGAAAATAATGATTCCTCTATCTCACTTTTGTTTCAGCAGCAGAGACATAAAATATTCCATTTTCCGCATACTTTCTTCCTAGGTAGAAACAAAGAACTGAAGTTACGCATCACATAAGTGACTATTAAACAGAATATAAAAAACTCAGTTCTCTATCATTTCTTTGTATTTAAATGTGAAAACATTACAATTGTGTTTTGGGTTGAAAGGAAAAACAAACTGCACAGTTATACCTGAAAAACATTTCACATAGTATGTTTTTGGTGTGCCAAAGCTAGAAAGTTATTTTATATTATTCCTCTTCAGATAGTGCCTCTTGTATAAGCTGCCTCTGCACTGCACACCATGGCTTATGTTCTACCACAATGTTTTCATGACAGACATTCGGTCCTAAAAAGATAGCACTGGTAATGGAGATGCATCATTTCTCTTGTATCTTAAGCTCCAATGCTTTATCTCATTGAAAACCAAATGAGGTTCACTAAGGTTAAGTGCAAGGTGCTGCACTTAGGTCAGGGCAATCCCAGGTATTCATACAAAATGGGGGAAGATCTCTTTGAGAGCAGCCCGGCGGAGAAGGATTTGGGAGTCCTGGAGGACAAGAAGCTGGACATGAGCCAGCAGTGTGTGCCCAGAAGGCCAACTGTGTTTTGGGCTGCATTAAAAAAGGGGTGGCCAGCAGGGAGAGGGAGATGATTGTCCCCCTCTACTCCTTGGGCAACCTGTTCCAGTGCATCATCACCTTTTTGTCTTACTGATAAGTATTTTTCTTTTACCAACAGCCGCAAGAATATCTGAGAACATGGAAAGATGTTTCAATGCATTGGATTGTGTAGTATTCCACACACCATCCAACTAAGATATCTAAAACAGCAAAGCTTAGACAGCGTGGTAAAGCGTCAGCCAAAAACAAGCCAAAAAAACCCCTCTTTTATAGGTTGCTTTCGATTGATTCAGAAACAAACGCACCAATTTAAAAAATATCTAGAGAAATGCCATGGTAGCACGAAGCCAAATCATCTCATAAAACATCTCAGATGAAATAATTTACAAATATCTTCATGCTCTGACCTTTAACAGTGTTATTCAGGTTAGCCATGCTTGTGTTCCACCAGCAGAATACATTCATTCCCAATGCCACACTGAGATTTGACAGAGAAAACTGCCAAAATCAAATGAAATGTCAATAACACACATACCGTTTGTCTAGGTCTCTCTTGGCTAGGAAGGTCTATATAAAGTACTATTTACTTTTATCAGCATGCAGCTTAAACTTTGTAAGATATTACCAGGAGTCTAAGGAAGATACAGTATACAAGATATCTGCATTCTCTGTATCCTGGAATGGTAAAAATAAATAAATAAATAAATAAATCATCACAAAGGCCTGTTTGTGCAGGGCCATACTGCAGAGCCATGGCTGCCCTTTTCAGCTTCAGTACTTCATGATCTGACACCCTGCTTATCTAATAAGGACCAAAAGGGGAGAAGATAGCCTTTCTGACCTCCAAATGCTCATAACACTTTGCAGCTTTACACCACAACTGAATCTCACACTTTAGGGCTTCAGCCAGATGTTGGCAAGGTCAGCAACAAATACTGCTCTGCAGTTTGCTGCATTCAGGCATGGAGCATGAGAGATTGGTCGCAGGTTCACAGTAGATGGAAAATGAAGCAAAACTGGAACCCACTTCTGGAAACCTGACTGGTATGTACCAGTTCACATGCTGAACCAATGACCAGACCATCCACAAACAAAAAGGCTTCCTTTGTGCTAGACGAACAAGGGCCTTTGATTTGTTTTATCAGTTCTCCAGTACAGAACAGGGGTTTTCCCTGGGGTATACTTCATACTACCCTGTCAATACAAGAACTCAAGCATTACTGACAGTTCTCCTGCCTTGCTTGCAGCTTATGGGATGGGATGCAGTCTATCAAGGAACAAAATACTTTCATTAGAGTCTCTGAGCAAAATGCGCAGCCTATGATATACAGAAGGTCAGCACACGTTCTCTAGAGGCCCCACCCTGGCCTTACTATGAACTGTCTGGCTTTTACAGGGAAAATTCCAAAGATAATTTTTGGTTACCATTGTAGAAATGGAGTACTTTACTGCTACAATCTGCTGACATTTCTTTTACTAGCATCATGTATATGTACACACAGATCTTTATTCACATACACATTGGTATACATTTGTATGCTCGCCCACTAACATAAATGTAACAAAACAGCATACACAACAGTAACTTGTTTTTGTTTTCAAAATTTTTATATGATTGATTATCTTGTTCCTAGACCAGCTTAACCCAAAGGGAAAACATGAACTAAATTGCCTGTGGGTTTGCTCTCAAACAGCTCTCTGTGCTGGACAGGAGGCCAAGACTATGAATCATCCACTGGTCATCCACTCATACAGAAGCAATAATAGGCAGTCTGAGAACAGTATACAGCAGCACTGCAAGAGTTCAGGAACTGTGTTTCTATTGCATGCCTCTGTTTAAAAAGACTTTAAAAAAAGTGGCATTAAGTGCAGTTGCTTTAGGCCAAGTTTTGGGTTGAAAGGAACTAAATCAGAAGGAAACATGCTGAACAAATTAACTCCCTTCCACTATTTCACTTTAAAGCATTCTAATTAAGGTGAACATAGATAAGTGAAAAGTCAACTAGTCAGAATTGCTTATTCTGAGTTTGCAACTTTGGAAGGGTTGACTGCATAAACATAAGCAAGAAAATATGTGCATGTGTGAAATGGCTCCTAATAGTTTATAAATATTGTTTTTAAGTTGTCCACAAAGTTTTATTACATAATTTTTTGCCTTTAGACTTTGAATGAAACTTGCTAAGTAATTTGTCTACACTGCTTCCTTGCTCAGGACCAAATCTAGAGGTCTATATTAAGTTTGTCTGCAGCCTACTCTACAGAATTAAAAGTAGTCAAAAATGCAAAAAACAGATCTTCTTACGTCAAAGAAAAGGAATGAGTAATTTGCACTAAGAAAGCACAAAAAAGGGAGACCAGGTCACAGAACACAGTCCCAGCCCAGTGGCTGTGAAATTGTAAGCTGCTGTTTCTTGTTTTGTTTTGTTTTGTTTTTTCCTGTTGTTTTTCTTGTTTGCACTCTAATTATCCAAAAAACTATTATTAGAAGCACGTTTATAAAATTAAGTAATCATACTATATTCCTTCCAAAATGCTTAGTTTTTACATCGCTTCTTCATTATTTTCAGATATCATTCTTGTATATATAACATCAAACAAAAACAAAGTTTCAGACCTTCGGCTACAAGACAAAAATTGAAGTTAACAGCACTTTTTATATATATGTATAAAATATATTTTTTTTTTTTCCAGAATCAAATCCTTCTCAATAATATCACTTTTAGTTAGGAATAAGATGCATTAAGAAATTGTAAAGGAATTAACAGAATTAATGAAAACTTTGTTACATGTACACATTCACCTTGACAGTTACAAAATTAAGTCATTGTATCACTGTGTACAACACTGTCTATTCTTCATTACATCTTGAGAAATATATTTAAAGCCACTCTGCTAAATATTATTTTGTAAGAAAATCCTTTTAGTCCTTGTTTGCAACCTACACTTCACTTAGACATCTTGAAATCACAAAAGCCATCCATGAAGAGAGATTTAAAAATCATTACCTTAGAACACTTTTTTAATAGAAAGTGATGGCTTAAATGCTACAATATGTTCCTTGAATATCTTCACATTAAATGGTAATTGAACAAAAAGCTGCCTGGCCCTCTTCAAGGGCAAGTCCCACAAAGCTCCTCATTATCGTAATTTCCAATTTGAAAGCCAAACTAAATAACAAGAAGTAATTTGCCAATTAGAACTTCCTGCTCTTTTTCTCTTTACTCCTTAAACACCATTCAGGGGCTGAACTAGTCAAACACTTTTAGCTTCAAAACCGCAACTGAAAGAATTTAATTTGTGTCTCTCCATGGTGAACCTGTCAAGAGGCAGCAGTGATGCATACCATGTCCCGACACAACAGTTGCTCTTAAAGACAGAGTTCCCCATGTTATAGCTAGGTTGGTGGTGTTTTTTGTCTTTTTTTTTTTTTTTTTTAAAACTTATTTCCTTTATTTTTCTTCCATTAGGATACACACACACTTTTAAAAACTTTAAGACTTCTGATCAACAATTTCTGACACATGGAAATGTCCCTGGGACAAAATTTGTCTTCTGTGTTTGAGAAGCTTTTAGAAAAGCAGAAGGCATGCAACGATAAAAGCAACACAAAAGAGTGCTCAGCAGAAACAAGGTTCCATTCAGCCAGCAAAAACCACTGAGCCCAGATCACTCCAGACAGATTTACAACTTCAAAAACTGATGTTTTGGCAGCAGTGTATGGACTGCTATATGCCTTCTTGAGAATTAATATCCTGACCAAAAATAATGAAATCAGGTTGTTTTTTTTTCAGAAGCTCATTAGAAATGCACACTTGAAGACCAAGCACAGGTGTACAAGATGGATGGCACAGTATAGCAACGATGCTTAGACGCTGGACTACAACTTAAGAGTACACTATTGCCCTGTCACCTCGGCTTTTTTGTTGCTGTTGTTGTAAGCTTGTGTTAATTTCAAAGGAGGCAAAAGAAACATGCATGGAAATGGGAAATGCTTTAAAAAGCTTAAGCTAGAAAGTCAATCACATCAGGCTAGCTCCGCTGGCACAGCAGGCTTGTCATGACATCAGGAGAGTGGAGGAACTAACTAGTTAAGATGAAGCGCCACGCTAACGTAATTGCAGTCCTTTTGGTAGGTGAGCAAGACAGCGAGCTTCTTAAGAGCACTCTGCCATATTTTTGCATTATGCTGCCTTGTGCCAGAAGAATACATTCAGGAAGGGAAACATTTATCAGATGCAGTTAATTTTGAGGTCACTAAGTATCTCAAGTTATAGATGCTTCACAACAGAAAGCTGGGGAACTTCCATTTTAATCTGCATGTATCACCATCACAATTTCAAGTCACTAGGAGAAAATGAAAAACTGGGCAAAATTCAGAGCTGTGACATAAAAGCAGCATATAACATGATGTTAAGTACTCAATTTACACAGGACAGTGCATAGCAAATACAAAACTGAACATCAGCTCATATCAGTATAACACAACCACTACATATATTGAACCTACAATTTTTCAGATGCACTGAGAGTACAGTCCAGAATAAAATGAGCCTGAATTCATGGGCTGTTTGTAGAGTAACTACAGATAATAAAAGAAAGATAGTTGAAAAGACTGCATTGTTATCAAATGCTGATATTTTCAAGGAGGTTTTCTATGAACATAAAGAAGCATTAGAACAGAATCAGCAATCTAGAGCAATGTCTCTGCACATTTTTATATGCCTGTGGTAACAAATTCCATATACAAAAAAATATGTAATAGTTTTTTCTCTATATATTTTCTGTTAATAACAATCAGTGGGATTACTTGCTTAAGGAAGGTATATGGCTTTTTCCTTTTATTTATTTATTTAGAGAAGACTTCCCATTCCCCTTTGAGATTAGCAGCTCAATCCAACGAGTGTCTGATATTTTCTGCAATACTCTTTTGTAGATGAATGATAAGGAGGGTATAACAGCCTACAGATTAAACGGTCCATTGAGGAATCAGGGCTTAGAGGTCAGAACATCACTTTGCTACAGTGTGTCCCAGAAAAGAAGGTATGCTATTTTAAATACACTGAAATATCAGAACTTCAGACTCGTGTTAGAAGTCACAAATTTATGAGCTCTTAATGCTATTTTGCAATTGTAATGCCCATTATAAATGACTATTTAATCCTGTCCTCTGTTTCTCTACTCGTTGGATAAATTATCCCATTTTTAGGGAAAATCGTAACTGAAAAACACAAGGACATGCTTACCTCATAAACACCGTGTAAATATCGCAGGATAAACTGTTTAAAACAAGACTTTTTCAACTTTTTGATGCAGCTTGTGCAGCTATTTTGTGGCCAAAGTGTAAGGCAACAGGAGAGTTGCAAACCAGAGTAATCAACCAAACATAATCAATTTATACAATACAGCCTGAGTAGCTGAACTAAGTTTAATGTAGGTAACAACAGATAGCATTTCTTCTTAAAATGGCATACAGAAACACAGCGGGACACGTACTGATAGTATGCTTGCTGGTTAAAACATTCTACAAGGAGTAACAACAAAATTGCAAACATAAAGGCTCCATACAACCCAGAGTAAGCAGCAACGATTGTGGCTTACACTGACTTATCTAAGGGAGGTTTCACCCAGACAGCAAGGGGGTGTATCCTTTCCATGGTGTGGAACAGCAGACTGCTGATCTGAGCAGCTCTCCTTGTCCACACAAATTACGAAAGACAAGGGAAAAAGTGAGAGAATAAGCACCTCTATATACTAAAACGTAACATCACAAAGCTAAGCTATTTTAAGTCCACCTTAATAGCCCCTAACCTTCTCCATTTCAACACTGAAGCCTCCTTCAGCATGGAGACCTGCTGATTCCTAAGCATACTCAGCTTGTCTGACTGAACAGGTTTACTGTTTTTTTTAACACTGAGCTTAAATTCCAGCACAGCACAGTCAAAACATTCTTTCCCTTGCTAACCCTTGCAACGTATAATAGGCACGTGGATATCAAACTATTGCATAGTGACTGTAGCTAGACATAAGGCTTCACTATTATAAATATGAAATAACAAGAGAGAGTCACTAGATATGTTTGTAATAAAGCATTATATCTCTATTCAATGATATCCTATATATATCAGAATGTAAGGTGGAATCTCCTTTAAATACAAATTCTGGTGGGAAAGATGAAACAGCATCTAGAGATCTCAAAATAGAATGTAATATGAGAAGGTGTGAAAAACAAAGGTTCTTTCAGAGACCATCAAGATAATATAGCCAAATGCTTCAAGATCAGTCTTGCTGTGATTACTCTGAGAATTGGCTTACTCCAGTGTGATTCCCAAAATAAGAACTTATTAGGCTTCTTGAATTTCAGAAGTCCTTGGCAGTTCTCCTCAACACAGTTCATCAAATAATACCTCCTAAGGATTCTTCTAAGATAACTTAAAAAAAAAAAAAAAGTAAAACCACATTTTCATACCACTCTAGGAATTACAGCCCAGCCTTTATACACGGGTTAATAACCACGAGCAGTAAAAACTATGAAACAGTATTTTGTTTGGAGAAAAGATAAATTTACCTACTTAAAGTAACATCTTCATAACTTGAACATAACAGAAAGCACAACAATAAAAGCAGAGTAGCAAGATCCCATGATGCAGTGAGAGAGGATTTGCTCAAACACAGCAACTGTAGGTGCAGAAATAAAGAAGCTGCTTACCTTCAAGAAAGCCTCAGATAGGTAGAGACCTCCAGTAAGACACCCTTACCTCCACTGCCAGCCCTTAAATGAGGTCCAGGAAGGGGTGGATCCTGGCTCCACCCCTTCCAGTCACTCAGGTACATTGCATGCGCCTGGGCTTTCCTGGGTTGGCCCTGCCTTCTACCAGGTGCTCAATCACTGCTTCAAGCCCTGACTCAGCATTTCCACTACAGAAAACTTCTAATTAAATTTAAAAGCATGCATCAGAAATAAGGAAAAGGGAAGAGAAGGAAAAGAATGCACAGGTGAAATGGAATAAAATACGAAAGCGACAAATACTTATGTAAATCTGCACTAAAGCTTCAAGGAGTTACTTTTGTTGTATCTTGAAATTATGAACAAAAACATAAATGCTTGCAGTAACATTCTCTAGAAACAATATACCATTATGCAGAATATGTTACAAGAATAGATGTCCAAGTATGTTATAAATAATGATGATATCCCAGTTCTATGGGATACAGGTATTACCAATTTTCAGGGCAGGTAAAATTAAGACAGTGATGATATTTCTGTTTGCTTCCTAAAATAATGGAATTGACTATGATATGATGTTCCAAAACTGGATGTCTTAGAGTGGCATACAGGGGACAGCAGCAGACAAAGATCTTAAACCTGATTAATGGAGTAGGAAATATCAAATAAAGAACTCAGTAACAACTGTTTTCTGAGCCTCTCACTGTTCATCTTTTAATAGGCATATTAGTCTTCTGAATGACTTCACAGTCACATAATCCAGCATCATTCAAAACACTGTAATTTTCCTATCAGACAGCTGTGGATTAATGAGACAGCATCTAAAGACCCAAAGCTGTCAGTGGCAACTTAGTCATTAGCTAATTCAGGTTTTTGATGGAATTCAGCCAGACAGTTAAACTTTACATACCTGCAGAAACAAGAGAAACATATATATATTTTTTTACTTTAAAGAAATAAAAGAGGAAAGCAAGCCCATTTTAGCTTTCAGTCCTACAACACATTTCATACGGTTAGCCATGACAGGCCAAAGATTTGCAGATAGCTGAGGTCCATGTCAGGACTCCCCTTTACCTCTCTCTACCTCACCATTGAAGTGCAATGAGACATTCTCAGTGTACTGTTTTCCTGATTTGTGCCTGCAGTTCATTTGGCTGAATCTCTTTGGATTGCCCATGCATACTGGTCTTTATTTCTGGGGACAGTACATAGCAAGAAAACTCCTAAGTGAAAATGGGAGGAGGTAGGCTGTAATAAACCAGCTTCTCATGACTATTTTCCATTCCTGGTAAGTAAATTATTTCTGTAGTGTGCTGCATGGAAGAAAAAAATGCTTATGAACAGGAAGTCTCTGTCATACTAGTTCAGCCTCACAGTTTTTACAAAGAATATATAGCCAATTGTAACGTTTTATTGTACCAATTAAAAGCATTATCTGGAAAATTCACATTATGGTTGTATAAACACTAAAAATATATAGCAGTGTACCTGCACAGCGACAGTCACTCTTGGCTGTCCCTCATACTCTGCCAGATGATACAGTGGTTCTATTCATCACAAACACCTGCTTGCTACACAAAACCCACCATCCTAATTGGCACTTCATTGGCACTAGGAGGGAAGCTGGTGCTCAGCACAGAGAATGAACTGCCCTTGGAGTCCAGAAAAGTGTCATTTGGCAACATAACTTAGATAAATTGTGTTGTACCAGCTCTGCTAACAAGCATTCCTATTCAGTAAAAGCAATTAAGCAGACAGGTAAATACAGCTCTGTTTAAGGAATCACACAAGCACAAAGTAGATGGCTACTGACTTCAGCACATCTCAGCACATCTGCTCACGTCCTATCACATTTCTTCTTTCCCTAATTTCAGTAAAGACAAAGACATGCTATAGAAGCAGATGGAGGCAGATGTTCTGAGCTGGCACTCACTTTGGCTATATTCACACCTGCCCAGATAAACCCCTGCCCATTAAGTCCCCCATCTGTGCCATTTTGCAAGAGCTCTAACTGGAAATGTCACTGTTTCCCAATGCCATAGGCAGCTCCCTGCACCTTCATCAACTCACTTGTTCCCACTAAGTTTTTTATTTTTTAAATGATAGAGAGATAGTGACAAGCTGTTGAGACGGGGTTCTCAGAGGTTTATTTTGAGAGCCAGGAAAAGCTAAAGGGAAAGTTCTGCTACTATTGCAGGCATTCCAGTACTAGGAATTGCCAGGTACAACACTGAAGAACCTAGGAGCTCAAGACCAGATCCTACTAGTTGCTAATATTGTATTTGGAGATCAGCTCTAACTTAGTAATTACTAAGTCATATTCAGCAAACCTATTTAAAGCAATTAGGTTATTCAGCATTTAATTAGGAAATACTTTATAGGGCAAGATGTTTCCTTCCACACAATGCTTCTCTCCCTGCTTTGAAGCATGTTTGTTAGCATAGGAAATGCTCACTACAAAGCACAATTACCATATACGTAAAACCAGCTGCATAATAATGACTTTCAATTAGAAATAATTTTAATTACAAAATTAAGGGAAAATTCATTAGCTTCACTGTTTATTTTGGTAATATTCTAGAGATCATATTCCAGTGGGATAAAAGTTAAATTAAGCAGGGACTCCTCGAACTTCACAGACTTTACATCATACACCTCAGACCTGAACAAAGAATCCCACTAGTCCCAGTAATACATGAATTAATAATTGTAGCAAATACATAAGAGAGCAGATCAAATACCATTTTGAAATAATTGATATCCCACCAATCTCACTGTTGAAATACTGAAGTAGCTGGTTTTAAGCTCCATAATTTAATAAACCATTTAATTTTCAAATGAAATGTTCCTGTGTCTCACTTCACATCAATTACTAATACTGGGAAGTAACACAGTTATTAGAATTGGAAACATTCAATTGCAATAAAGAAACTGAATTACGATTGCTTCAAAGCAAAATGAGTCCTTTGCACCTTCTGTTCTATCTGAAATATTTTCCGTGCCTAAATACATACCAATTTATTTATCTATGTATTTTTGAAGTATTTATCTCTGCAGAATTTATGCACTATGACAGTGCCTCAGTATTTATGTCCACTTAACCTACACAAAAATGAAAGGACACCCAGCAAAATGCAACTTCCACAAACAAATGTTTGGAAGCAGAAGCCATATTCAACACATCTCATATAAGCGCCTGAAAATTGACTCTGCCACTACTGCTTGAGCAGGCTGTCAATAAGCCTGAAATGGTCTTTCAGCAGTTTTGCGGTAGTGCCACTGGATGTGTCACTGCAACATTCCACAGCATCACTTTAAGAGCCTGCAACCTAGTCCAGCTACCCAACACCTGGTTGCACCACAGAGGGGCAGGATGAAAGGCTGACCATGCACCTCGCCCTTTAGGCAGACTTCGATGTCCTAACTGTCTATCTAAACAAGGATAGAGAAATGATTCAAAATGGATCTCCTTCACCTGTGAAAATGGAAACAAACTAGCACTAGATCAATTTAAACAAGAGCAGACAACATATACTTGGTGAACCATCCTACCTAAGAAAGCACCCAGGATAAACTTGAAAGGCTTTTCTGGTCTTTCATTCATTCACCTCCAATCAGAAACTAATATGCCATGATGAGAAAGACCACAATAAGCATTTTTGCTGGTGCTGCCTGAGGCAACAGGTTGGGTAAACTACAATAAGAGACAGTAATATATTAAAATTAAAACTTTTCCTGAGAAGTTCACTGGCAACAACTTTTACTCAATTTACACTAGGAAAAGCTAAAAGACCCTCAAAGATATTTATTAAGCTGTTCTGGGACAACCAGCTTGTTTTGTTTTTTGTTTCAAACTAGAAGTACCAAGGCATTCTAAAGAAACTGAAAGGTTTCCTGTGCAGCAAAGCTGACCCCCACTTCTAACCCCTAGCCTACTGGGAAAAAAGCAGCACATTCCAGACCCCCGTTAATCACTTAATCAAACTGTCATAAATTACTTGCAATGCTATAAGGCAACAGGTTCTAATCCAGTAAAATACAAAACTACAGAAATTTTATTCAGGCTCAGGTATCAGTTTTAAACACTATCACCACCAAATTTGCTTTAGTATAAGAGCTGGTTTCAACAGCTGTAATTCCTATGTGTTCATAATGCAGAGAGCAGCAAAGCAGCATTTTGTAGCAATGTTTGGTCCTACACAAGCAATAGTGTGAGAACTAACAGAATACACTGAAACAAAGCATTCCATTGACCCTGCGTGCTCTTCCAGCTCCAGCTATTTCATGCTGTTATTCTGTTTTGCAAATGCAAAACCACTGGCTAAGTTTCAGATTAGATTCATTTCTTAGCTCTTTCATTCCATATTCAGGGGAATTTCACTGGTTTTCCATTAAACAATCCTGGAGCTGCCCAGTATTTCCAATTCTAATTCTGAATCTATTCAGTTGAGATATTATTGCAGTAGTTTATAACAAACCATTAGGTTTGTTCACAAAATGCCTTTGCAATACCCTGGAGCAATTCTGCACAGAAGAGTACTGTATCAGTAATATATGAAAAGTGGTGCAAGTAGTCTTCTTGAAAATAAAATGCTGAAAGCATTTACAACATTTTGGGTACTATCCACTTGTCAACCCTTCCATTCTATGTTTTTCTGTTTATTCCCTCTTGCATACATATACATATATTCAACTCCATCCTGCAGATATGTTAAAAAAAAAAAAATTACCTTATATAGTTTCACCAAATGGAAAAAAAAATAAAAACAAACAAGCAAAAAAACTGTCATCTATTTAAGGTAAGAAAACCATCTATGGGAAAGTAATCACAAAAACATATAAACGTATGGTACACGTGCTTTCAGAGTACAAAATGTTACACGGGTTACGCTAAAAAGGTGCTTTCCCAACCGTTGGCCTGAAGAGGCAGAAGTGAGCTGCTCCTGCCACTGGTCACTGCCAGGGCTCAGTGAGCAAGCTCTAATTTGACCCTTCTGAAAAACATGCAATTAGAGACCCATAAAAGGAACTATTTAGACACTACTGTTTAGCAGACTGGAGAGCCTAGTATGTAGGTGTCGAGTGAAACAGAAATATAAAGAAACTTTCTAAAGAGCTTTGTTTGTTCCAGATAAAAGCAAAAAACCTTTGAAGATACAGCTTTTGAAGTAGTCTTCATAGGACTAAAATATGGACAGTGCAAAACATATCTTTATCTCCACTGACTCTACACTTCCCCCCTACCTCCTTCCTCTCTCTTTTCCCTAAGGGAGCTCACAAAAACAGTCTGGGAAATCTAAGTAGATCAGCAAGCACTTAAACAGCAATCAATTGAGAAACAATGCACTAAGGGATGTTCAGGCACCTGTCAGTTATCTACAAACATCTTGGAGCTTTATCTTACTGCTTTTATATTCTAATGCAAAGCATCAAGCTTTGCAGATAACTTAGACACATGCATACATTCTGCTCAGTTTTCTAAATCAGTACTGGAACTGCCGGCAGTTCCACGTCAATGGCATAAGACATAAGAGCATGGCTTACAAACAACACGATGGTGTTTTGCACTGTTAAATTATTATTAATAATATTAATATTTAAGTTTGCAAAATTTCAGTTATATATCCTTTTGTCTGAATCCTGACAAAAATATATATATATATTTATGCAGTGAGAGAAGTCTGATATGACCTTACCAAAGTTTGTACGAGTGCAGCTCAAAAGAAAGAACACTGCACTACTGACACACAATGAGAAGCATGTTGAATAAATCAGAATTATAACCATTGCTAGCCTTAAACATATTCATTCAAATTACTTTCTATTAATTTTTTTGAATTATTTCCAATTACATTCTTACTACTACTAATGTAACTACCAGACAAAAGCACTGTAGAGATGGTATCTTTCCAAAACCTACATGGATTACCTGCTGAAATTCAACACTCAAAAAAAATCTTCATGAATTTTCAGTCAAATCCCTAATTCAAGCATTTGTTCATGTTTGCCACAGGGATTTCAGGACTATTTGTTTATGAAATCTCATTTGTTAAAATCCAGCAGTGACAAATCTAATATCAGAAGTTTCTACTTTTCCGAATTTAAGCAATACCAAGAACCTGACTATACCTGGAAATTGTACAGTAACACACTCTCAAAGTTTCAGGGGCTAGTCCACAAATATAACAACTTAATTGCTTAATTACATTTTGATAGCTCCGCTAGGTCTGTGGATAGAATAGAAGACAGTCTCCCATCCATGTTCTGCCCCTTCTCAATGCATCCTTCCTCGTGTTGTCTTCTAGACAGTGCATTAAAAGGCAAATTCATCAGCTGAGAAGTTGTGATGACATAATAATTCTCCGTCCTCTCCCTCCACACAATAATTTTTCACCTATGTAATATTCATTATACGTCACTGCATATTAGCTGA
>JAOWBP010002392.1:26320811-26386181 GCA_028571105.1 Tragopan temminckii | reverse complement strand
TTCTTTTTTTTTTTTTTTTTTTTTAATAAATGAAAGAGTTTTGAAAGTTTTACGTAGCTCCACAAACAAACATTTACGTGGAGCACTTCACAGTCTATTTTCAATGCCTCCCAACACACAGAGACAAGTTCAAGAGTATACCAGTACTGTAGGTTTGTCAACATAAACTATGAGAAAGAGAAACCATCTCCTTCAGCAACAACATCTTCCAACATTTTCCAAAGTTGAACAAAAACTTCTTTCCATTTCCCAAAACTGATAATCTCAGAGCTAATGGCCAGAAAAATGCAATGTCAGCTTGGACCTAGATCATCTTCCCATACATAACAATAATTTCTCGAGAGGTCAGAAATAGAAGAATATTGAATGGAACCCAGCAAAGAAATTATGAGTACGTGGTTTATGCACGCGTGAGAGTTTTTAGGAGGCATTGCATCTTCTGGCATCTATGAAAGCTTATGTTGGCAAACAATAAGCTTCAAAAAAGGCATAAAATGATCTACCCTTTCTACAAAATGAGTTCTCTTCCTTTCCTGTCACTCTGCTATAAATACCCCCTCAAATATCCCCTAGATATATTTTAATTTTTTTTTTTCTGTCTAAAGTTGTTCTCAACAACAAATTCTGTGTTATTCAGTTTTCTCTTTATTTGGTTTGATTCTTGAACCATGAATATGAACAGTTCTTGTTCTACACCCTGGGAGGCCCTCACAGAGCACAAAAGACTACAATGATCAGCACAGACCACTGGACCACTAAATTCTACTGATAGCAGCTGAAGTTCACTCTGAAACACTAACTGGTAACAATTTCTACATTAACACATTTGTTGCACATCCTGCAATTTTTGCCGAAATGCTAAGCAAAATATGATGCTTAGCAGAAACTAACAGGCCTGTGACCATAATGCAGTACACTGCTTGCCCACCTGAAAATGCAGATAAAGACCACTCATTCCCATGCAGTGGTCACTGAAAACACTGAAGAATGACAGACCCTCACATAATTGCCTTTCTACTTTGGTGAAATAATTCTCCCGTTACATCCATCACAATCTTCAGAGATGTCACTCCTACTAAGAGTCCTAGATTTTTCACAGTATGTTCAACTTTTGTGTTAGCCTACAACAAGGTCTAGTCTATAAGGTTGTCATAGCCCTACTGTGTGGCAGGTATAACAGCAAACATCATTTTAATGGTTTTACACTAACACTGTGTACACTCCATTTTGAATTTTGCATTTGCTCGGCACAGTAAATGTCACAGTCCTCCTTAGGATTTTCCTTCTGACCTGCCAATAAACCCAAGCTGCACAAGCTTACATGTTCCTGTGAAGACATGGTAAATGAGACAGGAATTACCACCTGCTGTTCACTTGCACTTCCTAAGGTTACAACCAGCTGCTGCTATTTCACATCAAATCACACAGGCTTCAGGCCAGAGTGGTCTTGACACCCTTTATGGCTGCTTTCCCTCCTCCCCAACACCACCTCCAGTTCTAATTAATCCCTCAGACTGAGTGGCAGTCCTGCAGCTAATTATTTTACCTGCCCTGGGGAACACAATGTTTGGTATCACCCTGTACAGTGCCACGGACTCTCAGCAGGAGCTTTTATATAATCCCTTTTATCATAACCGCTGCTTTCTCCATCAGCAGCTCTGCTAAGTAAAACAGTGCACCACAAGACAAGAATCCCGGATTTTTTTTCACTTAGGTAATAATTCAGCAAGAAGTTATAATCAAATACATCATGTAATGATTCAGTCCTAGTATTAAAATAATAAAAGTATAATGTCCTAGAAACTAGCACAAACTATGACTAAAAACAGATCATTGTAAAAAAAAAAAGTGTTATTTTCTATAATGACCTCTATATTTTCACAGTGAACTCTGTCTGACGCTATGCTCAGAAAGGACAAAACTGGATAAAGCTAGCACTTGACTATTTTAGTTCTATTATTAGATGAATTTTCAGTGAGATAAACATCTCCTCCACACAACTCAGGAATTCTGATGACCATAATCATCAAAAAATATCCTTCTTGAAGCCATGCATACTCTTACTGAAGCTGGCATCCAGTAAGATCCAATATAGGCTGTTTTTACCCCAAAACCACATTGGTCCTCACAGTAAAAATCTTCAGTTCAGGCTTATCACGTTTCTCTTAAATTTCATACTCACTGTAGTTATATAAAAAGCAGGTGAGTGGTTCAAATCACTTATACGATATTTGTTAGGCCCGGGGGAAGCATTTTTCAAGAGCTGGCTTTGATCAAACTGCTCTAACTCAAGTGTTCAAGTACTGTAATACTTTTGCGGGACAGCTGTCATTCTAGATGAAATGCCTACATAATGTTTTCTCAGTCACGGGACAGAGCTTGAGAAAGAGGAACAGGATGTACAGAGACTTCCTTCCTCACCATTCCTCTGGCATTACTAAAAAGGAACAAGATGCAAACCGATGAGTGGTGAGTAAAGACATGCACTGCCTAGCTCTTAAGATGGAAATGACAACATCCTTGTCTTGGGAGCAGGTATGTGGCACTCTCTCTAGTGTCACAGCTGTTCTGCATTCCCCAGCAGTACCTCATGAGCCAAACATCAAAGGCATAGCGTGGCCCTGGAGAGTCATCCACTGCCAAAAGAATGCTCCTGAGAACTCTGAGCTGAGGCTCATCTCAAGTCTTGAGTGTTCCAGTGCTTCAGATCAAGTGAGCAGCCAGTGCAATCTGAGTTCCTTCCAAACCTCACTCCTATTTGATTCCCCGCTTTCACGTTAATGGAAAACAGTGGAGTCAGAATAGCCTAAAACTGGTCAATTTGTACAGATAAGTAGTCCCAGAAATTGACTACGTAAACACCCCTTTTGATTTTTTTGCAGATAAGGTAATAAAGTCTCAGAATTAACTACTTAAAGGCAAGCTGGCATTAAACTAGATACTGGGAAGTTTTCTCTATGAGTTTGCTTTAGTCAATATTATCTTAACAGAAGGAATTGTGTAAGTTTTTTCAGCTTTTTCTTATTGTGACATAATGGGAGTATAGTTCAAAACAGTGGTTAGATATAGTTTAGAACTAGAACTTGCTTCTACACAGGACAATGAAAAACAAACAACTGCATGGGTAGTCATATTGCTAAAGCATGAACTTAAAAGCAGCACTGTGTGAATTTACGTTTGAAGTAATGCATAAAAAAAGAAAATATACTTTTATATACACCTAAGAATATCAGCTAGGGAACATCATCTCTGTATCACCACGTTTACTGTCTTTGACAGAATATTTCATATAAGGGAAACCACAGACTATTTTTATCATGAAATAAAAAGCTGGAAACAACACTAATTTCTGCTAATGAAAGCTGAGCAGTCCTACTATTAAGGTAGATAAAATTCATGAGGAGTACTTATAGAAAAAAATAAGGTAAGCGTTGAGTAGGATATAATCAAACATCACCAAGGACAACTGTGGAAGACACTGTCAGAATATGTTTAAGTTATGCAAAGTTACATTAAATTAACATAATACTCTGATTGTAATACTATACATATTTGCTTTGACAAAAATATTGGATGTTGCTTTGACAAGATGTTGAATAAAGATACAAACTAGGTGTCGGTTTGGGAACAAAGCTGCTTCTTACACTGCTAATTTACGCGCATTTGCTAGAATTAATAGTACCTCAAAAACTGGAGTCTTGCCTTTGGTAAGGGCAAGAAATCAGATTAATTTACATACTACCTAATTTATGATGCAAAACTGTTCCTTTCTAAAAAAAAGTGCTAATCCTCAAATGGAAAAAGACTAAGTTTTAGAAGAAGGCAATGTTAATGGTCATGGATTATTCATCAGTGAGCAATTAGTACTTTCTGATTTATGAATGAAATACTAATTCTAATGATGAGAATATAGATTTTCTGTTTATTGTCTGAAGGAGCAGGAAAATGCTCAAAGTATTTTTTTTTAAATATTCCTTGGAGACATATTTATTAAGGGTAATATACACACATTTAAAAGAGGCTTTATTTATTTTTCTTTGAAAAATAACAGGTCAAAATGCATTCCTTAGATACCTTCAATTTCCCTTTAAAATGAGACAGTTTATAAATGCAGTGTCCATAATGCAACAAGTGAAGTAATACCGAAGTTTATATTTATAGCCTTGACTTATATCAACATAGGGTGCTCTGAAAGCACTGCCTTCTAATTATTTCCATGGAAACTACCACAAAGTGCACGATAACTCTGGTTGATACAGCAAATTCCCACCAACAAAAACTATTTTTCAACATAGACACCACCATTAGCGTATTAGTGCAGATGAGCTAATTGAGATGCTCTTCATTTTGTGGCGTGACAGCTGTTCACAGTCACCTGGAATGTGGCTTATCTTTCACATCACTATTGCCACTGCTGAAATGCACCACCCACCCTCTGACATCATGGGCCACAAAATAAGAGGTGTTAGTTCTGAAGCAGTCCTTTTATAAATCCAAATATGTATATAAATATTTCAGTAAATAGTCTGCTTCCAGGCCTATGTGGTTTACGGTAGGCAAACTTTAAGAAGTTTTCCAGCACAGAAGAGTAGAACCTGCAAAATTTCTATTGCAAAGCAGTGATCTCTCTTCTTCAGCAGACAGTAAGTAAAGAGTTAAGTAAACAAGAGGGATGAAAGGGTTAAATAGAAAAGTGCATTATATCGCTTCCTGCACCTATCTAGTTTAACAGTATATAAAGAACCTGTTTAACCTTCAAGACAATAAAGGTTATGACAATAAAATAAACTTCTGAAAACTTTTTTTTTACCCCCTCAATTTAATCTCTTCTGTCACAGAAGTTTGAGAGATTTTATCAGTTCTGTGCCAAGCCAGCAGCTGGGAAAGTTTACTTAAATAGACCAAAAGGAGAGAACAATTTCATGAAAATCTTTTAGTGTGACATCCTACTGTACTAAAACCAATTTAAAGCAACTGCTAGCCACTGATTTCTAGACATGATAAAGAAAGAATCACTAGTGCATTTAAAGGACAGAAGATACTTCTTACATCAATTAGAGAAGGACAACAATAAGCTGATCAAGACAAACAGTACTAGCCACACCACTCCCAGACATTCACCTCTGGTCTGCTTCCATTAATCAGGGTACAATCTCTTCTGTGTACACATACCATATGAAATCTTCAAAGGCTTTTTCAAACTGGGGTAGAGCTCAGCAACTGGAACCAAGTGGTGGATTGATATCAGCATTTATTCTAATAGCCCAAAACCTAAAAACCACCCTTTGTAATTTTGCCATGACTCTGTACAGTAATGCAAATCTGCATGACATATCACGGGGCTATGTCCTCTGCAAAAAGAAAAACGTACAAAAGACTGCTGATTTTGCATTTGACCTAAATGTTTAGTCTGCCAGAATATTAAGGTAACAAGTAGAGATCTGATATAAAAATATTTAACTTTTTTTTTTTTTTTTAGTTCTTCAAAAGAAGATCACGACTTTTGAATGTACCCACCACTACCTTATCTGTGGTCTCATGAGATTGAAGCAGCATTAACCTGCTGTTCAAATTCGCAGTCAGAGCATGAACTTCTATATCATCCACAACACTGGAATGCTGGTTTTGCTTACATATGGACATAAGTATGGTATTAGGAACTACAGCCCTTTCACCATTTCTGTAAGATAAAGACTGGCCAGCAGCTATTAATTATGAATACCTAAGAAAACCTTTCAGATTCTTCTTCCAAAAAAGCCCCCATCTCAAGAGAAAAAAAAAAAAATCTTTTATTCTAAAAATACGTTTCTGACTTCTGCGCAGTATTTGGAGGGTCAGTTTTGTACTATTTTTTTTAATATATAGAAAATATTTTCAAGAACATGCGAATTTCAAAAAAGTTCAGCATACAGTCGGTGTTTCCAGGGACCATAAGAAAGAAGTTTTGAAACACATGATTACTGGTTTTGCACTTTTGAGAATATTTCAGAAGGAAGGATCTTTCATATCTATTGACTGCTGCTCAAAATTTGAAGTGGTATCCTTAAGGATAAAAAGCAATTATTTTTTTTTTTAAATGCTTTTCTTTCAGAAGAATTGTAAGAGCTTACAATTCCACTCTCCATGGAGTCTCCACATTTCGTTTGGGTTTCTTTTGCTAATGAAAAATACTTGGAGAAAACAAAGCAGCTTTTAAAAAGAATGAATGATCATTTTAAAATTTTGAAAAATTATTTGAAACAATAAAATCTTTACTACGTTAAGAACCAGTTCAAACAATATGTAAAAAAAGTCATAAAATGAATAAACTTAAAGGTCCTTATCTCTAAAAGATGGATCAGCTCTACGACATCCAGCACTTTCAAACATTATATCTAATTCGTTTGCATACTTGTCAAATCCAAATGCTGATATCATTCCACAGTCACTTACAGGTGCAACACTCCTCTAAAATGCTATGGTATGGAGTCACCTCCAAAAACATTTATTTGACTTAGGCAATGGTGAAATACTACGTGCAAAGGCAACCAACCAGTTTTAAATATATTTAGTTTCATTTCATTTGGAACATGATCGAGTGACACATATAATTTACATTAATTACATCGTAAATCTCTTGGCACAGTAATCCAAGTAGGCTCATTCTGAAGACAGTTAACAGAAGAGATAACTGCTGTACCATGAAACAGTAAGTGGCCAGAGGCATCGTAATACTTACTACTCCTGAAATATACAGAGAGGGAAGAACAAGGAACACACATAAAACCGCTCCAAAAAAAAAAAAAAAAAAAAAAAAAAGCAAAACAGCCAACCAAACATATAAACAAATTAGAAGACTGGGCAAATTAAGCTATGTGCATGTTTCAAAAAACAGGTACTTTACTACAGCATGCACTGACTAAATAAACAATGAGTGAAGCTGCTGCTAGCTCACAAGGTGTTATTTACCACTTCTTTCCCCTACTGCTGACCTCACTTGATTCCTCTCCCACATTCAGATAGCCTCAACTGGCACACACTTCTGTACCTATGCCTTATGACGTCCTTAAACCCAAACTTTTTAGGTTGGAAATCATTTTGGTAGTTGTCAGCACTGGATTCATTAGTAACTCAGAGTAGTCATAACCATGATCTGTATGGTCCAGGAAGGACTCTACTACTCTCCAACAGAGGTGTGTGATTTGGTTAAGCAGGACACAGAACAAGAAGGATGCAGAGCTCTTGGAACTGGTCCAGAAGAGCACCACTAAGATGATCAGAGGGCTGAAGCATCTCTCCTATGAGGAAAGGTTGAGGGAACTGGACTTGTTTAGCTTGGAGAAGAGAAGGCTCTGGAGAGTCCTCATTGTGACCTTCGAGTGCTTGAAGGGAGCATATAAACAAATAGGAGGGAGAATGACTGTTTACATGGGTTGATAGTGATAGAACAAGGGGGAATGGTTTTAAACTGAGACAGGGGAGGTTTAGATTGGATATTAAGAAGAAGTTTTTCACCCAGAGTGTGGTGACACACTGGAACAGATTACCCAGAGAGGTTGTGGATGCCCCATCCCTGGAGGCCTTCAAGGCCAGGCTGGATGGGACTCTGGGTAGCCTGGTCTAGAGGCTGGCAACTCTACCCACGGCAGGGGGAGTGAAACTAGATGATCTTTGAGATCCCTTTCAACTGAGGCCATTCTGTGATTCTATGACACAACAGTAATTGAACCCTGTAGGTAATACAACACTGACAAAACCAACACCAAATTCAGATAGATAAATATATTATGACTTTATGTAATCTTACTAACTGCAAAAAATAAAAAGGACAGTAAAATAAAATTACAATTTCAAAATATTCTGCATAATTTACAGAAAAAAGTTTATTATTAAGTAAATCTTCACAAAAATGCAACTAAGAAGGAAATCACTGTATTACTAGAACAACATAACCAAACATTTTCTAATGAAGCACAAATGTAAAGAAGAAAGAACTGGCACAGCCAACCTAACAGAACATTTACCCCTGTATTCTTCTTTAGTTCTCTGTTAAAATAAACATGATGTTTAAAAATTAAAAGAAATTTTATGTTTATATAACGAAACAGTGTTCTGTTTAAGTGTCCAGATGTGTTTAAGGGGTGATAATATCATTATCATTAACAATATTAAAAACGTATATCTTAGGAAAATAAGCTAGTACATGCATATTTGTTTGTTTACAATTCACTAAATAATAAATATGAAATTGAGAGCTACATTTATTACAAATCCACTGACCCTCTGCATTGTGGGAGCCCATGCAAGCCGTGAAAACACTGCTGGGGAAACTGAAAGGTTTGGTTAGGAAAGCCAACTTTTATGTAGCAGAGCAAAATCACTGAAACCTGCTTCCACTCATAATGGAAGTTTTATATGATAATGCATTACTTACTGTTGTTACTCAAGCCCTCTCAGATACTCTCTGATCACGTTCAGTATTACTGTCCTGCAGACACTGACTTCAACATGCAGGGTAAATGCAGCTAATAAGCATAATTAGCTCAGACAATGTATTTAATTTAGTTTTGCGCTAAAGACTAATTGCCTACTCAGCCAAGGGGAAGTGTAACATTTTTTTTAAAATGCTTACCCGAGGGCCCTGATCACCTTGATCTCCCTGCAAAGTGGAAAGATGAGATGATAGGTTTAACACAGCATCTGTGTGCTACCCAGCTCTCTTACATCATCTAACATTACACTGGGTCAATACAAACTGTGTCTTTAGTTCATGCTGTGACGTATTTCCATTTACCTGGGAAGTGACACCCGTACATCAACTCACCTTCTCGCCTTTTGGACCAGGAGGGCCCTGAAAAAAATAGAAAGAAATAATTAAAGTAATGAATTAATGGCACCGTTGAAGCAATGGGACGCTGTAAGAAAGACGTGCGAGCAAATGCAGTGATTTCTAGATAACCAAGTGCTTCCTTGTCATTTTTTGCACCAGACACTGGCAGTATTCCAGAGACAGCTTCTTTGCAGTAATAACTATAGGCACTGTGCAGTTATTCTTTGAATACTTTCCTTACTCCATCTGCTAAATCAGACTACTTAATAAGCAAAACTATCTCTGATATGGCAAAATTTCTATTGATTTCAGTTATGGGCAACAATTTATCTCCTGTTAGATAATAAATATTTTCTAACACCATAAAACTTCTTTTCAAGTGCAGTTAATAAATTCAGAGGCTTATAAATCTGCCATTTATTTTGGCACCCTTCGTAGCTTAGATTGCCAAAGAAAAATGGATTAGAGAATCTAAAAGCAGTGCTTTCATATCTATCTTTGGAAACACAGAAGTTGATGTTTAGTCTCAAGCACGCTATTTTAGGTAAAATAAGCTGTTTTACAAGAAATCTGTGCAACACCATTCTGCAGAAATAATATTTATTGATATTTACCACCAGAGAAACAGAAAGGCAACAGTATCACAAAACAGCAAGGTCCTTTAATTTCCACTTTTATTGAGCACCTTCCAGAAAGCTACTCACAGGTTTCTGAAACTACTTTTCAGGTTAGTGTCTCATGAATAGAAATGCCAGCAAGTCTACAGACAATCAGCTGCTTACACAGAGCAGATGCAACCTCCAGCTTTCTGAAAGATACACAGGTGTTTCATTACAACAAAGAACCTGAGGTACCTAAGAATGCCTGGAAACAGAGAAGGAGCCACCCAAGCTAGACTGTCCACTATTATGACAGAAAGTGCTTTGTGTGCTTGTACACATATTGCATGTCGAACAAGAAGAGGTTGCAACAGAATTAAAAACAACCGAGGTTACTGAGAAGAGTACGCCTGGGCAGCTTCACAGCTTGCATTTGTAAAAATTCATGCGGCCCACATAAACGCAAGTGCAAGGAAGATGAGTCTGCTGGGTATTTTAGATCTGATCAACCACACGCAACTCTGTTAATTCCTACTGTAGACAATTTTCTGCTTATTTTTAAGGACTTCTGATCCATGCCAAAGAAGAGCATCTGCTGCTAAATCTTTCAAGGAGTTAAAGCATATGCCATTCCTTCCGCAACTTGCCACCTCTTCTACTTGCTGCAGAGGCCAGGGACAGAAGTCTGCTACCTGGTCTCCCCTCTTCTCCCTTAGGGAAGGCACCTGTTCCACTAACTGTGGCCTCTGCTCTTTTTGTGCTGCCCTGCAAGAAATTGGCCTCTTTACACACAGACCAAGCAAAATCACTGGATACATCTGCCACGCATAATAAGTCTCTCTGTTTATTCATTTATTTTATATATATATATTTTGTGTATATATATATTCATCTCATATACATGCCATCAACATAGCGAGTTTGCACACTCACCTTATTGGTAACACTAACTGCAGAAAATGGAAAGAATTAATCACTCAGTGCAGGCTACTTTTTTGTTCGTTTATGATGAACACGGAGCATAAACAGAGGACCATGGCTATTCTACCTCTATGAATTATTAAAACATTACTGGGTATGAATATCTTACTGGCTGCAAACCACAAATAGCATGACCTCCATCTGCTACAGTCAGAATCCTATTTCTTGGATCTTAGGCATGAAATTACAGATAGCACAATATGACCAAGAGAGCAGACAGATGTTGGATTTTAAATCTTGCTGTGAAAATGGGAGATGTTACTGTCGTCATCCAAATGTTCAGCACTATCCTTACGCTCATGGGTAGCCCTGCTTTCTGAAGAGCTTTGGATCATGGCTGACTTGAGGTCAGTTGGTTCCAAGTAAGATGCCCAAGACCTCAGTAAACTAAGCTGGCTCAGTGGAGCAAAAACAAAAGTAAAGTGTGCTCACGAGTGCCTTCACCAGCAAACCTTCAGACAAGTAGACCTTCTCCCTGGTACAGCTGTCAGCAATATGCTCAGCTAACTCCACCTGCAGAGGTGTCCCTGGTGTGTTCCCTGCAAATTTTCCTCTGATAAGAGATCTCTGAAAATACAATCCACACTTTTCTTTTGTCCCTTTTTTTTTTTTTTGAGACAATCACAGACTTCAATTTTGTTCTCCTCTCTTTAAACAGTGTTTTCCAAAAATTACCTGTCCTCACGGTATTCAGAAATCTATTTTCCATTCATTGCTCTCTACAGGGCAAAGCATGTAATTAGGACCATTTGAAGTTAACTCACCCTTTCCGCATATAAGCATTTTTCATACTAAGCTTTCATCAATATATGACAATTTTATTGTACCAGAGGTTAAGAACAGCTTTTTTTCAAAAGGCCACAAAAGCATTTTTGGTGTGAACGTTCTCACAAGTCTCTGCACTTGCATTTCTAATGCTTCTCCTTTGCACTATTTGCCTTGGAAAAACAACAACAACAAAATCCCAAACAAAAATAGTTCTTTTAGATGCTATCAAAAAGAACCAGTAGAGTTTCACTGAAAGGAAATTAATGCAATTCTGACATGGCAAGGTCACCCATCTTCGGTTCTTCCCTCATTGCTTCAATTGTTCTCTGTTGTTTCTGCAAGTTTAAAAAGAAAATTCCTATCCTCAGTATTTGACATCTTCTTTCCATTTGTGCTGAGAAATTCTCCCAAGGTTTTTACAGCAGACTTTATTAGTGTGTGTACACTGAGTGGAGGAAGGGAAGAAAAAAAATCTGAGGAAAAGCTGAGTTTATGGGGGCAGGGTGTGATTAGGAGATGGATTTGTTTAAAGGAGGACAAGATTTCTTCTGTTTAAGGCTACAGACACAAAGAACTGAGTGAGTAAAATAACACTGGCTTTGCGGGCCACAGCATAGACATCCTGCTTTTTTCCCAAGGAGACTTCTGCACTTTCGTTTATGAGATGGCAGAGATCAAGCCACTAGCTGCTGCACAAATGTGAAAGCATTTTGTGTAAGTTATATGAAACGTCTGAGGTCAGAGCATTTCTGAAATAACTTTACAGTGTTTTCACTGGAAACAGAGGCTCTTTTCTCAGAGTGTAATTATCTGCTCCAGACTACTATACATTTCCAAAGAGGGTTTATAGCCTGCTTCACATAAGGAAGGCCTTGTAAATCACAAACACATGCAAAATCTGCATTCATAATTAGGCGACAAATACTACTGTTTTTAAAGCAAGATCTTCTAAAGCAGACTGAAAGGCCTCCAGGCACCTGCCAGCCAAGAACTGAAACCAAGGTCAAATCCATTCAACAGCCATGTTCAGGATTATTGGCAGATGATTTTTTTCTTTTTTTTTGGCGGGGGGGGAGGCAGTGGGATAGTGGGATAGAGAGGCTATCAAAATCTCATTTCTCTTCTCTCATGAAATTCTTACATTATTATGTGTGTAAGGAGTGGAGGGGCAAGAGGATACAACATTGGAAAACAGGAGACCAACACTTGTGGTCTTTACTCAGGCAACACTCCCAGCTAGGTTAACCAGATATTTGTGAGTGTGATCAGCATGATTTTTCATTTAATTGGTATTTTACAATTCATTTCATAAGCTAAATTTGCATTCCATGCTTTCAGTCACTATCTCCTTCATAATTTTTCAAGATGTGTTTTAGGGGAGATTTTTATTAGATGTTAAGGAGCAATTTTTCATTCAGAGGGTGGTGAGGCACTAGAACAGGTTGCCCAGAGTATATGTGGAAGCCCCATCCCTGGAGGCATTCAAGGCCAGGCTGGATGGGGCCCTGAATAACCTGGTGTAGTACCTGATATAGTGGTTGGCAATCCTTCTCATACCAGAGGGGTTGGAATTAAATGATCTTTGTGGTCCCTTCCAACTGAAGGCATTCTATGATACATTCAAGGGACATCTTCAAGAGACAGTATTTTATTTATACTCATTTTGCAAACATTCTGAAGGTTCTGGAGTCCCTGACAGATATACATCTTTTTCTACTGCTACATATCTGTCTTTAACTGTAATAAAGCAAGTTCGACCATGACTTCACAAAAGGCTCCAAGCATCAATAGAAATGGAGAAACGAAAACACTAAGGGATATTCTGAAAGGAGTTTAAAGAAACAGCAATGTTTCCAGTCTAAGTCAAAAGCTCTGAAGTCTTGGTAGAGGAACCGAGACGTTTTAGTGACAGATAACACTGCATAAAGAAGCTGCCCGTATCCAGCTGGCAACAACCAATCTAGTGAAATCAACTGGATTGTGACCCCCAGGTCCTGGTGGGATCATCTGGCTTCTAGATTCCTAGGGAACTGGAAATGCCAAACTTGGCAGCTTCAATCAGACAGAGCTACCACAGCACTGTCAATAACAACTCTTTAGGTAGGCACCACATTCCTTTATTTCCACCAACAGAAATACAGCCATGGGTTAAGTCATCCTGACTGAATGCACCTTGCAAGATTCTACCTTCGTTTTCATTTTGGATAAAGCAACACAATGCATCTACCACTACAAGTAGTCACAGATTCCACACTAAGACTGGAACTAGCAGCATAAGGGGAACACTGGCCTTGCAGAGAGGAGCACTGAAGTCCAATACTAGCTAGGCAAATTCAAGAAGGAAGCCTATCTGTCAACTTGCTTAAATATATATATTTACAATTGCACAAGTACACTAAGTCAATTCCTGCAGTTTACTTTGAGGATAAAAACTGTTTGCAGCATGTAACATCATACTACTCAGAAAAATAAGTTTGATTTTTGCTTCTTAGAAATTTGGCTCATGATTTTCACCTTTACCAAATCACAAGTTGCTGAGTGGAACAACATTCCTCAGCCTAACCTATTGATGTTAGGGAATATTAGGATCATGTAATGAATCATAAGATAAGAAACTGCAAGGAATATTAACATACACAGTATCATTTTTAAGTTCCTATGCTCATAATCTTATGACCTCCATGCAAACCTTGAGCTACTGAGCAATGTGGTTTTGGCATTTGCTAAACTTGTCCATTTCTACAGCCGGTGCTTACAATGCCAATATCACACCTCACATAAATTTTACAAGCATTTACAAGAATTTCCAGTGAACCTGAACAGCTTCTATATTTGAAATTATATTTTCTTCTCTTATATATATTTTATCCTTTCCATGGGATATGGCTGACTCATGGTGAAGCCTTTAAAAAAAACCAAAGAATACAATAACCACAAAAAGACTTACTGATCTTTCTTTGGCTTCCCTTATATTCTCCATTTTTTGTTACAATTTTCTAAGGCAGAGAAAACAAAACCTTAACATTTTGCACAGTGACTGTGTCTGACTTAATAAATGCTACGTAAAAGGATGTAATCTGAGAAACATGAAATTGATATATATGCAGCAATCTAGATAAACATCTCAGTTTACTTGTTGATGTGAACATTTAGTGAACTCTGCCATAAATCCACACATCTCTACTGAGAACTCAGTGATTTATTCCAATACATAGATCAGGCAGGCTCATAAACTGTAGGCTGAAGAGCACTATCTACCCAAAGCGCATCAAGAAAGAGGAGGTGGACCTTACAATAACTGTAATTTAGACATCTTAACTTCTCATTTAGTGCTTTTGCTGAGATTAGGATGAACTTTATTGAGGTTTACAGAGATGTTAACAAAAATCATCAGATAATTAGACAAGCTGCAAATGGGTTTCTGCGAACAAACACTCCCTACCCAGGAAGAAACATAAGGCTCAGCATCCCATACAAGAGGAGTCCTCATCCTCTATCCAGTATCACTACTTTCATTCTTTAATCTGTAAGGCTGTCCCCTTCCCTTCTGTTTTTATTTTATTATACATTATTATTAATGTTAAACTTTTTTTTTTTAATTTGCAAAACCACATACATCTATATAAGTAATCTAATAAAAATACCATAGTACCTATTTGCTTGGGCATGACAAATCAAGGATCAGTCATAACATAATTTAAGCAAATAGAATCTTAAATCCCTTGTGAATAGAGTAGCTACAGTACATGCCAGCAAGACCAAGGATGTGGTGGCAAAAAAACTGTCACTCCACCAGAAGCCATTTTCTTAACTAAAGTAAAAAGCTTCCTAGCTACCATTTGTTGTTCATTACACTGTGAGGTAAACATTTACGGAACACAAGCCCACGCCACCTTGTGACAAGTACACTTTCCTATTCTCCTACTTGTTAGCTGTTTACCGATATTAGTTCTGATGCAATACTGTAAATAAAAAAAAAATCCTAGCTAATGTAATGGAAATCTCACCATACTAGACTTACCAAACAGTACATAAAAACCACAGACTAGAAAGTCTACTATCAGTAAGTCTCATTTTATAGGCAAGCATCCAAAATTCGTAATGTCATCGGTGCAGGGAAGATATGAATATACAACCTTGGGCTTACATTGAAGACAGAAACATTGAAATTTTTAGCTCACCCTCAGAACTGCATAGACAGCTGAAAACACAACTGAAGCATGTCCTGAAGAATCAAAATCCCTCAAACGAACTAAACGCTGAACTTTTGCTATTATTAGTGGTACATTTGATATTTACAATCCAATCTCAGGCTTTTTGGAGTACAACTCATGATGAAATATTTTAAATAACAGTACAACAAAAAAAATCAATTTTAATGTTTGGTTTCTATAACATCCCCTAAATGAAATGTTCCTTTGATACAGATTGGTCCAGGCCTCCTATTCTTCTGCCAATCCTCCAGCAGATCTATGTCTTATTACATACGCCCCTGGGACTTGAAAAAGCATGCCATCTTCTTACAGTAAAATCAAAAACTCAACTCTGTATCTCAGATAGACCATTCCATACAGTTTTATCTTCACAGAGACTGTCTCTTCCTATTGCTTTCCTTGCACTGCGAATAGATACTCAAAGTCCCATTCCATCGTATATCAGACTGCTCAGCAGATTATTTTTCCGTATCCCTGTATATCCTCTCCAACAAGACCGTGTGCTTGCATCCATCGTCACGTCATTCACGGGACAGAATTCACAAGCAAGACTGCATTTCTATCTCAGTATTCACTCAGAAATCGAGAGCTTACATCACACGTGGTAAAATCAGTTCTACATGTCATAGCTGCTACGGAACAAGCAAAAAGGAGTATCAGTAGATAAAGATATTAGATATCATGGGCTTCTTGATAAAAGTTCAGTAATTGATAACATTCAGTAACAAAACAAAGTGCAGTTGACCAGGGCCTTATACTTTCATCAGTAAATATTCACTGAAGTCAACAGAAATGACCCCATAGGAATTCAAGGAGCAATGAATTGGGCAACTATAAACCTACATGTCTGGGAGACAGGAAGACAACAAGTAAAAGGCTGCTTACAGATTTTACAGTAAAAGAACTAGAGGGTGAAGTGTTTTCCAGATGGACTGCTTCACCATTTCCACAGAACTACATTTATTGTTGTGCCAAAGTACTGAAGCAGGAAAGAAGTTACACCTATAAACAAGTTTTATTGCCACAGACTTCACGTTTTAATTTGCACTGAACATTAAATGGCATATGAAACAATGAAGAAAAATATCTAGATCTGCTTAATCTCCCAATTATTTGCTTTTATTAGAATAGCAGTAGCATGATACAACTCCAGAGGATTTTTCTTCAGTCATCTGTGAGGATGTTATCAGTAGGAGTCAATAAGCAGATTGTACCAATATGGAGCTACTTTGCTCATTTATCTGCTTATGCTGGGGGCCAGACACATCAGCTACTGATGCCTGTAAGTCAATCAAAACATTCTACTTTACGGATGCTATTAATACACTTCAAAAAAAAAAATCAAAAGAAAACTTGGAAAAACAACAACAAAACAATAATAAAATATACTTGAAAGGATGACCAATAAATTTCTGTGGAATTTAGTGCTTATAAAACTGTTGGAATCACAGAACAATATTCTGGCTTACTTTCCCAACACAAAAGAAATTGAACAAAAAAAAAAACTATACCTCCTGTCAATCAAACTCCTGAAAATCCTTTTTGCAGATATTTGAGTTAGAAAATATACCATGAAGTATTTTTATACTTCCTCTGGTAGATTTTTATCCATAAGCCAGTTCTCTCACTTATCCCTTTAAGTATAGAAAGAAAGCAGCTCCTTGCAGAGAGTTAACAACTGTCTGTTATTTTCAGGAATTCTAATTCATAATCTAACATTTCCTTCCTTTATTATAGTTTTTTTTTTTTTTTTTGTGTGTGTGTGTGTGTGTGTTTTTGTTGTTTTTTTTTTTTTTTTTTTTAAGCTAAATCTTGAACAGTGGCTTCTGTAATTTAGAGGCTTCTGGTGCTTGCCTGGTTACTTAGTGTTCTGAAATAATTCAGCTAAAATGACAGCGCCTTTTAGACATTTAGCCTTTTTTGTGAGCCTTAAAAGAATCTTTTTGATGAGGATGACAGGCTGAGCTTCAAGTACTTTGAAAAAAACAGACAAAAGAAAGTAATGGAATAGTTTCAGAGCAATGGAGATCCACCACTGCTGTCACTACCTACGCACTACCAGTCACTACAGAAGAAGTGCTTGTGGTCACTGAAGTCACGGCATTTCTCAGCTTTCATACCCTGAGAATCTTTCAACTTTGCTCATTCCTCTGCTACTTTGAAGAGAAACAGCATGCAAATACGAAGTAGACAGATCATCTTATGAATACCAATAAGGTTAAGGAGATCTACATATTTTAGTAGCAAGGCAGGGAACCCCACCAAAAAAACATAAACAAGCAGTGAAACAAAAACAAGCCAATTAAAGGAAAAAATAACTTGAATGTTGTGACTCAATTTGTTCTCCTCAATTTGTTGTTTTCCTCACTCTACCTTTTCTCTCTGCCTGGAAGGAATTAAAAAATCCAAAATTCATTACTGAGAAACTAACATTAATTGCAAATTATTTCTGGAAGTCTGGTATCCTTTTTAAAGAATTTCATTCCATACCTGCTGTCATAACAAGGCATATTTACATTAAGGTAACAAAGGCTGAATTTGTGTAATTGAGCAAAAACTGGCTACAAGTAAAAGTTCTGTAGCCAACACACGTACCGTATTTCAACACTAAATTTAATTTCAACATGAAGATTTTAACAAATATTTGTATACAGGAGGTCACTTCCATTCTTCCATTCATTGCAGTAAACCCAAAATAATCACATTTAGTCCAGTAGCAACAGCCCAAAGTTTTAATATATTTTTTCCCCCAAGGCATTTCATCTTATGCTTGCACTTTTTTTTTTTTTTTAATACTTTTCCAGACTTCGGTACTTTGTACAGGATACGTTTGTTCATTCAAGACTGGTTTTTGTTATCTACAAGCACTACTATGAAATACTACTGGTAAAAAAAAAAAAAAAGTAGCATGTTAGATTACTTACTATCATGGTTAGTAGGGCAAGAGCAGTAAAATACTAGTATAAAGTCATAACCATCTAAAATACTGCCTTAGGAATAGAAAGGCTTCTAATACACAGCATTATAACCTCCTCAGCTTAAGAGCAATAAAATTATTCCACCATCTAGGTAACATTTTTTATTTTATTTTATTTTTTTTTTTAAACTTGAGGATATGCTAAGGCTTGGGAAAAAAGGCATTTTAGTCAAATACCAATTTAAACTTCCCAGAGGATTATATCCTTTTCCATTTGCCCTCACTTATGCTGTAGTGCTTTAAATTGTTTCTGTGTCTGCCAAGCATATCATAGGCTATCAGTACCACCCAAACAAGCCTTTATACAAGAACAGCTTGACAAACAATGGTAAAATCCATACAGCACAAGTCCATCTGAGGTAACCTGTAAGCACTAGTGATGAAAAACACCTCCAAACTATTCTATCTACAAGTGGCTGCTAAAAGAGATAAAGACTTTAACTCTTAGTCATGCTCCAGTCTTGACGGGGACACATCAACCCTTAATCACAGATAAATTTTGGGTAAGTTAAAGAATATACAAAGATAAAGGCATAAAAATTATCAAATGAAGTAACATATACTAAAATAATATAAAACAAATGGTAGTGGTAGACTAAGCCTTTCATTTCTCTATCAATTTGCTCAACTACAGCAGGAGAAAACTACAATAACATCCTTCGCAAAGTTATTTTGAGAACTGTTTAGATTTGTAAATTTTGAGCTGAAACAGTAAATTCAAAGGAATTTTTATATCAACTACAAACATACACATACATTTATAGATAGACATGTATAAAAGTGAAATGACTGAAGATATTTTTGTAACCTTTAAGGCTGGCACCATTTTTTTTTTTTAATTCAGGAAGCAATTTAAGACAACATAAATTTTATTGTAAAACTTTTTTTCCTTAAGACTAATAGTTTGGTCTGCAAAATTCAGAACATCTTCAGGGGAAATTACAGACACATGTATACGTTTACATAAGTGGATGTTCATTCTTTTTGGCAAATGATCACTAACAGAGACGTACTGCGCAATATAACTGGATTGCATTCCTGAAAATACAAGATTACCTTACATGCTTCTCAGCAGCTCACAATTCTTGAATATTACTAACCTATCTTAGGAAAAAAAAAAAAAAAAAAAAAGATCACTGGGAACTTCTATGCTTTTATAAGGGCAGCCTTTTCAAGCATTTTCAAAGGCAGAATTCTGAGTTAAAGTTAATAAACAGAACATTGACTTCCATGCCTCAGTTAATAACATTTCTGGAGGTAAAAATATAACTCTAATGAAAGGAATTGCTACACATTTTTATTATTATTTTTTTAATAGAATCAATAGAATGGGCTAGGTTGAAAAGGACCACAATGATCATCTAGTTTCAACTCCCTGCTATGTGCACGGCCGCCAACCTCTAGACCAGGCTGCCCGGAGCCACATCCAACCTGGCCTTGAATGCCTCCAGGGATGGGGCATCCACAGCCTCCTTGGGCAACCTGTTCCAGTACATCCCACTCTCTGCGTGAAGAACGTCCTCCTAATATCTAACCTAAACCTCGCCCATCTCAGTTTAAAAGCATTCCACCTTGTCCTATCACTATCCACCCTCTTAAACAGCCGTTCCTCCTCCTGTTTATATGCTCCCTTCAAGTACTGGAAGGCCATAATGAGGTCTCCCCAGAGCCTTCTCTTCTTCAAGCTAAACAAGCCCTGTTCCCTCAACCTTTCTTGATAGGAGAGGTGCTCCAGCCCTCTGTTCGTCTTATTGGCCCTCCCTTAGAACTGCTCCAAGAGCTTCATGTTCTTCCTGTACTGGGGCTCCAGGCCTGGATGCTGTACTCCAGATGGGGCCTCACAAGAGCCGAGTAGAGGGGGACAATCACCTCCCTCTTCCTGATGGCCACTCCTTTTTTAATGCAGCCCAGAACACAGTTGGCCTTCCGGGCCACAAGCGCACACTGCTGGTTCATGTCCAACTGCTTGTCCACCAGGATCCCCAAGTCCTTTTCCACAGGTCTGCTCTCAAGGAGATCTTTCCCCAGTTTGTATAAATACCTGGGATTGCCCCGACGCAAGTGCAACTTTAACTCTCACTCATCTCAAATTGACTCATACTTAAAGAATAACACATCACAGCTCTTTATTCCAATACCAACTCATTTTGAAGAACCTGAAACATTTCTGCTAACATCTAAAGATGCTTTAAGTCAAACTTCATGTGACAAGTGTCACTTCATGACAGAGATAAAAACAAAAATATTTTGAAGCTTATAATGGAACAAACTTAGAAGCAAAACAACTACAATACTGACTGAAATAGAAATATTTCACTTCTGAAGTTTCAAAACAAGACTTCAGCTATCAGTCTGAGACTCAAATATCCCAGGTCTGCTCTAGTTTGCAGTGTTCCGGCAAAGAAAGTCACCAGGGCTCTGGACTGATAGCAGTTAATCTGCAATCTCTGATAGCTTTTCACAGGGTTTTCAAAATAAGGTCTAAGATATGCTAGCATTATCTTAAAGTCATCATAAGCTTAGTGAAATATCTATTTTTATAACTCTTCATTTCTTAACACCATCAAGACTACTGGAATCTGCAAGAAATTGAACTGGAACTCAAAGCTGACTACAACATGAGAACTGGTAAAAACAATAAACTATGAGCTTAATATTGAATTAAAAACATGTGCAGCAGAATAGCAAAATACTATATAATGTTCCTGAACACACTGCAGTATTTTGCTTTGACATAATTCCTAGTAAAAGAGAGCACTCCTATATTTCTCCCATCTGTAGAACAGTATGAAGAAAATAGAGGTAATTTTACAAATAAATGATTATTGGGGAATAAAATAAATGTTTCAGAGTTCATATTTATATTTTGTCAACTCTGTACATCTCATTGGAAACACAATACTAGGTCTGCAATTGCTTTTTGTACTCATATGTGCCATCGTAAGCCAAGCAACACCATGCCTAATTAAGGATTACAAGTCATTTTTGCTTCACAGTTCTTCACTTACTGTTAGAAGATTTAGCATACTTTGCATTACTGGAATGAGTAATTGTAATTTCCTACAACATCTATGCTAATGTATGCAGCAAGTGAGATACGCCTTTATATTCACTCAAGTAAAGCAAATAATAAGAATTCTTTTCAGAAATTAATGATGCCAACATAAGAAATGTTGGTAACACTCTACAGATAAAAAGTTCTCCCGTATGTTTTCTTTTTAAATTGTTTTTTTCTTGTTTTTTTTTTTCTTGTTTTTTTTTTTTTTTTTAATTTTAAGACTTGGATTTACAAAGTAGCAGTACCTCAGGTGGTCATTATTTGGATTACTGACATGAGGTTAATCAGCTTTAAAATTCTGGGTCCAAACAACTTGTCTGCTCCAAGAACCCATCCCTCCAGGCCTTCTTCATACACTTCATAAGGAGTGTATGACCCTCCACTCTAGAGGGAATTCTTCAGATTTAGAAAAAAGAAGAAACCTTAGTAACAACAGATCTTTGTTGTACAGACAGCCAGAGCTGACATTAGATAGCATGAAGAGATCTCTCTACACAACTCCAATGAATATTCTAATTTTGTGTTTACAAATACTCAAAAGCGAATTTGAATACATATTTGCTAAATTAGAAAAATACAAATCTGTTATTTTCCCTATTCTTAAAAATACACTGGAAATAAACTACCAGTTTCAGGAAACACTGGCATATTCAGCTATTTCAGCATTAGATTTCCAGACAGTTACAGAAATTGTAACTCAAAAATATGCTTATCATAGTAGGTAAAAAGACTACCATAGCACAGCTAGGACAGGAGCCTGACCTCCATTTTGGCCATCTGATGTATGATGAACAAGACTCTAACAAGTCTGTTTCCAAGGTAAGTTCACTTAGCAGGGTATGGTAGGGAAGTCACAGATATGCCATGAGCAGTAATTTTAGCTAAAGGATGAGGAAAGAATTAAAAAAATAACAAAAACATGGGAAGCTGAACACAAGATTCAATACTGGAATTTAGCCCGTTTATGCCTGAAACTTATTCCCTTTGGTCTTTTCAATTAATGTGGATGCTTCCTTAGTGTTGGTGCAACTAATAGCCCAACATTATTTGTTCCTGAATTTCCAATTGTTTCCTCCTCAAAAAGCAAACAATCTCTTTATTTACAGTAATGGCACCTGCTTAGCTGAAAAGGCATTCAACATTCACAGCTATGTTAGTTTATGCACACATAATAAAGTCTATCCAGGGAGATTTAAGTGTTTCTGATTTTTAAAAGTGCTTATAATTGTTGTCAAATTATTTTAACAAAGTTAACTTCAATTCTTATCGAAACAGAGAAACCAACACTTAACAAAACAATTAAATCCACTAATTCCATATGGGAAGATACATTTCATTGTTTGGGTCATAAACATTCATGTACATCTGTTGCAGGTAAAGAAGTTTTGAGATTATTTTTCCTCCTGTATTCTCTGATGTGGTTAAAAAGGATCAAGCTACACAGTTATAAAACCAAAGAAAGAAAACAGCTAGATCCTTGCTTTATTTGATAACTAGCATAAAATGAAAGGCCATGATGGCACTGGTTTCCTCAGGTTCACAAGTTGGGTTGGGTGATTCCAGAGAAGATTGCAGTTTCACTACTCTTCAGGAGTTCTACTACAGCTTTAGAAAGGAAAAACAAAAGGTAAACCTCCAACTGCAAAATACACGAGGCTTTCTAGAACCTTGTTAATTTATGTGATGCCCATAGTTAAAAATATTCTCTGATCCCAAAACTCATAGCAAAGCTTTTCTAGCCACAGTAGCATCAAATATTCAGCCTCATTACTGGTATAGAAGAAACACACACCTGTTGCGTTTGGCTGTATTCCCCCAGTGCATGTTTACATAGCTATTAGATAAGACTAATTTATTCTTTTCTTCTTAAAGAAACTACATTAAATCAACTTCTACTGCTGTATACGAGCCCAAATTCTCAGACTACAGTTAATGTACGTAAATGAAAATAAGTAAAACTTAATTAGTTTGAACTTGCTAATAGCATTTGTGAGAACAATTTATGACTTGAATGTTTGCAGTTTGAGGTTCTGTTTTGCTAAGTTTAGCACCTGCTGACAACAATAATATCTAACACAGGACATGATCAATATAGTACCCCTTGGCACTGTTTACATGCTAGAAGCCACTTCAGAATGAACAGAAACACTGATTCCAAGTCTTTAGATGGAAGACAGTATTTGGAAATGATATTTGACTACCTTTCAATGAAGGATCACAGTAACAGTTCATTTAATGAGTTTACACCAACTTACAGCTCTGGACAGGTAATTACAGCTTTGCATAAGGGATTGAGATGATGCACAAAATTTACTGGAGCAATTTCCTAACAAGAACAAAAACTTGAGTGACTGTACCTGGATTTTGTTCAAGCGATTGCTGGGGTTTAAATTTGCCACACGTAACTCAAAAGCAGATGGTATTTTTGTCTGACTCATTCTATACTTCAGCAGGATCAAAAGCTTACAAAAGCTTAGGGTATCAGCTGCTAGAAGAAATACCCTACAAGATACTTCTCTAGAAGGTGAACAGCTGATGGCCGGCATAAAGCCAGTGGGCTTCTCTCAGGATCAGAGACTTTACAACACCAAGCATACCAAGGCAATTCAGTACCTCTCCAGCTTTCTGCTGGCTCTGGCCTTCATAAGTATAGTTTTTATCACCTTTCCCCTCTCTACACACAAGAAAGAGGCTCTAGACATTTCTAAACGCAAACTGCTGGGAACAAGAAACACAAAGCTTAAGCTATGACTTACTGTGACTGAGACAAAAGAACTAAATCCAAATCCAAGAAATTAAACAGGGAAAAACCATTTTAAAGCATTATTCAACAGGGCATATTGGATACCTTGACCACAGCTTAAAAAGCTATTGAAACACACACAAGATAAATTTTTAATCAAACATCTCAGTACTGAATCACTGAAGTTACTAAGAACAGCAGTCGAGTCTTGGAGCGTAGATGGCTCTCCACACTACTAAAACTCAAGGAAAACCTTAAAACATGTTTCCCTACACAAAACTCATTGCCTCCTTCCAGTCCTTCCTGCTGCTAGATACTGACCTCCCTCCCAAGGTCTAGGACTCTCCCTACCACTAGCATTCTCTAGAATGTGATAAACACATTCTAACATACACTGCTGCTACCCCAAACATCTCTAAACTATGGCCTGTGTCCTGCTATTTTACTTAGGCCTTGAGAAAAAACAGAACAAAGTTAAAATGGTTCGCATTAATTCTTTTGACAGTACAAGCTAGTAATAGTTCATCTGACCATGAATCAGAATCTCTGCCATGAAAATTTAGAAAATAAAAATACTCAGTCACATACCTTGAAGCTTGACATTAGAAAAGACACACACAGTTTTCACGAGAATTACTATGGTAACTCTTTATCATGTACACAGAACTGGAAAATTTCAGACTAAAATAACATCACTTCCACAGACATTGCACATACAGGAAAACAAGAGTCTCATGAAAACAAGTATTAATCATTAATACTTTATCTACTTTTAATGCAGATTTGAATGGCTGCCAAAGAGAGGGGAGAAGCATCTGCAGGGCTGCTGTATCTCAAAGTTCTACACAGAAAGTTCATGTATGCTGACATGAGAAAGCCTGCTACAACAGATACGTTAGGGAGAGGACATGACTATAAAGTAAACAGCTCTCTAAGGCAGTCACACTGAATCACCACCCCACCCTGCATTTCTGTGTTTATGTTTTACTTCAACAGAGTTACCTAAAAGAACACTGTCATCCTTTGCCATAATACCAAATGCAGTTTCCTAGTCTTTATATGGACTTTATTTCTAAAGAACTATAATTTGAAAACAAGTCTTTTCCTTTACCAAGATAGTACAATCCTCATTCAAACAACTTTAGAATTGAAGATGAAGTCTATTTTTGAAAATCATGCATATCGTTATATTAAATAGGAGATTAGAATTTGTTTGTAAAGACTTACTGTGGGACAAAGCCAAAAAAAACCCAACCATCCACCATCTTTCTGGTACAACTCAATTTAAATACATATTACATTCTAAACAAGAAAAAACAAGTATTCTTCCTAAGGTCACTCAAAATTCATAACTGAGATTTCATCAAAATGCTGAAGTTAGCATTACTTGTTCTACAGAGCAGCCTAGCTTATATGGAAATTGAAACAGCTTTTAAAAACAACAACAACAAAAAAACCACCACAGTACTTCATTTTTAAAGCTTATGGTAATTTACTTATAAGTTTAATCATGTTCTCTACTTTTCAAAGACAAGACAGAACCATGAGCTTTTTCTGAAAATAAATAAATAAAAATATTTTTTGTTTATAGTGAAGTCTCTTTCTACTTGAATAATGAAATAAAATTATTTTTTCAGTTGTGTGCCAAAGAATAACAGTAAAAACTCAGTGGCTGAGATAGATGTTACTAATATTACTAATGAAATTCCTTAAGACTAAGTATTTGTACCCAGTAATTATGTACAAGTTGGGTCAATTAACTGTTTACTTCCTGAAAATCATGGCAAGAAAATAGTTGTGGTTAATACACTGAGTATAAAAACAGTAAGAATTCAGCTTTGAGCTTGTATGGACATAGAAAAACTTTCGAAAGTTTTTTTTAAGTGCTTCAATCATCAGAACAGAAATTGTGATCTTTGAAGGCAGGAAGCCTACCAATACTTCTCATTCTAAGTGTCTTATGGGCACAGAAAAGAATGGGGAAATTCTGTATATTCATGGGTAACTGAAATTCCTGCAAACTGTTTTTTAAAATGGGAAACAGTTTGTCTTATATTATCAGTATGTAAACAGTTTCTAATAATACTTTAAAGATCTTTTCATAAACATCTTCAGATTTTCAACTAAAGCTTAAAATAACACTTTAAAAAAAATCATAGTTACGGAAGTTACCTGGACCTAAGTTTCTGTTTAAGAGGAAGACATCTAACATTTAGCAGGTTAAGCCCTGCAAATTGTCAACACAGTCTAAAGAGCAGTGCAATAGAATTTTGATTACATTCAGTAGTTGCCTGTAATCAGGATCTATAATAAAGAGGCACGGCCATATGCAACTAGTGTCATTTGAGAGTTTACCTAGGTATTCAAGACAGCTGCACATGACTGACAGATACAACAACAGTCTAACAGCAGACTCCTGTCCTTGTACATATGGCTGCCAGAGAGTAAGCTGGAGACTGAATCTTCCCATGCAGCAACAGATGCCTGTCAGCAGGCAATGTACTTGAGCTTTAGGAGTCTGCAACAAGCTCAAGAGCATTCTAACTGCACTAAGGAGTGATTTAACCTTCATCGACTACAAGCAGTGCTTAGACACCTTGCATGTCAACACCAGCACACAAGCCTTTATGTTTAGGCATCTCAATCTCTGAAAGTCTCATGCCAGTATCCCTCCTCACATGTGCATTAGTAAGAATTATTTCTGTACTCGTGCAGCCAGTCAAAATAACTGAGTATACATCCGCCTGCTGCAATATGAGCATACTGATTCGAAGAAGAGGAAAGGCACAATTAAGGACAAACAACAATGAAACAATGATGATGGCAAATAGGTAAATGTTTCTACTGTGAGAAACCAGTGAAGTAAGATCATAGGAAATCTCATCCTAGATCCAGCACTCCCTGGTACTGACTTCTGTATGATCATATAGGGCACAGAAGTTAATAAAATTCTCTGCAATTTTTAGGGTTTTTTTTCCCCTATAGTTTGCACCCCACATTTAAAGTAGTGATAAGATTTTCCTGCCTGTCTGCTCCTAAAACAGATTGCACTGAAAGTTACTACTCTGTTGTGGTACGTTGCCTACAGGTACCTCAAGGCATTTCATGTAGACAGATGAGCTCCAAGACATGAGAAGCTGTTTACAGGCATTAAGATGCACTCTGAAAGGGACTGAGGTGGGGGAAATGGGGATCCAGCCTCAGGTGGAAAGCACATGGGTGGCAGTACAAGTAAACATCAACTTACAGGGTAGCCCACAGGCTCAGAGAACATCCTCAGGTTCTCAGTGGAGCTTGTTCAGAACAAGAGTGCCACTCAGAACTACAGTCCCTCTCTTTATTGACTGCCAACAGCACAAAGGCTTTAGATATCTCTGTGCAGGTCACAAGCCAAGAGCCTACTTACCGTAAAATACAAGCTCTATGGAAACATGGTCATTCCAAATATCATATAGACTATATACGCCATATTAAATAGAGTCTGGTACCCTGCAAAGGAGAGTGTTAGAAAATCCTACAGCACTGATGCACAGCATTCAAACTGAGCGTGGAGAGGACTTGTAACACTATAACCACTTTTCAACAGAAAGGGATGTGAAGAAGCAAAAAAAAAAAAAACCCAAAACCCAAGGAAAATGTTTCCTTTCCTTAATGAAAATTTTAACTTAAAAAAACCAAAACAATAGCACTGCAAAGATTTGATTTACAGTTATGATTCTGAAATATCAGACACCCTTGAATTCTGGCTCAGACAACTCTTTGCTAAGATGGCCCCCCAAACCAGAGTTCCCTTTCTATACTGCATCTTAGGCATACAAAAAATAGTTTTTCCAAATCATTTCACTGAGCTTGGATTTGTATTGGCTTCACCGCATTGCCCCTTTCCCTCTGTTTCTTTACTCTTCCACGTTTCTTTACCCTGCAACTGAAACAATTTACACATAGATTTTACTATACCAGATGTTTCCTCTTCGCTGGTCTATTTCTACATTTTAACCAAAGTTAGGTCCCTGGATTTCCACATCTTCAATTACAACTCACAAAACAAAGTTCTACTATTCTTAAATACAGCAGAACTAATCCAAGGAGCACATATAATTAATCACAACAGCTAGCAGCACAATATTTAAAATGACTGAAGCCTGCCTGGATTATAGCAACATTATTAGTATGTGATTAATAAGCAGTTGAAGAATCGCATTTGCTACACACTTGCTAAGTTATTTTATCTTGCTTTAAAGTTAGGTGGCAAAGTTTCAAGCCATAGTTAGGAGATTTGCTTTATTCAGTACCACGTTGTTAACTCCTACCATCTGGTCAAACAGCTGAGGGAACTCAGACAACCGTATGGGAGGCCCCATGTTTCTCTCTGGGGAAGTATTTGTCTTACTGAATTATGCAATGGTTACCAGTTTCAAACTTAATGCAGTGTGATCAAAAAGACTCCACATCAAATCACGCCGCAGATAAACTGACTTTTGTGGGCTTTATTTAGCCTTAGCTTATGTAGGAAATAAGATGGCACTTACTTGAGGACCAGGCTGACCCTGAAAAATAAGAAAATCATAAGGTTATGGAAAGCTATGACAAAGATTAGGTCATTAAACACTAGCAAAGAGTTAAAGAACTTAATGAAAGAAATAACAAACAATCCAGTAATAGTAACGAAATCAGAGTCAGGATTTTTAAGTCCAATATTTAATTTCAGTGTTTTAATTCAAACTGAATCTCTGTTGCAATTAAGTGATTCCAGAAATAAATAATAACAGAACGGAACCAGTATTTGAGAAACTTCATACTTTATGTAGTAATAACAATACAAATTAGAAATTACAGAAAGACCCAATTTAATAATTGTTAAGTGAGAAAGAATCTACAGATACTGAACTGATTTAGAAGTAGGTATTGGACGCTTTTTCTCCCTTGAATCACAAGAATGAGCCACAGTGAAGTGCTAACTACTGGCTATTAAACAAAGTCTAAAAACTGCAGGCACAGAAGGCTGAGGAAACAAGACTGTCTTTTTGCCATTCTCGCAAGTAGCACAGTTTTCAACAAGTATAAACTGGTATTTAAACCAGAAAAACAGCAACTAATGGACACCTGAGGTGTCAGCCCAAGAGGCAGCTTGGGAACGTATTCATCCTTGTTGTTTCCCTTACTTACCAACATAACATTTGGGACTACCTCTGCACAAACATAGAGATGCCTACTGTAAACTGAGGAGCTGTGTACATCTCTCGATTCTCTAAGTGCTTCCAGAATAGACTTCCTATCACTAATGCTCCTACTCTAGGAAACTCAACGAAAGTCATCAGTAGTTCTAGCTCACTTGTTAATATTTGCATGAAGTAGAAACATAATGCAAAACAGAGTAGCTGTGAACCACAACCATCCGGTCAAGCTGCACTCTAAGACATAAACGTCTGCCCCCTTAAAAAGGGACAAATTCTTAAAAAAACAGAGCTAGGCTAGCCCTTGAAATTTAATTCCTCTGAACTACATAGGTTGCTTCAAAAGTAATGTCTCCTATTTATTTTCATGGAAACCACAACAGATACAAAGAACGCAATAGAACTATTTGATTGAGCAAGTTCTCAGCTACACAACTCTGTTTTTCAATTTAGTCTCCACCATTAGCTGTGCATTTTCACCAGCAATGAACTGTATGTCACATTCACAAAAATCTGCACTAGCAGAGGTGACCCACTATTTGCCACTGCTGAAACACTCCATCCACTGCCTAACTGTGCTCACGCCCACTGTTCGGCCTCCACAAACAGCAAATATTGATGAATGCCAGTGGGCGCCATTTTTTCCCCATGGACGAATTCAATTCCACACCTTTGCTTAATATGCTCTTCCATGTCAGAAGATACTTTGTCAGACTGCCCCCTCTGCTGCCATCTGCCACACAGTAATAAGGTTCAGTATCTACTGCCATACCATCATCTGCCTCTGACATTATGGGCCAACAAAATAAAATAAGAAAATAGGAAAATAGGTCAAGGGAGGTGATCCTTTCCTTCTACTCAATGCTGGTGAGACCTCGCTGTGCTGGGTCCAGTTCTGGGTTCCTCAGCACAGAAAGATGTAAATATACTACAGGGAGACCAATGAAGAACCACCATGGGAACAAAGGTTGAACGAGCTGGGACTGTTCGGTCTGAACTAGAGAAAGTTCAGGGCACAAGCTGCCCAGAGACTTTATGGAGTCTCTTTCCTTGGAAATCACATGGTCCTGGGCAGCCTGTTCCAGGTAACCCTGCTTGAGCAGAGGCCGGACCAGATGATCTCCAGAGGTTCCTTTCCATCTCTATTAGGCAGTGATTCTGTTGGACTTTGAAAAAGAAAATGCATTTCACCAGAGACACGCTATTTACAAGAAAAGCAGCTGAAGAACAATTTATTTTTACTTTAGCAGTTATTTTTTTGTGCTAATTAAAGTGAAACAGAAAAACATGTTCTTAATTTACATGCAAGCTTAAAAAACAAATAAGATATTAGAAATAATGTTAGAGAGGAATCATAGTGAAAATGTGAAGTTATTGTGGCTAACCTAATCCTTACACTGAAGGATGCCTAAAGCATTCCTTGTTACAGATGCTGTAACCTTGTCATAGTTCCACATGAGAATACTGTTGTACATGGATTTTCAGATAAAAAAAACTGACAAAAGCTTGCCAATTCTAATACAGGGATTTCACAGTGGCTCAGTTCTATGAAATTACATATCTCACTTGGTTAATATACATGCTTGGAGTCCTCTGCACTCAGCTTTTACCTTAATCTTCCCATCAATACAGGTTTTAAGCCATTATATGCTCCACTTGATCCTAAAAGTCACTGAAATTGCTTACTGATGCAGTATTGAGCAAGCTGTACAATAAATTGATATAAATGAACTTAGACCTATGCATACTAACTTTCGTATATAAAAGTCACAATACATTTATCTCTCATACGTATTTAAAGATGTAATACATTTTGACCAAATCATGAAAGGGTTTCCAAGGTACACAAAAAACTTGAAATCTGAAATCAACAAAATGCTGTTTTAAAGCTGTAGAAGGCAAACAGGAAAAAAAACAAGATGATTTGAAAACTGACACATTATTCTTCATGCTTATTGAAGACATGTAGGACACTCAGCATTCACATGGTACATGCTATGTATAAGAGACAGACATACATGATAGAAACATGCTCTGACAAAGGTGAAGGATAAAGTCATGCTCCTATGAAAGCGTTTTCTACTCTCAGCCTCAACAGCACAACCAGCCTGAAGCATATCTATAATTACTAGTTTATCATATCTGAAATATGGAAAGAGAAATTAGATTTTTAAAGGACACTTGTTTTTCATGGTGACACAGAACTCTGAGATAATGAGAAATATAATAGTTGAGTCATCCTTAACTTCTGTAGGTTTTTTTTGTTTGTTTGTTTTTTACCTTGTAGTCACCCAGAACTTAACAGAAAATGCTGATGCTGAATATAGAAGTACTCGTAGCACAATTTTTTGATCCTGCTAGCTACAAGCCCCTTGAACATAGAAGGAACTTTGCCTTGATGATAATTATTTTCTGGTTTTAGTCATTCTCCATCCTTCAGTGTTTTTGAGCACTCTTAAATTCTCCTTGCCCTACTAAATAGCAAATGCAGTTTCAGTACAGTTTTCTCACTGATGATGCACTAAGTGACATTAATGAGAGGATGCAGCAAGTACTGTATTACAGAAATCAGCTCTGCTTGAAAAGGTACAGGCACAAAGAAGCTCAACAACTGGGAGACAAAGAGGAGGAGGTCATTTTGCCTTTTCTCAACATTGTATACAGTGAAAATAAAAAAAAACAACTTTCAATTATGATCTAGCACTATACTTCTTTGGAGGAAGCTCAATTAATATGTTTGTGCTCCCAGGAGGGCTCCAAGATTACTGAAATCACTCTGACTCAATGTCACATGAATTAGTCCTGATGCACATTGTTTGTGGATTAAAAAGTTTTAGCTAGTCTTATTTAGAATAAAAACAAAAATGGGTGAAAATACTCTCTAAGACTGAAAAGTCACCAAGCCAGCATTACTCCATTTTAAAAATATTAATGAATTATCCTTTATTCTTATGTTATTAGTGTAAAACTCAGACATCAATTGTCTGGGGAATATATGTGGATGGAGACTCTGTTTTCAATCTCAGTGAAGGTGAGCAGGATTTGTATTAATACAGTTCATAATAGAGTTTGGCCATATATATTTTAAAACAGTGTAACTTATGTCATTTTCATTTCTTTGAAACTGAAACCTAATCTTCCTCAGCAAAACGCCTTGTCAATCTCCATATTGACTGGCTCTCAAGGACTGCCATATCAGCTTTGATCCATACTCTGAAACTGGTTTTAGTCTACTTCTAGGATCAGATCAGGTTCTGAAAATCTATCTGGGTTGCTACTTCTTTTCAGCACTGTTTTAAGTGATTGCTCTGAGTAGAAGGCAGAATAAGAATGAACCCTCTTGTTCTTCCATAGATGCATCTCTTCAAGGCTAACAAAGTTATCTTGGTAATAATGTAAACAGAAGCCAGAGATGCACAGAAAAGATCACCTGCTCTGAAAGAATCTGAACATCTGAAATAAAAAAAATAAGTGGTGCATTATTTTGCTTCAATTTGTGATAGGAAGTATCAGGAAGAAGTCAGCAGCAGGCAAGACAACACCTGAAAGCAGTCTGCAACCTCCAACTGTAGTTCCAAAATAGACATGGACATCTCTGGACAACAGATGCTCATATTCTTCAGCTTGGGTTGGAAAGTTTAATAGGGTTTCATTTGTTGTTCTTAGTCTGTTTCATTTAGTGCCTCCCTACAGTCTGTTCTCTGTACGCACATACAGAGCAGTACCAACACTGTTAACTTATCTGGTATATTCATGCAGTTAATCTGCATTCTTATTGTATGTGTAGCTGCTTAAACTATCGTGTTTTCAGCAGTCTTCAGAAGACTTTATCTTTCTGTATTGCCATTTATTGTATTTACCAACTTAATATGCTATTTAGCAGGAAAGAAAGGGGTTAAGTTTGACAGCCAATTCTAATTACCTTGCCTGAAGGACTTGTACCCTTGGTTGCTCACCAACTTCCATGCAATTTAACCTAGCAACTGTAGATATGTAAATGACAGTAAAAGAGGAAGATAAAGATATACGGTCTAGACAGGTCAAGATGAAGTCAACAGGTAAGCTATTAATCTGCTAGAAGAGAAGATTAAAGGATGTCTATTGACCAGAAGCAGCAAGCATCGCAGAAGTGTTACTTAGCAATAAAAAGAAACCTCGGGAGCATAGGAAAAATACTTAAGAGAAGAAAATAGAAGTGGATGCTGCAGGTTTACAAATAGAGCTTACAAAGGAAATGGGCTTTTAGCAAGTGAAAGGACAAAAGATGCGTTCAAGGTATCAAACGATAGGGTGGTCCTGGAAAAGGAGAAAGAGAGAAAAGCAGAAACTCATACACGAGAAACTGTTAGCAGCTAATCAGAATGCCTTGTATAAAATACCGTCAAAGAGCCTCGTCTTAATGAATATCTAAGATAGCATACAGATACATGGGGCTGTTCAGATGTAATTCACCAACAAAATCCAGGTAGAGAAACAAAAATGCAAGAAGGAAAAGCCTTCAAAGAGAGGAAATATGCAAGAGCCATGGATACGCTGCCAGAAGTAACACCATGCCATATCAGAGACACCACCTCACTACCCTTCTGGGACATCCTCTGGACAAAGAACCTGAATTAGGAATACCTGTCCTACAGCCTAATCCAAATAGAAAATGATCAGAGAATAGGAGCAGCGTATCTGCTTGGGTATAGGCAGACAACTGAACTGGCTTACTGACACCCTTGAAGTCTATAGTACCAAGATGGAAATTATGCCAAAGCAAGACAATATGTGATTAATATACATTTCAGAATGAGAAATTCAAAAAGCAGAGACTGAATATGTGCAAGACCTAAATTACACTACTTTTGAACAAATCACCTACCAGCTTTCCATCCATACCAATCGGACCCTAGGATAATCAAAAGCCAAAAACAAAATTGAACAGTTAAAAATCAGCGGGGCACTGAAGTTGAGAAAAACATACAGACTCAGGGAATACCGCAGGCTTTAGAAGATGACTAACTATATCAGCAATTAAATGCAATAGATTAAAGATACTTTGAGAATCAGGGCGCATAAAATAAACAACCAAAGGAGCAGGCCTAAGACAGAAATAACAAAAACAGCATGATGCAAAGTAGCCAGAAAATAGCTGGTGTTCAACATGCAGTGAAGGAATTGTTAGGTTGGATAATCGCAGTGGTACAACATAACCAAATGTATGAAATAATGCATCTGGTCTGTGCACTCTCTTTTAAACTGAAAAAATGGAACAGTCTTTTCACAATTACATTGTTGCCAGATAGAAAGAAAACAGTTAAAACCTCATAACTAATACATTTGAATTAATATTGTAATAATTGTTTTTAATGAGAAGCATCAGCTCATGCAGTTCACTGGGGTGCTGAAGATTTCTCCCTATATTTTGTCCAGGAAATACAACCTAAATCACGGGCTGTACTGGAAGCACCAGACATACAGAAGGAAAAAGGATATCAGCTGAACGCACAGTTCGTGAAACTCATTATTTTTGCTGCACTATTAGCATCCTAAAAAGCCTGTGGACTAATCTATCCTTCAGTTCCAATAACAAGTCGTTGTGTTTGGATAGCCCTACAGGAATATAACCTCCAGCTTTTTCTGGGATTTACTTCCATGTTACAGATTAGATGATGTTCTGAGAATGTGAAGCAAGTTACCAATATCTTGTTTATCTGCATAACCGCTATTCTTGTTATGTTCTGACGTTCCAGGAAAGGTTGTGACCATTCAGAAAGCCTACAAAATCCTTCAAGTTTTCTTTTTAAAATCAGTTCTTCCTAATACCTGATAAAGAAAGCAACACTTTCCTATATATTATCAGGACAGTTTTTATTACCATTCTTCCTTAGTTGGTCTTGATCCCATGCTTCTAGCACACAAGCACACACAAAACACTAATTTTCTCAAAGTCACTCAAACTTCTAACTATATTTCTGTACATACCAACAATCAAGACCAATCTGCAAATGATTAGCTTTCCCAGATTTTTTAGCAGTCTAACAGCATTTTTATCTAGAAACATTTACACAGTCTGCTGCAGGTGCCAGGCTAAGCTGAGCTCTGGCTGTGAATTTACTTCTATATTTACTTCTAGACAGCAAACTAAATATATTAACAGTGGAAATTCAGCAGTAAGGTCATGGTAAGTATGTGAAGTTCCCCAAAGGGCTGTGTAGGCCAGCAGCTAAGTTTAACTATTGGGTCTCCTGCTAGTTGAGCCCAAAAGATTTCATTATTTTTTACGACAAATGAATAAAGTAATGACTTATGCAAGTATTTGTAGAAGGAAAATTCATTATGGGGGTCAAACTGCTGGCTTAAAGAAGTTAAAAAATCTTTTGTAGCTGTATTGCTGCTTGTATTTTGCAAATAGGCACTGTTTTCTTTACCACAGAAAAGAAAAATCTACTTACGCTCCCTTACAGTGAAGAACATTTTAGCTACTGTTAGTTTTATTGCCTGCTCTTTATCTATAGCTTTGCACCTGAATTACAGGACTATATGTACCATCTTGAAGAGTCTAAGTAAAAAAAATTAGAAATCCAGGAGAATTAAAAGAAGCACCTGCTCACAGCTAAAAATGATAAGGTTTCTCCCCCTTTCATTCCATTTGTATCAGGACTTCTCTGCGTCTAATTTGGCAAAGCCTCCTGGGATTTCCTCTATAGGATAGAGCAGTGAAATTTGCTCGAGACATACTGCTCTACAGGAAGAAAAAAGCTGACTATAAAAAGGTCATTACTATGAAATTGAATATTATTGTCATTTTGAAAAAGCATTATTTCTTTTTCACTGAAAAACATTAAAGTTACCTTCTTCCCTCAATTGAGGGAAAAAATGTTTTTCAAAAGGTTGGAAAAATCTGAATTCTCTCAGCTGATACAGGCTGGGTGAGACAGATCAGCTGAAGCAGTGCATGAGACTACTTCAAGATGCACTGACAAATCCTTAATACAGCAATACTTATTGAAATTCATTACACGATTGCACTAGAAGTCTCAAGGAACACTCAGTGGCATCTTCATTAGTTTTGAAAGAAAGACTAAGAACTGCAGTCTGTTTTTGACTTGCATTAGAGTGACTGTCTCCCAAGCTGCATACTGTTCAAGCTGCTTCCTGCTTTGTTCACTAATTAACTGCTACTATAGGTTAAAGTGTCAACTCTTAAAAATAAAACAAAAAATCATGAACTTCTGTAACACAATTCCCACAGAACATTTGAAGAATTAGACAATATAACACTAGAGAAGGGGATGAGTAGGTTTGTGCAACCGACACAGACATCAGCTATCCGTTCACTTAGGAACGTACTAGAGGAGGTAGATCTATACATGCCATTTCTAGGCTTCCGTTACCCTTTTTCTAAAATACATACCATTATTAGTTATTTGCTTATGACATTACTTATTTTCCCAGATCCTCAAAAGCAGAGACGCACGTACTGTGGTTTTCTTTCCCCTAAAGAATATCCAGCTTTTCACTTAGCACTAACTACTTATCTAACAACCCTAAAATTGAGAGGGACAACACACGGGAGGAATGAGAATGAGTGCCATTTAAGTTTCATATCATGAAAAGTAACTTGTACTCAAGAATACTGTAAAATGTAATGCATCTCAGAAGATAGATACCTTTAATCAGATTTTTAATGCTACACAAAATTAGTTGCTTTCTACTTAAACTAGGTTACTCTGGAAGCATGCTTTTTAAAGGGCTAAGAAATTATAAGCATCAGCAAATGCACCAGAAACTTTTAGATTATTCCTATCAAAAGAGACAGCCAGTATTCTTACTTTAAGCAGATTTACTACAACATTTGTTTCTTTAGAACATTCTGAATGTGATATTAGGTACTGAAAACTATTATAGAATCAAACACTCTTCCAGAAGAAAGAAAGGGATAAAGACTTCGAATATCTTCTTAGCTTTAATTTCTCTACTTGTCCTTAAATGATCCTTCTATTTAAGGAATACCTATGAGATGACTGAATTCTGAATCAGAATAAGCATACAAAATGGAAAACATTTCTTCTTTATGAACTGCAGATAATCTTCTTTTTTTTCATTTTAATAATAAAACGAATCTGCATAAATTAGCAGTTCAGCAATTTTGATAGGTTAATCGTCACTGAAAGTATGCGAAGACATGTTTGTTGTATGTCCTATGGAAAGAATGAGGAAGTGTTTTGACACTGCAAATTTGTCCAATTCTATATTTTTTTTTTACAAATCTAAATTAAAATAGGCCAATTATATCCAAATCTATAACCATTTCTCAAACACTGATATTTCACTGCTTTTCCTATTTTATGAGAAATCAAATATTTTAGAAACAATTATTTTTCCCAGAATACAATACTGGATTTTTAAAAATTGTCTTTTAGATCATATATTTGATAGCTTTAAAATATACCCATTTCTGACTACCATAACAGCATTTCTGAATTCAGAAGCTCTTATCCTGCTGACAAAATTATTCCACATTTATATTCCACATATATAAATAGTCTGCAGGAAGTTCAGTTGTGAAATTGTTACTTGCAGCTGCCTGAAATCTCCTACATAGAGATATATCAAGGACTCAAGAAAGCTAGAACTGAGCTTTGCAGCAGCTGTATGAGCTGCAGCTCAGTTGTCGTGTGCAAGTGAGATTAAGAACATCTATGTGAGAAGAAAACCAATTGGTGTCTAAGCAGGTTTAGAGATAATACCCAGGTTCAGGCATGGCTTAATACGACACATTGCCTTTCCAAATTGCCTATTTTAGTTCAAGATTGCCAGATTTCCTCATCATGCCATTACAAGTGATAGATCATTGCCTTCCCCCCCTCTCCCCCCCTTCCGCTTTGGTTAGTTACAGGTTTAGCAAGGCTGATTTTAATTACTGCAGTATAATTTCCTAGCAAGCCCAATGAGATTTCTCTTCAATGAAACTCTGTTTTAGAGCTTATGTGGGTGATGAGTAGAATAAGCTTTTCAACTAAGTTTTTCCTACTGATGAAACATACGTTCTTCTTCGATGCTGTTAAAAGCAGTGTCAGTGAAATTACCAGGTACAGAATTCACTTGTTAGAATACCGAGAGAAGAAGTCCATTAAATCAACCTGCAACAAATCTCTCTGGCCAATCAGGACATTAATCATAAATCTAAGTGATTTAAGAAGGAAGAACTTCATTGTGAGAAGAACAGTAATGAGCTTTACATCTAAATTCCCCAAATTACTGACAAATAAGAGCACTAAAAGGCTATTTCAGAGAAATCCATCACAGAATTTCCTGAAATCTTCCCTCAAGCATTTTGTATTAGCTACTATCTTACACATAACATTCAGCAAGATGGATCACCACCTGGAGATAGCAAAGTCAATATGTTCTAAGGCAGGAACTTCTTTAGAGTGTAAATGATTTGAAAATAAATAGTCTGTTATTTATTACAACATTAGTATTGTAAATATTGTAAGTGTTATAATAGCACTGTCAGATGGCTTGATCATCTTGTCCAGCAATTTACAGGTTCCTTATCAACTGTCAGAACCTCTCTTTCGGCTTCCAGAAAGAGGCACCTTGCTTCTCATGATAGAAAAATCAATCAAGATGTGAATTGAACTCTCCAGAAGAGCATACTTTTTTAAAAAACCAATACAATTTTTTCCAGTGAAATGAACAAACAACACAAGAAAGTACATTCTTTAATCTTTAAAGCGTAACGCAGTATTTTTCAGGCATTTTCCATGCTGTTGTACGCCACATTATTTCCCCCATCAAGAACTCCAACAAAATTGCCTTTATTGAGCCAATGAGGAACTAAAAACATACCCTGCAAGCATGCAAGAGACTCAGAAACAAGGTCCCAATAAAAGCTGGAGAACGAAGAAATGCAGCACCACGAATGAGGTTCCAAACTACGTTTCCATCAGCCAGAAAAGCTGCTCCATGCAAAGACTAGGCTCTCAACACTACAATTTCAGTTCATAAACATGAAGGTAATGAAAATTCATTCCAATTTATATTTCAAACCACCTGTCCAGTGTTATATCTTCAATATAGGGAAATACACAGCGTACCCACATAAAGCAATAAGTCTATGCTAACAGTAAGCTGAAAAGCAAAATGGGCAGAAATCTCACATTTTACTCTTCTTGCTACTGGAAATATTTTCCTTTTTTTTTTTTTTTTTTTTTTCCATAATTTCCTTTGCATTTCAACAATCAAATGATGTGACCTAAAGAAGTGGATTTCACAAAGTAGCTCTAATATCTAGATGAGCCTAAATTAGACAATGGAAATCATCAGTAACAGAAGGTGGAAGATTAACAGCTGTTTTAAAGATTCCAAAATAAACCAGACATGTCAAGTACAGACTCCAGAACTTTTTGTTGGAGCAATATCACTCTAGATTACAAGGCCTTGAGTGTGGAGTCCAGCATGAAGTTTGAACACTATAAGAGCTTCCTTGCAGTTTTAAAATGGGCTGGTCAGTAGTTTGGAGAAAGAAAAACTATTCAGTGTTTGGCTATTCACAGAATGGCTGAACTACAAAAAAAAAAAAGAACACAGCATATGGTAACAATATGGGACTACAAAGAGTTCTGTGCAAGAAAAATTATAGTCACTTTTCAAAAGCACATTTCACAGCTGAAAAATAATTGCTGAGATTCTGTTCGTTTCTCATAGTTTATGCAGGGAACCTGACAAGCAGTTTCTTGTGGTGTAGATGCATTTTTGAGTATCTGAGCGATACGACAGCTCTTCCTGCTGAAATCTATATGTGAAAATGCATGAGAAAACTGAGCAGACCTAAACTGGAACGGACTTTTCTAAAAGACTTTAAGGCAGACATTACTCCATTCATTATGGCACAATGTAAGTGCACGCTGTTAAAAAATGCACAGTATTAAAAATTGCGTTCTTACCCCCCCCAAATGCTTCATCTATCCATAAAAACAATTTGTAAAAGGTTGCATAACTACACATATCCATTAAAAAATACTTCATTATGCTACTGAATTTCAGCCTTGCTTAGCAGGTTAATTGAACACTAGGAACATACATACAGAACTACCATTTATCCAACAATTCTTATTTCTCTCAAAGAAACCGACACTCCTGTAATCCACAGATAAAAAGCACATGGCTAATCCATCAATGCCAGTGACATTGTGTGAATGTATTAGATGTGGTTAGTGCCATGTTGATGAGAAAACAATAAACTGAAAAATACCACTTCTCAAAAATCAGCTGGCTGGCATTCAGGAAGAAATTGATTGTTTTAACAGCTGTGACATGATGACTTCAATGAAACAGATTTTTGTTCTTCTGGAATAATTCTAAAGAATCCCTCTCCTCTGCCTTACTGTCTTACCATGAAAGTAAGTCCACTTAGTTGCTGAAGGCCAACTAAGGAAGAATGTGCTGTACTACTGTTTTGATGTTTTTAAAAAAATTTTTAAAAAAATCCGCTTAAATTTTTTCAATCTCTTTTTTTGTTTCTACCAGTCTTTTATTTTAGGGAAATTGAGGCCCTTTAAAAAAACAGTTTCCTGGCAAGTAATACAACACCATAGAGACACAGCCTTTATAGGCCATTTTTTTTGACTCTCCATCAGTGAAATCATCACCTTTGGAAGATTAACAAAACTCAAGAGCAGGTACATTAATTTGTGCTCTATACTTGTGTCACATATCTAACTAGCCTTAAAAGGCATAAATGTATTCGCAGGTAGTTTAAAACAACTACAGTTGTTTTAAATATTGTTTAAAACAACTACAGTTGTTTTAAATATACTACAACCTAAGCCATTCCTTAATGGTTGGGCTGTATTCAACTCAGTTCCCTCTGAAATGACTTGGAAACCAACTTCTGAAAACATAGATCGTGATGGAAAAACTTGTGGAACACACTTAAAAAGATAATTTCATTTTAAGAAATACAGCAGAATTCAGTGCACAACCTTTTCCATTCTTTCCACCTGAAGAGTTTCCCATACAGTATTTGATGATGCAACTGTTTTATCTCCCCAGTTTTATGAAAAGGACATGTAGCAATGAAAAAAAGCGTACCTTAAGAAAAGGTTATTTCTAGTCTTGTAGTAAAGTTTTCCAATAGATCTTATCACTATCAGTACCAAAACTGGCTTCTAGAAGGAATCATTATTACTGTGACTATAAAAACAAAATCATTAGTCATAAAAAGGTATAGAAAGTGCTTAGATATGCACAAAACATTATTTGCTAATTTGTGCTTTTACTAGTTATTATTTTAACTGGAAAGCTAACTGATTACCTTACTGTCCTGTCCCACTGACCTTTCATACTAGACTAATGATACTTCAAGTATTCAGGCTTTGTTCATAACATAGAGTTAATGAGATAATGAAGGAGGTAGCGTTTGAGTTAAAATAACCTTTCTACTGGTAACAGAATTTTTACAGTAAGTTATTGGGAAAACTTGAGGAATTTTGCTTTTCCAGTATCTCATTCAAGAGCAAGCAAAGGAGTTAGTGGGGAAAACAATCTGAGCATTATAAATAATAATTTAAAAAACCTTATAAGGAGAAGCATAACATAGATGCAGCATCAAGATGGCTGCCAAAATATTTGAGAAAGAAACCTACAAATCACACTGTGTGGTAAGGAAGAGGAAGAAGAGACAAAGAAAGATGAAAAAAAGTCCAATTGAGAATAACTCAATAAAGCAGCCATGAAAAAGAAAACCTAGAGACATACATTCACCAGTTAGATAGTTTATCTAAAATGATATTTGGTTTGCTTGTTGTTGGCTTGACAAGAGGCTACTCAGTGGATGCCAGAAGGATCCTATCATTTTAATTCAGAGATCCAGCAGCAATACTCTGCTTCAAACAAGTTCTGCAGTCCTCCTCCTTTTTACCTGTGAAAAGATATACTGGCCCATTTTCTAAACTTCTCATGCCAATTTTTTTTCCACCTGCAAATTTCTTCCATGTGTTTCTGGAATATTTATGAAAAATTTATTTATTTTAGACACTAGAGAACAAGAGTTCATCTCCACTAAAACTTTCAATCAAGTTGACAGCCGCTTTCCCTTTAAGAATTTTAGAAAACTATTAAGTTTTTTCATGCTCATATCTCTGCTTTCCACAGCTTCCCCATTTAGAAACAGATTTTCCTACTTGTATACTGAAAGTGCCCTTCAACTCAAAGCAGTACCAAAGTCTCAACCATGCAGTTAGAAGTTCTCCCTTATTTCTTGACAACTGCTATCCAAACCAAAAAGCCAAATCAGCCAACAAAATACTTAACCCAGAAAACATATCAACGTAGAACATGGGCTACCCACCCTGTAACACTATAACATAATGGAAAGCACAGCAATAATAGCAGAGCGGCACAATCCTAGGCTGCAGCAAATGAGAACAAGCCCAAATGCAGCAGCTGTAAACACAGAAACAAAAGAAGAAAAGCTTCTTACCTTTGGAAGGCCTCCAGTAGGCAAGGATCTCCAGTGAGATACCCTTGCCTCCACTGTCAACCCTTAAAACAAGGTCTGGGAAGGTGTGGATCCTGGCTCCAGTTTCTGGTCACTCACGTACATTGCATGCACCTGAGCTCTCCTGAATCAGCCCTGCCTTCCCATCAAGTACTCAATCACCACTTCAAGCCATGACTTAGCATTTCCACTACACGCCACCAGCCAAGAAAACCTGCAAACCCAAGTATTTCATACCTACATCCTTTTGGGTCATATTCCAGCAAATCATGCAAATCCTTCTTACCTAATTTCAGTCAAATTATGCAACTGAAATTGAAGCTTCTCAGAGCTGAACAAGTGAATCCAAAAACAGAATATCATTCAGTGAAGCAACTTTTAAAATCCTAAAACATTTATCAATTATTCTAATTTCATCACTCCATTTTTTTCTTATCTCTAGACTACTCTTTTAAGTTTCATGGACCCACATATGAACACATCTAAATAAACACTTTCATTACTTTCATTTGATGTAACTGCATTTCAGATGCATAAAAGAACTCTTGCAAAAGCTGGTGACACATAAAGAAAAAAAGAAGAATTTCTTTCCAATCCCATTTAGAGAGAAACAATTTGTATGTAATGGTAATACCAGATCACATTTTCCACATTTCAAGGACAGGGAGCTAAAGTAAGAGATCACCCTATCATTCAAGGAATGGATAAAAAGTTAGGATAATTGATTCCCACAGCTGGAAGTGGAAATGTTGAGATCATTTCCACATTGAAAATATACTGAAGAATAGCTGATAAGTCAGACTACCTGAATGAAAAACAGAAACCTCACTCACAAGGATTTTATGCACAACAAAAGTTACTTAACTACTTGTTTACAATTTATCTAGTAAAATGAAGAACTACTACAGAAAGTATTTTTACCATCCTCCAATTTTTTTTCTGGTTTTACTTCTATTGTATTCACAAAGAAGCTAAATTCCTTCTGACAGGATCTTGATGATAGCAGGCAAAAATATTTGCAGGTAAAACAACAGTTATATGTAAAAAGAAAACTGAACTCACCCAATCACCCAAAAAGTGAAAGAGGAATCCCTGGGTGCATAGTGGTTCCTCCCAGAAAACAACCTAGATCTCAGAGATACTCTCCCTTCAGTGGCTGACCCTTACATGATCCCAGGTGCCTCTATTCTGGGTCCACCCCCTTCTGGTCAGCTGGGAAGCACAGGTGCAAACAATTTGCCTGTGCTCCCTTGGCCAGCCCCACCCCTTTACCAGGTGCTCAATCACCACTTCAAGCCATGACCTAGCAGTTCCCCTACAACTTCAACCTGATAAGAATTCCAGCCTCACCAACGGTAAGTAAGCAGCAGTTGATCTTGGTATGAACATCACATAAAAACAACAAAATTCTACATAAGAAAGTTAATATTCATTTCAACATGAGTGCTCACATGTAATGATTGTTCTTCTTCGTGCTCTTTTTGTGAGGCAAAGAAGAAAATGTTTAAATTCCTCTCAATTAAAATGGGAATAGTTGGAACAGATCTGTACCAAATAAACCAACGGACTTCTTAATGATCATAGAATTATTTGAGTTAGAAAGGACCCCTAAAGGTCATCTCACCCAACTCCCCTGCAACAAACAGAGATAGCTACAACAATCTTCTAATAGATCTTCCACAACAATCTTCTGCAAGATACAGTACCATACAGATCTTAATACTATTTTCATTAACATTAATTGCTTTACCTAAAAAAAAAAAAAAAGAAACAACCCACAATTTCATGAGAGTGATTTATGGCCTGCTTACTACAGTCATGGAAAAACCTCCAGTAGACATTCCACACTGCTTGTATAAATCTTTCCTACTACACAAGCGTGTTTGCTTTCAGAAACGTGACTGCTTTAACTAATCTTGAGTTTGGTATGCACAGACATAACTGAGAAATTGTCTCTTCATAAAGGAAAACAGAGGCACTCCAAACAACATCCTAGTGATGCAAGAGGCAAGATGTGTCCACACCAACAGACCACCATGAACAGAGAAATGCTTTGTTCTACCACCTAAACTTTAACATTGAAAAAGCAACATGAAAACGTGTGTCTGAGGACATTATTATCCTGATAAACGCTAGCCCAAACTACTTCTGGTATAGTTACTGGATGATGCTAAGCAGCATATAACCCACGGTAGGTACATGAAAAAATTTTTTGATTTCCAATGGGAAAAAGGTTCTTTAATCAGCTTTCTTAAGGACGAGTGATTTTAAGTTTCCTTTAAATCTCAAAAGTGGTGAGAAATAAAACAGCTCAGGCAAATTGTAAGTAGCACCTTTAACTATCCCTGGGTAACCACCGTATAATCTGTACACGCTTCTCACAGCTACAGTTTAAGAAATGAAGCCCAGAGCTACAGTTCCTATCTATGCATACGCTGGGAAAACATTTGGAACACATAATTTTGCTCAGAGGTAGTTTATTTCTTAAGAAAAGTTATTTCCATTACACTGGAGATTTGCAGTGTGTATTGAAAGGAAATGACTGGGAAATTTCAAGTGGGATTCCCAAAAAAGGGCAAGTATGAATAATGTTAGGTACAGTTCAAACATTAATTATGTATGCCAAAGCATAGACATAAAAATCCTAATCAAAGCCTTCTGTGTCCCACCTGCTTAGCTGCTAAACTAAGGTCAGTAAAGTAGACCAGAAATCCAAAATATCATTGCCATTAAGTGAGTGACAAGCAAGTCTAATTCCTTTCCCTATCTACACCAAGTTAATTACAAAACTGAGGGTAATTTTAAAAGCTATGAAAGAAAATACTTTAAAAAGACATTCAGTTATTAAATTACGTGTATCTTCCATCAGCAATAATCCTGTACTTATCTGACGGATGTGTGGAGTTACAGTAATTAAAATTAACATTAGTTGTGAATCTGAAATTTACAATAATTCATTCCAGCCCATAGTATTCCAGTGCTGTGGTGCTCAATACTCATGACATGCTAACACCTAAAAAATGCCATACTGAGAGGTGGACTTTGCAAGACATTGTTTCTCTGTCCATGCAGATGAGCAGGGAATTGCTAATTTCAAGAATGATCTTGGAGAATCCAGCAAATGGTAACTGCAATGCAATGGAAAGCACAGCAGCGACAGCAGAGCAGTAAGGCTCCAGGCTACAATAAGTGAGAATTTGTTCAAACACAACATCTGTGGGCACAGAAATAAAGGAAAGAAGCTGCTTACCTTCAGAAGGTAGGCAGGGATCTCCAAGACAGATACCCTTGCCTCTACTGCCAACCCTTAAATGAGATCTGGGAATGGGTGGATCCTGGCTCCACTCCTGGTCAATCAGGTCCATGTATGCACCTGGGCTGGCCCTGCCTTCCCACCAGGTGCTCAATCACTGGTTCAGGACGTAACTTAACATTGTCACTACAGTAAAAATTGCCAACATTAGTATTGATGTCCTTAGATATGGGTTTTTTTTTGTTGTTGTTTTTTTTTTTTAATATTATGACAGTAATTTTATATCCTTATTTGTAATGGTATATAGAAAATGGACTAAAATATTTCAGAAATTATTTTAAACCAGAACATACAATGTGGGCAGGCACATACTGCAGCCCAATCCTTTTCTGAAATCATCATGTGGAGTTTCTACTTTAGCTGATGTGTCACCTTTCTTTTTATAACTGCAAATTAGGAAATTTCCTCATTTTCACTGTTGGTTTTACAGATAATTGTTATTTCATGGTCACAGCAACAGACGATACAGAATAAGTTGGGGCACTGGGCATTCTCCACAGAGATCAGAAGATCAGTCCAGGAGTAAACACTGCATTTTTTTAATTCATATGCTAGTTATTGATGACTGTTACAGGTTATAGGATTCAAGCCACAGTTCCTTCAAAATGGCATTGATTATCATAGCAATTATAAGTTTAAAAGATCCCAAACCTTTCCGTTCAAAGTAATACTTAGGATTATTTTAAATCACTACAAAAATCAGCTAATGGCTGTGTTACATATGATTCAGAGGTCATAAAAATATAAAAGTATGTTATCCCTTTTAAGACTGAAGAGTGTTTTGGGAGTGAGTGTAACTGTGGCTGATCTTGACATTGATCACGGAGAAACCCTGATTCACTGCATTCTGGATATTAGGAAGATTTTTGTGGTGCTATGATTTTTTTTTTTTTTTTTTTTAGAAACAGATATGTTGACATAACTTACCACTGTAGGCCCATTAGATTATACTACAAGATGTCAAAAGCTACAAGCTGGAAAGGTGTAGCCCACTTTTTTTTTTTCCCCCCATAGTTGACTTTATCCCTTATCTATATGAACATTAGTGGTTACAGAATGTAATTTTTTTTTGAGTCTGAAGCTTAAAAATTCCAATTAGGACCATAGATGTGGTTCAGTATCAAGGCAAAGTTTGTATTTGGTTAAAACTTCACTCAAGGCTCAGATAACATGGATATGGCTTGAAGAAAGTTATACTGCTACAGCTACTGTTGAGTGTTGAATTTGACAGGTATATCCATGGAAAAGGCTGAAAGCATTCTTTACCTACAGCCATAGAAAGTCTGCTCATCTCTGTGTGTTAGAGTGGAACTCCAACACTTACTGCTGTAGTTTAATAGTAATAGATAATCTTAGTGCCTGTTTACAAGCTTCTGTGGCAGGATTGTGCCCAAAAAGGCAACTAGGAACTGGCTGTAACATTGGTATTACACTCTAGATAGGCCAAATTATGTTCTTGGAAGGTCCAATCAACAAAGTGATTTATATGCAGTGCGCTGATGAGCACAGCAAGAGAATTTAAGAGTACTAATTTTGCTGCAACTAATGTGTTCATGGAAAGTGGTTATGTGAAAAAAGAAGAAAAGCTGTAAGAAAGTAATTTATACATATTAATTTATACTGACTAGTCACACATTCTCTGCCAGATCTTAAGCACCAGTATCAGCTGGCAACCTTTTGGAAAAATAAGCAAGGACTACATGGTTCTTTACTAGAAATGGTGAACCCAGTAACCTTTGAAGATGTGCAGCTGACCAACTGTATCTTCCTGAGGAAAGCAGAAGATTCTCTGTGCTTTCAGAACAAGTAGGAAGCTTGAGGCAGATGGGTCACATGAAAACTTCACGTTTCCCAAGCCAATCACTTCTCTCAAGCTAAAAAGAAGGATACAACGCATAGAACTGAGAAAATGTACTGAAATCACTGAGCACAAAGAAGCTCGAGATTCCAGATGCTTTGAACTTTCTGCGAATTTAGAATAAAGAATTACTCTCAAATCTAAAATAGTTACCGATGTTTTTCTTTCAAATATGAAATTTATTGCTAAAGTTTTGCTGGCATATGTTTTTAAGACCTTATTTTGGTCAAATGCCAAAAATAAAAGGTGGTCCACAAAAACACCTGTTGAGAAGAAGAAATACTGTAAAAGACACACACAAACTTCTGTCAGATCACCAGGTCAAATCTTAAGGGGAAACTCAGGAACTGACATAGCTGCTACTTGAGCTTAGACATTTATAATATACTGCAAACAAAGAGAAGGACTGATCAGCTACTTGAAATACAATGTCTGAGGTAGAGATGGTTAGACTGCCATAGTCTGAACTGAACCACTGTTAAGCTCTCAAACTGAATTTTTTATTTACACTGAAAATTGCAGAATAAAGGCTCCTAGATACACGTGAACTGACAGAAAAAGTCCAGTCAAATTCTCTTGCCTTGTTTTGGCAGACTTGCACATTTAACCTACTAAGTGAGTGAAAGGATGCCTAGGCATGAAAAATTTTGTTTGGTTTTATTTGTTTGAAATTTTTAAGCAACACTAATTGAGAAGTTAGAAACTGGAAAAGCAGGCATCCCTGCTGAGAAAACTTCATGCATCAATTACACACTATTTCTTACACTAGAATTTACTTTGTCACAGTTTTAAATACACAAGATACTTGTAACTCAAACTGAATTGATATTCCCTTAATTCTGTAGACTGGATCAACCTGTGAAAACTCTTCCAAGAAAAAAATTAATCAGTTTCAATCCTGAGTAACAGTCAAATTATTGATGTTTCATACCCATACTGGGGGTACGTATTTGTAATCATAAGCAGCTCCTACATGATTTAGTCCTGATACCTCATGCCTCAATAAAAAAGATCCTCCCAGACATGGGCTGCCTGACAACATGCACAGAAGGCAGAAAAGCCTCCAAGGTAATATTTTCATGTGTATAAGCTTTCTGCTTCTGAGTCACATGCAGGCAAACAAAAACAAGCCCTCAAACATAACCACGCCTGGCTGCTGAACAGAATTTAAAGAATGAAAGTTCAATGCTTTGTCCTTCACACAGGTGACTTTACCAACTGCCCAGAAAATCTATTATGCATAATTGCATCAGAGACACATGAAAGCAAGAGCAGAGAAAGGAAGAGTGAAGGGTTCACAATACTCTATGACTAAGTACATGCTTGTCCACACAGCTGCAATCACTCTCTATCTCGAGGAACAGCAGAAACAATGAAATACTAAGTACTGACAAGGACTAAGCAACACAGTAAGGCAGTAAAACGTCTTTTTCTGTGGTTTTAACATTCTTCCATACCATGCCTATTTTTTCACATTCAAATCCTTTCACAGCCCTCCTCTGTTTTTCCTGGAATTTTCTTTATCATTAGTCATATAGAAGCAGAAACTAGAGCCTTCCAAAAGCAATCTGGAGTTCTCTACATAGCAGGATACGCACTTGGTTTATGCTATATTGAGACTCTATCTTTACAGGTACAAAAATCAGATTCATGATGACAAAGACATTTTCTAAGCTAGAAGGAATTGTATCGGGCTAAGAATAATTTAATTTTTCTACAAGTCCTGTGCCAGCTTATCTACAACATTTAGAGTTAAGTGAATATTTCAAGAACTAGAAAAACTGAAAACGAAGTGATAGATGAGATTCCAAAGCTCTGCATCTCAGGGTTGGTAAAGTTATACTGTTTTACTGTTACAGGAGAAGAATCATCAGTTTAGGCATCCTTTTAACAGCTCACAATGTTCTTTGTCCCCCACAGAACACCATGGGGTTTGTGTACATAATTACTTCACTGCAATCCCAAACAGCTGAACTTACTTACTTAGTCTTCAGTTGCAATTCTAGCATTATTTATTAATTGAAATGGTCATAAGAAACCCATTTCTCATTCTGTAATATTTACATATACTGTTGTTCTCTTTTATTTAGGGAGATATTATTAGTCTATTCCAATTTTAAACTCAAGTTGGAAGAGTTAAAACTCTTAATTTGATTCCTCTATTTTTTTGTTCAAAGCCCTTAATGAGGAAAAAAGGACCCATAACACCGCAGGCTTTTGGAAGGTTTTGTGGTGTCTTACATAATCAATACATCACTGTCTTATAAGCTCCTTAGTAACTGTTACACATTAGAGGCACGTCTGGCTTATTTTCCCAACTTTTGATACTGCATCTTTCTCTAGATGTTTCACTGAAATTCCTATTAATGTTACTATGTCTTAAGGTACCTTTAAAATTAGAATGAATGCAAACACTCAAAACCTAAGGCTTGGAGAAAACAGCTGCTAGGTTTTGTACAACCACAACGTTACATTTTGGCTTACTCAGCCGAGAGCTTTTTCAGCATCCATGTGGTAGTTATACATCACTATCCTCACAGAATATCCTAGAAAATCTAATAAAGATTAAAGCAATAACACTTCTGCGGAAGTTAAATAGGACTCTAGAGATAAAACTTTAAACACGAACAGTCTTTTCATAGAGCTTTACAAGGCCGTATAAGTACTTCTGGAGTGCATCACACTTGCTGTTAAACACTCCTCTTTCAAAGCAGGACATGGTTGTAACTGGAAAGGTCTGAGCAGCCAGCCAAGGACAGTGCTCAAGAATTCTATTACTAGCCACCTTCAGGTAGGAGAAAGAAGTGTTCAGTAGGTGCTAAGCTCTGCTGAAGAAGGCACATGTGCATATGCACACATCGATGGCCACATGTACGCAGAGAAAAGCATTCACTCTAAAATTTGCCCATAACAATGCCGCTATTAAAACCAGCCATTTCAGCAATACTGCTTTGAGTCTCTATTGTCTTCAGATCCCACAGCAAGCCTCTTCAAGAAAATAGCTGGATCAGGACAAAGCACTGGGTGTTCAGGCGCTAATGAAAATAATATTTTCAAATTGTCCCCGTAGAGCCTTCAAAACGTGCAAGAGTCCACTGATGCATTCAATCACTTCCTTCACTTGCCAAGAAGTTAAGTCTATGAGGCTTTTGTGCTCTGCACAACATAACCTTGTTATTTTAAGGTCATTAATTTCCACCAACCCAAGAGCTGTTTTTCTGTCACTGGGGGTCTTTTATTCTTTTAAATCCAAATCTCAGTACACAAAGCTCACAGTTAGATGATGAGCAAGAAAGGTTTTTTTTTGTTTTTTTTTTTGTTTTTTTTTTTTTTTTTAATGTCAAGCTTTTCACTACATCTTCTTCTAAATACACACATTGATGCAGATCAAGCACTCTAAGTATCATTGTAATGTGCATTCTGAACCTAATGGTTTCAGTACATTCTAGCAGGTTTCTTAATACTACTGATCCTCACCAGCTGACTTTTAACTACTTGTAATTATAAAGATATGCACTAAGTTGTATTTCATTGGTAACATCTCTCAGTAAACTCTGCAACTACAGCAGACGCCCTGAGAAAAGCATTCAAATCATCCTGCACCTGAGGGTTTTCAAGGTATGTAAGCCTTTATATCTACCAACAAAAACATTTTTAAAAGTTGCTGAAAAATTATTCAATTGATCGGACTATATAGGTATGTCACTCTGGGCCCTCCATGCAATACTACTACCAAGTGCTTCAGGTCACATCTCTTTCTCCCTGAACAGTCACTAAGTTCTACAAATGTACTGTCTCTGAAATGTAACCACTAACACATTTTGTCACTTGGTTTCTGATAAACACACGACACTAGGCATACAGTTATTGATTGAGAGACTGCATTCAGCTTGCCTGACTACTTGAAGGAAAATAAATACATTGTTAATCAATTTTAGAAAGATGCATTATTTCATATATTACAATATATTCATATATTAATACATAATATATATGTTATATATATCCATATATTACATATATATTATATTGGCAACAAATCCCAAAGATATGAATGAATCTGACAGAAAAATCCATACGTTATTGTGAAATTAGTCTGTGTGAGACTATGCAGCCAATTGTTAAGACCTCTGTAATAGCATTTTATTCTGCTCGAAATGCATTGAAGGAGGTGGCCAAGAGAAACAGGACACTGTTGAAAGAAAGGATTTAGAGGTTCCACATGCCAGCTGAACAGCTTTCTAATATGGAAAATTGATAAAATCAATAACCTGCTAAAAGACTTTTTTAATTACAGTGAAAAAATAATTTTGTATGCAAGAATGAAGATGCTGAACACAAAATATGCATAGTGTCAAACAAGTAGTACACTGCATTTATGAATCATTAACACAGAGTTTTTTTCTTTTTTTTTTTAATTCTCAACTTTTTTTTTTTTTTTTTAAAGGAAAGTCTTATGTTTTGTAGGCATCTGAGAAGCAGGAAAATGGTCCTTTTGACAGTAATAAAGCAAAACAAACAAACAAACAAAAAAAAAGAAAAAAGAAAAAAGAAAGGAAAGGAACAACAACAAACTAGCAACATGATTTTAGAGTGATACAAGCTATCATAAAGATATGATGAGTTACCGGATAGCCATTTCGCCCTGGTAGACCCTGGTTGAATGAGATGAAATGGTATGACACACATTAACAACACAGCCATGACATATGACATCAAAAGCATGCAGCATACATTACTGACAAATTAAAATTTGTATGTCCATTACTTTTTGTTGTATGAAGATATGACAAGCCAACAAATATGAAATAGGTACTATGTGGTGAAAAAAAATGATTTGGTAATGCAAGTCAGCTATCTTAAATGTTTTAAACAAAAGGCTACCGACTATTTTTGACGTGCAGTGAAATTCCTTTTATTATGAAGAGCATTACCCATACAGGTAAACCAAAGGGCAATACGTAGTTAGAAGAAAAAAACGTTGTAGAGCTTAGTCAGTAAGATAACAGATACATAGGCTACCACTAGAACATAGGTGTCAAAGAAGAAATTTGAGAATGCTATAACTGATCATAAAAAAATTGAAAGCCCCAGCCTTTGACTGTTATCATACGTGACACAGCCATCATATACAAATAAAATAGGGCACTGTAGTATTTTTTGAGAATACAACATACACCTAAATTCTATGGAGTACCATGCAGCATATACAAATACTTGCTGTTTCAAATGAAAAGGATTGCCACAGTATCCCAGGTGAAAACAATAATTGAGTTTGCAACAGTTGCTCCCATCCAGATCATGTCTATCAAATAGTGAATTAAGAAAAGATACCACCTTCTTAAATGTCTTGTAGAAAATTAAACCCTTACTGACTTTCAGCACGATGAAGTATTGTAAGGCCATTTTGTATATGAGACTCAGGATTATAAATGAGACTTCTTAATAATGGGTCAGCCTTCTGAGCTATTTCAGGTTTGTATTAATACTACCACAATCTAGACTTTTTTTTTTCCTTAAGGGAACCTACACTAAAACAGAGTTGAAGTCGGAGACATTAATAATGAGGCACATTGTGAACTCTCGCTATTATTGCTACAGGAAAATCACTTGTATCATGATTTATGGTTGTTCTTTGTGTTTCATGGGAAGACTGCAAAAGAATTGAGGAAGCCAATATTTCTTTCAAATAAACAGCACCATTATATATTAAGCCTGGCTTTTCATTGATGGCTTATTAAATCAGTTTGCCACTATGAACTGCTGAGCACAGGGTCTTATCTTCCAAAGATAAGTAATCACTGCCTAGTACAGACAGCTTACACTTAAGTCATTAGCTCACACAGCAGAAATCCAACATTTTAATTTACTATTTTCAAATCTGTAGGATAAAACAGACAGATAACCTGATCCATTAAAGAAAAAAGAAAAATTCTTCAAGCAGAATTAAAAAAAAACTGCTTTGGCGATCATGCTTTCACACCATATGGAGGGCACGACAAACATAAATGTTTGAAATACATGTGTTTACTGCTGTTCTTCAAGTTTGACTTTCGACTTACTCTGGGAACATGCCACAAAACAAATAACAAAAAAACTGAGAAACTTTTCTTGTTAACAAGATCAGCATGAGATTCAACCAAATACTAAACTGAACAGTCTTATTTTCTATTCATTTCACACAAGTACTGGCTTTAGTAGCAATTACACTGCAATGATCTGGACAGCCCATATACTTCCAAAGAACAAGAAGTTTTCATCCCAAGGGTTTGTGACAATGGCAGAGCAAGTTACTACCCAGTAAAAGGCAGAGCGACTGAGTCTAGACTTAAGATAGCATACTCACTTACTTTTATACTGTAGTAAAATTTTTGTTACCAAGTCATAAGCAAAATGAACATAATGTACTTACATGGAATTGCGATCCAAACTGCTATCTGGAGTGCTGAATGTAAAGCTTTATCGTTTTAGATATAATTTTCTTAAGGAACTTTCTGACTAAATTATTCAGCTCCAAAATAATTAGCGAGTGTTTACGCTGTGTAAGTATAAATAAATATCAAGATTCCCTCCTGATGACACACGATCAGTTTATTGTGGTGGTAACCAAACAGGATCTAACATCGATTTCTCCCTGATTCTGGAAGAACCAACAATGTATCACTGTACTTACAGGAGGTCCTGTGGGGAGGGAGGATGGGAAAAGAGGAGGGGAAAAAAAGACAGACAAAAAAAAAAAGAATTTGTAAGCTTATGAAGTTATTAAAGACAGACACAAACGTACAAATCCAAACACAAGGTCTCAGGATTGTAAGCCAGCAATGCTGCTGATACACCGCACACATTTTCCCATTCAAGTTCTTTTGTTTTCGGTTGTGCTTTGCAACTTGTAAATACAGCTAATGCTCAAATGCATGCTCTTACCTTACCAAAGAAGCCAGTCCTTCAACTATGGTCATGCAATCTTATGAAAGTTGTTTCTCCATCCACTTCCATGCAATTTTATGCCAGGCCAGAAATACCAACCATGGACTATGGTTCGTTTTGTCAGACTCCACACAAAACAAATGTAACCACATAACCACTTTCAGTTAGACACGCAGTTAGGCATCTCATCACAGCTTGGCTGCAAAATTGCACGAAGTACCCTTGGCATTTAACCTTGGCATCTACTCAAGACATACGTGCACCAGCATCCTCTAGTCTTCTAACTTTGACTATAAGGGGAGGTTTCAGTGGCCACCTGACAGTGCTGAACTTTCTTTTCATCGCCTTCCTTTCTCAAGGCACACGTATAAAACATTCCTCGTTAAAATGTCACACTTCATGAAGTGATATTTGCACATTTTTTCAATTATTTAGACTCAAAGACTTTTGCATAGCAGTCCTTGGAAACATTATCAAAGGGCTACAAATCAAATCTACTATTTCAGTCTTTTAAGCTGAGCAGCTGCAGCTCTCAAACCAATGGCATTTCATTAGCTTTTATGCCTCTCTCTAATTTCTGAATAAAGTGAAGTGAAAAAGAGAGTATAAAACCACAGCAGCTGTACTCTGAGATTGCTTTTAATATTGATAGCCTTTTGTTTTTAACAATGCAATTTTATTATCCTGTAACTAAAGCGATTTCTTTATACTGGTAAATATTCTTAAACAGCATTTTAAAGTGCAGGTCTGTTTTTAAATGGGAGAGATCAATTTCCTTTGTTAATAGTTTAATGTGTGTTTATTTGAGACATAAAATGAACAAACAAGCATACTGCAAAGTAATTGCCAGGAACATTTGTAAGAGAGTCTTTAACCACAGAATATATTTCTGTAGCATAGCATTTGTCTCTAAGTAAATATTAATCCAATCTCAAATGGAAACATCAAGGTGATTTACATTAACTCTTGGCAGGATTTGTTTTCATTTTTCTGATGCAGGAAAATACAGTCAGATAAATGACAATTTACAAGGTTAAGAAGAGCTACCAATGAATTTACAGAGATCAAGTTGATTGAAATGTTTTCCTAACTAGCAGGACAAGACAATCAAGGAAATAAAAAACGTTCATTTTCTTCTGCATCAGTTCTAGAAAATTCACCTTCATTGAAGGCTCAGTCCTTCAAGGTAAACAATTCCCATGATCGTCAACAGGAAGAAGTATACAGCATCCCACAGTGTTGTTTCAAAAGAAATTTCAAGCTTTACACCAACGTTCAGACATCAACAGCAAGTTCCCTGATACAGGATAACAAACAACACAGTATTTTTCTTATATCCATGACAACTACCTTGCTACTTGTTTCTAGTAAACAGCAATGTCTCTCGTCCAGAGTACTCTATTTATCACATTATTTCCCTGGATACTGACATCTGTAACTTACTCCCTTCCTTCTAAAACTTCATCTCATTCCAGGAAGGCCGAATGCAATGCTGACTTACATTATTCCAACTGCTGACTACCAGAGTTCCTCTGATCTGTGCTAACCTCAGAGGACACTGGAATGATTTGACAGTTACCAGTAATGTTGCCAATGATACTATGCCAACCATTATGAAGTGTGATTACAAAGAAAGGACACTAGAAACTAGACAGCTATCCTGAGGGCCACCAGGTGTATGCCAAGGGTCACAGATTTCTGCAGAAGAAGTTTCAGTGCTCTCTTTCAGAGCACAGAAAGCAGTAAAAATAAATATGAATGCATGCTGGTATGCAACTTCCCAAAAACACGCAGACTTCAAACAGCAATGCAACTTAGGAAGGTGAAAACTTACCAGTCTCTCCTCTTCTGCCCCGCTTACCTCTTTTCCCTGGAGGACCTAAAAAGAAGATGGTACATTTTAACAATTTTTCTTGAAATCAAACATGTAGAATATCATTTGAGTTTGATGCTCAGGAATGGCTGTAATAGGCAGTCAGAGAAAGATCCAGAGACATAGGTGAGCAGGGCCAAAGACAAGCAGAACGATTCAGGAAGCCGAAGAGGAAATGAAAAGCTACACTACACAGTACAGTCTCTGAGAAAAAAAGGCTGGGAGAAACCGTAGAGGTCATCCAGCTCATCCCTCTTTCTCAAGGCACAAGTCAACTACTTTGAAAATATTGCTACAACTTCCACAGGCTTGTTTCCCCTAGTATTTCACTGTTCCAATGACAAGAACATTTTTATGTCCAACTTACTGCACAAAAGCCCATCAATTCTTATGCTACCCACCACAGACCTCAGATTAGACACAATTCCTTTCCAATCCATTAAGCACAAAACCAAACCAAAAACCACACCTGAAGTCTTCGTATTTTTATATTCCTTTGAATTGGTATACCTTTCCTTCAATCTTCTTAAGTCCAATTTATCACAAAGCATTAAATTGCATTTAGTTATTCCTACATGAAGCAAAGTTTGCATGTATTTATAAGAGCACATCCTCTTATAAAAACATCCTGCCTTTATCTGAAAATATTGATAGAAATAATGACAAAGAAACCCTTACTTGGCTTCCCACACCCCAAATACTAACAACAACTTGTCTAGGTTTCTCTGCTTCCAGTTTATGTGTTTGCCTTAACAGACCAGCTTGGTCCTTGTATACTTCATGCTAAGGAAACCCTTATTAGTCATAGATCTTTCCCCACAAATATTTACATACTACAGTGAGAGTTTTCTGCAGTCTCTAAAGAAAAATAAAATATTTTTTTGTCACTCATTCATGCACTTCAACATCCTCCCTAAACTGCAGACATCAATATCCCATTCCTCTTTTCTTTTTAGTGACTTTGACAAACTGTTCTGTAGGTGCAGTCACTTCTCCCTGTACAGCTAGGATGAAAGGAAACCGCTTCTGTCTTGTCCTAATAATGACAGTGGTGGCATAATGCAATGACAGTTTAAGACAACAAAATTAAGACATTAAAGACAAAAGGAACAGTGTAGGATATTCATTATCAACAGAATATCAAGCAAATGAGAATATTTTGCTATTATATCTGAAAAACTTCTAAAATGCAACTTCTTCATGGAAAACATGCAGCTTTCTCCTGAAATGCTCTGGCCTCTGCAAGAGATATACATGGAAACTTCTTACACAGGTAAGAACTTGTTTCATGTAATACATTTCTATGTGGGCTTTTTTTTCAACAATTTCTTCCAGCTCTAACACTGAAACTTGTCAGTTTCCTTATGCATTCCTGCAGCCATGCATCAGCCTGCTGTCAGATTTCTCTGTCTGCCCCAAGCTCCCAAATATGGGTATACAGAAGTTTGGGCTGATCACGCACAGACATGCAAAAGAAAGCTACAAGCTTATTTACCTGGAAACAATCTTTTTTCTTTTCTGTCCTTCAGCATAAAACAACAAGATATTCACAGTCTGTTTTGTGGAATACTATTTTATTACAGTTCAGCTGCACTATAGGTGTGCACATGCGTATATGCACATCTACTGCCAAGTTTTCCCTTGAGAAAACAACAGAACTTCAGAGCTAAAAAACTTCGGCTGCAGACAAGCAGAAGGCAAAACCACAAACAGAAAACCATGTGGATAATCCCAAGCTATGGATATTAGGAAGCAGAGAATTTCATCCAGTAAAAGAGCTTTCCACAGAGAATTAACCTGCCAGTTGGGTAGTTACCTGCAGTGATGGTAAAGAACAGGCTCTAGGCACAGTTCTTCCCTCTGACACCAAACACTGATCCCTCTCAAACCATTACTCTGGATGTGTGCAAGTATTCAGCACCGGAAAAATACTTATTACAACATTCCCACAGCAAGCACAACATTAAAGTTAGGAAAACCATTCTGGATTTAAAGTAGCACCAATGGACTCATTCTCTGCCCCTAGGCCCTTCAGGCCTGCAGTTATGAGCAACTCCCTTTTCCACTCCCTAATAGCTTTTTACACTTCTGCACTACTCCGGGCTCTGTCAAGGCACCAGCCTTTGATAACCCTTCAGAAACTGAGAAATGAGAGGTGGATCTTGCAAGGGCTTACATTTTCTTCTATATTTATTTATTTTTACTGGTACAAAACGATGCTTTTTAAGCATTTAGTCACAGATGGTTCCAATTCACAGAAACACTCACACATAAGACCATCACTAGATGACCTACTGCCTCAGAACGCTCATGAGCTTTCATCTTTTTCCTGAACAGGCTGCTTTCCCTACATTTTAACTGTTAACATCATCTGTTGCTCTAAGCAATTCTGCTTATCAAAACCCTGGGTATTTTTCTATAAATATTAATTTTCCATCTGTCTAGAGTTTTATAACTTTGCACTAATTGGAGGATGTGGTGGAGATTCACCGCAGCAACAGGAACAGTCAATGGAGTCAGAGGCACAACTTCATCTTAAAATGTCCACCTTTTTTTCCTTTTTTTTTTTTTTTTTTTTTTTTTTTTTTTTTTTACAGCTTGCAGAAGGATACGAGACTATGATGTAAATATTCTGAACTTTCATGACCAGGATAAAAATCTCTCTACAATATTACTAGAAAGGCCTGTGCTGAATTGAATTTAATACAGAGCATTTAGGTAGTAGTTTCTTTTAAACATCTATGCATATTAAAAATGGATACTTTAAAAAGAAAAACAAAGGTCAAATCACAGTGGAATGAGCTGCCTTAATAAAAATTAACGATACTGAGCAATAAGCAAAAGTTAATTTATAGTAGCTAAGTCTGCCAATACATTGTTTTCTTAAGCTTACTAGATTTACCTGTAGGTAGGGAGTAAAAGTAAATTGCCCAAGGATCAGCTGTTTTTCGTTTTTAACATAGTTGAGCTTCACAATGTTAGAAACTATTTTATGTTACCACGACAATTTATGAGTCTAACTTTTATGAAGGTGTTTTTTTTTAATGTTTAAGAAACAAAAATTTAACACCATATCTTCAAAGAGAATTTTGAAAATGAAAGAAATAAGGAGATTTTTTTTATTTAAGAAGTCAAATAGTTATCTTCTCAAGCACAAGATATTAGCTGCCATCTCATCTACCCAGAAGGGACTGGTGCATTAAAAAAAAAAAAAAAAAAGAGACTTCAGTTAGATAAGTTAGATAAAAGCTTTAGACCTTGCGACATGATATTTTAACAGAATTGGAAGCAATAGGAAGTATCAAGTCAACATAAAGTACCAAGTCAGTACTAAGTAGCTTTGGCTACTTATGTCACAGGAGTAGTTTAGAGAAAGCTGGTCTTCTGGTGGAGAATGGGGTTCATCTCTCAGAGAAGGGAAAGACCACCTTTGGCTACAAGCTTTCCAATTTAATCAGGGGAGCTTTAAACTAGAGTTACCGGGGGATCAAATCATTCCACTTTGAGGGTGATGATCATAATGGATGCCCTGGGCCCAGAGTTGAATCACAGTCCATTCAGACAGCACCTAAGGTGCAGAATAAAGGAACTCGAACTGGTAAATCAACCTCTACATCAGCGACCAGCTGGAGTCCATAGATCTCTGCCTGGGGATGGATGAGGAGCTGACAGGGAGCTTACAGGTTAGGGTTAAAGGGACAGCGGGGGAAGGAGACATTGTAGTGGTTGTCTGCTACAGGCTGCCTGGCCAGGAAGATTGAGTAGATGAGGCCCTTTATAAAAAGATGGGAGTAGCTTCACATTCACAAAACATGGTCCTCATGGGGGACTTAAAACACCCTGATATCTGCTGAAGGGACAACACAGCATGGAACAAGAAATTGAAGAGGTTTCTGAAACGCATTGATGATAACTTCCTCTTCCAAGTGGTACAGGAACCCATAAGAAGAGGTGCTGCACTGGACCTTGTCCTCACCAACAAAGAGGGGCTAAGCGAGCAACGTAAAGTTCAAGGGCAGCCTTGGTTGCATTGATCATAAAATGGTGCAGTTCAATATCCCTAGGGCATCAAAGAGGGTATGCAGGAAGCTTGCTACTCTGGACTTCAGGAGAGTAGACTTTGACCTCTTCAGGGAACTGCTTGGCAGGGTGACATGGGAGAATGTCCTGGAGAGTAGAGAGGCTCAAGAAGACTGGTCGGCATTCAAGAGTCATCTCCTCCAAGCCCAGAAGCAGTGCATCCTGAGAGAAAGGAAGGTAGAAAAGAATGCCAGGAGGCCTTCATGGATCGACAGGTTGGACTTAATTAAACACAAAAAGAAAATCTATGGGAAGTGGAAGCAGGAATGGGCTACCTGGCAGAACTACACAGAAGTTGTATGAGCAACCAGGGATCAGGTCAGGAAAGGTTCAACACAGAATTAAATCTAGCTAGGGACATAAAGAGAAACAAGAAGAAATTGTAAGAAATTCTACAGGTATATTAGCGACAAAAGGGAGGCCAGGGAAGATGTGTGCCCTCTCCAGAAGGAAACTTGAGGTCTGGTCACAAGAGATACAGAGAAACCTGAGGTGCTCAATGACTGTTTTGCCTCAGACTTCACTGGCAAGGGCTATAGTCCCACTGCCCCCCCAAAAATGTAAGAAGTGAAAAAAGAAGGATCTGCAGAGATGTGTAGCTTTTCATCCTAGGGAAGGCTCCAGGGTGACCTTATAGTGGCCTTTCCATACTTGGAGGTGGACTACAGGAAAGCTGGGGAGGAACTTTTTATAAGGGCATGTAGTGACAGGACAAGGAGAAATGGCTTTAAACTGGAATAGGGTAGATTTAGACTAAGTATCAGGAAGAAATTCTTCACTGTGAGGGCAGTGACACTGGAACAGGTTGCCCAGAGAGGTTGTGGATGCCCCCCTCCCTGGAAGCATTCAAGGCCAGGTTTCACTGTGTATCAGGGTCAAATACAGCAACCACACCTCTTACGAGGTAGGAGCCAACATGCCAGTGTCACAGGACAGACAGGCTTAACTACTGTTGTCATTTAACCTGGCAGGCAGCTCAGCACCACACAACTGTTTGCTCACTCCCCACTCCCAGTGGGATGGAGGAGATAATTGGGGAAAAATAAACAGGTGTATCTCATGGGTTGAGATTAAAAAAAACATTTACTAAAACTGAAAAGGAAAATAATAATGGTAATAATATAATGTGTAGATTGTTCAGACAGTAATGTTTCTTATTTATTTCTATAGAAAATACGACAAATACAAAAAGTACAATAACACTATTTGAAAGTGCAAATTCTCAGCTAGGAAACACTATTTTTCAATGTTTTCACCATTAGCTATGCACTTTCACCAGCAATGAACAAGAACCTGCATGCCCTGCTTGTAAAAACCTGCACCAGTGCTGGTGCCCCACTGTCACCACTACTGAAACACACCACCCACCACCTTACTGTACTCACATCCACTGTTTGGTCTCCATAAACATTCATCAAGTGTCGATGAACGTCAATGGGTGTCGCCTTTTTCTGCATGGAGGAATTCAGTGACACACCTTTGCTTCCTACGCACTTCCATGTCAGACACCATTCTGTCAGAGTGCCCCTCTGCTTCCATCTGTCACACAGCAACAACATGTAATGGAACATTGGTGAGAAGGTTCAACTTCTACTGCCATAACTGCAACATCTGCCTCTGATGTCATGGGCCACGATAGGTGGCATTATTTTTGGAGCAGCTCTCATGTATATTCACAGAACAAGTGATGTGCAGCACATTTGCTCACCATCTGCTGACTGATGCCGAGCTTGCTCCTGAGTAGCGGCTGCCCCCTCAGCCTGCTCCCCAGTTTTTGAAATGTTTCTGCATATGGTGATGCCATATGGTACGGAACATCCCTTTGGACAGTTGAGGTCAGCTGTCCTAGTTCTATCCCCTCCCAGCATTTTGTGCTCACTCAGCATTTCTCACTGGCAGAACAATCTGAGAAGGTGAAACATCCTGGGCTATGTGCAGCACTTCTTATCAACAACTAAATCATCAATGTGTTATCTACACTGTTCTTCTCCCAAAACCAAAACATAGCATCATATCAGACACTACGTAACCAAGACGGCTAGATCCTTCACCTGGCTGCAGGGCTGCATCAAGCAACTAGAACAGCACAAAGCAGCTTTAACAGATAAAAGAATCTAGTCTAATTCAATAGCTATGGACATCATAAATTTCAGTTTTAGATTATAGACATTTTTCAAATCAGATAAAACAAAGAGAAAGCATACTCTTAAAATATATTTGTGCATTTTAAGTGCTTGGGGATGGATCATGTGATAAATTACCATTGATTTATTAAAGACAAATGTGAAGATGCTGTACATTACTGGCACACTGGACAGCAAAAGCAGGGATTTTCTTCAGTTTTCCATATGCTTTGCAAAAAAGAACATTGCAGCGCACAGATTGCCCTTGTTCAAAAGGAAATGACCGATGTATTAGAAATCTAAACAATGATAATGTTTTCCTTCTCTGAGATAAATTTTTTAGTTATAAAGATTTTAGACTAACTGCACATTTCTGAGGCACTGAAAAAACTGAGCTCAGATTTTTAACTATAAACCAGTGATGATCACTAAGTCACACTGCTTCACACTGCTAAGAAGTTTGTTAGCAGGAGACAGACAAAATGGAGCTACACTGTTCTGCTGGCACTGACTATATTCTTTCAATTATTGATCTGTTTACAGCAAATAAATTCAGCATAACCAAAGCAGCAGGCAGATGGAAAGAACATGCAGTAGACAAGACCTACATTATCAGCATACCAAAATGATTTGCAATTTGATCACGAGCTGATCTAGAAGTCAAACTTGCCCTCATTATGGAAAGAAGTACAGAGGCATTATCAAAGGCAAAGAATTTGTCCTTCTCATGTTATAGGTATTCACTATTACTGTAAATAAGAGTTCCTGCACCGAAGCCCATGCACCATCCTGTTAGCTGTTTTATTGATGCTCAGGACGTTGCTCACACAACCCCTCACTCACATACAGCTACTGTTTAAAGTAATGAGTATTTCACGTGTACATGAAAAGAATATTCTCCTGTCATTTCCAAGGACACTTGTTTCACACATATTCTACTGCAAATAAGAATATCCTTGTCATGTCAAGTCCAAACAAACAAAAAAACCATAAAATTAGCCCAATTACATTTTCAGAGTAAATCCTGATCAAATTTGCTGAAGTTAGTGGAATTACTTCAGTATGATTAGGCATAAGACTAGCAACTTTGCTGCAATAATGTGGTTAAATACTTAGCAGTCAGCTGAACCAAACCAAATCAAACTCTTCCTCGTGGTTTAACTGTAATACTGACAAAATAACAGCTTCTGGTTGCACTTCAATTTCCATCACCTTTTTTTTGCCAGTGGACTCAACTCTTTCCAGTTGCAGACTACAATTCACCTCCCTCCATTAATTCCATTTCACGCTTCTCCCTGTTAAATGCAGAAATGACTGGCAGTGCTGTTCTGCTCACCTTGAGCAAACAGCTTCCCAGCAAACTGAGCTCTTTGTGTCTTACAGCTGCAGGGGGACTGAGATGGTGCAGGCCAACAGAGGAGCTCCTGAGCCTAATGCCTATTCCTACGAAGCATGCACGCCACGAGCAGAAGTGACTCCAGTTAATGCCGCGTGATTATCAGACCCATCCTGCTAGCCTCTTCCTCCCGGTATGGGCACAGGGGACAGAAAACAGGATTGCCACATCCCAGCAGACTGAACTCTCCTGGGATGGATGCCTGGGCAATGTGAGATTCGACAGACACTTTTGTAGTTCTTTCTGTCAGAGCTGCCATCAATTCCAGACCAAGTAGGGAAGAATGGAGAGGATTTCTATCTCATGAGCATATTCTTACTTACAAGTGCTGCATGGATCTGTTCCAGCTTACTTCATCAGCCTTTTTGCTCTTCCCTCTTTTCTCAGCTTTTTCAGTTCATGTAATGCTTGGACTCTTCCTTTCTGCCACTCTGCATAGCCACCCCACCTGGCATGTCCATCTCCTGTTTTGTACTTCAGCCTGTCTGGTTCAGCCTGCCTGAATTTCCTACCTCATAAAATTATCTCCTCCCCTTGGGCCTCAGCTGGATAAATAACATTTATTGTTTCACACGCAGTACATCTTCTTCTTGGCTCACCATAAAACATCAGTGCAGCCCAGGGCTTGGATAGGTGTCAGAGGCTATTATGCAACTTGGCTGAGGAAATGCCAAAATCAGTCTATCTGATCCACCGTTGAGAAATCTGACCTCCCTGGGTCAGATTCCTTTTACCACTTCTGTTCATACTAAATGCTGTTTGACTAGATGTGTCTAGCCCAACATCATTTCGCTGGTATCAGATACTACAGAGGGAGCCAAAAGGATCCCATGACCACTGCCTGCAATGCAGCCAGAACTGCACATGCACATTTCCACTTTCTTCCCTAGTAGTTAAATATGATTGCAGCATGGAAAGCAACATCCAACCCAAAAACTCTCATCATTTAGTTCTATAATTCTGGATTAATTTTATAGGCATAACA
>JAOWBP010002392.1:26275739-26320711 GCA_028571105.1 Tragopan temminckii | reverse complement strand
GAGGTTGGTGGCCCTGCATGTGGCAGGGGGGTTGGAGCTTGATGATCCTTGAGGTCCCTTCCAACCCTGGCCATTCTATGATTCTGTGATTTTTCACTTCACATTTTGCCTTTCAGGTGGATTTGGGAGCCACTCCCTGAGCCACTTTTACCACCAACAGATAAAGCCTAACAGAAATAATATTCTAGATCAGAGATTTAATTGTTTGAAAGTTCCATGCTGAGATATAAATGGAACTGTATAAACAGGAATCCATGCAGACCAGCCATAAACCCAGCTGGTTTTGGTGAGTGCTCCCAAGATGCTGGCACTGACCTCCAGCTGAGCTACCTCCTGGCTTCCTAGTAAAGCAAACAGACCATGGATTTCTGTTGAAGATGCTTTTGAAAATACAGTTTCATCACAACTCAGCTACATGATCTTTACCAGTCGATGTCGAGTTCATTCTTGCAGAAAAAGAATGACCACCCTGGGAACTATATTTTCAGGTATGACAATATACAAACTTTAATATGCACTTTCAATTATTCCCATAATTCACTAGAAACACAGAAAGGACATTATGCATGAACGCTGTGGCAATTCACAAGTCCTTTGAGAAAACCACTGTAAATATTGCATTCCATAAGATAGATACCGAATCCTATCGAAATAGACAGAAGTTTGGCCTTTGGCTTATCCCTTTTTTTATTGGAAAAGCAATATAAATCACCTCCTGAGGTATGCACAGGCCCATGCTGGAATGCAAACAAAAAGTTTCAAAGAGATTTTGTCCTCCGAAAGGAGGATCTTTGCCACAAAGGAGGAGCAGCCAACCTAACAAGCACTCCCTCAGGATATGCAAATCTGCTCACTTTGCACAGCCTTGTACAGTTACAGCTCAAACTGCCTAAGAGTCTGCAACTCCCAGTGCAACCACTTATGCCAGAGCTAAACCAACCACATGTCTTTTGCATCAACTTACCTAAAGATCCCAGACAAACCGGAAGCCAGGAGCTAAACCAGGTATTAGACCAGGGACTGTAGCTAATACTGAATAGAATATTATTAAAACATTTTGACTTGTCAGTGGAAATCACTTCTGTGTAATGGAGCAGAGAGTATTTTTGTTGACAGAGCCAGTTCTCTGCAGTCTGTGTATAATGAATGCAGTTTGCTGGCTGGAGAGACCTGGTAAATTCTGTAAGATTACTGCTACTGGAAAGTAGCCATCAAAATGGAAACCAAGTAAAACTTTCTACAATCACAATGTCACAAATGTCAAAACTCTTTCATTACAAAGAAATATAAAAGACTGCCAATATTAGATATTTTTAAGCAGTAGAATCTTTATTTCTTAGATAAGGCAATGGTTTGCTTCACATTTTACTATAAGATATACTGTTTCATTACTTAAACCAATTTCCCATGCAAATCCTTCCTGTGTTAATCAGAGACAATCTCAGTATCAGAGACTCAGATGCTGTATGAGCACAGTAGGACCACTTTAGTCACATCCTTGCAGTCCCTTCCCACTTTGTGGTGCCCCCCCCCAGTACCACAGAGACTACAGTTTATTTACCTTTATCCCAGGGAGTCCAGGAAGCCCAGGAAGACCTGGTTCACCCTATACAGGAAAATTGCATAATATTACAGACATTATTCAGTTATGGACACTATGCAGTGAACACACCTACATACTCTGCAGCAAAATAAAAGAGCACAGGTGACTACTAGTCAGTTCAAGCGGGACTGATATTTTCAAAATTAGTGATTTAAATGCAACTCTCCTAATGTACCATTTAAGAATATCTTCTGGGAACCTCTGATGCTATGACAACACCAAAATCCAATCAGAAAAACCGAGAATGAATTCTCATTATTTTGGCAACTAAATGAGAAGAAAACAAGCAACACTGGTTCATTTTCTACACTGCCATTTAAATTCCATGCTTATGACAGACGTTTAATTCTGTTCCATTTTCAACTCTGAGATAGACGTCGTGCTGGCAATTCAGGTTTAAACTGTGCAATTCAAGCGGAACTACCTAATTACAGCTGGAGCATTGTTTTTATAGAGCTATCTGTTGCATTATTTCAGTGCTTTATATTTATCTATGAATATACATGGTGTCATAAAGGTTAGTGATAATATAACCTTCTATTGGTTTACCCAGAAATACCTTGCTTATTTAAAATTGTAATAAAGTGACTTATAGCACAGCATTTACAAGGGTAAATTAGTAACGAGAATTGAGAACTGAATGTATTTCCTTTGATGCAGAGCTGGTATTAGTCTAACACAAGAAAGACTAGCACAGCGTTCTGACACGTGGCCATTTTGAGATACCAACTAAATAGAAAGATGTCATCTAGGGAAATAAAAATGATGAACAGAAAAAAAAAAGTAGTAGTAACATATGAAGAAAACATTATTTTAAAGATTTTACTTTAATACGCAGATGGATTCAAACCAATGCCTTGGATGTGAATATTCCCTGAACTTTCTGGAACTGGTCTGAACTCTGAAGCCAACTTTTACCTTTATAATGAGTTGAACTATATTCCAGATTTTGTACATGCTTGAGCTTTACAGAGATCCACATCTCAGCTCTGTGGTTAGGGCTATAGATTTTGCTATTAAAATATTTTACTTGTGTATATACACACACATACACATAATCGTACACTCACCTATAGATAGATACATACACACAAACAAACGTGTGTATGCATAATATAGATGTTCCTCAGACTACAGTACCCAAAAACACTACTTTGAGACAATAGTATTAAACAGACTCAAAGTGTTAGTAACAAAATTATATTCTGCCACAAACTGAAGAACACAATACAGGGTCTTCAAATTGCTTTACCAAATAGAGTAATTTTTACATATTATGGAAGGATCTGATAATACATTTCAGTTACTCCAACATTTAAAGTTGTCAGACTGCCTAAAAGCACAGGAAAGAATCCACTCTTGAAATACTAACTATAAAATTAGATGAAAGAATGGCGGCTAGGATACAATTTTCAGTAGACTCCACTAGCTCTTGGTTTATTTCCTAACAATAAAGCAGGAAATGGGTTGTCAGTCTTGCAAAAGAATAATCCATTAAAAAGTCTCCATTACACCCATTCCTGACGAAGTGCTGGCTCCAAAATCTCTCTCCTCTGTCAGGTTTCTCAGCTGGGCAGCCACACACCACACTGCTAACATGACTTTTTCTTATCCAACTGTGGAACACTAAGTTTCATTTCTAAGCACAGCATATGAATGATCGCAACTGATAAATCTATTAGTATTGCTGCAGTAGGTCACTGTTTAATCTTGGGACAGATCTAAACCTTAGAGACCCAACCATAACAAGCAGAAAGGATCCAGCAAAGCCAGTTTGTATGCACTGCAATCTAAAACAATTAAGATGCCCGAAGGAGATACGTCAAAGAATGTCATACATAATGAAATCACAAATGTTTCATTATAGTTAGCATTGTAGATGAGTGTTAAACACTTTATTTTCTGGACTTTTCCTAATACAAAAGATACAAGCATGATTTATGAGAAGAATGATTTTTAAAGGAGAAGCTGTATACTAATTTCTCATCACACTAAGTTTGGCAGGGCAAGTTGTTCTGTTGTGATACAACATGTGGCACACAACAGTCTTGACAGGCCACTCAAGCACCAACACATCTCATTTTGTGTAAGTATTATTCAGGTGGGTGGCTCAATATTTACCCGTTCTCAGAAGATGGATAAGGAGTAACCAGAAGAGGAGGGAGGAGTAATATATAAGGAAGGAAGATACAGAAAGGAAAAAAGAATGGGGCATGAGGGAGAAGAGAGGTGATGCAAAGGGATGAGACACGAGTTTGTTCAGACAAATGTCCCCACAGCCCCTGGTGGGGTGAAAGAGTCCCCACTGAGCAGAGGCAGAGTGGTAACTGTGGGATACCTGGCTGGACAACAGACACACTCAGAGCAATCACATTATGGGACATGCTGGCCCTGGCTGGAGACAGGGAGGTGGCAAATTGGGAGCTTGTGAGGTGATGTGGAAAGAACGCATTAAGCTCCCTTTGGTGCAAACAACAAGCTGACGCTATAGAAAGTCTGAGCCGTGTACTTCTCACTTATCTACGTTACGTAAATGAGATCAAACCTGAGTGCTTGGAGACTGAGATCCTGCAGGAGCCTGCTGATAAATCACTGCTGCTTTTACCTCCATGGCAGCCAGCTAATGAGAGAATGAATCTCAACAGGCTCTTAAGTGCATTTTCTAGTTTATTGCCCCAGCAAAGCACACAGTAGAGAATGCACATGCTGAATGATTCCACAGACTAGATAGCTTTAAGCTACCATGATTACTTTCTCTAATTAAAACTGTATTTTACTAAAGAACTGCATTTACTACTGTAATCGTCTTTGTTTAGTCTGTTATAACTGATGGTAACTAAAATTTCTCAAACAAAAAGACTTCTTATTTTGTATTAATATGTGTTTTGAGGTTTTGCTTAGTCGCCTAAAGGCCTTGAGTATTAGAAAACATTAGTAGTGCCACTCACTATACAGAATTATAGCTCTTGGCTGGTGGGCTGGAATATCTGCACACTCGACCTTCCACTGGGCTCTGCTGCACCCTGACAGCAGTAGGAAATTTTCAATGTTATAAGATGCAAGAATGATGCTGAAGACTCCAGGGGGAAACCAAGTATTGCAGAGCAAAAATCTGGTACCCTCATTGTCTCTTCTCTTTGCCCTTTCACCAGTTCTCCCAGCAGGACCTACCTCCTACTCTCCTGAAAGGCAGCTGAAGGCAAAGCATTCACTGTTTGATATACTGTGGATTCAAAAGGGAAATTACCCAGCTTCACAGGGCCTCATGCAGCACAGAGTGATTACAGCTCCTGCTGGATCTTTACTTGCAAAAACATCATCAGCTATGCAGCACACAAGGGAATTTCTTCCCCAGGAAGAAAGAATGGAGCAGCACTACTCTTCCAAACACACCGCGCATCTCTGATAGTTTGATTTCCCTTACAAGTACATAGGAAAGGGATTCTAGTCAACATTTATTTTCTTCATAATTAGATGTAATAATGTACCACAGGCTGAAGGTTAATATTCAGTCAAACATGCAAAGTTAACTTGCGATCATTCAAGTAGCAGAGCCATTTGTTGTTAGTCCTGCCAGCTGCAATTGGGTAAGCTTTCAATGCAAAAAGTGCTCTGATGCTAGAAGAGGAGGTGTGTTATTCTGACACTACTTTTCACGCTAATTAGTGTTATCATTCCTGTGCTTTTTATAATACAAAATGATCATATGCCATATTGTACAAGCTGCTACACAGCACTACACTGGGCTCATCCTAGTGTAAAAACAGTTTAACATAACAAGACTTATCACAAATCCAACAGTGAAGGAAAAGAACAGAAACATTTCCAACTAATACCTTTTGTCCAGGCCGTCCAGACTCACCAGGTTCACCCTAAACAAAGAAAAGAAATGAAAGGCATGATATTCGTCAAAAGGAATTAAAAATAGGGTTGGGGAAGATCATAACATTACCTGAAATGTCTGTGACACAACAAAGCAACACTGATCAGCCACCCCTCTTCTCCCTGTACAATTGCTTTCAACACTTAATTACCTTAATTCCTGCAGCAGACGAACCAGGGTCACCCTGATAGAAAATCCACAAGAAATGATCATGCTTATTACATATACAGATTTAAGGAAACAAATACAGCAAAACGTGCAAGATTATAGCAAGATGATATAGCAAAATAGCTATTTAGCAAGACTACCTGCTCTCTGTGATGATACACAGGAACTTACCCATTGAAATTAAATCAAAGGATTCAGAAAAGAAACCATATTATTTTCAAAAAAATTCAGAGAGTTAGTTTCAAAAAGTATACTAAGTAAACCCAAATTTCACAACTAAAAATGCAGATGCAATAATTGCTGATTTTGTAAAAATGAACTTTAAAAAGCTGGAAGATGGAACAGAGTTTGGCATCTCTAAATTGCTGACACATTAAAAATCATTTACTGCAGTTTACAAGTGATCTTTTTGATTTGGTTCTACAGATCTCAACTGACACAGCTTTTTGTGCAAATCAAGATGAGCCTTAAAAAAATCAGCAAACTATGCATTTATCACATCAGGACAGGTCTTAGCTCAATTTCCACAGCTCTTCAGCCTATTTAAACTGGTAAGACAATGCGGGTAAGTGCTGCACATGATGGGATGAGGCAGCTACAGCAATTTATGTATTTGGGAAAGCTCTCTGTTCTATGGACACATCTTGCATTCAGAAAGAGTGTCCTGTTTTCTGCTTGGTTGACAAGGCTTGATAAGTAGTGATATGCACAAGGTCAGAGGACTGGTGAGTGAATTGGTAGGGAAGCTTTCAGCTCCCAGTTTGTGGTATTATTACAGGATCCTCCAAATTCTTGAATACTCAATTTGCTGCACTTTTTTCCCCCCTACATGACATGCCAAATAAATATGGAGAAAACCAAATTGATGAAAAACTGGCTAGTTAAAACAGAGGCTGCCAAAGATGGCTAGAGCACTTATATTTGAAGGACTGTCTTAGTATTTATTGTTCAAAATAAATTTGGATTATTCATTGATAATAACAAGTTGCTACATGACAGTAACTGCAAACTCTGCAAGAGCCTGTTAGCAATTGTCACAGGTAGTATAGGAGCCAACAGTGCTATCCACTTTGAAGATGTTTAAGCAGAGTACCCATTCCTGATGGTTCAGTGAAGCTGGAGCATTTTGTGAATGGTGGAGTTTCAGAGTTGGTTTGGGGGTTTTTATTTTTTGTAACAGTCCAATAAAATTAAATGGCACCAGAAAACATGCTCACTTCATTTTAAAGAACAGAAACAGAATTTGCTTTACACAGTTGCTGCAGCTCTCCCATGTGTGAGTTAAAAACAAAAAGTCAGTTTTATGAAGGGTTGATTCATGTCTGGAAACCTGAGCTGCCTCTTCTTGATAGACGTGCATGAGTGATACTGCTGATATCCCTTACAAGCATGTACAACTGCAAAGCTTCAGGGACTTTTTATAGCTGTAAAGTGGTAAAGCAACTGGTAAGAGACATTCACAAGTTAAACATTTTAAGGGATAATGATTGATATGGGGAGATAAGAGCATTAAGTATTTATAATCCACCTTCACATAAGAATGAAAATTAATACGGGATTAAAAGAAAAAATATGGCACAGCATGTTCTCTGTTCTCTGATGAGTCAGACCATTTGGAAATGAAGAAATTTTAGCAGGGGAATGTGCACACAGAAGAAAAATACTTTGTAGTTTCCAGGGGGTAAGTCTAAGAACTCATGTCTGACACTGATACTGCCTTCAGAGTAGGCCAACTCAGAAAAGACAGTTTCCTTTCTAAATCATGGGTCAAAAAGTACTGATCCAAGTCAGCATCTCTGATAGCCACTGGGTACAGCAGTTCAGAAAGTAAAGTTAAATCAACTGTACAAATAGGAACCTGTTCAAACAAAGCTTAAAACAGTTGTCACCAGATCTCTGTCACATAGCAAAATTAACATTTAGTATTTATCTTATGGAAACATGATTTAATCTTTTAAAGAAATGTTTTACAATTTGTGGTCTATGAATGAAATGTCTTAAACATCTAGCATTATCATTTAAGTGTAATGGTCCCCACATCTATTTATATAAAATAAACGTCCTTTTTTTTTTTTTTTTTTTTTTTTTTTTTTTTAAACCAAGCAAGTAGGGCACATACAAACAAATGGCTGGACATCTGGGAACTGAACCAGTACTAGCCTTACATCATCTCTGAACAACACTTCCAGCAGATCTCTTAAAATGTCTTTTAAAAATAGTGCCTCAGTAAGTCTTGAACTCCTCTCCACAGGTGTTCAGTTCACAAAAACTCTCAATACTCATCTGGTAGTGAAGTTCTGTAAAGTAACACACGCTCTGGACATTTCAGAGCTACCCAAACAGAAAGCAGAGAGTATTCATAAGAACATAAGAATAATGCATTAATGAGGCTGCCTGTGAGATTTGCTGGCCTTGATTCCAACTGCTCTTTTTAAGACAACAAAAAAAGGGCAGAGTTTTTTGTGTTAACCTCCTGCCCTGACAGAAAATACCCAAAGGAAAACACAGAAGGAAGGCTTCTGAGCTGCTTTGAAATCCTGCATTATAGCAGAATAGTCTGGTAAGGGTAACTGTTCAAGATGATTATAACACCAATGAAAAAAGTACAAGCAATACTGAAAAAAACACATGGAGAAAAAAAATAATAAAACATCAAGGCTACTTTGTGAACATATTAAACATGATTGTAATAGGCTTTCTTAGATTCTCTAACACTAATGCAATTAACAACTGCTGGGCAAATTCATTCCTGAATTTTATGCGTTGGTCATACAGCACAATCTTTGCCCTACAGTGAAGAGCAGAAAAGAGTACACTCCTTGTTAAGTAGCACAAATGTAATGTAAGGACACTGAGCTTTATGCTAGTTCCTATATTATCTGTTGAAATACATCCTCAACTTCCTACCAAAGCTATCTTTCAGAAACAGTAAGCTGTAGTTCTACTATAAGATACAGATTTTTTTTTCCTAGGTGGCAGATTCACTTGCAGGCAGGGAAAATGGATGGGCAAAAAACAGCGAAGGCCAACTAAGCCACAGTTTTGCTTATTCTGTCCTAAGAATTTGTGCAGTGGATGCCAGGCTGTTGCTGTTAGAGCAATGAGCTCCATGCAAACAGCATGTATTTCCATGTCACCACTGCACCTCTGAAACTTACATGAAACCTTGAAGAGCTGGGAGACATCTGTATTATGAACGTAAAAAATTTATTGAAATTTCTTCAGATGTAGAAATATAAGTCTCCCAATGACCTACTTTTCCAGAATTTGATCCCAAACATTTTGAAACTCACAGTAATATTTACAACACTATAGTCATGAAAAAAACAAGATTTCCCAATGAAAGGGGTAGAGAAGTTTTTCTTCCCTTAAACAAGATTCCAAGCAGTCACATGCATGCATCACAGACCACGGTGAAGCATGGGAATACAAATGGGTGCATGCTCACTCTCACAGCAGATAAAGAAGCAAGGCAACAAGGGAAGCTCCACTTCTAAGTCTCCCCAGAGAGGTTAACTTCCTATTTAGTTCCTACAGGACTATGTCTTAAAAACAATCTCATATTTTCCTAGAAATTGTTATTAAATCTTGTAAAAATGGATTAAGAGGACTTCATTGGCATACCTTGTCTAAGCAACTAAATAAGGTCCTTAAGATTTTAATCTAGGCTAATAAACATGACTACAGAGGAAGTATTGTATAAATGAACTGAGAATCAAAAAAATTTACTGTTCTTATATGTAATGACTATTTTTAGTACCTGGCTTTAGAATACACCCCATAATAACTTTATGTTCTTGAATACTGCTTCCAAATGATAGGGCCTGAGAGATTTGCATGCATTGCTTAGCATTTTGATAAATCTGGCAAACTTCTTGCGCTACACTCTGATTTGAGTTGGTTATGCAATTAAACATATGGGGTGGGAGACAAGGATGTTTTTATGCTTCTGCTCAAGTATAGTCACTGAAAATAATTCTTTTAGAAGCATTTGAGTTCCAAATAAGCCATCCACAACCTCTACTCAAAAATATACACAAAGAATACAAAAGATTACGTGGCTGGAGAAGATCATTATGACTGGTCCTTCTTCCCGTACTATGCAGGGTTTCTTTGTATACGTAAAACACAATTAAAAACTCAAGTTCAATTTTGATCTTTTTTGCAGGGCTACAGAACAAATCTCAAATAAAATAAAAGAAAATAAAAAACTAAATAAAACAATGTTTTGATGACTTAGCTATTTTTACTCATTGGTACTTTGCAACAGTGAGCTAACAAGGTATTAAGTGAAGTTGTTATTGATATAATCTGGTACAATCTTCTAAAATGCAGTTTTTATCTTCAACTCTCAGTCACCTAGCTCGCTGTTTGGAAGGAAGTTAGCTGTCATGGTGCCATATTGGTTTAGTCCCTTTCTTTGTAGAGAACAGAGAATGGGAAATATGAACAGCTAAGGTATACCAGAAAGGGGTATAGCTCATCAGACACAGAACCAGTAGTCTGGGCAGATTGCGACCAAATTTTCTGAACAATGCATATTTTAGCTAAGAGGAGTGATGATTAGAGACTGATGCTGATGCCCTCTGGACTAACGCTGCTGCTACATAAAGTCAGGAACAGAACAGTGACATTTTTCCACTGTTTATAAGAATGAACTCAGTCAAACTCAGTTCAACATTTTTTAATACGAAAGTTTAAAATGCATTTTTCTTTTGTCAAATTTTCATTTTCACTAGTTTATTAGACTGTAAACACATCTATGGCACATGCTTTCCTCTCTACTAATAACTAGCATACCTTTTCTCCTGTGTCACCCTTTGGTCCATTTTCTCCAGCATCACCCTGGAATGAAAATACATATTTTAAAAAATGATTTTATGTAAACACACAGCTCGCAGAGAGGAGTGAGCATTCAAACATTATTGGCAATTTAGTTTTATTAATCAAGTAACCAATCTCTCTACAACACGATCAGGAAGTGTGGTTTTTATAGCTGCTACATCTGTTGCATATAAACCCACAAAAGTACATAAACTCTCAGAAAACTATCTTCCTGTTGGTATAGTCTACAGACTTCCACAATTCATTGTGGTTTAGAAATGAAGGAATGATTTCATGATGGCTCAGCATTTTAAATTGGCGGTGCGTATTTTTTCTCCAGAGGTACTCACCTAAGCATATCTAATCAAATTCAGGTAAGTTATCCAATTCCAATACTTTATACTGGATTCTCAAGTGATGTACGTTATAAACTGCTTGAGTTTGAAGTACTTCCACGCATGATTCACAAACCAGAAAACCTTCACTGATTTCACCCCTCCAGATAGCCACCAAAATGGTTATCTCTACATAAATTTGATGTGTTGTATGTTATTAAGAAAAGAGATATTCAGACAACGCTCCTTTATGCCTAGGCAGACATTTCTCATTTTAAAAAGAACTTTTTAAAGAAACACTTCAAAAGTTATATCTATAAAAATACAAAATTTCTATTTTTATTAATTCAGCTGTATAGTAACCAGAGTAAACCAAAAAGTCTGTTATATATGAGGACCAAACATGCCTGTGAGACTTGAGTGCAAGAAATATATAAAATACCAAAGGTACTGATTGACTCTAAATATGCCACAACCATTTTGTAGGTCTTGGCCAGACGACCAGTAAAAATATTCAAATAACAATATTAATTCAGCACTTGTCATATTGCTCTGAAAAGCTCAATGTGAAATTCCTCTCAGAGGACTTGTACTAGAGATCATTTTGTAAGGGATGGTCACTAACACAAGGGTAACTAGCAAAAAACTAGTAAGTCTTAATTAAGGGCTTGATGAGTCATGGAGATGTGCAACAGTAACTGCTAGGAATGTTATTCTGAGTCTATTTGACATGATAAAGTACATATAGGACATTTACAACTACATTTTTTAGGGAAATACAATGGATGATTATGGTGAAATATCATGATTTTAAGTAACAGAAATCCAGCACAGGTAAGTATTGTTATACTGCTTTTGTGCTTGAAAATGAACAAAGGATTACTGGAGTTCTACCAAAAATACTATTTTAACAAAAAGGAGTGATTTTGTGAAAAGAACTTCCTAGTTATATATTCTACATGTGGGGTAAAAACATTCAAGATTTCCCTGGATAATAACGTGCTTTAGAATACATGAACTGCAGCTGGTAATACATGGATTTACACAGATCTGGAAGTGAAATTCAAGTGTAGCCGAAAATTGAAGCTGCATGAGCAAGCGCTTCCCAAGAGCAAATAACACATGAACGCAAGCAGCTTACTTTTTAAAAAGCATGGCTCAGTTTACTCACAGGAGATGAGTCTGTGTAAAGATTCCTGTTCAAAATAAGGCTTACAGCATTTCTCAGGTTGCCCTTGCAGAGATGCAGAAGTTTGATTTGCACTGAGTGTTTACTCACATGAGTGCTCCTACTGGTATCTTTATATGAAAGGGCAGAATCACACACATGTTTTGCAGCATGGAGCTCCTCTTGTCTCTGTGTGACTGTATATCATCTAGAGTTTGCATAATTACCACTCTGTTACCAAATTCTTTTACTCTCTGCAGGTAGCAGAGCATCAAAAGCAAGTTACGAGAAATGTTTGGCATTACCATTTATTCAACTACTTATCTTTTTCTGACATGAACATTAGATATGGTTAGGTGCAGAGTTCCTCAGCTGTGCAGCAATTAAGGCATGAGCACTGCTCTCCACGAGTAATCAAGCTACAGTAATCTCAAAAGGTGTAACTGGTATTCGTATTATTTGATATCAGAAAAAGCTGCACAATGGCTCTCAAGTTGTAGGCTACAGCTGCATTTTTATTTATTTATTTTTAAACTAAGAATCAGCACACTGACAGCTTTCCAAAACAGAACAACAGCAAAGGAAGTGCAGTAGGACTCACCTTTTCTCCTCTCTCTCCAGGGTCACCCTGATCAAAGCAAGTGGAGCAGAGAAGTCATAAGTTATTAACACAAGTAAAATTCCAAGTATAAGTACTATTATCATTGTCACAATTGATGACACTGTTTCAAATGATAAAAATTCAACAATGAAATCTTCAATAAGCAATAATAAATAAATTTAATAGAATTCAATAGACAATACATTTTCAGCATAATTTTAAAACATTAGTGATTTGTGTGTAGAATTTTGTTTTCTTTCAAATTTTTCTTCCTGTTTTGTTCTAGATTAAGCCTTCATGAATAGGTGCATGTCTTTGTGGGATGGCCTTCTGGGACAGAGGTGACTCTTGCATTTGGTTCTCCTTATTTTGGAAATAAATGAAAGACAAATTTACAAGCTGAATGTGGGGTGAAAGTCATACTCTATTAATGGCTTAGGAGACTCTATGAGAGAAACAGAAAGCCTTAAGCGACTCAAACAAATTCATAACTGATTCAGAGCAAAGAGCCCTTACTGCTTTGAGCATTTTCTGGAAGAAAAGGATGACTTATAGCCATTATTTTTAAAATTGTAACTTGCTTGAGAAACTAGCTCAATGGCAAACTCACATTGGTGCACTGAGCATGACCCTGGCAACTCATCTCTATGTTTCTGGCTCAGAAATGCACTTTGCCTCATCTATGCCCCTTCTGATGGCTGGCAGTCGCTAGGCAACTCGAAGATTACAGTCATGCATATGAATTAAGCGTTAAGTGCCACAATTTGGCTTCTTCTGTATACAAAATAAGAAAAGGTCACACTCCCAAATGGTGTGTTTTCATCCCTGATGGACAAGCAGCCAGTCAGTAAATGTAAAGAGCCTGCCCTGTGTGTCTGTCAGCATCAGTGTGATGCACAGAATCAGCTGAGGAGCACATGTGCACCAAAGACACGCTCACAGCTGATGGGATTAGAATTCAACATTATCCATTCCAAGAGGCCCACCGATCACACCACCATTGAGTTTTCTTTTATACAGAGTTATAAGCTTTACGTTTCATTCCACTCATTCAATATCAAAACAGCAGAAAAATAATAATTTAGCAACAAAATAAATGCAAAGACAGACTCTGATACATCAAATATGGGACCAGACATGTTCTTAGTGCAGTCTGTTGCTGACTTCTATTATAACAGGATCAGCACTCAAGACTTAACCCTGACATTCATCAAAGATTTGACCACAGAAGCTCTTGAAAAGAAGCCTGAAACACATTTTAAAGAGCATAAACAAAGCCTCTCTGAAAAGGTCTCCATATTCCCAAACACTTGCAGGCATATTACATTCACTTGGCAATGGATGCGTATGCGTCAGTGCCACTGACTGGAATTATATATGCACAGCAGAAGATAATGCTTCTTTATGGTGCAATGTGTAAAGCCTCTGACAGTGCTGATCACTAGAGAGAGCAGATCACTAAAAGCCAGTCAGAATATAAACACTGCTTGGAAAGAGCAACTGTAATCTATATGCACTCACGTACCGCGTGCTTTTGTTTTTAATCCATTTCCAGTACTAACCTTAAGTCCCGCTGCTCCCTTCTCCCCTGCTACGCCAGGCAAACCGGGTTCTCCCTAAGAACACAAAAAAAGATGCAGTTAACAAAGACATGATGAAATATACATTAACATCATTTCACTGTCTCATATTAAGTGGACTAAATCTAATTTAAGCTCCTGTAGAGATAAGAAATAATTTTACAGAAGGCACTGGAAATATGCATGTGTGAAGCTAAACAGAAAACAGAACTGAGACTTACAATTCTGAAAAGCTGCTCAATTTACCTTAAAAGCAGTCTTTCCAGCAAGGCTAGCATTACTTCTCTCCTTCCTACAACTCAGAAATACTGAAAGAAAGGCTTATCTTAAATGACTTTGACATTCTGCTCCTAAGGAAGACAGACAGTGATGAAAAATGAAAAGTGTTCATTCCAGAAACAGAAGAGTTTGGAATAGATAGCTTTTTAATTTTTTAAATATACCTTGCTTGTCAGTTTTACACACTCCAGTACCACTAGCTAAAAATTAGATTTAAAAGACTTTAAAAACTTTAGCATAACATTAAAGATCCAAATTTGGGGTATTTTAATAGATAGTAGACTTAAAGAGCTTAAAGAGTGACAAGTAATTTTCGTAAGCCAGTCAACAAATGACAATTACTTGTAAACTTCTTTTTTTCTCTAAACTGAAAACAAAACAAAACAAAACAAGAAACAAATAACAAGTAGAACAACAAATAATTCTTCATGATATTTCCTGGTGTTTACTTCCCAGACTCACTGAAAAAAATGCACGCATTTTTTGAGAGACATGATATACCAATGGCTAGATCTTACCGGTAAACAACTAGGGTTGATGGCTGAATAAAACCTTTTGTGGAAGTATGCCTCAATTTCACAACAAAGACGCATATTCTTTTGTAACCCCTGCCTATGCACTAATGCATTGCACTTCAAGGTGAAAAAGCATGTTAAAGAAGCATCCAAAAGAACAGAAAATGCCTTCAAATAAGTTCCTCAATAAGTCTTTTTTGCTACATAAATGTAAGAAAATGCTTAAAAGTTCAGTACAATTCAGTAATGAAATGAGAAATGATAATTCAGAAACTCAGTGGATATTTTTATATAGGATTCAAATTCAGTAGACAGGATGAACCAACTCTCTGCTCTAAGTTACAGAAGAACGGAGATACAAGCTTGTTCCAAATCCAGCAGACTTTTTCCAGTCCTTCAAAAAAGTCTTCCACTAAGAAAGACCTTTTTATTACTTATACAGTCATATTTGAATCAGAGATATATAAACTTGATTCTCCAAGAAGCTTCCATTCTAGTTCTAAATTAAAGAAACATAAAGCACCTTAATGTCACCAACTATGGGACTATTTCAGAACACAGAACAAAACTGCTGAGGTTCTTGTAAAACTCTACTGAGCCATTCTTCACACCAAAGTGTTAGATGCTATTAGATTCACAGGGAATTACAAAGCTATTTGAGTCAGCCCTTTTTCAAGGCTCCTTTGTATTGTAGTAGCTTGAAGGCTGATATAGTAGCACAGGCATTTGATATATGAACGGTCAGGATTTGAAGCTGTTGGAGATTAGGCATAAGCGTCCTAAAGGATTGACCCAAAAGACACTTGGAGAAAACTGCCAGTTGACAAAATGAAGCAGAAGGGACTGATGGATAGGCACTTGTTTCTCCTCATCCCGCAGTGCAAACAAGTTTGTTTCTGTCTCCTTTAATTTAAAACAGCTGCAGTTGGCTAACACTTCAAGGGGCTTAAGTCAGTAATCAAAAGGTCAAAGTCCCAAGCTTGTGCTTTCCTACCAAATTTACATACCCAAGTAATGCATACACAGCTAATGGTATGACAAAAAATGAGATTAAAAACTGGACAAAAATGTTGCCTTACTTTCTTAGGAAAAAAAAAAGTGAAAACCTCTGGCTGCTATGTGCGTGTAGTAAATCACTATTTCTACCAACTGTCCTGTTTCTGGCCTATATGTGACTTTCCTATGGCCATCAAACTATATGCTTCTATCACTGGAAGTACTAGCCAGAGGCGTTATCACACCAGGTATTAGCTCTGGGAAGGGGAAAAGCTAAAGGCAAACCTACAAGGAAAGCATGGAGATGACCTTGCACCTTTGTGTTTTTGAAGTCATTATCCTCCTGTTTCTAAAGGCCTGAAGCACAGAGGGACAGTATGAAACCCTTTTTATACTGCTTTAGAACCTGATTTTATTGTCTATACAAGCAGGAGCGGTACAATGAAACATAACTTTATAGCACATAACCTATCCTACATACTACCTCAGGAAAACCCCTGTTTTCCAGGATTAAAGCTGATTTTTAAGTATTAAGTATTCTATTAAAGCCTAAAATAAAATATAAAAACAACAACAACAAAAACAATAAAACAAAAGCCACAACCAACCAATAAATAAAAAAATTCCACCCAAATAAACAGAACAAAGCCCCGAGAAACCTCCCAACAGCTAGGACACACCAAAAAAAGCCACAAGCTGAAACAGCAGCAAACATTTTGGAGGAAAGTAGATTGATAGATTTCCCGCTGTACACTAATCTTAGAATTTGCCATGAAAGTTAAAATATTTCTGTTAAGAAGCACGGTTAATTACTTTCCTTCCATTTATTTACTTTTTTGTTTTTGCTTTTTTTTGTTTTCAATTAAAGCATATATTAAAATTAAAAAATGCTGTGTATGTTTGTTTCACTCCCACAGGTTAGTGTTTGGGAGATTCACTGCTGCTCTTTTGGCTGAGGACAGTTATGCTGCTGTTCAAGGAGAGACACATGGAAGGGAAAACTGGACATTCAGAAACACCACCTCATGCATCAACTGCAATTAGAGTGCTTTTAAACTTGGCAAGGTGTCAGAAGCTATAAAACTATATTCTTCATCTCATATATTTGTACATTCACCAGGCCGTGGTTAATGGTTTCCTGACTCATATTGCAGTCTCTCTTTAACAGCATTGACAGCAAAGGCGTTATGCTGCAGAAACAATTGCCTTCTGCGCATTATTTAGCTTTCAAATCAAGCTAGCATATTTTTCTTCTTCCCCATTTAAGGGAAGACTTTGTCTGTAGCACATCTAGGTTTGGGTCATAGCTTATCTTTCTGCAGTCAAGACATCCTCAAAAACTATCAGGGACAGGCATCACTAAAACAAAACATGTCCTAAAACCTTCTAGTGCCTATGTAAAAGTATGACATATTACTACACTTAAAATGATACCAAGAGCCACAGTGCACCCTCACATAAGAGTCGCAAGGCCAAAAGAACTTGTGTGAAAATATCCTCAGAGGATTCTCTTGAAACTCTTTCCTTACAAAGATGGACTGTAGGAAAGTTACTGTGTGCAGGTTGGACATATGTAAGTATAATCCATAAAGATTTTGCTGTACTTGTAAAAGCAGTAAAAAAAAAAAAAAAAACAACAACACAAAACAAAACACACAAAAGAACCCCAAAAACCAAAAAAACAGCAAAACTTCCCAGATGAACAAAAATCAAATCCCAATCTGGTCAATCTGCAAATTTTGCATTAGAAGTGCTCCTAACTCAGCCCTTAACTTCTGTTTCGTACAAGGTTGTTTTCTCTTGCCTTTGAGTTATGGAACCAGCCACAAACATGTCTACAACATTCACAACATGTCTAACTACACAAATAAACTATCACCTAATAGAAAATGCTAGAAAAGCCACCTTTTCCCAATTTTAATGTAAAAAATATAGCAGTGGGTAAACTTTTGTCTAATGCAGAAAAGGACACCACCACCACTAGAAGTTTTTAAGCATGTAAGTTCCCAGTTCTTCTCTTCTCTATGATCATCTGAAGTTATTTAGGTCCAGTTTGATGAATTCAGACATGGTCTCAGAATGATGGAAATAAAAATTTCCAGCAAATGTGCTATTGTTATTTCACTCACTCAAAATCACGCAGCTGAATTCAGAATGATTGTAAGTGCTCCTGTAATTTATCTGATGACAGGAGAGGCTTAGAATGAATTCGAAAAAATACTATCACATCAGCAAACTATGGTGTCAAGGCACGGCTGAAAAAGTTATGAAGAAAGGCACAATCAACTATTCAGGATCCTTCTGATCATTTCCAGAATGGTCTTCAGCAAAGCACCTTGAGAACCAGAAATGGCTTGATTTTTCTTCCAATTAATATTAACTACCAGAGCAAACAAAAGGCCAGCATGCCAAGAAGAATACATTCAAACCAGCCATTTGGTTCAGGAGTTTCAGGTAGTTCAAAGAGCAACTCTGGACAGCACAGCAGTGTGCCTCGATTCGTCGCGGTCCTCTTGTGCCTATATTACCCATATGACTGCATTAACACTGAGAGACCAGCTCTGTCTTTCCTGTATTAGTTTGGGTAAAACACATCCTTCGGCACCCTGCCCAAATGAACTGAATTTGATCAGCGCAGAGCACTGCTTGAGCTCAGCTGACAATCTGATAAAAAAGCTGTCAATATGAATGCATAAAACCTACTTTAGACCAGTTTTGAAAATGTATCAGCCACTAGAGTACATATTGAAGGAGTTCAGGCTGTTGAAATCATACCTCTCCTTAATAGAGTGATCTGTGCCCTTGAGGTATATACCTCTATGTTCAGAATTAAGCAGCTAAAAATAACATGGCTGGAGGCCCCGGCCTTTCTAGTTTGTAACAGAAAAACAGCCTGGAGGCTGTTGTTCTGAAATAAGTTTGGTTTCGGTGGGATTCATAACTCCATCTACACCAGCTGGTTGATATCCATCTCGCCCTGAGAAGAAAGCCTGTCAGTACTGCTATATTTTCCAGTCACTAGAATGCAATCAGTTGTAAGGATAAGGAAATACAAGAGGCCCCCAAACTAAATTCAATCTAATTTTACTCTAAAATACATAAACAAGGACAGAGGGGAAAAAAGTAGTTTCTCAGACATGTTACTGTGATTTCCATTTCAAATCAGGCTTGAATTATTTCCTTTCAACTTGCTTTTCACCCCCCTCAAAATTAACTTAACATTGTTTGTTTAAGAACTGGAAAGATCTCCTGGCCCACTCACCAGCTGAAATTAAGTGGAAAGTCTTCAACAGGACTCAGCTGGCCTGCAAACCTGTCTGGGAATCTGTGAACTGCATTCAATGATATTTCCTTCCTCTATATTTCTTTATTTGAAATAAATGCTAGTACACACATACCCTTCATTTCTCCAAAGAGATGTGGTAATACTACTTTTGAAACACATCCGACGTAGTACAGTAGGGGAAATATCAATGGGGAAATTCATATGAATTAGAGTAACAATAAGCAAGAGAAAAGTAGTAAGCAACGTGCACACCCAGACTCTATGACTACTAACAAGGAAGGGAGATTTCTTCGAAGTTTATCAAACTGCTATTGTCAAACTACTGGAAAAACTTGAACTGAAATGATGTATACTGACCGCCATTCTGTTCTTGATACATCCTGACAAAATAAAAATAATTCCTACAGAAGAAAAAAAGCAGTGCACAGGTTTCTGTTTACCCAGTGACAACTCAGTTGTGCCAGAGTGAATTTAGGTTGGATATCAAGAAACACTTCTTTACAGAAAGGGTTGTTAAGCACTGGAATAGGCTCCCCAGGAGGTGGTTGAGTCACCATCCCTGAATGTGTTTAAAAACCATTTGGATGTGGTGCTCAGGGCCATGATATAGCAAAGGGTTGTTAGAGTTAGGGTAGTATGGTTAGGTTGTGGTTGGACTCGATGATCTTTAAGGTCTTTTCCAACCTGAGTGATTCTATAGCACTCTCTCAGACTGCAAGAATTACAAGGTGGCTACTTCCCAGTTATTTTTCTCAACAAGATAAGCAGAATGTGGCTACAGTTTCCTAAATGCAGAAACAAATAGGGAACGTAAACATCCTTTCAAGACTACTGGTAATATCTCACAGGATTTGGCCTGAAAGAAAAAAATACATGTGAAACTATGACAAGAAGTTTGCTGCTATGAAATCTATTAGTTAACAGTCCTGCACAAACAGGTGGGTTGTGTAAAATTACACTTACTCTAATATTTAGAGATTGTCCAAGAAAAGTGGTTCATATGTTAAGGGATTAGAAAATCGTTCTAAGTGTACTCAGAATTTATGATCTAGTTTCCAGACCAACTGGTCAGACTTGTCAATCGTCTCCTATTTTCCACTATTTCAATTAAAGAAGAGGTGAAGGGAAAGGAAAAGAAAAATTGCAGGCACATATATGATGGAGATGACCTAAGTGTATTATTCAAGTGCTTGTGGATGGGAAAAGTTAATTCACTGTCGACATTCATCAGTTGAAAGATATTCAGTGCTCAGATGAGGAATGCATTCACATACAATTTTAAGCATGTGCTTAGAATTCTACCTTTTAAACTAAGGAAAAATAGTAATGTGGATCTTTGTGTACCGCACACGCTGCTGTTGAGCAGAACGAGTTCACTGATTACAAGGCTACCTAGACAGTACAACTTTTTAAAAGCTTTCTAACTATGTATCTTCTTAAAAGGAGATGCATCACACACTGAAGTTGAGCTCAACTGGTCTGCAATCAGCATTAATCTCTCTGAGTAAAGCCAGGAGCGCCAGCAGTCAGCACACAGTATTGGCCAACCTTAACATATATAGACTCCTAAAAAGGCTGTTCACAGATGTCTGACACTGAAATTACTACTCTGGTTGTCATTCAGCTGTCCTTTGTGAGAAACAAACTTCACTAAGAATCTGTTTTTATTGTCCAATATGGAAAAATGGACCTTTTGGTAGCAAAATATTAGCCTGGGAATACTAGACTACACTAAACTTACTAATACTAAATTCGGATTAATACTGCTTCAGCTTAAATTTATTTCTACCATTATTTTAAAGCTAACAGAACTTATTTTTTGAGAGAAACTTCAACATTCAACTTTCATCTGCTTATACTCTACTTTCTCAACTTTCTATCTGCTTATATAACACATTTTCTGCACATAATGTAATGCTTACAAGTCAACATTAGCTACCAATTGTAAAGCACCCAAATCTGACAATATTTTATACTTATTTGTCCAGTTTTTGTGCTGATATCTAGATTTAATTTAGTAACTCATTATTTTTTTCTTAAAATTTAGAAGTAGTCCATCTACACTAAATAATTACATTATTTATGTATACATTATTTACTACTTTAAGTGATGACTGTTTTAGATGCCATCAATAGAATAAAATAAACATAAAAACATCCAAACATTGGAATTAGGTTTTTGTTGTTGTTGTTGTTGTTGTTTTCATGCAATTCTAAGTTGATAAACAGCAGTTAAATAATTGTTTGAATTTTCACTTTAGGAAGACAATTTCAGATCTGTTTCCTTCCCCATTAAACATGATTGCAATTCAGTCTATGTGGTCTCCATAAAACAAATGTACAATCACCTAATCCATCTGAAAAAAAACCCCAAATCTAAGTCTTCCAAAACTACACTTTAATAACTAGACAAGCTTTTCATATCTGGCACATCTGAGTTACTTCACTGACATCCATTTCTCCATTTCTCTGGGCAAAGATTTCTGGATACACATTGAGCGATGATACATTAAACATGTTGATAAAACATGAATCACCACTTCTATTCAACATGTTTGCAACTATGTAGTCCACTCTTCTCTCATTGTTCTGCACATACAAAGAAAATCATGTTATAAAATGTGTACCTGCATTCACATTTTGGTCACAGTAATTACTTGAACTCTATACATTAGTACCATTTGTGCTTGCACCTACTTTCTATCATTCATGTTAGAATTAAATGGAGTCACAATATAACAAGGAAAAATCTCAGGTCTTAACACAAATTTATTTTGTAACGTAATTTTTTTAGTGTACTGTGTGTTGTATATACCTAGCTCTGAACTTATTTTTAATGTCATTGTTCACAGTAGTCATACTGTTCTGAATACAAACATTGAAAAATAATAGATTTATGGCACGATTACCATCACTATAGTGAAATTACTCATAATTACATCATTTCCTCTAACCACTGTTAAAATGCAGGTTGTACATTACAAGAATAGAAGCTTACTGTTAGGAAAGCACAATTTAAATTGAATTATTTAAAAAAACGTAGTGCCTTTTTCTCAAGGGCTCTTGGGGAGGGAGGCAGAAGAAGACAGAATGAGGGCTGCTCCAAAAGTAATGCCCCCTATTTTATTTTGTTGGCCCACAACATCAGAGGTGGATGTTGGTGGATGGCAGGAGGGGTTGAACCTTCCCACCAGTATTCCATTCCATGTTGTTGCTGTGTGATAGATGGCAGCAGAGGGGCAGTCTGACAGAATGGTGTTGACATGGAAGTGTGTATGAAGCAAAACGTGTCACTGAATTCCTCCACGCAGGAAAAAGGCATTCATTGATGCTTGCTGAACATTTATGGAGACCAGACAGTGGATGTGAGCACAGTGAAATGCTGAGTGGTGGTGCATTTCAGCAGTAGTGGTAGTGATATGCAAGACAAGCCACATTCCCAATGGCCATGCACAGCTGTTACATCACCAAATGAAGAGCATCTCAATCAGTTCATTCACATGAATAAAGTGGATTATGACCAGGGAACTCTCTAAGGAACTGAATATTGGCTTCAGCGCATTGAAAGCAGTGGTAGCAATGTTGGAATATCACAAAGTTTGTGCCAGGTGGATCCCATAAATGTTCACATGGGAACAGAAAGAACACTATATGCAAACTTGTCAGGACCTATTCAACACATATGAGACTGAAGGTGACAGTTTCCTGGACTGCATTACTACCAGTGAGGACACATGGTGTCACCACTGTAAGCCAGAGTAAAAACAGCTCCGTGGAGTGGTGAGATGTGAATTCCCAATGTAAGAAAAAGTTGAAGACACAGCCCTCAGCAGGTAAAGTGATGTGTCTTTTGGGAGAGGAAAGGAGTGGAAGCTTGAACTTCCACAGTCAGACCAATTAAGAAGACCACCTTTCTCTTGCAATGCAATAATGCCAGGCCCTATTCCAGTGTGAAGACTGTGGAGCACATTGCTCATCTTGGCTGAACTGTCCTGCCACACCCACTCTACAGTCCAGAGTTGGCATCTTCTGACTTCCATCTGATTAGGCCAGTGAATGACGGACAGCATGGGCAACATCTTCCTAGCAATGACTCTGCCATTGCCACTGTGAAATAGTGGGTCATCTCCACTGGTGCAGATTTGTATGAGCGCAGCATGCAGGCTCTTGTTCATTGTTGGCAAAAACGCATAGCTAATGGTGGTGTTTTGTAGCTGAGAATTTGCTCTATCTAATAGCGTTGTTGTGCACTTCATATTTGTTATAGTTTCCACAGAGGCATTACTTTCTGAGCACCCTATGTGTAATATATTCTTTATACACTATCATTGATTACTTCTCAAATACAGTGAACAAGCTATAGTATCATTTTTCTTTTGGTATTCCCTGCAAACGCTTTTCAAGTTCACTATTAATGTCATTGCTTATGAGAAAAACAGATGGATAATACTGTTTGCAGCCAGGGAGGAATATTATTTTAAAACTTCACCACACAGCTTTGCCAAAAAGCCTTAGCAGGGCTTTGAAATAGCCCTGCTGCTCCTTATGGAGCACTGTCCCAGACTAGGAGTCAGCTTAGTGAAACATAACACTGACTTGACTGAGTTACCATCTCCTCCCAGTTGCACTCAAGACTATTTCTTTTTTAATAATTTTTCTGCATTTTCATTCCCAAATTTGATTTTATATTATTCTCTACCTGCTTTTCCACCCTAATCATTCTCTATTTTTGGCTTGTATTAACAATGTGTTGCCACTGAGTTAACAGAAATCAAACCAAAATAAGCTGTAAAAAAAATGTAGTTCATAAGTATACTGAATAAAGTCATACACCACTTACACAGATGTCTGTCAGTCATCACCAAATCTGAACATCAGACTTTTTGGAGTAACCATGTTCACTGACTAAAACTAAAAAAAATTACTTCAGAGCACAAATCAGATTTTATAGTCTTTTCCATTAGAACCTTGGATGTTCTTCTGTAAATTGCTCACGCGAACAACCCTTGAGTTGCTTTAATCAGTGACACAAATAAGTGCTATGTTGACAAAGTCAAGTGAACTCACCATTTGTCCGTCTTTCCCAGGAACACCAGGCACTCCAACAGAACCCTGGTGGGAAACAGATGCCAGTGTTTAACAAATTAAACAAGTTGCAAACTTTGACCTCTTAATACAGTACCTAAAAAAAGGTGGTGAATGCCAGCATATCCTACCTAAGTGCAATAAATTTTTCAAATACTAATTTCTATTCAAGTTGAGCTCTCTTTACAGGTGATCGTTTATATTAATTTGTGTTGTACTTTCTTATGGTCTTACAGTGTACGTTTTAGTGACTGTCCCACTGTATAGCCTCTTTCAGAAAGGAGTCTCACGTTGGTGGTAACTTTGTTGTGAATGCTTCGTAAAACATGCAAGGATTAAAATGCAATTCCATTTAATGCTCTGGATAAATTTTGAGTTTGTTCTGACACAGTCTAACACAGCACCTGAACAAAATCGTTAACACTTCAAACAGATGCTTTCAAGCATCTGAAATGGAGGGATGTTCCAAGACCAATAACTGGCAAGGTCAATCTATCTTTAAGCTTTTAGGGGATAATCTGCAATAGTTCAGCCTGACAGTGCAAATTACCAACATCCTTTTAAATTGCTTCAGTATTACTGCAATCAGAATTTGAAAAACAACAAAACATAGACCAAAAACAAGGAGTAGACAAAGGAGCAGCAGCTTATAATGTAAGAGAAGTCTTTTTACAAACTCTCATACTACTTTTGTATGATGGACAATTTTGTTTGAAGAATCTTGTCTGACTGTTGCTGCAGACATCCAGTGAAAATCTCATGCACGAGGAAAGGAGCTCACACAACACCATCCTCTTTTTCTGTAACAGCAGTGTTGCACAGCAAGGAATCTGATAATGTATTTTTATTTTCCATTAATAAAAGTCTGAACAGGCTACAGAAGCGTGGTAGCTATTTGAAAGGCTGGTAACAGAAAAGATTGGCCAGGAGACTGGGAAAGGCAGAGGCTATATCAACGGTGAGATGCGCAGTTGCTCAGCGCCTGTGAAAGAAATGAGTATCCTTTGAAGCCCATCAGGCCCTGAGGCCCAAGAATCAGTGCACAGCATCTTTCCCTCTGTTTACATTGGCTGGGGGCTTCACTAGAAACAGTTTAGTCAGAGGACACCTACACCCAAAGGAAATGCAGCCAAAATGGATGCATGTTTACCAATTAATAGAGTTGAGGAAATAATCATGTGAAACAAACAAACAAACAAAAAAAAAAAAAAAAAAGGAAAAAAAACAGCTTATGAGTGCTTCAAAAAATATCCAACACTTGAGTGCCCAGCAGGCTCAAGCTCACAGCAGAACTCTAAGCCAATAATAAATAATATACTGATATCTCAGCCTGTGACCATTACCCTGAATGCTTTCTCCTTCTTCCCAAAGCTTTCACTTTGGCATTCCAGTTGCCCCTATTTGTTGGATGCACAGTCATGAATGCTAGTCACTGCAAATGGCTAATGCAAAGTCTAGTGAACTTTTTCACATTATTTGTCTAATTCTTCCAGAAACTTGTAAGAAAAGGCTCAGGAGGGCATTGTGACATCTGTCTGAATAAACTACCCTTCTTGTAACAGTTAATCTTCCCAGGACAGTCTCATACAGCTGCTGACTTTTCTTATGAAACATGAGATATCAGAAAGTTTAAATAAAATTGATTCTACCATACACTTAACCAATAAATGTTTATCATATATTGAAAAGCTCACCAGAACATGAGGGTTTTTTTTGTTTTGTTTGTTTTTTTTTGGATGTTGTATATATAAAGTATCCCACTCTGCTATTTCCTGGAAAGTAATGTCAACTTCAGAATCAGATGAGCTTTACAGTGTCACGTTCTTGCATTACTAAACATGAAGGGTAGCCTTCTCCATCAGCTTGTAAACTGTCACTGCTCACAGCTGACAAAATCCCATGGATTTACATGCTCTGGGATTACATTTTTACTTATCAGCAGGCTTTTGTTTCTTCAACAAATTCAATTTTAACAGATGCAAGCAAACCTTCACTTTAAATAATATTTCAAAAGAAGAAAAAGAGGTGACAGCTTTGCCACATACATTAATACTACTTATTCCTTTCTCTTCCTTTTTCTTGATACACATTAAGCCTGCTCTAATTAGATATCTTCCATAACACTTCTTATCTTTTGAAATCACTCTCAAAATGACCTGCCTTGGTGGTGTGTGGGTGAGATGCTGGAATGGTGCCACTTACTAGCTGCTGTTGCTGATATAGCTAGGACTGTTTTAATGGTGCAGTTCCATAAATCCAAAGCTCACTCCATCAGATTGAGGCAGTCAGCTTTAATGAGTGCAAATAATGCTGAAAGCATTCATAGGAAGTCAGATCTCCGGTTACCAAAGGAACAGGAAGACAACAGCAGACCACCTGAATACAGCCAACCAAGAACCATTTATCAGCAACACCTATATCCTTTGTTTCTGTTGGTCAATTTTTTAGTCATATGGCATTGATCTACTTGAGAAAGGACATGCATTCAATCAGAAATTCTATCTCTCCATCTTTCACAATGTTTCACCTTTGGTTTCATAGCTGTGCCAGTACATGAATAAGAAAACTATAGCGACCTTTTCACCTGAAAGTTAAGCAGACAGATTAAAAACATTCTGCCCTGCATTGCTTGAACTTCCTATGATGGGGAAAATGAGAAATCTTATGTCTAATATTATATGACTACATTTTGCAAAAACAAAATACAGCACCTAAATTAACAGATTCAAGGTGGTGTGCAGCAGCTAATTCCATTCGCCTTTTCTACTTACAGTTTGGAACCAGGAGTTATAATGGTATTGTTGTTTTTACTATACCTTTTGTCCTGGAGGCCCTTGGGGTCCCTGCAAAGAGAAAGAAAATGTAATTACTCCAGCTAGTTTAAACCTGAATGTCCAATTAAAATTGTCCTATTGTGTAAGTATTCAGATACTGGACTGAAATCAGGAGAAATTTTCTGCACCAACAAAAAGTAAAATGTTCTACAGAAAACACACAGTAGATCTTTTCTCTTTTGGAACAGATTTAACTTCTAAGTAGAAGATTCAAACTTCCCCCTTCCTAACATTTTCTCTTCCATTCCATCTATTTCTTCAAATATTGAGAAATCTGTCAGCATTAAAAAGACTGCAGCTTTTCTTCTTTTGATAATATCCAACAATCAGTTGTGGTCCACAATAATTTTTCTGCTTGGCAGTAAGTTTTCTGCAAAAACTTGGTTTATGCCACTAAGTTTTTACTCTGTTTTGAGAGAGAGAAGCATTAGCCTCTCCATACTTTCTAGATCATTAAAGGTATTGAAATTTATTAGTACGGTTTAACCAACACATCATTCGTGCCATCAGCCACAAGTAACAAAAAATATTTCAGAAATCTTTAAGAGTGCTCTTGGGAAGTAAAGAAGCACCATTTTACCTTCATGATCTGAGAATGCAGGAAAAAGTACCTAAATCCAGGAAAGGTTAACTGCTTAATGTCTTACAAGAGTGAGTCTCATTGATATTAGTTGGACCCATTTCTCACCTGGCATCTCTGAAGCACCCAGTTGGTTTGTGGCCAAAGTAAAAAGGGGAGGCACTAGGAAAACAGAGCAGCCAAACACGTATTTGACGTCATGTCAGTCTGTTTTGATTAAAGTCAGACCACATTCAGTATGGTCATCTACTCTTTTCCACATGTTCCTACAGGAGGTTCTTGTGCAGTTTGTGGGTGCTGATGCAAACTCAAGAGAGATTAATTCTGACTGTGTTGAGTTGAAAAACAAAAAGCTAGAATGGGAGAATTCAACTTGCTTTGACGTTTGAAAAGACAGAAGAACTGATGTCAGAACAGGAATTATTCAGGATTCCATCTTGAACAATAGGGTTGCTGCTTCAAAATGGCCAATTTTGTATTTAAGATAGTGTGAATAGAGGTGAAATCTTCCTTTTTTTGGTAGATGCAGGTCGTGTTGGAATGTTGCCCTGATGCAACATTAAACTGGTAACACAGAAAAGCTCCACTGCTTGTAACTCCTGGTACTGGATCCACTGAAATGAATGAAAGTCTTGCAGTTTTAAACATGCATTTGCATGTATAGACTGGGAATCAAAACTTACAAAAGCACAAATCAGTGTTACTCCTTGAAACTTTTGCCTGATTGTCTTAGAAAAACGAGGGTCTTGCAAGCGTCTCTCTTATTCAAAGGAACAGATTTTGCAAATAGAAAACCATCTGCGAGATACAGAGTGACAGATTAACTTTCTTTTCTTTAAAAGGATGTGAAAATAACCAAGCACTCAGATCTGATGATAATTAGAGCAGTGAGTAGAGTGATCACCTGCCTTTTCTAACTGGAGAAGAATCCCACCAGCCCACTGCATTTCAGTAAACTACTATTTAAATCTCCTTTTTTCAGTATGTGCCTGAATTCTAACTCTAAGGTCTACCTGAGGATGAGGGCACCTGTAATAGTGAATGTGGTAAATGAACAGCCTATTACCTGAGCACTGCTTGTAAGCAGTCTCCAAGAACACTGAAGAAGGGGAAGAAGAAAAATAGATGAAAAAAATCAATAGGATGTTGCTAGGTGAGAGTAACCTACTGGGGAAGGAACCGAACTGTGAATATAACATATTCCATTTAAACAGAATTGTTCCCTTTCTTCTAGAAGATGAAGAAAGTTTCTTCCAGTGCCTCACAGCATGGCAAGTGATGAGCCAGGGATCTTCCCCTTTGCCAAGAAAAATACAGGTTTGGCTAACATCTTAAAAACTCCAAGAAATTCATGTTCAGACTACAGTTTTTCTATATCACCATTACCAAAATAAGCTCCAAATATCCAGGCCCTGGGCATCATTTATCTTTTGACTTTTATTAAACAGTTCTACTATGTTAGCTTCCATCAATAAGCCAGAACAACTGAAGACTTCTTCATATTTCATATCTGTTTCTTTTATGTGCATGGAATAAATGCTGACTCTTCAGTTTCTAACTACATAAGAAGCTCAACAAAATCTTTTGGACACATTCCAAAATACCATTTGGAAGCCTTCAAATAAAGCTACTATCTGAAGGTAAAATTGCCACTCAGTTATTAGGAGTATCCCCCAGAGTAAATTGTGAAATGTGTTGCTCTTCTGAATATTTCTGCGCCTAGAGTCTGCAGCTGTCAAACTTGTGGGATGGATTTGATTCAAGATATTGCAGATGTCTCCAGAAAAATCTCTTTCCCTAGAATTTTCCCTTTGCTGCTGCTACCATTCCAGCTCTTCCAGAGGACTTACCGAATAAGAAAGTATTTTCATAGAAGAAAAATCTTGCCTTCACTGCACTTTTAGAATGGATGATTTGGAGAAGAGCATTAGGCACTAATCATCAGTTATTTTAAACAATGAGTAGTTTTCCATTTCTGGTACTTAAACTTTACTCAGACTGGAAGTTACCTCATGTCTCATGACCTCTGAGCTATTACACCACCTGATGACCAGCACAGTCCTCAACAATACAGCTACCTTTAGCAAGCTAATTGCAATTAAAAGCTTAAAATGACACATTTTACAATTTACACACAAGAGTTTCTTATTCTATAAGTACTCAGAATGTAAAATAATTATATCCGAATTGATAACTGCTAGAGAATCCAAGTAGAAAATGGGAAAATATGATCATGTGTTTTTTTCTTTCCTTAGCATTCAACTGATTCGAGGAGAGCACTACGTATATGAAAAATCATGTCATTGATTTGTTTGAAGTGACTAATTAGAATCTTTGAAAATCAACCTTTTTTCATATATTCACTGAGAAACCTAAGTTGAGCTGGCTGTAAATTTTGGTCAGGAGAGTTGCCCGGAACAGGAAAATAACTAAAAATAATAAAAACCATTTTAAATCTCTATTATTTCAGATATCCTGAACACTTCTTAAAACCATTTTCTACCTTGTGTAACTGAGTAAACTACCTATACAGATACGACAAGCAATGGTATGGATTTACTGAAGTAGATTCTCATCAAGTTAATTCCTCAATTGGAGGGTAGAAAAAGAAATGGCATTGCTCCCAAGAAATTCAATAACTATTCTTGTGTCTCTGGGGATGGAGCATTGTCTGATATGTACTTAAGTACTTGGAAAAATTGGGCATCCAAGGATAAAGAAAAGTTTCTAAGTGTTCTATGAAACTAAGGGATTTTCTATTCTCTGAAATCAAGGGATCTACAGAGTTTCTTTCATATCAAATATTAGCAATACAGAAATGATCAAATGAAGTTACAGCTGGATACATTCAGATGCCTTCACTAAGAACTATTTGAAATTAAAAAGAAAAGAAAAAGAAAAAACAATGGAAAAAGTTGACACAAATGTAGTCAAAGCAAATTCACTGAGTCCAGAATTCTATCTAGACATCCATTTATATGTTACACTTATGTTCTCCTTTTAAAGTTACTTTGCTGCTTGTGCTTTAGCAAACTGCAAAACAAAAAATAATTCTGCCCTGTAAGTGTTAAAGCTGTGGTTCAAAGACAGTAATTCAGGGTGTGATACCTCACGAACAGCCTCCCCAGGTTTTTTAATTTTCAACTTCAAGTGGCTCAGCTGTTAAACATTTAAAGAAATGCATGAAATAGAAAGTTTGGAGCATTTTCCATTTGCAGGTCTGTGGTAGTTGTAATGATTTGTTCTGTGAGGTGTTAGATGTCAAGAACAGCAAGCATGAACACCAAACGAAAATGCCTAACAAAAACATAATGAGAAAATGAAAGTTTTGGTATACTAAAAAAATTATAAACCAAAATACATCACAATAGTGCAATACATTCATATTGAAACTCTAATTCCAAAGCTTGGTAAAAAAAAAAAAAAAAAAAAAACCTTTATTTTTTAGTTTGCTGGGTTTTTTTTTTTTGTTGTTGTTGTTTTTTAAGCTTTCATACTACCTTTCTAAAGTAAAAATTCCTTGTAATAGAAGGCCTTTAGAAGATACTGTATCCACATTTCTATGGGACAAAGGAGCTACAAAAACTATACCTGAGAATGCATATTTCCTCTTTGGTACTATAGGAATCAGGAAACACTTCCTTATTTCTATAAAGCTGAGGACAAAGAATTTAGGAAGGATACTTAAAATAACAAATGTACATGTAGAGGAAAACCACAGGTTTTGTAAACAGTATTCATCCGCCTTTCTGAGGAGCCTCCGTATTGCCCATTGACCCCATTTGCTGTGTGGAACGGGCATATAATGTAATTCTGAAAGTGTGTTCTCGCATGGTTGAGGAGTGTTTCATAAAGATTGTGATGGCTGGAGTACTAGTATCAAAGTATATAATGCTTTAGCACTGATGAATTGCCTAAACTTAAAAAAAGACTGGCTAAGAAAACAGATCAACTATAATGGAAATGTATATAAATTCTCATTAAGCAGTGGTCCCATATGCTACTTTAATTGATTAAAAGTGCGGCAAAAGTTATTAATTAGTGCTCAGGCAGAGATCCTCGTCGTCATCTTAGTCATTGTTCTGACATCCCAGACAACTGTCACTGAATTATAAAATCCTAAAGACAATTTTTCCTCAGACTAGCTCTTATAACTTAAGGCCACTGAATCTGTATTGGGGAAAAAAATAAGTATGTGCCGTAGGAGGTGCAGGCAGAGATTCTCAATTTCATCTGCTAGTTTTTGGTCAACTTTCATAGCTAAACAGCTTGAGAAACACACTTTCTAAAATTTACTGTGAACATGCCACCAGAATGAAATAAACAAGGCTGCTGCAGAACTCTGGCCACGGAAAACAAATTCACAATTAGTAATTTCCCAGAGGAACTATGAAGATTCACACCAGCTGAGGATCTGTCCTTGGTTGTTGGCCTAACAGGCTGAACTCAAGCCAGCAGCACTTTCCAGCCAGTTCTGGCTGATCCCCCCCTGCTTCTTCTTCTTTTTTTTTTTTTTTAAACCTCCGATGAAAAACGCATATTAACTCAATTTAAAGATGTGAGGCTTTATAGATTTAACTGCAAAGTTATGCTCTTCCACCGTCTTTCAAGTGTATGACAATATCCTTTGGAAGAAAGTTCTCCTTATACTGAATAGTTAGTAAGACCACTAAGTCTTTTTCCTTTTTTTTTTTTTTTTTTTTCTCCTTGAATGGATGCCCAGCAAGACTGTAAAAGCACAAAACTGCGAGTCTGGAAAACAATACATCTTAAGTAGAGGGATTTTGTGTTTGAGTTAATCATTAAAGGATAGATTTCTTTTGCAAAGAGACATCTTTACCTGAATTCTTTGCTTGCTCTAGACATTCTGTTCATGCAAAACATCTGTAAAATTACTTATGTATCTTTAAAGCCAGTTTCTGGAGAAAAAAAATATATATTTTATTCAGAGACAAAAAGCAGTTGACTCGTACACTGAACACAATTCAACTGGCTAATTTTCCAAGGAGTTGAAATGATGGCAAGTTTTGATCCTCCAAAATTCTATGGCTATGCACTGGTTTAGAATAGTTCTAAATTAAAAGCACCAAGGACATTTTGAAAACAAAAACAAAAAGCAACATCAAAAACTTACCATATGGAAATTAGAAATAAAAATACCTATGCACACCTTCTGTCCTATTACAATTTGTGAATCTGAAAACACCTTTCTATCAGTATCAGCATTTGAGGTTTCCTGTCACTGATTACACTTATAATAACATCATCAGCACTCTGAAAACAGAAATCCTAACTTCTACCTACTGAAGAATCACAAATACTTTTATGATCCAGTCTGAAAATAAGAAGATAAAGAAAAAAAAGCTTTATGTGGCACTAGGAAGACATGGCAAATGGCATGGGAAGGGAGATATCTTATAGGAGACAAGGCACAACTTTACCAAAGAGGATGAAAAGCTAAGGAAACCCTACCAGTCTTCCCTCTGGCATAGAAGACTTATTCTAGATCCACGTAACATTTCAAAACTTCAAACCCTTAGCACCACACCTCACTGCTTGGCCTTCATCTGACTCCATTCTGCACGGAGGAGCAATATCTTCTACTCTAGCAGAAAGTAGACCTGAAAGGCTTTCTAGTGTCCTGGAAACTAGAAAAAAAAAAAAAAAAAGTAACTAACTAGGCACTCTTACACTCTCTTCTAACATTAAAGATATATACATTAAATTCTTCTTAACTTAAAACTAACTTTGCTCCTATTCAGCCCTAAAAGAAAACACATTCTTCCTAGCATAAAAACAAAGTGACAGAAGACCCTGCAAACAGCAAGAGCCCACACCTCAAATGTGAGAGCAATAGAAGGCAACTGGATGCTGACAACATGGGAATATTTTCAGCAAGGGAATAAGACACTTGCATAAGCAATAATGGGTTTTCCCAACCCTCTCCTCCTATCATCCTGAAGTAAGCCACTGTAGCAGAAATGCTAAGTCACAGCCTGAACCAGTGATTGAGCACCTGGTGGGAAGGTAGGGCCAACCCAGAGGAGCTCAGGTGCATACAATGTACCTGAGTGACCAGAAATGGTGGGGCCAAGATCCACCCCTTCCCAGACCTCATTTAAGGGTTGGCTGTGGAGGTGAGGGTATCTGCCTAGAGATCCCCCCTTTGTACTTGAGGCCTTCTGAAAGTAGGCAGCTGCTTTTCTTTATTTCTGTGCCCATAGCCATTGCATTTGAGCAGATCTTCACTTACTGCAGCCTAGGACTTTGCTGCTCTGCTGTGCTTTCCATTGTGTTACACCCACTTAATTTCTGAAATGGGGAAAAAGCAAAGCCATTCCCTCTCTTCAGAGCAAATTGCACAAATTGCCTTGTGCTCTAAAGATGAGTTCTCTTATGCCAAATCTGAACTCAAACAAGAGAACTCACTGTCATTTTCTCTGTCTGGTCCAAGAAAACTTCCCCTGCCTAGGAGGGAGAAAAGTCCTGAATCATTACTACTGCTCTCTCTCACTCATCTAAAACATGATTATTTTTATTTTTTTTCTCTATTGACACAGAACTTCAATAAAATTTGAGGAGAATATGGGAGCAGAGTCTTGGTGCAAATCATTGTGCCTTTGTTAGTGCTCCTGATTTCCTATTTCACTGAGCAATAAGAACATGGATGTTCCTAGAACTCCAAATGCATTAAAATGATTTTAACTTTTTGAGAATCAAGTCACATGTTGCTGGAGTAGGTCAAAAACTACTCAAGATGTGTAATAGTTTTGTGTTACATTCTGAGACACAAGCTGGAAAACATGCTGCTATCTCATTATCTTCCATCTTTCACTCTTCAAGGGTCTTATTCCACTCCTTGTAAAAAGAGAAGACAGAAAACTAAGTAATTTCTATTCTATTTCAAGCTGTGTCATTGTTGGTTCCAAGGTTAAAACTGAATTTACCAGCTCTAGTAACATTCTCTGCATCCACCTAGAAATACTAAGGGATGTTACTGAACGCAAGCATAAATCACTTTTGACGGAGAAAAGCTTCTATCCCACTGTTACAATCTAGAGGTCAGGCCTGCAGTTCTTCGCTTGAATAGTACCAATGCTATTTAAAGCTGCTGAGACAGTGATCCTTTAGAATACAAATAGCTTTCAGTTTCCACCAACCTCAATAAGTACATTGGAAATTTAGGGATTGTTTCAGGGCCACTGGTGCTTTCCTTGCCTGTATCTTGCCTCTATCCAGAAGAGAAACCAGAGTGCATGCTCCAGTATTTGGCTTCTTACTGGAAGAGCTCTTAGACATATGGAAAAGTTGGAAACTTCAATAGTCTCCAAAAGGTGGACTTCTGGGAGATTAGGACTGATAGTGCTTTATGGAACCCATCTACCTACCAGATCCTTCTTCACCCAAAGAAAGATTGGAATTTAACTTGGACTTCAGAAACTGTGTGAAACAGAGACTACTCTTTACATAAGAGTTCCTGCAGAATTAATGTAGAAGTACACAGTTCACAGCTGAGATTTCTGCTGTAATTTTATTTGAAAAGATGAATAGATAACACAGAAAAAGAATTGCAGGTAGGTTTGTGTTCCCCAAGAAAACAATACCTGTTTTTCCCTGGCATCACAATTCTACAGCATAACTGTTTGGAAATCAGCTACTTCAACATTGAAGAAAAGAGATATTCATGCAGAAACGTATGATAGAAGATATCAATGGAAACCAGATAGAACCTGTATAGATAGCTTCAGCACTTTCCACAAGGAAGATAGCCTGGAAATCTGTACTGGTGCAATGTGTATGTCAAAGTAACCAAGAAAAATGAAAATAAAATGTCTCTCAGATAACCTGATCTTTTCTTGATCTATACATAGCTTAACAGTTAAGCCATCATGTTGGGTTTTAGACCAGGCATTTGGAGCTGGAAACTTATGCAGTCTGGGTTTTTTTTTCTCTAGCTTACAGTTGCTGATATGATTTTTAAAATACCCTTTTTCTCTATTTAAACACATTTGCACTTAGAGAAACGAAGAGTCCTGTAGCAGTTCTTTATTTCCTACGTGCAGATGACTAGAGCAGTGGGAATCTTCTGAATACCGCAATAGACTCTTTTCTTTAAAGACCCTTGGGGATTCTGTGACCCTGATGATCTGGTCTTGAACAGAAGGAAGCCACTGCTGCAGAATCTGAGTAAGTGCGGTCCAGAGGGCAAATAGGAGATTACAATCAAAATAAGCAAACCAAAAAAGAAAATGCCCTTCCCAGCTATTATACATATTATTAACAATAAGTCCTCATAAACCAAAAAGGATGGAACAACACAGAACACAAATGTGCTAAAACACTAGGTAGTATCTTTGGGAGATGCAATTTTAGTTCTGTTAAATTTTTATCTTGAAAAGAGAAACTACAAAAAATTTAGTTTCCTGATCAAATGAGATGGTTCAGAATCTCAGTCTTTTCTTTCTCTTCTGAAAAACTCCGGATTTTGTCAGTCCAAAATGTTTTGCAAATTGTCAAGGTAAAGTATCATCACATCTGTTTAAAACTTCATAAATTCAAATAGCTAGTAATCATATCCACGCTGATTGCTGAGCATATAATCTTCCTCTTCAGAAGCATTCAGAAATCAAAAGCACATGCCAAGGGCTACAATTATGTCACTTCTCATAAAAAAAATAAGAATGACCACGAGCATTTAGGGAAATCTTAAGGGAAAATATGTTTTACAGTTTTGGGAACATGTGACAAGCAGAAACCCCTGATGCATTATCCTGTGTCTGAAGCTGATTTACAGCCAGTGGAGCTTCAATTTGCTTCCAAATGAAAAGGGCTAATTAGTTTCTGATGCAACAGAAAACATGTACTCCCATATCTGAGCATTTGTAAAAAGTGCATTCATTTGGTTTCTATATTCTCCCACACATGATGAAAAGAAAACCCTCAGGAGATAATATTCTGAGAATTTCTGTATGCTATGCAGCATGTTTGCTGTTCTGTCAGGCAAAGGGCCAGAACAATTGCTGAGATTTTGGCCTTTTAAACAAGTAGATGGCTGCTGTACTTCTCCATAGTCTTAATGTGGAAACAGCTGAACTTCAGAGGTGGCATTAAGAGGGGGCCATGAGTCAGGTACACCTGACATGGCAGTTTTGCCTTGCTGTGCCCTCTATACATCTGCAACCCGAAAGGAGGAACTGCCCTTATATAATAGGCAACTGTATATTGTTAAAAAATACAATTTTTTTCTTGCATTTTCTTTGCAAATGAGACTTCAAATACTCAGTGACAAAGAAGGGCTGGGAAATACAATTATCAAGCTTTCCGGAATTCCACAGTTTAAGAAGCATGTTTAAGACTATTAAAGTTTCTTAGCAAACTGGAAGAGTACTTACTGCCAACCCTTGTTCACCTGGCTTTCCTGGCTCACCCTAAAAAAAAAAAAAAAAAAAAAGAAAAGTGAATAATTTGAGTAGCATGTCTTGAATTCAGTTCCTTGCTTAATAACAACCTCTTAAAAAAAATCCCATTATTTAACAGGTATGGCAGCTGACCACACATTAAATACATGCACACATATATATATGTATATTTGCTTTTTAAAGTAATAGATCAAATCACAGACTTTAAGAGGCAAGGTAATACTTCACAATCTTTTAACGATTTAGTTCTCCAAGCAAAAGTTAAACACTGGTGTGCTGACTCTCAGCCCCTTGGTTCCAATCATAACATTCCACTTCAGCCAGTGGTGCTAAAGAACACAGATAAAGGTTTTTTCACATATGTACTGAATCACTGTTTACATATTCCAGAATGAGTGTTCTGTGTCATCACCTCAGTCAGCAGGCATAACTTACTAATTATCATATTGCATATACCCATGAACAGTGACATTTTGAAGCTATGTAATAATTGTTCATCTGTTAAATATTTGGATTGGTTTTCAAAACGGTATCCCCTCATTTTCCCAATTAATTCTCTTTGTGGGCACATATCTACATGAAGCGAGGAGCTATCTTCACTTCCTTCTTCTTAAATGAATGCATTCAACTGTCATTTGAGACAGTAAAATGGATGTCATACCACCCAGGCTATCCATGTGCTGTTGGATCAGCACAGCTGCAGGATCATCTTCATCAGATTTATCATAAAAGAAAATCTGTCAAGAACCGATGGGAACTGTTTTGATGCTACTGTTCTTGGCAACTCAGCAGATTCTGAACTGCTTCTCTAGGTAGATGTGCTTTCAGACACACAAATCTGCATCTGAAACGCACCAAAAAAACAGGGAAAGAGAAACCACACAGGCACAGGTTTCAGACAGCAAATTATTCAAGTTTGTTGAACTTCTCAGCTTCCTTTGTAGCCTTGCTTATTTTTGTATATAACAATCTCACAGCATCACATAAGCATCAAGATATGCCTATAAACATTGGGAAGCATTATCTTTGTGCTGAAATAATTTCAAAACTGTGTAACATTGTCTATTGTTTTATTACAAGCAAAAAAAAAAACAACAACCCACCCTGTTTTTTTGTGCTTCTTTTTTGAGACTCTAAACTTTCCAAGTGCTGGTATCCGCGTGGCAGGAAAGGGGAAGCATATACTGTAGGTATTTTGCTCTTTTGGAAGGCAAGTGTGTTCAGGTTCCAAGAAGATTTTCTGCTGACACCCAAATAAAGGCTTAGCAGAAGGCTGCAAAATCCTTTGTCATGCCCTTGATCTTTCTTGGTTCCCTTTAGACCTTTCAATAGGCCTAACAGCATTTTCCTCACATTTCTACCTTCAGATCTAAAGACTTTCTGTCCCAGAAATAAACATTTCCTCCTCTCTAAAAACTTTAAGTGACTAGAGCAGGATGCATGCTCCTGGCATGTGAGGTAAAGATAGCACAGATGGAGTTCTGTGGGCACAGATGGAGATGTTAGCACACAGACTGTTCCTCAAAACTGCTACACAGAGGAACAGAAGTAATGATGGCTGCTGGAGATGCTCACCTGGGCCCTGTTATCTCGAGTGAGTTTCACAGGATGCACAGCAAGTGTACGGGGTATGGACGAAGGCAGCAGCCAAAACATTTTCTTGCAGTTCTGGTGATTATAATTACCTTGCTTAAAAGCTAATGAAAACTTGCTTAAGGAAATGACTGCCTTACAGTGGAGGCTGGCCATAGTAAGGACTTTCTTTTTCAGTTGTAATGCTGCGGTGTTCCTATTTGTAATGCAGTACAGCTTATTTTGTTATTTCTCTCTTCCACTCAAGCCTTTTAAAGATACAAAGCTGGGACAAGTTTTTCTCTTGATGCAGGACACTGAGAAGGAGCAGGATGATAACAATAGTCAGCAATCTGGTTTGATTTTATCTGATTCTGAAGCTGCACCACAAATTGATTCTCCACAATGCTATGGGGCTTAAGATAACCACAGCTAAACAAAAAGAAACAAAAAACAAACCTATAAAAAGAAACTCTCTCTTGCCATCTAAAGTCAAAAATCACTACAGAACTATTATAAAATGGAATGACCTAATTGCATAAAATGCATTACTTCTGTCATGAGAAACACTATTGTTCCCTTTGCTAAGCAGCAAAAAAACCCAAGCAATCCGCAGTCAGACTGTGACCAGCAACACTAGCTGATTCTTCTAGCCTCTTACATGTGAATTATAAAAATAGTTGCAAAACCATTAAAACTCTTGCAGATAGAAATTGGTTGTGCTTTCAGTCTCACCCTCTCTATATCAAACCAGAAGCAACTCCAAACAGAGTCAAATTTACCACATTAGAAGACTAACAAGAAATGAGTAGATGGCCAAAGTAAAGCATACAGTAAAAGCAATAGATTTTCAGTGTCACTTCACAACCTCATGCTAGAAGTTATCAGCCCAATGTTGGATAACAACAGGTCTCAATTAGAGTCATAGAATCATTAAGTTTGGAAAAGATCACCTCATCTAACTGAACTGTCGACCTACCACCAATATCACCAATTAACCCATGTCTCTCAGTGCTACATCTCCATGTTTCATGAACATCTCCAGGGATGCTTATCACGTTACACTCTTAATACAGCTAATGCATAGTCAATACAATTTCAAATGGGGCAGTCTGAAATATGGCTAGAACAGGAACTCAGGTATTTTTTTTCTTGGTTTTGCAGTGAAATTTTATGCCTTTCTGTCCTGGCCTACATAATGAACCATGCTTTCTCTCTGATAAAGCTGTTTCTTTTTCCAGAGATGTCTTCACCTTGCTAATTCCTTATGCGTCCTCTCAGCTGTGATCTTTACTTGTGACAGGTGTGGGGATGTGTTTACCAGATCTGTGCATTTGACATTTCAGTTGTCAAGCGTACTGCCCGTGATTCAGCTTCCACACTGACACTGCAGTGGAATTCATGATGAACAGAGAGATACTTTTTTCAAAAAGAAAAATATTTAAAAAAGGAGTATTAAAGAGGTCACAAACAGAGTCAAAAATATACTCATATTTTGCAAAAACCAAAAACAAATACCTGCATTTATGCATCTTTTTATGAAGGTTTTAATGTCACATTACAAAATGCCAAAGGCTGTGGGTCTGATCCTGCATCTGAAACATTAACCAATGTTCTGTATTCTGCTTATGGATCTAATGAAATAGAGGAGATGAGTGGAAGAAATTTGTACTGTTAGTGTTGTGTAGAAATGGCACAATCTCACTCCAAAATTGATCATACTTTGGGCAGCATTTAGCAGTTTATTATTTTGATTTCATAATTTGAGGCTAAATCATTAGAAAGTGAGAAGTCAAGCTGGCCTATGCAATGACATCTCACATTCAGCCTTAGCTTGAAGTCTGAGTGGGAACATTTGGTACTTGTAGAGAGGGCAGACCCTTTTCGCACAGCTATTAAAACATCAGTGAACAACTCAAAAACCTTAGAATGTGTGGGAAAAACTGCCAGGGGTGAGAAGCAAGAAACCTAGGTGTTATTCTTGGCCCCACTATGAACTTGCTGTGTGTGGCAGAGGAACTTCGGGTGCACTGTGAAATTTGTCTGCGGTTCAGCTTACATACGTCTTATTTGCCAGTCTTACCTCACAAACCACCTTTGACTGTTACATACTTGAACAAAATTTGGACAACAACAGACTAACTCACCGGAATGCCAGGCATGCCTCGAGGACCATCTTTGCCAGTATCTCCTGGGGGACCTCTGGGTCCTGGTGGCCCTGGAGGTCCAGGGGGTCCAGCTTGTCCTTGGTCCCCCTAGCACAACAAAGAAATCATCATCAGAAGTTTGCTTTAGGGGCATCAACCACACAAAAATACAGTTTTCCAGAAAGAACGCAAGACAAATTTAAAGAAGCTACTGTGACCTAAATGTTGGCGTCTTTGCTCCTTACTGCAAAGACTGCACTTTGCCTTGAAGACCAACAGGTTGTACCTGTACACTGCAATCGGCCACAGGGCAAAAGGCTGAAATTGTAAATGGCTTGTTCTACCACAGGACACAGACTAGAATTAAGGGTAGCTTTGCAATATTTGACTCATGCAGTTTTCCAGAGAGAGTAACTGTTTTCAATAAGCAGCTCGTCATTTCCCGATTGGTATAATCATGACAAAGCTGAGTATTAAAAAAAAGTCGTGTGCCAGAACTAGACAGTTTGCCTGGCAACATTCCAAGCCCATCAGTGTTACATGAACAGACTTCAAACATAAGCATGGAGAGTAACTGCTTTTCCACAGAGTCGCACAGAATTTTTCATCTGTTTTGGTGAGCTCTTTCAGAGTGATAATTAGCCAAATCCCTTAATGATTTAGACTTACTAATTTGTAAAAGACAGTTTCCAAGAAAGTTGCCAGAACATGCAGCCTTTGAAAAAATACCAGAAATGGTGCTCAACTTATTTGATTTCCAGTGTAGCACTGCAAACCACTAAAAATGCTAACTGCATCTTAAACATGGAGCATTTGGCACAGCTACCCATAGTATTTAAGCATTAATCTCATTAACAATTGCTTAATTATAGAGCTTTCAAATAAGCAACTTGCTATAAGAAGGCTTCCGACAAACAGGTACAGCAGAGAGTAAACTGAATGTAAAGAAGAACCAGATTCCAGTGAGATGAAGCACTACCTTAATGAGGCGGCGTTTAATGAGCTGCTGATCAGCAGAGAGAAACCCATGATTGATTTTAGGAAACACCATCTGATCAGGCAGGTGAGGTCAAAGGTTGAAGATCAGAGATGAGAGAATTGAAGAATAGACATCAGAAGGCCCGAGAAAGAAATAAAGATATATTCATTAGATTTGTAATAGCTAAAGTTATATGAACTGGTGCTTCTGCCAGAGAGAAACTGTGCTTTTAGCGCTCTGTGAACCCATCATATACAGCGAGTTAATTGTCGAAGTCCTTTCTCCCCAGATTTCACAGGAGAATTCTTCACTTGATTTTTTTTTTTCCATTATCTAGGCTCTGAAAAAATTCAGTATTTTTGCATTCTGTTCTCTCAGCAAAGTTTCTAGACACAAAGCACCAGTTCAACTTTCAGTCAGATTTTCTAACCAGCATATTGTGCCATGAACAATGGTGTCATTTTAATAAGGACTGGAGTTCCAGCTTGACCAGATTGCTCAATTCTTCCTGCTTAATTTGTAAATGCATTTTGAAAAAATCAGCACATACAGATTAAACTTCAGATATCTAACGCATATAACTGTTTCTTGATTCAACCAGTACAGAGTTCACTGACATTTTCAATGCTCCTGTATGCCTCAGGGAAGAAGAACTACAGAAAATTCTCATCTGAAAAATGAGATACTGACCAAGAAGAGCACATGGAACATGGGTGCTGCTGGGGGTAGCGCTGTATGCAGTTACGGATTTGATCCCACACTTTGCATCAGAAATGCATACACCAATACAAAGGCAAAGGAAGTTGACTTAGGTCCACCATAAGAATTCGTGGCTATCTTTTAGTAAAAGTAATTTTTTTCATGTGCACTTTTATGCTGATACAGAGAGACCTGACTGAACAGGTACATGTCAACCACAAACCTTGACGGTGAGGATCTGATTACTGTGCAGAGCAGCGACTGTGGGGAAGCCTGGCAGACCCTAGGGACACAACATAACATGGTACCAAAACAACACAACACAAACATCACAGAGACAATTTACTGACAGACAGACAGAACAAACACTATCTTTAGTATACCCCACATCGCCTACTGACAGGAAACAGCCTCTCTGTCATATGGGAAACAGAATTAAGTTTGCATTATAGGTGTGTGTAGGTTGTTACTTCATGACAACAATATAAACAGATTTTTAGAAGTAGCAGTTGCACGGAGGCGACTCCTTAAAATTACAGTAAATTGTTAGGATTGTTTGACAGTTGTTAGGATATCAGCCAGCTGACTGCACTGTTTCTCCATTAAAGCATGCTACAGCCCTTCAAAACAGCTCTGCAGAAAGCTTTGATTCTGGGTTGCTGCAGAACTTGACAGCAGTGACAGGGAATTTTGAGGCACTTAGTGTAATTACCATCCTGCTCCTCACATTCTGTTTTACATACGACATTCAACACATAAACCGATCACACATATACAATTATAAACACTGAACAACAATCTACTGATAGATTTGGGGGAATCCACAATGGCCAAGGTCAACATTTTCAACATATACATAATGGCATTTTCATAACCAGGGTAATATTTGCCCATTGAGTGCTGTATGCTGCATGTGGTCTCTCATATTCTACTCTACCCACATGTTACAAAAAAGGAAGATGTGGTAATTAGAGCCTGTTGAGAGAGCTTTGCTCTCACTTCAGCACTCTTCTTGTGCTGCCTTTTAGGGTGCAAATTAGACTACCTCATTAAGGTGAAACCTTGTAGCATTAAGTAGGATAGTCCTAAAGAAAGAAATCCCTAAGTCCTCTGGATACAGCACCCTATCTGAAGCAGAGGTCCTCAAAGGTTTGTTCATGGAGAGCCAGGAAACAGCTAAGACATCAGGCTTACAGGTATACAGGTAAAACAGTCTGGTACGCCTAAGATCCCTATGTGCATGGACACAAGTGTCACTTCCATGGCACAGCCCTGCTGCGAGGCCTCAGTGTAGCTAGCTGCAGAATTGCACCTACAAAAGAGTGCACATAGCTCTGGCTGCCAGACAAGGTGGCTTTCATAAGTCCTGCATCGAGGCTCTGATGGGGCAACCCCTGTGGCCATGGGGCAGCACGCTTTGCAGTCCAGCCAGCCTCGTGGAAAGCACCAACAGGCAACAGTGGCCTGACAGCTACAACCATCTTTCATCATTACAGGTAATTAATTACTCTGTGCCTCTCCACCTGCAATCATGTCAGAGATGTTCTGGATCACAAAGACCACACTGGTCTTCCTCCCCAGCTCCCCTAAAAAGGCAGTTACATTCTGATGCACACAACGTGTCCTTTGCTAGTGCAACTTTATTCTTGATACACACTGGTGAAACGAGAAAATTGAGACTCTGCAAGTAGATCCCATCAAGTCAGAGCCAGTTTTACCAGCTTTCCCACTTTGTTCTGATGAACCTGGCTGTGGCTAACTGCATTGCTTGATGACCTGCGATCTCCTCTTTAGAAACAAATAAAAAGAAAACAAAGCCAAAAAAGGCTAAACCACCATACATTTAAAGAAGCTCATTCCTAAGACATTGCTAAGGCTGAAATGATACACCATTTAGAAAACAGATGTATCAAATTTGCATTTATCTTGTTATAGAATATAAGTTAAAGAAGTTATTAAATGGTACTGTGCCAGAATCTTTACATCTGTGACTCATTAGTCCTGCTGTGCACATGGTTCATTCCTCTTCAAGCTAAAGCTACAATACCCATGTAATGGAAATGGGTACAAACAAGAAACCTACAGAAGATCTAAAATCTGAGCAGAAAGCAATAAATTTTAGGTGTTTTTTTTTTTTTAATTATAAAAGGCATAACCAGAAAATCTTTTAAGCACTTCATTTTTACTCATTATTGCATAATAGTTTTTATAGTTAACTGTAATGTGGCATATTTAGAATTTGACTTTTTTTTTTTTTTTTTTTTTTTTAAAGGGGGGAAACTCAAAACTCATATTAGGTTTGATTCATTTCATAACAAATACAGAAAAAAAACCTGAGAATTAATTCAGGAGATTCTCTGCAGATGTTGTTTTGCTTTTTCTTTTTTTTTTTAATAAATGAAAGAGTTTTGAAAGTTTT
>JAOWBP010002392.1:26264607-26275639 GCA_028571105.1 Tragopan temminckii | reverse complement strand
CCCGGCAGCCTTCTACCGGAGGCACGGAGCCCTGGTGCGTGTCGTTCCTGAGCCCTCGGCGCTCACAGCGTCTGTAGTTTCACTGGTGCCAGAACTGCTCACTTCGGCTTCGGCTGATCCTTGCCGCGAGAAGCCCCGCTGCAGTTCTCACCCTGCAACAGGGAAGTAAAAACAAAACAGGAGCTTAGAGGGGAAAAAAAAAAAAAAACACCCAAGTTAAAAAAACGAAACAATCAACCACAACAAGAACCCACAAGAACAGCACCTTGCATTGCTTCTTACCTACAGCAGCACCAGCGCTGGGCTAGAGGGCACCGCCTCAACCTGATCGCCTCCTCACATCAGGGCAAGTAGAAAGAACTGCAGCACTCACAGACCTCAGGGGTGTGCTTGGTCTCAGGAAGTCCAGCAGCAGTCCTGTGCCAACCTCAAAACAAGAAAAAGCAGAAACCAGACAAGAGTATCATGATGACCCCGAAAAAGTAAGTAGAGCCCAGCAGCAGTTCTAAATCAAAACCACAGAAAAGCAGATGGAGAGCACAGCAGCCTCTTGCTAGACACAAGGAGCCACAAAAGCTCCCCTACGGCTCTCCTCAGCCTCCAGTGAGGGGTTTAAGAGGCTTTGAGGCAGGCCCTGCCCAGGGCTCCCAACAAGGCACAGCTGTGCCCTGGCAGCCCCAGCCCCACAGCACCTGGGAATCATTACTTTATTAGCACAGGTGGGCCTTGTTAGGGCCAGCCTGGCATACTGACTTCCTAGTACCTCCGTTGCTTCTACTCTCTCAGCTCTTGAAAATGATAGTTGGCTCTTTGCTCCTCAGACAAGAGGTTCTTTGGATTTATATTGCATTTTTCATTTAATTAAAAAATAATAATAATAATAATGAACCAGTAGCTGAAGATCCTATCCTATCCTAAGATACGAAGGGACCATTCAGAATAATCAGTAGTGACCTTCAGACAGCGTAGATGACACTGTCCGACACAGCTGTATCGTGTAGCTCCTTTCCTCAAAATAAGTCTCAATAAAACAGCAGACCCTGATCTCACTCCAGGTTTGTGTGCCGAGTCACTGATCTGGTTTCACTAGACAGCAGAAACCTGTGTAGCCTAAAAGAAGGTGTCATTATCTGATTTTTGCTCCAGAACCAAAGCAAACAAAGCAATAGCTGAAAACAACCAAAACCATATCAAGCTGACAAAAAGACTCCAGTGAGAAGTGGAAGACAATAGAAACAATGATAATAACATTGTCTCATGCTTTCGTTACATGAGCAATTGCGGATGCACTGCCCAGTTCAGAAGTATTTCAGATTGCTGGGTGTATGTCACGATCACTACTTTACAAATATGTAGATCCTTTCCCACGGAAGCTTTTTTTTTTTTTTTTTTTTTTTTTTTTTTTTTTCAGTGCAACAATTATAGATCAAATGGTTTCCATTTCAACGGTTCAAAGAAAATGGCACAATCCAGAAACAGTATTAACATCCGTGATTGCAGAAAAAAACTATACAGTGTCAGAATATACATTTTCACTTGCCCATTCCCCTTGTCCTAGCAAACTGGCACATCTGTCAGACCAGAGGCTTCAGGATAAAGCGTACAGCAGAGTGCCCCGGGGACCTGCATGGATTTTGGCGCTTGCTGCCAGACTCTCCGATGTTGCAAAATGAGGTCTTTGGCCACACTGCATTTGTAAATAAGTTGGAGCCGGGAGGAAAACACCAGAACTGCTCAATGTGCAGATGCTGGGGTATGTCGATTTTAGGAGAGTGATGATGAGAAATACAACAAAAAGCAGGATTAGCCCTTCCAGGCAGCTAAATTGCAAAATACTTTAGGAAACAGGCAATTTTTCTACGAAAGCTTTCAAAAAAATAGAAATAAAAAAAATAGAGCCCACTGGTCACACATCTATGTTTCTTTCCTTAGCAATTCGGAAGCAGTTACTGACTCAGTGGCTGGATTTTGTCAGGGAATTCGCTGCATCTCCTCGGTGGGTCTTGTACTTTGTGCTCGCTCCCTCCAGCCACTTGTGCATTGATATCCAAACCACACAGCCCATCTACGACCACCAGCGAATCAGTCATCTCAAGGTTTCCTTAATAACAGAATTTGTTTCTGTGGTTATGTGGACTTTTAAAAGAAATTACTGGCATTCAACTGAAGCAATAGCTGCCTGAGACTGGCTGTTGCTGGGGCTACTACTGCCTCCTATGATATGAAAATCATTTCTTTTTTAACTCTACAACACACGTGTCCCAGGTTCAAGAAATCCCAGCACTCAGGACCCCATCATAATGTATTACTTTACAGACAGTTAATGACTTTTAACTTATGCCTGTTAATTAATGTTAACATATTCTTTTGTCAAAGTTAACACTTAACTTGAAGAGCCGCTTTTTGTCCCTGAACTTCTTTCAAGACAGCAGTCATATCCCCCTCAGCCCTTTCTCTGCTGGATTTAACAGACAGGTGAAGTTTTTTTTCATAAGAGATATTTCTCATCCTTTTTCCCTTCGCATCCTCTCATACAAAATCTTTTGCTTTGCCCACAAATAGTGAGAAACACACAGTGGTCCAGATGACACATCCTCATTGCGTCACCTAAAATAAATGATAGTGTTTATTTACAGCATCTGCAGGGAAATCCTCTTCCCCTGCAGGCCTTTTCATGGCTGCATCCAACTGATTAATGCACCCACTTCTCTTTCCTGTCTTCGGTTCACCCAACTGAGATGGACTCAGGAGCTGCCAACAGCTTTGCTGTGTTTGGGTTGTGGTCACCAGACAGGGCTGGCTGGGCTCCAGCTCCCTTTCTAGAGAGATGGACTTGGCCATTTTGCTTGTTTTTGGCTCAAAACTTTTCATTATAAGAAGTTCCTGTTTTCATTTGGTTTGCATGGACCAAACTCAAATGTGTTCAGTATGACATTTTCCTCACTTGCAGACTGCTCAAAGTCATGGGTTTTTCTTCCCCTCCATCTCAGAAAATGGGAATCATTTGTTTCTGAGGGCCTGTGGAAAATTAGTTGCTAACATTGAATTCTTCCATCCGTTTCTTTGAAGAGCTTTACCACCTGCTTACAGTGGAAAAAAACCTAAAATTTTGCAAGCAGACGCTCTCGGGAGGCATCTTTTGCTGTCCCCATGCAAATCTACCCAAACGTAGACTCGCTTAAATTTCTGAAAATTCCACTTGTTGACATCCACAAGCACGTGTCTTAGGCTGCTCTGCAGAGGCCGGGCTTGCACCTTGGGTGGAGAGAAAAGTCTGGGACCTGTTGCCCTGAGGACAACTTACTGCCGGTAATGGCAGCAGTGACAGTCCATCTCCTTCCTCCTCCCGTTGCCCGTGTCTTTGCTCTTTCAGTCCAGCACAAGGTCTTGAGGTTGACAGGGCAGGGGTCTTCTGACACTTTGCTTTAAGGAGGTGAACACATCTGACTCTTGCAATGAAAATAGTTGCGTGATACCTATTCCCAAATAAGGAGTAAAAATGTTTCAGAGTGGAAGTCCTGTATGCCCTGAGGAAATTTTCTCTCAGGAAGTTATACCTTGATGTACTGGCACCAGGACTGACCACAAGCGTATAGATTCATAGAATCATAGAATGGCTTGGGTTGGAAGGGACCTCAAGGATCATCAAGCTCCAACCCGCCTGCTGCATGCAGAGCCACCAACCTCCATAGGGAAGGTGCTCCAGCTCTCTGGTCATCTTTCTGGCTCTCCTCTGGACTCTCTCTAACAGCTCCCCATCATTCTTGTACTGGGGGCCCGAGACCTGGACATGATACTTCAGATGGGTCTTTGTGAGGGCAGAGTAGAGAGGGACAATCCCTGTCCCTGCTGGCCACCCCTTTTCTGATGGAGCCCAGGATACCATTGGCCTTCCGAGCTGCAAGGGCACACTGCTGGCTCATGTTAAGCTTTTCATCCACCATCTCCTTTGTTGATTTTCTCCTGGAGCCTCATCTCTCTGGATTTTCTTAAATACATTGCCCTCAAGAGCCCGCGGAACCGTTATCCGGTGGAAATTGTTTCTGAGTGGGCTGTTGATATTTAAGCCTGTGAAGGTTGAATGTTTTGGGCCCTGAGAACACAGACTACTTTTAAAGGCTGACAGTCCAAAGAAATATAATTGTGCTACATTTATTTTATGACTGTAATGATGTATGGTTTCTGAATTTTCTTACTAATGCAGAATTTCTTTGCTGATGAAAGGGAAGACATGGGAAATGCGCTACCTTAGACCAAGATCTTTCATATGATTACACTTCCCCTGAAGTAAAACTCGGTAGTGATCACTAGGATAGCAGAGACTGATTTATTTTTAATAGCTTCTGTATATAGCATCTGTCTTTGTGACTGTTAATGCTGTCGGTACAAAGGGTTAATTTAGTCCTACAAGAATTATAGATCTGCAGGAGGGCCTAATTAATAAAACATTTAATGAGCCAGTATAGACTTTAAAACACATTTTTCTCCAAAGTCCAAGGAAGTATCACCACTTTCAGTATAGGAGAAAACTAGAACTTTAGCTTCATGAGCAAAACATTTTGCTGACTGGCTGAATCAGTCTTATCTCCTGTAACTAACACAGAAGACTGAACAACGATAAAACTCCAGGGGAAAGGCTCCTTAAAAAAAAATGTTCCTTTCAGTAAGGAGAGTCAATAACTAGAGGTGACACTTGAAGAGAAGTCCATCCTGTATTGGTGTGGAAAATGCAAAAGACCCTTTAGCAGCTGAGAACAGCAATGTTCTCAGCTTTCTCTCTCAGTTCTCTTTGGCCCTGGAACAGCGATGACAGGTATGTCTTGCAGGAAGCAGGAAGGTGGGGTTCTGGCCAAAGCGCTGGGAGATTGTGACGTAAGGTCTTGTGGATCCTGGTAGGGAAAAAGCAAGGACACTATTGCTGAAGTCTGGAGAGTGTTTGCGGGCCAGATGAAGTGTCTTTATTTGAAAAGTTCATCTGGCCAGAGCAGAAGGATCCAAAACTTAGGTCTGTATACCAAAAGAGGTGATTGTCCACAGAATGACCTCTGCCAGCGTTGTAAATTTTGTGTGTGTGCTTCACTTTGTTCTCATTGTTGCTGCTTTGCCTTGTTTTGAGCTTTGAAAGCAAAGTTATATCCTTGTGCTAATTCCCCAATAAAACATAAATAAAAATGCCAATAAAAATAGGCAGAGCATGTCAGTGAAATCCTGAACAAATGTGAGTTTTTCTCCCAGCAATATTCATCTTGGGACTTATATTAGAAATGCATTCTTTCCTTGTTTTATTTTATGTATGTGTGTGTATATATATATATATATAAAGTAGTATGTTCAGCTCCTTGTAGTCAATGGCATGACAGTAATAAACCTTTAAAATGAGAATGGGGACTTTGCAGTTGAGCTCAGGAAACTCTTACTGCTCCTAAGGGACTCTGAGGCAGTGATCGTGAGGGAAGCTGACAAGCACGCAGATGAGCTGGGAGCTCTGGCAGAGCAGGTGGGGTGAGGAAATGTAGAATTAGACATAGAGGGATAAATGGGAGGGAGAGAGGAAGGAAAGTCAGTCATACCCTGGGATTTGTAGGTGGTGACAAGAAAACTATATTTGCTGTGACTGTAGCTAGTGAGCTGGTGGGACATCTGTCATCCTTACTTTTCAGCTCTATGGAAAATACTGGTAGGGCTTCAAAGTCGTATTCCCTTTTCAAAATGAAATCATCAAATAGCTGTTTCAGGAAGGATCGTTGTCTACTTTAATCCCATGCACGATCTTTGCCTTTTGCCCTTGGTTTGTTAATTCACTCAGCTGTTTTGTGCACATTTATCAGACATGTAAGAGCCAGGCCAGCGTTTCTCATCCTTATCAAGGGTGATACTTTGAGCTCTAAAGAAGTGTACGTGGGCAAAAGGCTTGAGATTTGTACATTGTATTAGCTACTATTTTCTAAAGTGTTAAAATCAGTGGTGCTTTATAGCCCTGTTGTGAACAGGGAAATATAGACTTTTAACCGATGGAGACGTTTACCTGCAATGAAATGTGTTATGAAACCATTAGCATGTTTCTTTATCACAGGACACTGTTGGGAAATTCATTAACAGTTAACCCCCGGTTAAGTGGCAGGTCAGGCAGACAAACCAAGGATTCAATGTAAAGGTCTGTTACCTCCTGCAACAACCTTAGGTACGACTGCTCAGCTGGAGTGCTGGCATAAATCAGCAAGGTATTGTCAATGTGCTTCCCCTGCTGCGATTTGGGAAAGACAGCATATTGCGGTCTCAGGAGATACAAGACTGGTCAGCAGTTGCTCTGATGAATACTACCAAAGCCAATGAATCTTCTGTGTGAATAAGTACAAACTCCCTGCCTGTGCATCCACGTTAAAATAACTAAGCAATTTGCAGTGAAATATGACTATGGCACGTAGGGCGAATAGCGGTTGTATTTCAAGTGTTTGTGGAAAGGATATAGATTTATGATAATTCCTTACAGAAAGTCTGAGTAAAAAAAGAGGCCAAATGTTTACAAGTAAATTATGTTGCTTGGGAAAAGTATTAGCAACTCATTAAAACACTGGAGATAAAAAGTGGTCTGTTTTGCATCTTAGCAGATCATGTCTAAGAGCGTGCAAGGTTTGTGTTGCATTGAATCACTTGTGTTTTGGAGATGAAGGAAAGGCAGTGTGTACAGGTCTAAAATAAAGAAGAAAGCTCAGCACCGTAGTAACAAATGGCTGCAAATGTTCAGCTTTTACCAAAGCCTTTTATTCCACAAGCTAGGCTACTAAACGCTAGCAGTCAGTGCTTTGATTCCAGTTAGATCTAGCAGTTGGCACATGGATAAAACTCCTGCTTTACTTGGAGAGTGTTTGTGCAGAAACAGCAAAGTCATTTAAAAGTTTTCCCATTTGCCAGGCGTTTTCTTCTCTGGACATCTTCTTAGGATGACTGGACTGTGTATGGTGGCGTTGTTGGGTAAGGAATTGCTTTTCCTTGTTAAATGTACTAGAATGGATTCTACAGGTGGCCCGATTCTTTTGCCTCTATGCAGCAAAGTGCCTAATATATTCCTAAGTATTTTGCCTAAATAAAGGCAGGAGAAAGGGGTCCATAATGACAGTTCTACCATTCAGGCAAAAATTCAATCCCTGGGTCGCTTGTATCCACACAGTCATTTGAAAGCTTAAATGTTAAGTTCCTTAGTGGCATCCAGAACTATTTCAGAAAGACCAAGCTCCATCGCAGCCCAGCAGGGGCCTGACTTTGAATTGCTGCTGATCAAATTGAGGTAATCTGTGATCCCTTCCTGGTTCTGCTGGGAAGTTCACAAGGCATGTCATGAAAGGTTATCAGTGTAACTGAACTGGGAGCTGTTGCAGGATGAAACCAGTCAATTTCAAGTAGAAGGACAAAAGGTCAGAGAACTGCAAACCCAATACTGCCACCAGCATCTTGAGTTACAAGGTTACGGTACAGGGGAAAGAGGGGGATGAGGCGTAGCCTAGCAAACACTCAGACAACTCTCAAAAATAGAAAGTGACATGAATCCCAATGGCAGAAATATGAAGCTGTACAGTACATGTTCACCTGCCATTATCACTTACATACGCTGAGAGGGAGGTCAACTGGCTCCAAACTCCTCTCTGAAGCCGAGAGATATTTTTAAACAAAGCTAACGCATTGAATTCAAATTAATCTGGCAGCAGTAGAGACTCTGGAACTTGCAAGAGTGTTTTGGAAAAGCTTCATTTTGGATAACTGTATTTTGTGGTCATTTGGGTTATATCAGTGTTGATCCAGCAGTATACACTCAAGTAAAACTTAGTATAGAAATTAAAGCTTTCCATCTGATCCTATTTAAACATCTTTTTGGTTAAACTACTGCATATTTCCCTTTAATCTGCAGTATGCCAGAAACCAAATCTTCAAGCAACTGTTTTCAGTCCCCATTTTTTTTTTTTAAGAAAAGCTTTAAAGCATAGTTCATTCCTAGTGAAAACCCCTTGATACCTTTGATTCGTGTTTCTCTCATCTAGTACTGCATCAACAACAACGTGCTGGAGACTGTTGTCTGGTATGATCGTAGATTGTGGGTGCGAGATTTATACTGCTATTACAAGTTGTCTCGAAAACAAATAATGCGGGCATAAATAGTAACACTGCAATAAGAACATAGGCTAGAAAGTCTCAGTTTACTTTTGACAAGAGAAGAAGAAGTCAAATGAAAGAGCTTGGCCAAAGGTATTATTAACTGTTAACCTGTGCAAGCCAGAGCCTGAGTTGTCTCCAGCTATGCTTCTGAGTAAGCGCAGCGTGCTGGGTTAGTTGGAGTGCCAGGACCTCCTCTGCCTTTCAGTGCATGTCAACATTGAAACAAGCTGTAAAAAAAACAGGCTCTGTTTTACAAATACCTTCAAGGCTTTCAAAACTTAGGAAATCTCCTGAAATCTCTAATCAGACACAAATTTGTTGAAACCTCTGCTTGCAGAGTGAAAAGGTCAGTCTCTGTATTTAAGTTTTACTCTCTTACGCACACTGGACTTGCAAAATCTAGTGAAAAACATTGAAGCTGATAGTTCAAACAAATGTGTTTGTTGGACGGGACAATTTTTGGAACAAAATGTAATTGCCAAACGTAGCCAGTGTAGTCACAACAGAATAAAGCAAGTGGAGGGGTGAGGATCTCATTCAAAGACTCCCATAAGGAACAGCATTTCTATACTTGCTCTTTCTGTCCATGTCTCAATCTTACATGCCTCCAGTTGCAAGTTTTTGGAACTGTTTGTGATCAGAAACTTTAATGGTGTTTTTTTCTTTTTTCATATAAATAGCCATATATGAAATATGCTATTATGTATTTGTATTAAGGCAGTTAGCCTGGAGACACAGTTGAGAAAGGGATTACAGTTAGTGTTGGTTACAGTAAATACAGCTTTGAGCAGACCGGTAGAACCACAGAATCATAGAATTGCTCAGGTTGGAGAAGACCTTACCAATCATCGAGTCCAACCACAACCCAACCATACTATCCCAACTCTAACAAAAAGATGTCTGTGTTGTTTGGAAGCTGGAGTTGGAAAGATGAGTTGAATGCCAGCAGTGGTAAACTGTACCTCAGGATTCCACATAACAAAGGCTGCACTGAGGTACTTGTTTGTGAAGAATAGAGGAAGAGATCAGAGTGAAAGATTGTAACAGGGTGATTTTTCTGGAGTCTGAAAAAAATGGGGACAATTTAACACTGAGATGAGCAGCCAGTACAGAACATGTCCTGATAGAAGCTCACCTATAAATTTATACCTCTGCTCCACAATAATGCCAAACTTTTCCACACTGCTTATCAATTTCCTCAGTCAACAGAGACAAAACATACGTTTAGAATATATATTGATTTGTTTTTGCCTTTTTTTTAATCATTATTGAATAACTGCCTGGCTGTGTTAACTGTAACTAACTACAAATGATTACTTATGGTCACTGTCATATGTCCTACCAGGTTTCTCAAGGTTCAGTAAGAAATTAAACATCGAACAAACAGCAAAAAAAGATTGCAATAGCTAAATGCAACAAACTAAATGATAATTCATGGGAATTCACAGAGTAATGCTCTTACTTCTGAGGGGTGTTTCTGCTAACCTCTGCTCCCTTTGTTCTATGATTAGCCCAAATTATACATGATCTGGGAAAGGAGCCAGTTTTGGGGGGTTATAGATTCCATTAAATTCATGTAAATAGACCAACTGGATCAAAAGCTTATTTTTCTTGAACGGCACAGGCAGATCACAGATGCTTTGCAGTCCCAAGGTGGTGGTTCAAGAAAATCTGAATCAGGGAGAGGAAGAACAAAGAGCAGTGTCACTCATTATAGACCGTTTCTTGTACTTGTTACTAACTGTGTAATATATGCTTGAAAAAAACAAGGAAACATATTTCTATATAAATTTAGGGAATCCAAGTAATAAATAGTGATTATTGCACATCCTTATTGTTTGTTTTCCTTATACCTAGGGTGTATGCATTGTAAAAATAAAGAAGTAACCTACTTACTCAGAGCTTAGAAAATACCCTCTGTATCTTTCAGCCACTCATCCTACCTGGTCACACAGTCACTACTAATTCTATACTTCTATAACTCTATACTTGTATAGCCACTAATTCTATAAGCCTACTAGAATGTTATATCATTTCCTATGAAAGCCCATGAAAGTTTCTGTGGTGATTTTGTCCTCTCTTTAAACAAATCCATGAAGAGCTTTCAGTGGAGAGCAGACACAAGTTGGCCTGGCAAACTCCTGTGGCTCTTTGGGTGGTTTTGGTAATTTGTCAGTTGGGTGGTGCCAGGTGAGCATTGTCTGCAGGGGGAGAGGAGTGTGATCCTTTCAAACAGTGCTGGAGGTGGTAATGCCTTTTGATAAAAAAGACACCCTCAGCAGCCTCTGCATGGATTTGGCAAGAGGCGTGTGGGGTTTAGGAAGCAAGGCTTAGCCTAGTTCTCCAGCCACATTAAACAATTTACAGGGATATTTTTCCTCTGCCAAGTTGCCAACAGGTCTGTGCAATATCAGTTCTAAGTTTAACAGATGAAGCAATTCATTTTGGAACAGTTTTTCACCCAGAAGTCTGTTTCAAACATGTAAATTTTAGATGTATTCCTTGAAAGTGTGTGTTGACAGATATTGTTACTTTGGCCACGGCCACGAAGCAGAACAATGTTTTCTGAAGGATGTTTTCTGAAGTGACATCACTGAAAGGCACGGAATATACCCAGAAAGTAGAAGACAAATAAATATTTGAATGCATTACTCATTTTTTAGAACAGCTGCTGAGTACTATAGATCTTAATTCAATTTTTGATCCTTGATGCTGGACAAACAATGAACCAAGTGGATTTTACAAAATGCTTATACATAATACCAGTAATACAAACCAACTAACTTTGCACTAAATCCTTCTCCGGTGAAAGAACATGACAGTATAGCTGGTATTTGCCTTTTTGGTTCTCTGTTAATTAACAAAAAACTACTAAGAATTGATG
>JAOWBP010002392.1:26246909-26264507 GCA_028571105.1 Tragopan temminckii | reverse complement strand
GAAAGAACATGACAGTATAGCTGGTATTTGCCTTTTTGGTTCTCTGTTAATTAACAAAAAACTACTAAGAATTGATGCAGAAAGCAATCATCTTTCAGTGCCATTGTGAATTCTCTTCTGTCTTCTTGCCTTTGGAAATGTGACCAGTTACGGTTACGGTGGAGGTGAGATTCTGTTGTGGGCAGGTTGAGGAGTCTGAGGACTGCTTGCTAGAGCTGCGTTGCCCGAAAGCTTTGCAGATGTCTCGATGGCAGATAAGGAAAGCATTTGGTGCACTGCTTAACAGCCGGTGCCACCTCTTTCTCTCTTTAGTGTACCAACATAACGTTGAGAAGCTGTATTCCACTGTGCTTGTGGAGCTCTAGTGGTAGGAAACAGAAGAAGAGCCCAGGAGAAAAGCAGAGGTGATGCTTAAGTGGTAGAGGCTGAGAATGTATGGAGGGGAAAAGGTGACAAGAGTGAGGCTTTCACTCTCTCTTTAGAGAAACTACACTCGAGTACCCAGCGAACAAGCTGCCATACTCCTCTCTCAATTGGTGCTGTCAGGAGAGGGGAGCTGTGGTGGGTGAGTAGGGCCTTCTGAAAACAGAAGTCTGAGAGGATGTGGGATGCAAAGGAGAATTCTTTTTTTGAGACAAATGGTAAACATGATTTCTCAGACATGCTTGCAATTACTTGCATTAACTAGAAATTAATACCAGGAATGAAGTGGGACAGCATGATGCTTGTTTACAAGTCAAGTTGCCAACTGTTCAGGCCAGCTTGTTTAATTTGCGTTGATTCTTGCCTTTTATGGTACATTAGTTCAAGACAGTATATGCGTGCTGGCGGAAACCGTTGGGTTGTGAGTTTGTACTTCAGGCTATTTATGCACTTGAGAGTAAAAGCACTCTGTAAATTCACACCTTGTGTTTCGTGGAGTAGTTTAAATGCACGAGACTGTGGATACAGGCACATAAATAAAGACACTGATCCAAGGCTGCTGTTACTCAGTGTAGCTTTGCTGAAGCCGGTAGTGCCTCTCTGATTTACACCAGCCGGAGATATGATCCGTGCTGGCAAATTTGCTACGGCTGATGAGCAAACAGAAGCCTGGTTTATTCTTTCACGTGGAAAACATTGTGTGGCTCTGATATTTTCATGCATGTTTATGGATGGACACACCTACTTTTTGTCTCTTTTCTCTGCTGGTTGCTCCAGGCCATTGAAATGCTCAAATGCCTGAGGAAATATGCTTCCATGCCCTTTTAAAAAACAACAGCACACGGAAGCAAGGAATCCATGCAGGATAGGTGTTAAGACATTTTCTCTTCAACATTTATAAGCAAGGTAGACAGTCTTTCTTAATCTGAAAAACCTCCTCTCATTTCAACTGATCCTCATACACATTACAAATGTGTGGAACACCAGTCTGGCCTCCTGTCCTTATTTGCAGTCCTCCGGCTTAGGCTTTATTATGCTCTGGCTATACACAGGCATTTTCACATGAAATAAAGGGTAGGACATATAGTTACTTGAAGTGTATTGCAGTGGCTCTATACCCCTTCCATAGAGGGTTTCAAGTGTTCATGCATTAGTTAAATATTGCACAAGTTGCTACAAACTGAGCTCTTAAAGATATCTTAAAATGCATTGTTCTGTGCCAGCCATTGTATATTAATTTCTGACTGCTGCTGAAGCCACATGTACTCTTTCTAGAGACACCGTCTGCTTCTTTTTCTTACTTCCTTTTCAGTGGCATTTTTGGGTTTTGTCTGCAGCAGCACTCTTCATCAGCTGAATCTCAGGGCTGCCTAAATCCCGGTATGGTGGTTTGCAGTTACAGCCTTGCCAGAGCAGCAGGTGCCTCTGCTGGGCATCCGTACGGTGCTGGTATCTAACTCACCACCATCCAGCACCAGATACCAAGTCTGTTCACTTGTGGAGCATCCTGGAGCCACCGCTTGGTGCAGAAGAACTGATTTCACTTGACTGAATTTCTACCAAATCTGTGCGAGTGTATGGAATTTATAAACTCTGTGCTATCTGCAGCAGGACAGTTTATGCTTAATCTGGTGTAACATCTGTAAAAATGAAGTTTCCCTTTTTCTCCCCTCTATCACTTCCCAAAAATTTGACAGTCTAGAACCTGCAGGGTGAATCTGTACTGAATCGGCTCTGAGTAGCTTGTAGTCACACTGTTTTTGATCTGGTAGTAGCCAGCCTAAATCTGTCTCATCAAATCCTGGCCTCAGGTTGTGCTTTGTGATCAGGAGCACGGTATGGAAAACTGGGCTTCTTGTCTGTCAAGCTGAAGGCAGAATGCAAATATCAATGCTATTCAGAGCACCTGATTTTAGGACAGTCAGAAACATGACCAAGGAGAAGAAATATAGGGGACCCTCAATGGTGTGGAGTCATCTGTTGTCACTGCTTTTTAAAAAATATATATTTGTGTGTAATTGTTTGATGGGCATTCTGAAAAGCAAGAATGGCCCCAGGTACACGTGAATATCTCCTTTTTGCCTTTATGAGCCCCCTTGGAAGAGGTTGATGTTTTGTTTCTCTGAGGGCTAGAAGTCACCCTGTAAACAGCTGTGGTACTGGAGACAAGGATGTCAGTTATCTCTCTTGCAGGCAGAATGCTTCATAAACTGCCTAAAGAGCCACTGACTGCTAGTGGCATCATTGTGCTGTTTGGAGGCTCTGACGGAGTGTGGTGAGCAAAATCTTGTGCAAGATTGTAAAGCTCTCTGAATATAATGTTAGCAACTGCTATGGTGATTCATTGGGCAGCTATAGTGCCAAAGGCGATCCTCTCCATTCCCCTTGCAGAATTATTGAGAAAGGGTTGGATCGTGCAAACAACAGATCTTGAGTGCTGGGGTCCTGAGATGCTGAACCTAAAAGTACAACCAGAAGCCTTCCACGTCCAGAGATCATTAGTTCCAATATTTGCTGTAGAATTCAAGGATACTGGCAGGAATTAATCAATAAAGGAGTTCTCCAGAAAACTGCATTTTCCTACTCCCTCTGTTCTTACTGAAGAGCTGAATTAAGAGTATGCCAAAAAGTCTACTGAAAAGGAGAGAACAGTGAAAGACAAATATTGAATTCGAGTACTTCTTAAAAAAGAACTCGGCTCTGGTTGTGTCTCATCTCAAATTCTGTCTTTCAGAGTGGATTAATCAAAAGTGGAACAAGGCAGACTGATTCCAGAGCAGGTTTTCACACTACAAGTTATTCAGCAGTAGCTATTGCAGTGCACGGCTACTCTGTCTTGGGCAGAATTCACTTTGGAGTACAGACAAGCCTTTTCATTAGCCATGAGTGAATTGCAAAAGCACTTAATAAAGGCAATGAGTTAAAAAAATCTATAATGGCATTCTTAGTTCATAAACATTTGTGAGCTGGCAATGAAAAACTATTTTCCAAGCAATAGAGAACCTTATCAATTCTCCTATGACAGTGTTTTCCCAAGTATTTAAACAAGCACCATTGAAGTGCCTGATCTGAAGATCATTAAAGAATCAACAGTTTGGGGAGCGCTTGAAACTTAAATAATGTCTTATGAGCAGTACTCATAGCGTTACAAGTGTAATTTATTCCTGAGCAGCTTACCGAGTCAAACAAACGTTCATGGCTTCCACAAGGGGATTGCGAAGGAACTGCCAAAGACCTAAGCCTGCATATCCTCATTTGCCTGGACTACGGTCATCGCTAACTTCATTGCTGCAGGTTCTTCCTTTGGTGTGTATTAGTGCAGGTCTTTTAAGCTAAAGGAAAATGGACTTATCTGTGCATTTTGTATCAGGTTTCAAATCAGTGCCCAGTTTGTCACTGACGTTTCAATGGGAATTGCACTTCCTTATTCAAAGGATGAATTTTGGCAGCTTCTCCTTTAGCTAATCCTTTTAACTTAAAACATCAGCAGTACTGTTTGGCTCTGCATGCAAGATTTCTGGGCAACTACTCAAAACTTACTAAGCAATAATCTTTTTTGATTAATCATTCACTGCAAACAGGTTACATAAATGGACTGATAACAGAGTCATGGGACTCTTTTTTTCCACTAGCATTTTAAAAATGACTTCAGAAAGTTTTTGAAAGCTTAGTAGTGCAAAATTAATTTTTCTGCTGCTGTGAGAAGAAAAGCTTTTTTTTTTTTTTTTTTTTTTTTTTTTTTTCTGTTTAAACTGGTAGAGTTAGATCTCCCCGAGTCACTGGTGTGTCTCTTACCCTTTAAGATAGATCATAGTTTGGTAAATCCTTGGGTACTGAAGGAATGATGCATGGCACTGCTACGTACGCTGCTGGCTAGCAGAGATTGCTGCTGTTTTTTTCGTGTTGTGTATTTAGAAGGTGCTTAAGGTTTGTGTGGGTCTTCCTCCTTCTTGTTTTAGTTTCCTGTTTGCCTCTTGCCTGAGACAATCTAGCCAGCCCACATCACCCCTTCTCCCTGTGAGCGATCTGCTCGTCAGGCCTCCAGTTTGCTTGCCACATACCTTTGTGCTTGAGCGGCCTGCTGCAAGCCTTGTTCAGCAGTGAACTGTAACTGTGTTTGTTCTGTGAGAAGACATTGCATGTGAAGCAGTATTCATTTAGAGGAGGTAAAAAATAAAGTGATGGAAAATGCAGGTGTGCCACGCTGTAAAAACAAACGCTGTATTTGGGCAAGCCATTGAGTCACTTATTGTGTAAGTATAAAGCACTTTTAATTCAATAGAAGCTGGTCTGGCAAAACAGGAAAGAAAAAGTAGCCTTTCTTGAAGTAATTTACCATTCAGCAAGCATATGGGGCTTGTTACCTGACATGCCAGAAGTGCTGCTTTGACTTTCAGACCCCCAGCAATTCACTTGGGGATCTGGTTAAAACAAGGCGAGAGGACAGTCTGTGAAGAGACCCACAGAAAGGGAAAGGGGAAGTAGTTGCACCCATTTCTCTCCAGGCACTTTTTGGGGGATGTAAAAAGGGAAACAAGCAGACAGGTGATTTTTTTTTTTTTTCTTCTTTTCTTGATGCCCGTGGAAACACCGTTTTCCATAACAGCAGTAGGCTTATGAATTCTTAAATGCTTTAACTGCAGTTAGTAGCCTCTGTCTAAGCCCCATGTTCTCTTCATAAAATGTCTTTTGTTCTATTTCTCCAAAGTACATAAAACAGCGATTCCATTGCACACTGAATACAGTTACTGAACATAACTTATTGCCTAACATTTATTGCCTCACAAATGTTTTGCAATGTGTATGTATACATGTTTCTATATGTTTGTGTGTACATAAAAAGATGCGTATCTCTACATGCCCCTATGATTTCATACACGTACTATTTACACATCTGTGTCAGAATAAACTTTTTTACACCTGACCTAGCCAACACTGGAAGTTTCGCTGGAACCTCACCGCCTGTAGCAGTGTCCTCATTTGGCTGTGAGTTAAGACAGAGGCATTAAATGCTGCAGTCATTTTTGCATAGATGCCTAAGCTGAAAGGGAATCTGGTCCTGTCTGATACACACCTGTAGGACTCGTCTGTACTATAATGCTGATCTTTGAAGGTGAATGTGCAAAGTGTGTTCTGTTCTTAGAGTCTAGTTTCTTTACAGTTTGCTTCATGTTATTTAGTGCAATCAGTCTATAACTTTGTACTGCACATAGTAAGGCTTATTTAGTTGACAAAACCATATTCAAGTAGGGAAGAAAATGAAGCAACTGTAAATAAATAAATTGAATGAACCGTACTTTGTGACTTGCAGTCCTGTTGAATTGGGGATTATGCCTCATGAAGTGATTAACCTTTACAAACCATAACAAAGATTGTTACTGCTGCCTTAGCAGGTGAGAGTAAACAGAGACGTGAAGATGCTAGGTCACTTGCTGATCTGTGTAATGAGTCCACAGCTAATCTGGAGTCAGAAATATTTGTCCAGGCTTTCTGCATTGTCAGTCATATAAGACTTAACAACGTTTAGTGAGCCACAGAGACAAACCTTTGTGTTCTTCCCCCTACGCTTCCCTTTCTTCTTTTTTTTTCTTTATTCCACGTTGTTGTTGATATATGTTATGTTATGTTATGTTGATATATGATATGTTAATATCAGAGCAGTGGTTACCCTGACATACAAGAATGGCAGTGAGCAGAGGTGAGAGACAGGAGGTTGTTTTTCCTAGAACAGATTGGTCTTCAGTTGTGTAGCTCAGTGAAGGCAGTGCAGTATCTAGAATCTTCATTTAGACCCAGATGTGTTTCCTTATGAAGTATCAACCTGAAAGGTCCTTCCGAGTAGACTTCTCTCACGACCTCTGTAAGATACCCTGTGTCTCTGCAGACTGAAGCCTACAGTAACAACGTGACAAAGTCCAGCCACGCCATGGGTAAGTGGCAAATGCAAAAATACAGTTTATCTTTTCTCATTCTGGATCTGATGCCTTTTCTGCTGACCCATAGGGACCAATGTTTCAGGTGGGAAAACAGAAACGTTTATGGGTAGGAGAGACAGGGAAATCCTGTCACAGCATTTGGCCTTGCTTTCCCTTGCATAAGCCTTCTGCCAGAGCTTGGTTGGCAACAACACAGGCCAGGTTCAGACTGAAGAGGAACTATAATAAAACCCCTGCTCAAGTTATCAGCTGGAAGATTAAATGAACCTTTGTGCTGAGAAATCTGCTTGCTTGCAAGCATTAGTCAGTTATTTTTCTGAATTGTTACATTAAATGGAGGAAAAAACAAAGTAGATCAAAATGCTTACATACAATATGCTTATATGAATACGTACAGTACTTAACCATGCGGTGTAATGAATATTATTCCAGGGAAATTCCAGTCCTGTGGGGCTTTGCTAGTACATGACCGAGTGCAGCTTCTTTAAGTCTCTGCTTTTCTAGCTCTTAGCTTAGAATAACTGCAACACTTAGTATTCAGAGGATGCCTGAACATCTTGTGGCTCATTCTACGAGAGACATTTGAACAGCTTTGTTTTCTTGTAGAAATGCCTTTAGGAGGAGTATTTTCAAATTCTGCATTTAGGCTCTAGTTTTTGCACATAGGTGCTGAAAGCGGTGGTTTTTTAGATGAGGATGCCCTATTTTACTGCCTTAAAATTGAAATGGCTCCATTCAGTAATATTCTTTAAAAAAAAATAAAAAAAAAGAACAAACAGCAAATGCATTGGATGTTGTAACCTGACATGTGTAAAATAATTATGTCTGAGGCTTGTCCGACTGTTCCCTTCATTCATCTCCCTTTTTTCACTAGTTATCATCAGAGGTTGCTTTTTCTGAGTGTATAGATGTGGACCTTTGCCCTCTTGAATATATTGTGTTATCATCTGTCAGGCTTACAGCACTGAAGACTGTAAATGTATTTTGTGATAAGACTTGACTGTATGTCTGGAAAACCATATGCCTCGAAAGCACAGACAAAATATGACACTGTGTGATATGGAGAAGATAAGCATGAAGAGATTCTGAATGAAACTGGCCATCTGCAGACTGACTGGGCTTTTAGGTCTCCTCCTCTCCTCCTTCAGATTTTAATCACCCAAACTGGTCAGATTGCTGTGATTCGGATTTCTTGATGATGTATTTGGCTTTTTCTTTTTTGCTCTGTGAACAGTACAAACCTGATTTTCTTCATTAAATCTTCTACTTGACATATTACAACCTTTAATGGAGGTAGGGACAAGGTATGTTCCCCAGGAATGGATATGCAGCATGCTCTGTTTTCCTGGCAGGTCAGTGATGTTATGTTGACATAGCAACTTTTGATCCTGTTTCTCATCCCTAGAATAGGGCCTTCTAAGGCACAGCTTTCCAATTCCTCACTGGTTCAATCCTCCTTGCTTTTATGCAGGGGAATTAACTGGCATTTGGTTCAGACTCTGACAGTGTTCTTTCATCAGTATTTGCAGCGAGCACTGTCCTTTTTTTTCCCCATGTTCTAAGCAGCCTGTTTGCATTAAGAGCCTTAAAGGTGCAATATAAAAGCAATTGGCATAGTGGTAAAATGCCATAGAATTAATTGATTCATCTTCTTATATGATTATCAGCTGCAGTGAAGATAAAAGTAGCTGCAGATCCCCACTTGAGGTGGAGTCCTGCCCTTCCCTCATTCCACTGCCTCTTCCTCCTGCTGCTTGTTTTGCACAGGCTTGGGTTTCCACCAGGAGTCTGCTCATCAGTAAACTAAAGGCAAAAAAAAAGTGTGGCCGTATTATTATTTTTTTTCTGCAGGGTTAGTGAATTGAACTGGCTTTTGGGGGGTGTCTGATGAACATATGGGCTGGGAAAGTTGAATTACCTGGCCAAAACCAGTATCTGCACAGCTAGGACAGGAGAGGAAGAAAGAGGGAAACAAAGAGTTGCAGAGGAGAAAAAGCCTTACCTGTTACATGAAGAAAATACATTTGTTCAGTTCAACTGACTGGAACAACTCCTCATGTTTGATGTTAATTATTTCTGCCTACTCTCTTTCATCCTTTAGTCAGTCTCTTCTAATTAATAAACCCTTCACAGCAAGAATTGTGCGTAATCTTATTGGAGGACTCTGAAATATCTCAAGAACATTAATACAAATGTAGTAATAGTAAATCTAGTAAGTCCATCTCAGCTCCTGCTAACTGCTGGATTAGTTCCTCCATATAAATGGAAGTGCTTTATTCCAAGTATATTAGATAAGTGCTCTCCTTCTTCAGGTTTAGCTCTTCTTTCACAACTAACTTTCACAATTAATCATAAATAGCAGAACATCGAGGTAGAGAGCTTCTTGCCTTGTGAAGCAGAATCTGGCTGCAAAACAACAAACTGGAACAGATGTTTTTCCATGTATTTTTAGCCTGCATAGAAACAAGATGCAGGTATTATAGAGGTAGAGGCACATGCCCCTTGCATTTATGAAGATATGATCTTTATGTCCCTAATTGGATCTTCTAGTTCCTTCTCATCTTTCAGAAGTTAAATATTAATGATGTGCCACAGCAGTCTGTGCCATAGCATAGCCTGGTGGGCTGTGTTGCTCTGAGCATTAACCCTCCCAATATCCCCACTAATATTTCCTTGCTGGGAACCATGTGCTGCTCATTTTGTGCGTTTATGGGTGATGCGTAATATAAGCAGCCCTTGCCCCATACCAGGAGTGAGTTAAACTGGGCCCTTAGACACATTTCATGGTAGGAAACACTTGGGGCACTTAGGAAAAGCAGGTAACCTCCAAGAGGTAAGGAAGGAAATGGGCTGTTACTAATCCCTTTAATAGGTGCAGTGTGTTCAGGTGATTTAATTTGCTGACAGTGAACAAGAAATAGTTGGTCTTGAAGTAGCACGTAGGGAGGGTACTTCCCTTCCCCAAGCTCTAGGCTTCAAAGCCGCAGACTCCGTGGCAGTCTTGATTTTGAGAAAAAGTTCCATGGAAATTTGCTTTTAATATGTTGGTATTTGTTTTGGTATACTAGTCTTTCAGTGGTATATCTGGTCTGATAATTCCCTACCACCCCTCCGGACTGAGATCGACTTAGGTCTCTGTAGCATCATTCTGGAAAAGACCCACGTCATGCCTCTTGATGCAAGGTTAGTAGGATCCGGACCAGTATGCAGCAAGGTCACACAAGTATTGAGTTGCGGCAGCAGAGGTAACATTTGGCTTGGAGGAAGAAAATCTATAGCATAGAGCCTTGAGGAAACACAGCCACACCAGCTCTACTGTGGCATGAAGAGAAGCCTAGGCCAAAACTAAAGTTTTCTCCTCATCAAATAGACATTAATGAAGATTGAAATGGAAACAAAAAAACCCTTGTGGAGGACTTCATAATTACTAATAACAGATTTATTTTTATGGAATTATTCAAGAATTGTGAAATAGAAAATAAGCCAGCCTGAGAATGCCAGAAGAAGTTACACTAGAAACATCAATGTTAATAAAGCAAATTGTGGAAAATACAAAATTAAAGTGCTGAATCTTCAGTCATAACAGTAGAATCACTAGCAGCAGTAACAAAACAGAACACAGGGTACGAAAGCTTAAAAGGAAAAAGATTTTGTCTTTTTCCTGAAATACAAACCACTTGGAAGCCCTCAGTGTCCTCCATAGTGTAAAATTGGACATGTATTAAAAAAGAAAAGCAGGGCTTGTGCACTATTGAAATCTAATACCAACAAGGAGGCAAGTCAGTCCAAATTATCTGCTGCAAAGGCAGGCAGTGGCTGCATGCATATTTTATGCAGAGGTCATCTCCTTTTAGTAATCTATCAAATGTTAGTAGTCATTTATGCATCAGGATCCAGTGCAACTGGTATGCAACGCTTCACCTCCGATGAAAAAGAACTAACAGAATTGCTATGAAAGGATCAGGCAGTAATTCCCATGACTTTCAAAACATCTAAAATCCGTGGGAATGCAAGCTGGGCTGTCCCTGGGAACCTCATTTTGAACCTCTACTAGCATATTTTGTGGTCTGAGAGAATTCAATACATAAACTTTTGAAAAAGAAAGATAAAATCTTACTCTATATAAATAGTTATCTATAAAAGTTGCTTTATCCCTAGAAAATTATGATTTGTTTTCATTTTCTTTGAAGATAAAGTGAGAATGGCTTGCATAAATGTTCCATCTTTACACACAAGGTGGTAGACACTTGGTAGAGCATCACTGACATTAGCAAAGCTACCCCAATGTACATCACCTGGGAATACGATCCATAGGACCTAAGTTATACAAGAGGATAATAATGGCTTCTCTCAAGCACAGTTTTGTGAATTCAGCCATTAAAACATGGAAAGCGATTAGCATCTCAATATTACATATTGAAATTTAAAATATTGTAAAAATAGCATGCTAAGCTTATCGTGTTAAACTTAATGAAATTGGCAATTTGCTTGCATGGTGGTTAAGCAATTCAGATTCTGTGTAATGGGAGTAAATCCTTCAATTTAACAGATTTTGTTTATCTGTGTCAAGCCTGCAATCAGCAACAAGGTATTAAAGTATCACTTGCCTGTTCTGTCACACACAGCTTTCAGACCACATGGTACAATTCTTCTATATCTGAACATGTATTTTTAACTCCTAATGAAGCTAGTCAGTATTAGCACAAGGCTCCAACAGATCCTAGTACTTGCACTATTGCACTCTTCATCTCAAAAACAAATAGAAAATAAATTCAGTCTGAGCAAGAAAACTCTCTCTCTTCATGTCCTTATTGTTTTACTTGGCACTGAGTGTTTTTCAGGATAAAAACCATTTTCTTGTCTGCAGGCAGCTCCATTCAAATAGCTGGTGCTTTCATTTGCAGACTCTGGTTGAAGACTTCCTTCATTAGCCTGAAACACAAATGAAATATCAAAGAAGGTTCATGCTAAACTTTCAACATGCAGTCAACCGAGCTTGATTTCCATTAAGAAGCTCTGCGTGACTCTTCTGTTTTAGTAGTGCAACTTCTTGCCCTTGAAAGAGATTGACCTGAATGTACAAATGCTAGTAAGAGACAGTTTGTACCCAAATTCTAGATTCATCTATTATCTGGATAGCCAGTAATCCATAGGATCTCTGCCTTAATTACTCCTCCCTAGGCAGCTGAGCTATTGCATCCTTGCCATTTGCAACATCAGTGGAAAACTTGCCAAGGAATACCTCAGTGAGCTTTCCTATAGCACAGTGGATGACATGTCTTTTTAAGGGTGTGAGAAATTATATATGATTTGTCCAAAGCCACTGCTGCAACTTAAGAAGTCCTAATTTGGATGCATGGCAACCATTCATACTCAAAGACCTGTAGTGGAAACTAAGTCCTTGGAACACAGTAAGAATTGGAACTCTTCCAGGTTGAAGGCAGGCTTAGAAAGCCAAATATCCATTGGCAGCACTCAGTACATAGAGCGAGTAAAATTCTTGACTACTTAGAGCTCACGGTTGTGTGCAGCCCAAAGTCTGGTAGTTCTTGTTTGCATATATGCAAGGCAGAGAAGGCAATGGGCTTGTCTATAGTGTTTCTTGTTGTAGGTCCGTGTTATCAGCTCTTTTTAGATCTGCCCCAGTAACACAATCCTCTCAGGTTTCTTGTAATAGATTACGTTCTGAGCTCAGTTTCAATGCACAGAGCCACTCACACCACCAAAAAATACTTAAGTCATTTGTTTCACCAAACATCTATTTGAATAAGTTTTCCATAAAAATTCAAAACGTACTTTTATTTTACACTGTGCGTTTGTAGATACATCATTTCCTGTCTTCATTCCAGTTGCCTCTTCCATTTCTAAGAAAAAAATAATTTAAAAGAACCAAGAGTAACTAAGTATACAGTCATTTTAACAGCTGGACGGAGGGAAAGAGTACCCTATCAACTGTTCCTCTGTGCATTTACCCCACAGGAGAGTGACTGAAGAATAACGAATACTTCCTAAAACATTTTCCCAAGGAAACGTGATTAATGTATTAATGTCATGTAGCTTGCGAGTGTTTAGAGTGAACTTAACAGCTTAGCACAGGGGTTCAGACAGATCTTTCAGAGCTGCCTGCCTGCCTTTGTCCAACAAATTCGTGTAGGTCTACCTCCAATTGTTTTAATCTCAGGAGAAGGGAGTATTCAATTTAGAATGGGCTTGGAAAGCCCTTATGCTACTAGTATGTTATCAATAATAAATAACCTGATGTCATTTTCCCCTGGATTGGTCCCCAAGTAGAAGATAAATAGAGCCTGAAGACTTTCAGGATAAATTGGAGTGAGACAAGCAATTGGGCTCAAGAAAGCCAGTTTAGAGAAAAAAAAAAATAGCAATGAAAAACCCAAACAGAGCATTATGGAAAGTTTTACCAGTGTTTCAGCAGTGTCTTTCAGGCCTCTAGTGAATTACTTTATTTGCTCTTTACCATTCAGTTTGTGCAATCAAAATAAAATATGCAAAAAAAGAAAACAAGTCTGTAAGAGCAAGAATCAGGAGTGGGATTTAGCCTAAAAGGTTTGGATCGAGTATGTATGAGGCTTCTAAAAATTGTTTAGAATAAATGACATTAAGAACAGCAGTTTGGACAAGGACCACAGAAAGTAATTACTTTTCCTGACATGTAATGGCCTGCATTATGGCACTGTGGCTGGTGTTCCCCATGTGTCATTTGGAAATGAACAGAGTATTCTTTTGGGCATTAAAGCATACAAACCTGTGAGAAGTACATCAATTGTCTCCACTACATGTTTTGCATCTTCCATAGTGAAACACATCGGTGGTTTAAATTTTAGTATATTTCTGTAGGGTCCATCTGCACTAAGAAGGATTTTCTGCTCTTTCAGCCTGTGGAAAGAGGGAACGTCTGTTAATAAACAGTTACACAACTACATGGTGTCCTGTCCTTTAGGCAAAGTTCAATTTTGAAAAGTTTTCTAATACCATGCTATCACAACCTACATGAATTTAAACTAAAATTAATGAGTAACTGCTCGGGAATATTAGGAGGGTTTGATCACTGCGTGCAGTCTTTAGAAAATATTTACTTGTAAATGAGGTGAAGGGCTTCAGCTGTAGCTGGTGCTCTCTTTTGTTGGTCCTTCACCAAATCCACACCAACAAACAATCCAACGCCTCTGGAGAAGAGAATAAAATATGGAAAGATAAAGCCCTGTGTTCATACTGATAAAGTGGGTTAACAGCTGATTCTGAATAAATTCAGCTGGCTTATTAAGGCTACAAGGCTACATTCTTTCTCTCATCCTGAAAACCTCAAAATAGAGTGCTGTGAAAGATAGGTAGCAAAAACCAAGAATAAAATCAAGAAGAAAAACAAAGGCAAAACTGAAGGTGGCTATCATGATACTAATGTGAGGTGAGGGGAACCCACACCAACATCTCCAAAGGAAATGATCTGAAGATTTGAATCAGGTTTCCATCATCCCAGGAGTGTGCTGACGACTGGGCTATTCTGTGATGATGGACTTTTCTCCTGTCTACTCCCAGAGCCTTTCTAGGCTACATTTACTCTCTAGCTAAACAGCTGAACGGAAACATTTATTGGAAGATATGTTCTTTGCAGTATTGATGTTGGGTAGTCCAAATTCAAAAGGAGTGGCATGTAAATCATGGCATATTGTTTCTGTGTTCCCCTCACCCCAGACTTGCAGATTTTCCCATCATCTCTCTAAAACACCTAACAGCCATGAAACACCTACCTGATATCTCCCACTAAGGGATGCTTCTTCTTTTGCTCAACCAGCAGTTCTAGGAGGTAACTTCCTACACGTGTAGCGTTTCCTTGCAGATCTTCTTTTTCAATTACCTCCAGTACAGCCAAACCAATAGCGCAAGACACGGGATTGCCTCCAAACTTATGGTAAAAACAACAGGAAAACAGAACCCATCAGAAAAAGTTCGTCGGTGTCTACTCATGTATCTTGTGCTTGCTCTCTCCTATGTGACACGTAGTGAGAAAAGCTTAAAGAGATTGAGATTTTGTGCTGTGCAAGCTGTGAAGGGCATTTCCCCATGGACAGTGTAGCAAAGCCCAAGGAAGGGAGCTCCCCATTCCATCGCTTCAGGTTTCAGTAATTTGAAGATTTCACAGCTCAAGCATTCAGGCTGCTCTCATGGTTTGCTGATTACATATGCAGACAAAGTGCTCCTGTGAAGGGCAGTGGGTTATGGATCTGGTGTTTCCTGAACTGTACCATATAAACTCCATTGAAAGCAGGGGGAATTAATGGCAGCTGGGAAGAAGTCACAGGAGCAGAAAAGAGGATTTGAAATAAGAAGAAATCTGCACCTCTATGGCATGCATGCCACTCAAATGTTTCTTGGTAGAGGGTCAGTTTCATTAGGTGACAGCTGCACAGCAAATTCTGCCAGGACCTGACCCCACCTGCACAGCACTCATAGCTGATCCTGTCCTGGATAATGAAGTGCTACATGGTCAGCATTTCAGAGGAAACAAGGGAGAAAGGGGAGTTAAGGTATAATACAAGTTCTATAACGCATAGAAGCTGAGCTCCATGACTTGCCAGAGAGCTAGTGCTGGTCCGTTTATTTTTAAATATTAGAATGGCTAACTCCAGCTCTTAGCAACGTGATGTAATGAAGGACGCAGGTGTTAGCAGAATGACTTGAACAACGTGTAACAGCTAAATGTAAACTAACAAATAAAAAGGACAAACTTCATATACAAACTTACTGTATTGAAATACTCCAGTCCAGAGGCACCAAACTTTTCAGCAATTTCCCTTGTTGTGACCACACAAGACATAGGGTGGCCATTGCCAATGGGCTTTCCCATGGTGACAATGTCAGGCACAAAATCTTCACCTTGCAGTTGGAAAGCCCAGAAATGCTTCCCAACTCTGCCGAAGCCAACCTGGACCTCATCAGCTATGAACACACCACCTACTGCACGCACATACCTGAAAATAAATAGAATGGTTGGTATGACTGATTTTGCAGGCTGATTTTGAGTAGGTAATTTAGGACAAGGATGCTTGCAGTACAGAAAATCTCTAATGTGAAACCAAGTTAGGAGAAAAAAAAAAAAAAGGAAGAATATGACTGCTGAAACATAATTCTGTACTGAACTTCACTGCTGGTGCTCTAGCAACCGTGCTCAGAAGCTGCATAAGCAGGCAAACCCCCTGGCATACATCCCATCAGTCTGTGTAAGAACAGCTTGGTTCTTCCTCTCTTATTCCAAAGGTTGCTGCCAGGACTCTGCTTTCAGGAATAGTCTGACATCTGGATCCATAGTGACTTGAGTTTCTCCTTTGTTGTAGTACTTGAGCGCTACAAGTACTACTACAAATACTTCAAGCTCTACTTATGCTTCATTGACCTGGCTCTTACTCAGGCCCGAATAAACATACAGATCACTTACTGAATTTCTGAGATATCCACAGCTATTTTTTTTTTTTTTTTTTTTAAAGCTGGATTTGAATGAATTAATTACAAGCCAATTGTTTTGCCTTTAGTGTGACAATACAGAATTGGAATGTGCAACAGCAACTGGAAACTTGTCAAGCAGAGCTATAGCTATTTGAATCCATAAAATATTCAGTTGACTAATTGTTAATGAAAAAATTAGCTAATACTTGGATGGAAAATAGGAGCACTGCAATTGTACTGCAATACTGATGGTTCAACTTCATCTTCCAAACTTACACAGCCTGAACATTAAAGCTAGACAATTATGTAGCTAAAAGAATTAGTCAGCTACTGTCCCATAGAAAATAGAAGTGGGATCATACTCTTCAGAACAAGAAGAAGAGAGGGAGATAGTTGAATTGATTGGATTAGCCTATAGTGAAAAACATATTTGTGGTTAATTTTCCAGGTATGCCCTTCTAGAATGATGTACATACTCTGCCACTTTCTGGAAATAGCCCACAGGTGGAATTACTTGGCCTCCACAGCTCTGCATGGATTCGGCTATGAAAGCAGCAATCTGAAAAGAAAACAAACTCAGGTAAGAGCTTTGTTCATCTGTTCGGCCTTTGCACAAATATTTAACAATCTAGAAATAAATGTTTAAGTGTGTGCCCTAATTTAATCACACACCGGGTTGGACAGTTGAGGCTCTTGAGAAGCTATGGCTAGAGAGCTTACTCATTCTTCAATAGGGGGTGCCCAAATTGCTGTAGCCAGGGTCGACTTTGCAATATGATGAGAATACAAGGGCCTCCATTAACCCCTGATCTTACTGCCATTGAAGCTGGAGACGCTCGCTAGTGTCAGTGGACAGGCTCCTGGGAGCTCTGTAATTTAATTTACGATTTACAGGAGGAAACACAACAGTGTTTGCAGTTTCCTCCAAGAGATGAATAAAAACTTGCTTAATGACGGAACACTCCAGTAACAGGTACACATGGTGGTCAGCTCAATTGTTCAATCTCAAACACCAGTCAGAGTTGGGTAGAAGATGACCTGAGGCTATGCTTTGGGCACCCCGTCTAATAAATAACTAACAAAGTGAAATATCAGCATGAGGCACTTGACAAAAGAGGAGGAAAAAATCTACAGATGAAATAATTCCAGTTGCTAGGAATGAAAAAGAAAGTTATTTCAAGTCAGGAAGGGCAAAAGCAGTGGATCAGATACACTGGAACAACAAAATTTGTTTCACGTCAACATGTCTACGCAGCAGAGATACAGTATTACCCCAAAGTGTCAGCATAAGTCTGCTATTTAAGGGTTTGCATCCCCACACCACTTTTGAACCCCTCCCTGATCATCAAGAGGTCTCTTTGGGTTGGTGCAGTCTTCCTGGAAACAAGGCCGAGCAGTAACGTGTAAAAACCGTACACTATATTTGAAGAGGCATGCTACGGCCAAAGAGTACGGAGCTTCCATAGCATGTGAGGCTTAGCCTTTAGCACAACTTGTCCTGCCACAGGTTATGTCACCAAAACCTAAGAAATATGCAAAAGAAAGGAAACAAAGGAAGAAAAAAAAAAAACACAAAACTATCCGTTAGTAGAGAATAAAAAAGTTGATGAAAAAATTAAGAGTGATACAAGTCCATTGGACTATAAGGGAACATGTTGTTCCAACCTCCACTGAATGTGGGGCTTTGAATCAAGCCCTTAATGTCCCAAAATGCTAGTGCAAATGTACAAAATACTAATACACATTGTAAGCAGCCTGCTTACAGTTTTTGTTTTTT
>JAOWBP010002392.1:26218234-26246809 GCA_028571105.1 Tragopan temminckii | reverse complement strand
TTTTTGTTTTTTAATCAAAATCATGTGATTAAAATCTTTTTAAATGACTCCAAAGTTATCTTAAGCTACTGCAGGTCAAAAATGTAATATCAAGGTTTTATCTACCATATTTTCTCCATCCTTGATGCTTTTACATGTCTTTGCTAGAATTTTTGGTGTAGTTTCTCAGCTGACCTCCAAGCCTAGCTGTGCCCTAACATATTTACAGTCTACTGGTGCAGTGTATAAAATAGGGAATTAAAGTGCTTTAGTTGTATCTACTCGTTTACAACTGTATTATTGATCCTTTCATTGGTGCCTAGAAAAATTATGATAAGAGCATCTGGTTGAAAAATGGCACATTTTGAACACAGAGGAAACTAAGTAGAGGAGTACATCTTTAGTTTCCTGTTTCACGCCCCCATTTTACACTTAGTAGATGAAACTTCAGCATTTCCAGAGCACAAGATACACACCTTGCGTCCATTCTTCTGTGTTTCCTCAATAATCTTTTTCACCTCTTCAGCATAAGCGCTTGCTGGGTCTGGGTGATCTTCCCTATATTTTCCTCTATAGATATCTGGAGAAGGAGCCTGAAAAGACCAAAAATTTTTTTTTAAAGCCCATCTTTCTGTGAAACATTTACTTCCTGTTTCTTTTCTCTTGCTCTGCGTTTCTGGAACAGGATATACTTTTGTCTTTCCACACAGATAAGAGCTAGCACAGTCTCAGTTTCTGAACGGAATTACAAAAAATACGCGTAGAGGAGCCTAAACACAAAGGCAGTCCTGTGATGTATTCAGTACAACTGAAGGCAACTGTTGAAAGCCATTTACCTCATCCACCTTTTCAATACCATCCCTCCCCTCGCCTAAGACATAATGCCATGTCTTTGCCTCTCATCTTTTTTTAGATTATTGCAGGATGTTCCATTTCTGCAACTGCATAAATGGGTTTTCCAATCTGTCACTTGATTTTCAGCATTCTCATCACAGGAAGAATCTGAGTGAACTTCAAGCCTCTACTGTGTTGGAAGAAGTTCCATAAATAAAAAAATGGAAGCATTATAAAAAAGAGGACAATAATCTGACAGTGTGGTTAACACCAAGAAGTCTGGATAGGAAACACCTCTTTGTAGTTTAATGTACTTCTCTGAGAGTGAATTTTGGTTTGGGAGAACATGCAAAATTAGGCTGGAAATCAAGCAGTATAATGGTCAGTTGAATACCCCTGAGCTCTCTACCCAGAACTGTGTGTACATGCGTGCTCTGCCTTTCTGGTTTTTGGAAGTAGACTCAAAATTCCTGCATATTTTTAGCCAAATTAACACAATAGATATTGGCTACCTTCTTCAAACTGTGTATCTGTACAGGTCAGTGACTCAGGATGCTTGTCGCACTGTGAAGGAATTCAGCTTCATAGCTGAGTACTCTCTTTGAAATACAAAAGCAAGCAATTTTGCTGTTTTAAAGCCACTGAAACTCAAGTGTACGTACACTGGCATCAGCAAAGCAGAATGAAAGTATGTTTACACCAGGAGTGAGTAATTGGATATGCTGCGTAACAATGTAAAGCAAGCAAAACCAAAAAAAAAAACCACTTACCACATGCACAAACTCCTTCTTGCTGTCCTTTCCCAGCTGATTAAATTTATAGGGACTGATGTCAATCAGAGATGTAACATGGCCATGGTAAGCACTGCATGAGTGTTAAATGTTGAAGTCATTTTTCTCCAAATTCATAGAAGAGCTAAATTTACAACTACACCCATAAATAAACCAGACTAAGAGACTGTATCTGCAACACAGTAGAAACGTTTGTGATGGGATCTTGATTTAATTCACTCAATCTTTCTCTCAAGGCAGTATGAAACTGCTATTGACTTGAATTAACTAGCAAGATTGGAACCAGGAGCGAGGATTTTTTCTTGCATTAAATCAGCTGCAAGTGTAAGGACAGAAAAAGATGCTGTCCCCTGGGTTACAACACCAGCTGCCCTCACCAGTTATGAGCAATAACTCACTTCCAGCCTAGAGACCCCACTTTAGCCTACTCAAGCTTTCTGAGGTAGACACCAGTAAAACTGCAAAGGCTCTTAAGAGTTTGTACTGCAGCAGAAGATTTGTATTTTGTACAGCAGCAGCTCATCACTACCTGCCCCAGAGGCTCTACAGTCTTGACTGTTTGGCCAAAGCCAATCTCAGGATAAGGAGGAATAATGAGAGCCTTATAATTACGCGAAAAATGGTTACTACTGAGGTCAGCTTGACTTAGAAATTAGGAAGCACAGCCTTTTGAACATAAGGCATTTAGTAGCTTCATTCAGGAAATAAACACTTTCATTCAGTCATGAGCTTGATGCAAAGAAATCCTGAGCCCCAAAGACGTTGCAATCTAAATTGCAGAAGCAATCTAAATATGCAGAAGCATACAAAAGGGTTTTGTGTTCCCCCCCACACTCTTTTCTTAACTCCTGTCAGTCATCAAAATCTGCCACTGGAGCCAAAGAAAGGACAGAAAACCCACTCTGTGCCCTGGGCCCACAGGTGTAGCAAAACTCTGTAGAGCTTAGGAGAGTTTGGGCAAGGAAATACCTTACTGTGTTCAGGAAGACAAGACTTTGCAGTCAAACAGAGTGACTGAGCCAGCTCCACCATCAGCTTCTCCTTACTGAAGCTACTGGCAGTAGCTTCAAATTGTGGCCATGTATGTCAAGGAGGGCCAGCAGTGATCTGGCAGCAGCTGGGTCAAACAAACTTGATGCTGTTCAGACAAATATGTACTCTTGCGGTTGCTCTGGTTGGATTTTCTGATCAGAGGCTGAGGAAATGTTAGAGCCCTACAGTAGCGTAACCAACCTTACACCTCCATCTAGGGTAGGGAAACCCAGAGACATGGTCAACCACCTTTTCCATGACTGACAGCCTTTTCAGTTCCTCCTGATTTTGTGGCTGCTCAATCTTATGTGCTTACTCCTGTGTTCAGTGGAGAAGAGCTGAGCATTGGAGCAGCAGAGCACCAGCACTATTACAGAGCTCCAGGATCTTTCTTCTTAACCATGAAATATTTATTCATTTAGAATCATTGAATCCTACAATTATTTAGGTTGGAAAAGACTTTCACAATTATCATAGAGAAACACATCCAGCAGAGTGTTGCAGAAAGCCCTTTTCCAGAGTATCCCATGGGTTAGAACACTCACTGATGTTTCAGACTAACTCCCGAGCCTCTGGGCTGAATTGCTTTGGGATGTTCTGTGTGAAATCCCTGTAACAGGTGCCTGACAATCTCTGTTTCTTAGAAATCTTCAGAACTTGTGTTTATCCAAACGTGTAAAAGGAGACTTATTTCCTGGCCTCTTCTCCTATGAAAGCCTTTCCTTCAGCAGACAGTACAAGCAGCAGTGGGTTGCTGCAAAGCTGCTTCTGAAGTAAGTGTAGGAATTGATGGCTGCGTTCACAGTCTGTTCTGCGTACTTACTTTTCAAGGGTGATCACATCTTGGTGTCCGTGGTACTGCCGAGCCAGTCGTAAAGCCAGATCATTTGCTTCAGATCTGCATAGTAGCAGAGACATCCACAACACTTTGAGGAAGGGCTGACAGTTAAAATTTGTTCTAACATGGAAGAGTAGGCCTGAGACACAGCAGGCTCTGTTACTATACAGAATACAATGCTAAGGTTGAGACTGTAAATGCCATTTAAGACAGTGAATCAAAAACAGCCCTTTGTACAAACAACAAACAAAGAGATGCTTTATTTCACTCCCCCAGTTTGCTTGTACACATTTCCCTCCTCTTGATACAAATGAGACCACTTTGCAGAGCAGTCAGCAGCTGGAAGTGCAACACAACTGCAAGTCTCCAAAAAGCTACAGAGCATGGCAGCCCTGCGTGCACCTCCACAATGGCTCCATCCTTCCCAGAACCATCCAGCAGTAGAGGACACAGATCTACTCCTGCTGAGAGCCCCAGGCTTCCAGCCTGATCTAGAGCAGCCCCAGTTCCTACTGACTGTTGGGCACAGTCAGTGATCACAGATTAGACAGACCATCTGAAAGAGCTACTCGCTTCCAAGGTTGTATGTCCCTTTATACGTAGGGTTCACTAATTTGCTGTCTGAATTTGCATTTCTTGTTGTCCACCCCCCAACCTTTTTTTGTCTAATGTTCTGCAGTTCCATCCTTTGGCTCTCCTGCACCGAGCCATCATAGTAAGTCCTTCAATCAGTCGCTTATTGTGTCGATTATTACTAAGCCCCACTCTCACAAATTTAAGATTTGGACTAAGCTGTTCTCAACATTCTTCTTAAACACAAAGAAAATAGCCTTAAAAGTAAATAAATAAATAAAAATGAGCAGACCTACCCAGAGTTAACAAAATAGCAAACAGAGAGTTTCTCTGGCAGGGTAGCAGTAAGACGCTGAGCGTACTGCACAAGGTTGTCATGCAGGAACCGGGAATTCGTATTGAGCAGTTCCATCTGTTTTATTGCAGCCTTCGTCACGTAGGGATGACTGTGGCCAACTAAAGAAGAAAACAGTTAATACTAGCAAACAGTCACTGAGCCACAAAAGGAGACTGAGGGAAGCCCTGTGACCCTAGCATTGTCACTTGAAACAAGTGCATTAGGATTCCTATTAGACGTGAAGCAACAGAAGCACTCTTACAAGATAAACTGCTTACCATGTGCAACGTTGTTGATACAGTCTAAGTATTTTTCTCCAGTCTCATCAAACATATACTGGCCCTGAGCACGCACTATCTTCAGAGGGTCCTTGGCAAAGAAAACTTTGCAGGAAGGCCTAAAAAATTGTATAAAATAACACCATTTTAGTTCTTCGAGGAGTTCCCTCTCCTCTCCCAAAGTGTTGGTGGGGTGTTATCTGCTGCAGCTCTGGAAACAGCTGCTTTCCTTCTCTTAACACTGTCTGGGAGCAGAAGGTGGTGGAGAAGAACTTCCCCTGTGCCCACCTCCCCACACCTGGGACCAGGAGCAGCTCTTCCCAGGGGCGTTTGAAGCCATGGATCTGTCTGGCAGTGTCCTCATGAGCACAATGGCTGCAAGTCTATCCAGGTGCCTGTAGGTCCCACTGCATTTCTGTTTGCATGGCTCACGGACAAGGCCAGCCAGCAGACTCACTGGGAGTAAAGCTAAGTTGTTAAGAATTGTTTTATGCTATAGCATAAAGTTCCTTACGCAACAGCTAGTGGCTACAGAGGTCACACTCAGGAACAAAACACTGCCTCCTTGCAGGCTTTATTTTCACCTCTCACAGGTGCTGAGAAGGCCCTGACATCTCTGCATCTCTGAAATCAACTGCTTTGAGTAAAACTCTTAAAAGCAGCTTTCTGTAAGCACCCAAATCACACTGGCTTCCAGCAGAACTGAAGTTCCTCGTGGCAGATCCAAAGGACTCTTCAAACTCTTTTTTTGCCCTTGTGGAGAACACATCAGCTATGGAGTTATGTTGAATGGCATTACTGAGCAGAATGAAAGCCTTCTAAACTTTTAGCAGTGTTTATATGGCCTCGGAAACACATCTTGTTTCCAGGTAACCCAGGCAGTGCTCCTCACACACCCCTCTGTCATCTCTATTGAGACTGGGACCCTGTAAAGTCCAGAGGTAACTCCTAGAAAGTAAATCCACTTGGTTTCTTTCTTACACCTCACGCTCCTGTTGCATAGATCTTTTCTGCTATCTTCAGCTATTCCTCTGCTACACTTTACAAGAAGCACACTTCATCAGCATCATTATTATGGGGCATTCCTGGATGACACTGTTCTCTTCTGCTCAGTGCCAGCCCTTTCTGCAGGAGGTTTTTGGCGTTCACCCAACACAGCTCGTGCAGGGAAGCGCCCACAGCAGCCGACCTCTACAGAGAAGTCGATATGCACGCTTTACGAGGCCACCCTCTCTGTGAATTTTTAGGGAGTTTTCTATACGCCCGACGTATTTAGGTTGCCATCAGCAAATAGCCAGGTTTGGTTCTAACAATCTCAGCTTCTTTTTCACCTGCCTGTCGGAGGCAGAGTGCCATGGCACAGCCCTTCTCCCGCCCGCCCCGCCGCCCCTACCCGATGTGCTTCCTCCGCAGCGCCAGGGTCTCCGCTTTGCTGTAGCGCTCCTCCATCCCGCCCGGCATGGCACGGCGCGCCGCGGGAAGCCCCGGGGCTCACCGCCTCTTATCGCGGAGCCGGCCCCGCCAAACCCCTCCTCCTTCCCACCCTTTCTCCCTCCTTCTTTCCCTCCCTCCATTCCTCCTTCCCCGCTCTGCTCCTCTCCCTGCAGTGCCAGGCGGTGAGAGCTGGCGGGCAGCAAACAGAAGGGAGACGGGGAGCCTCGCTCCTGGAGCAGGCTGCTTTCCTCCCATCCTTCGGTCTTCTCTTCACAACATTCGAAACTGGGGCAAATTCAAGCACCTTCCCAGCTCTGCTCCATCTCCCCGAATCTGTAACTGCGTGCTTGTACGCAGCACGGGGCTATAGTCCTGGCACTCTGATGCACTGGTGCATCCTATTTTAGGGCTGGCAGCGCTTAACTACAAGTAATCCCACTCTCCCCTGCTACCCACAGCAGTAATACAGACCTAGGTTGGTACAGTCTGGCATTCCTTCATGGATACCCTTGATGACCATGGGAGAAAGAGGCACTAACACCAAAAGGCATTGCTTTTCCACACACCAAGCCAAGCTGCTCCCTTCTGCCGTGGTGTACCCACAAACCATCCGGAGCTCCTTGAACCACAAAACCTACATTCACCTCCCTGCTGCCCTGCTGTGCCAGTACAAGCAGTCAAAGCATGTCTAGAATCACACACAACTTTGTGTGCTGCTGCAGCTTATCTTTTCTAGGTCGGTACCAAGTTAGTCATCCCAGTGCTTGGTGATGCAGACATATACCTTCATATTTTTAAATACTTTTATATCTCTACCGAATAAGCCACTTTTCTTCCAGCTTCTCTAGTCGAGCAGCAGCATTTATATCCCACGGGCATTTTCTTCAGCCCGTGTTAATTTTGAAGCTCCCCAGCTTTCACAGCCCGTTTCATCAGCAGCCTCACGTCACCGATTAGCAAAGCAGATGCAGCCCAGGTGGCAGAGGCCCCAACAGCTACACCTCCGCATCCTCGAGAGCCAGCAGCCGCCCGTCCTCAGAGCCTGCTCCAACCAAGATACGGCACGGACTTCAGAAGTTCTAGCTCTGTGCATTAGACGCTGTACCTAACTGCGATCCCGATGTCGGGAGGAAGTTCAGGACGAGCGCTTTTCCCACACCCCGTGCCCGCCTGCCCTCTGTCGGTGCTGGGACAGCGCGTCCCTCCGCCAGGGCTGCTGCCACTGATGGTGCTGGGAAGCAGCTGCTGCTTGTGCCGTCCTGCCCCGTCTCGCTCCTTCAGAAACCCTGCACCACAAGGAGATGTAAGGGCTACGCAAGATGCCGTTCTGCTCTTTTACAAGCGTGCATCGCTGCCCTGTTGTGCTTACATCAGGCCTTTGTGTTCCAGCTTTAGCAAAATGATGCTGTGTTAGCAATTGATATGATACTAAAGTTCATCAGAAGAGTTCAGAGTGGGATGAGAACTAGCTTGGTATGAGGCAGGTTGCATCTGTTCCTTCAGAGCCACAGAAGGACATGCATCAGCAAAAATGCCCTTTCCTCTTGACGGATGGTTTCTGCACGCTTTTCTGTGACTGTCAGGAGTCAGGCTGCCACGTCTCACGTGTAGAGCAAAGAAGGGCTTTTTCCCACAGTTAGCAGAAAGACCCTGCCTGAGACACAAGGCTGCCCCGCACCACACTACTCAGCTTTTTCTGTCCTTTTCAGCCCCTTCCACCTGCTGCCATGATGCTGTGGAGTAACATGTATTTCTCCATGATATAGAGGATTATTATTACATATTTTTTTTAAGTAGATGTACTGTTTTCTCCATCTCATTCTGCTCACTTTCCGAAAATTTTGTTTTTTCCTGTCTCCCCATATGGAGGATGAAAAGGAGGAAATACTACCACAAGCAAGTCAAAATGTCCAGTAAAATGCCTTCCTCTCCCTAAATACTGCTTCAGAGTTGGTGAACCTCTGAAAAACCACACGTTGCTGTTTCATCCTGAAAGGTAAATCCAGTGTAGCTGGTCAGTGGAAAATGACCCACACTGATGACATGTTTCTTCTCAGAAAGATAAAGGCAGGCACACGGTGCCCACTGCCTTTTTGCAGGAGCAGCCAGCATTACCTTCCAGAGACATTTGCCCGCATGCTGCTTTCTGAATGATGTTTGTAGAGAAATCATTTCAGTGTTGAACTTGCCAGTAGTGTTTGCAGTTCTGCATCTGTACAGGGCAAATATATTCACACAACTTCATGAATATCATAATAAGAAGAGTTGATATTTTTGTTTGTTTTTATTGTTACGCCATATTTGTTTTTATATATGTTACCTCAGGCAGAATCGGTTACATCGCAACACTCTGACTGTGCCACAGGCAGGAGAGCTCCTACAAGCACATGAAAAATTGCCAGGTACTTGTTGTTCCAGGAGGGTGCAGCCAGACAAAAGGTGATGCCAGCAAGAGCTCATGATTGCTTGGAATACTCAGCCATGCTGTAATCCGTACATACAAAAATGATAAGAGTATTTATTAGTACCGAACATTATGTCTTGGCATACGCGCATCACAGACCTGCGTCTTAATTGATGTGACAGGAGCTTTTGACTTCAGACACAAATTGCAGCACACTGAGTACAGCTACACTGGCAGAACATGCTCTCCGGTTGCAGGTTTGTATATGGCATTTTCCTGAAAAATACAGTCCATGTATATTGACATACATACAAATGTACACACGCACAAATGCACGTGAAACATCTAAGCTCTGACTTTAGAGCAAACATTTAAAAGCAGCACATTCTTCTCCTACAGCCAGGAAAAGGGAGAAAATGTCCTATCAGCACTCAGACTGGGAACCAGCAGACCTCAATGGAAAAGCAGATGAGTTCATAACCCTGGGAAAATGGAAAGACCGCGTTTGTGGGAACATGACTTGAATGCTTTGGCATTCCCTTGTTTTGTTTTTCACAGCTATTTGGGTGTGGTTGTTAGTACTTGCTGGAACATGAAGGTTTTGTCAGCTCCTTGTGTTGTCCTTTAATTAGCATTTATTTTTGTGTGATTATTAGAATTGAATCACCAGGTGAAGTTGGGTGAGGTAGGGACATACGAGGCCACTTCTGTTTTCCTCTTCTGATTGCCATGGACTCCTTTTTATAAATGGGTAAGGATTAGCAGGTTTAGTAGGTCTACAAAGCAGAGTTGGATGTGAGTAACAGCCTTTATATATCAATTTAACTAAAAGTTCTATTACAAATGAGAGGAAGAAGTGGCAGGGATTTGCTGTGCAGCCTTGTGGTACTTCAGAATGTCACAGAATTATGAAGGAGGGATCTGGAAAGGAACGGACACCAGAGAAAAGTCGAGTCAACATCCCATCAGTGCAGTAGGATGAAAAGTCTATAGTAGATGGATTAACTGAGCTTTGACTTTAGAGGGAGTCTGATGCTGAGAAGTAACAACGGGCCAGTAGCATCCCTGAATGGGAAATCTACTGAGAGGTAGCTTCGGCGGAAGCAGTCAGAGCTTGTGGTTTGCTACCACACTGGAAATAATTCATATGCTGCAGACAGGGCTTGGTTAACAACAGAGCAGAACTGAGAAAGGAAATGAAGGCTGGAAATGTCCAGAATGGTTGACCTTGTGCTAACAAAGTGATGCTAGGCTAAACGTACACTGCTGAATGTAGGTCTATTATGGGATAAGATCTTAAAGAGTAAATATCTCAAAAAAAACCACCCAACACAACACGCAGTGTCAGGATGGGGCAGGCCCAGAGCCGTGCTGCAGTTCGAGGGCCCAACATCCAGCTCCAACTTGCTTTTTGTTTGTTTCTTGACAGTACAGCTGCAACAGAATCAAGAACTACTCTCCCTCCCCTACAGAAAAACAACAACAAAAAGTCAACAAGAGAAGCTGGTACAGAGAAAAAGGCAAGAGTGACCGCCTCAAAAGCAGAGACTACGTGCAGCCGCCAGAGAACATCTGCTCTCAGCCTTGCTGGGGATGCCGGGTAAGTTAAGCTTTGCGCTGAGCACCTCCTCTGGGAAACGGAGCAGAGCTATTTTTAGTACCCCTAAGAGCTAGATAAGATTAACATACATTTAGAGAGATTATCAAGAGTTAAGAGGAGATGACAAAACCACATGGTGCTCATTCTCTCTTAAAGTCTAGAATGAATACATTTTTGAGGTGAAGGAAAGGAAAAAAATGGGGAGTGTTTTGTTTGTCTGAAATATTTGGAGATTTAGAAGACCCAAACATTTAAACAATGCTTTGAAGAGGTTACAGCTGCTGCCCAATGTTTTGTTCTTCCAAAAATGTCCCTTGCTCAGAGACTCCTGCAAAAATATGTCCTCCGAGAACAGTATACTTTTGAAAATATACCATTTTGTAATAATGTTTATGCCTCAACATTTTTAAGCAAAGCAGATTCATAGTAAAACGGACCAGACCTTCATATTCCCTAATGGATACCGTTGCTTGTGACACAGTCCCTTTGTGTAGCTATTTCTCAGCAGTTCAGGTTTATTTTTCATCTTAAATGCTACAGAAAGGATCCATTGGTGATTTTCAGCTTTATTTCTTTGGACCTCACGGTGCTTAAGCAGCAGTTTAAACTTAACCTCTGCAGCTTTTCCAGAGCGAGGAGATGCTCTACGGTTTGCAAAAGAAGGCCCTTGCTTTTCCTCATTTAACTTTTGTGGACGTATGTAATCTTTGCTTTTTGGCAAAGGAGACCAAACAGACTTGATCTGAAGGGAATACACACATATTCATAGAACGATTAGGACTGGAAAAAAGCTCTAAGATCATCTAGTCCAACCATTGAGTCTTCCTTGCCATGCCTGCTAACCGTGTCCCTCAGTGCCACATGTACATTAAGAACGGGAGAGCAAGGTGAGCGGTCTTTTTATTGTGCACTGTGGAAAAACACAACATGTTGCCAAGGCCCTGATTTTTGTGCTAATGTGAATATTGACTTACACAACCCACACTAGATTTCAAACTGCAAATTAGCACAATGCAGCACAAACTTTTTCCATTGTGGACAAACCAGAGCGTGTTTTTTGCAGCAACACAAAGAACTTTATAACTATGCGAATCAGCACCAATAATTGAATTGATATTTTAATAATTACACACTTTTTACATTATGAAAATAAATCATAAATAGTGTAAAAATAATTCTGAAGATCAACTTCTCACCAGCAAGAAACAAAATCCAAAGTACAAAACTAAGGAAAACAAAACAGCATACAACCGAAAAACAACAAGGAGAAATTTTAATAATAAAAACAAAAGCATGCTGTTTGATCAGGTTCAATTAAGTGAGGACCGGAGGCCACAATAAAGTGGTAATTAATAACAAATTAAAATGGGTGATTAAAACCTTGCAATTCTTTACGCAACTCATCAAAAGAGGTCTTGTGACATATTTACAGGGCTAAGATACTCCGAATATTTATAGGATTGATAATGTGGTACTGACCTATGTGTGTCCCCCCCAGAGCAGTGTAATCCTTGCCAAATTACTTTTCTTCATACTTTATCTTCTCTACTGCATTTATGAGACCACTCGCAATACAAAAATAACTGCACATATAGATGAACTTAAAAAAGTAAAAAATACAAATAAAAATATATAATATTTTCCAAAGGAAAAAGTCAGATACATACATCTTTGTAACATTTTTAAAGTTGTGTGATATTTTTCCAAACATGTACAATAATATAAGAATATCCACATATATGTTAACAATATGTAAAACATCCTTCCACCAGCCCAGCTCTTCATAATACTTCTGAGAAGTGTGCAAGTACCAATGGTATCTGGGAAATTCATACAATGTCCTTTTTAAATAGAAACAAGTAAAACACTAACGGTCCCAGGCTAAGTTAAGGCCCCCTGTTTTCCAAAGAAAATTCTATATCCAAGCAGCACTGATAACTGGATGCATCTTAAGAATAGAACAAAAGTAAAACAACACTCCAAGTCCCTTTTTTTTTTCTTCTTTTTTTCTTTCTTTTTTTTTTTTTTTTTAAATACAAACTCCACCGGTTTTGTGGAGCATTGCTCTCAAATTCTATTAGAAATGATGGTGGCAGGCACTTGTTTCCAACATCATTTAATGACTCCAACCACCATGTAAAATACTTCAATTACAGAAGATGCAAGAAAACCTTCATTTATACATTACAGCAACATTCAGATTCATAAAAGTTGCAGAAAGGGAAAAAAAGAATAGGCCAGGTGTTAGTCATGATTCTGGTCACTGAAGTGGAATATTATTTTGCTATGACTAAAAATCCGACTTTCTTTTGACCACTGTTGTTGCAGATATTAGTGATTTGTATCACTCCTCAGTGAGAAAATTTAGGTCTCTCTTTAGGCAAAATACAGAGATTTGCAAATGAAATTTAAGGTGGTTAAGTAGCAGAGAAAAGAAAACTTGAAAGTCAACTACTGTGTGTCTTTTAGCATCTTGATCACATTCGTGAGTGGATCCACAGCTTTCACTGACAGTAGTGAGCAAAGTGTTTTGCCTGATTTAGGCAGCCAGTGGTGCTTAAAAGCCACCTGAAGTTGCTAATATTTCCCTTGTTACTACACAATACATTCTTTGCAAGGGAAGGATGGGTCGCTCTCCTTGGTCTGGTGCTAGGGAAAGCGAGGCACAGCCAAGTGAAGAACCTTGCATGGCTGAGCCTAGTGTAAAATTCCAGCTGTGCAACACTCAGTGCAACTCTAAATGCTGGCTGGGTCCAGAGTCCTGACACAGCCCCCAGCCTTACACAACTTTCCCATAAGGACCACTTGTTTCCATTGGTGTTGCATCATCTTTTCCATTGGCGCAACTGAGTAACAAATGCCCACGTGCATGCTTCTACAACTAACTCCTAACGGATCCAAAGCTATCTTGCCACACTGTACATGACTAATCCAAGTATTTCCATAAGAACACTTGACACATGTGCAGGCATACTGATTTGATTATTCTGCAACTCGTTCATAATACTTAAATGGTGGACAAAAAGAGTATCTAAACAGCTGGATGAAGAGCATCATTCTGCCTTGATACAATACCAGAACGTGACATCAAAATCAGCAATAAATAAAAAATATAGATCAAAAATACATTGTATATTTGTTCCATGAGTTAAAATTTCATGCTTAAACTGAGGAGAAAAAAAAAAAAGTGTCCAAAACATCCTGAAAAAGGTTCCACATACTAACCTATGAATATGAAGACAAAGACCAATGTCAGACATATTTCATACAGTGCTTAAAAGACTTACTGCTTATGCAGCAGGATTTCTGCACAATGTGGTAATGCTACACTCAAGTAACAGATGCTTACAAAACTCCATCTGAAACAAATACTGAAAACTATCAAAGAAAAAGTAACTAATCATACCTGAAAAGGTCAGGGGTATAGAAATGGTGTAGACTAACACCACTACACATTTCTACAACTGAAAAGACTGGTAGAGGAACTACTGCTCCTGTCCCAAACTAAGCAAAGCAAATAATTATCTATTTGGAGGAATGCTACTAAAAGATACAACACACAAGGTGGTTCAAACCGCAGCTTTGCCCTGAAAAGAAAAAAAGATATACTAGCACCAAAAGCAATTGCTTTTTAGAAAATAAACATGTTGCAAGTCTTCACAGGGTGCTTCTCTTGATGAAATATTAAACTCAGCTCCCTTTTTGTTTGTTTGTTTTTTTGTACTGAACACAACTTTTCTAGACACTGTCAGATTTCATTTTCCAGTAAATCTTCCAAGATGCAAATATTTTATGCAAATCTTAGCATCAAATCTATGTAGTTTAACCTGTGAAATTAGCTGCTATTCACCATGGACTTTTATATGGAATGAATTTTCCATGAAAATGAACAGTAAGCTTTAAAAAGTTAAATTAGATTATTTGAAAAAACAAAAACAAAACCAAAAACGAAATAACAACCAGAAAAACTACAACAGTATTCCTTATTCTTATGTGGCAGGAGTTAAAGAAAGAAATCATTTTGCAAGACAGAAAAGAAAATGAGTGAAGGTGCTTAAGTGTTTCATCAGTGGGGTCTCGCTGTCAAGGAGTTTGAGGAGAAATGCGTTTTGACTAATATTTAACAGTAGAGTCTATAAAACTACTTTCCTGAATGAAGAAACTGTGAACCAAAGTTCTGCTGGCTTTATTGATGCATGTAGAAATGGATGCTATCAGGACAGTTTAAAAATATAGATATACAAATTTAAAAAATATCAAAGTGCTAATGACAGCATGCAAATGCATAGCTCGTTCTGTTGCTATTTCTTAAAGTAAGTACCTTGTGTTTGTAGACACTCTCAATATGGCATTGCCAAATGATGTCTAGCCAAATAACAAACATCCCACTTTATTTTCCATCTGAATACTCAGAGGGACCTTTCAAATATAAATAAATTTGATCTTAATGTATGATTGCCAGTATTGGATATTTTATAAAAACATGCAACTGCTTGTCTTCACATCTGTAATATAGGTAGCCCAAACCATGCCAAGTCAGAGCATAGGTGTAAGGAGCTGCTTCTTGTCAGGAGAGCAGCTTGCTCCTCAGAGCTGCTTTTTTGAGACAGCACTTCTTAAGCAAGCAGAAGCAATCTGGTGACTAAATCAATCATGATTTATACATGATGCTCCTCTTGTCCCCTTTGTGGAAGTCCCTTGCTCACATTAGTGTTGTAGCACTCTGTTAACATGAATCTATGACATGTGAAGGCTTTTATTATTATAAATGTAATTATTCAAATAGATTCATACTTGCATTTCTGAAAACTTAAGCAAATAAAAGTATTTTTCCTCATTTATGTGAACATTTCTTTATATCTTAATGTTGGAAAGATGGGATTGAGCCGTAAATATATATATTATATTATGTATATATATATACACACAAATAATGTTGGACTTTTGTTGTTAGTAAGGTACTATTAGATAGAGGCCACTAAAATTATCTTTCTTAAAAAAAAAAAAAAATCTGTGAAAGATTTCTACCCCCAAGAAAATCTGTTCTTGTCTCTGATACACCAAGACGGCAATAAATTTTTAGCAGAGTGAAAGACAGCATTAGAGTGGCTATATATCGATCTGATATTGAAAAGCCATATGAAAAGTGCAACTACAGCAGGTCCCCATCTTCACAACTTTGAAATGACTGAGCAAGAAAAAATGTGTATTCCAAGAGGGCAAGATGCCCACACATGGATGGAGACAGCCTGCCTTCCTCGATTTTAGTTTTGGTCTACATATGAAAGACAACGCTCGGAAAAGTAACTTAAAAAGTTTGTGATCATCCTACTATCTACTCGAAACTGAAGTGATATAAAAAGAATTTCCATCTGTCAAATATGGCACCATCTCTCAGACTAATCTTTCCAACTACAGTACACCATATGAAGACTCAGAACTGGAAAAGAAAAAACTTGAGGCAAAAACTATGCAAATGTGCATGAATTAAGTATTTCTAGTAATAATAATAATAAAAAAAAAAAAAACAGAGAAGGAAAAATTTTTCCAAAGTATCTCTAGAAACTTCATCACCTGAACAGAAGGGGAGAAATAACCACAGCTGGAGCAGTGCGGCATGATGACATGTGCAGCAGTCATCACAGACTTATTTCTCTCCAATGTTTTATGGGTGACAATGTCCACTAAGGGTCATCACAACAGCAGAAAAAGAACAAGGTGAGTAAGTAAGCCCGTGAAACAAAAATAAACTCTTTTCTTTCTTACATTTAAAGGCTTTAGAGATTGTAAAGAAAAAAAGATTGTTAATACTGAAACAAGATGAACGTGTGACTTGAACTATTTCCTTCAATGCCAAGTCACAAATGTTGAATGGATTATTGAAATGTATCCTTCATGGCAACCGTTACAGGAAAACTAACCATAGCTTCCAAAATTCTGCAGAGAAGTTCAGCTAGTTTTATGTCATTTAAATTGCATCACCTGAAAACCACACCATGGTACGCACGGATCTGGTCAGTTCTATTATCCTCCCAGGGAGGGTGTTCCGAGTCGTCCCTGTCTCAAGGATGCTTCTTCCTTCAGCAGTCCCCAAATACAACAAACACAGCACAGACTGTGCCAATCCTTGAGTAAGGCTGAGAAGCTTCTGGTCTCAGGCGATCCCCGCAGCATCTCTGCAACCTTTCCAGACAACCCACAGAAAAGCCTGGTTTCTTCTTCAAACTTCCCTCCTCCTCGATTAAGCACTCGACAGGGCCTATCGCGAATGTCTTCATGACTGTGAGCAGTGCTAGGCAAACTGATGCTGATTGACAGGCGGGACCCACAAGACTGGAGGCCATCCACCTGCAGCCGGAACTTTGTTCCCCAAAAATTTCTTTCTATCCTCCTCTGCTTTATCTCTTTTTAGCAATAAGCCATGGTGTGACTCCCTTGAGATGACAAAAGGAAACAATTCAGAAGCTGGAATCAAAGGTCACCGTGAGCAGCCATTTAGCATGTGACGTGATCACACAACAAGCAGGTTTGGCACACAAACTCATGCTTTTAGTCTGTAGAAGCAGATGTAGTGGCATGAATCAGTGAAGCGTTTAAGATGGACATGGAAGCCAAGTCAGTAAACTCCAATGGCAGCTGGTACAATACATTTCATAGCATTTAGCTCTTATTTGGTCACAATTTCTTGTAAACTAGTTCATGGCACTCATTGTCCATGCAGGTCCACAAGCCAAAATATAAGAATTTACAGAAGTAATCAGATTTATGTTATTGATCGCTGTATAGATATCTCTAGAGAGACAATCTTTGCAGGTTTGTCCTGCAGTTATACATCATCTAACTGCAGATGTAAGTGAAAAAAGATGTACACATGGACTATTGCAAACAAGTAGAAGCAGCTACATGTAAACATCTCTCAGACTTGTAAAATCAAATTTTCCATTTTCAACTATAAATACAAAAAGTGGAGCACTATATACACAACTTCATGCTCGTAAGGTTAGATTCATCACTGCAGAGACAAAAAGAGACACAGATTGATCAGGTTAGTAAACCAGTACTTCTGATTTCTACTTCAAATACATAGATACGGCAGAATTTTAAGAGTAGCACCAGAGACTCCTCAGCGATAAATGCAGCCAGGATTTCACCTCAGCTTTGTTTTCATTTTTCCTCATGTATCGCTCCACCTACATCTTTACTCGGAATACCCTTTTTTAAAACTAGCACCGTCTAAGTTAAAGCTGCACTAAAAAAATGCTGCCACTAACATTAGTACAAAAGTAATATTACTAATCACACAATTATCGTTAGTATAAAACATAACAAACAGGAAAATATATTCAATGGAAAGGTAAGGAAGAGAAGGGCAGGATGCATTGTTCTTATAAGATTTCCCTGAAAAATAGCATTGTAATAGAGCAAAGTAAATGTTTGATAAACATATCCTATGCATGAGCTTTTATAAAGAACTGGAAGCAGCAGCCATGTGCTGAAACTAAAAGATGTGTGACTCTTCATACGAAAATGTTTTAGACTTCCCAGAAATCTAATGTCAGCTGTTTCTAAAATACTGCCTCAATGAGATACTACTTCTATTATACATTACAACCTCATTGCACCAACTATGGTCACAGAGAGGTCTTATTTGTGTTGCTGCATATGTTGAGATGCCTAAGAGGCTCTGAAGTATTGCTCAGTATGACTGTGGGTTTTCTGTGTGCCAAGGACATTCTGCCTTGGGGAGAACAGCTCTACCCATCCTACCTTTTGCCAACAGCCAGGCATTGGTAATCCATCAGGACCCTGTTTCCATGCAAGGAGAAAAATAAAAAGAATGCAGTTAGGTTTGATAGCACAGTTATTCTGTCTATATCTGTTAGAACAGCTGGAGCAGCTTTGTCTTTTTATCAAACAGGTAGCTACTGCTTCCTAACTTCATGTCTCCTGTTCTCAAGGTGAAGAAAAAGCCACAGGAGGGGTGGTTTACCATGTAAATACATACATGCATCTCTGCCATAAAGACACTTTTTTCTAAGTCACTTTTTTTACCGTTTATCTAATTGCAAGAACACTTCAATAACTTTTCTATTGCTGCCAGAGCAACTTATTATTTAAAAAATAATCTGTCATTCACAACAATCTACAGCTGCATGTACAAGATCAATGAGCAAAAACCGTTATCACTTTTATCTGGAGGGTATTGCTTTTTCTGGGCCCCTAATGCAAAGTTATTTCAGTAATAAGATAGCAAGACTCAAATTCGGCAATGATCTGTTCTGTTCACTTTCAGTCTCAGCTTTTGAATGCAGCAGCAAAATCTTAAAGCCTGAACAGTCCTGAATGACACACCAGAGGAGAACACTAGTGCTGGGGCTAGTGAGTGTCTCACCATTTCTTTTCTGTCACTACCCTACTTTCACACATTTCTATGCACCCACTAAGATCAGACCAATTTTTGACTTTGGTAACGCAGGTTTTCACATAGCTATATAGGGCTTACCCATCAAAGAGTTATATACGCAGACCTAGGAGCACATATGACATTAACAGATGATACTCAAGCAGCAAAAAGTTCAGGTCTTGACATTCTTTAGAATAAAGAATAATAATGCTTCTGACGTGGATTTGCACACAAAGGTAGTGATTAATGAGAATTTTTTAATGTGCATCCGTGTAATCTGATGGGAATGGCTTGCTGCCTAAAGCAAGAAATCATGCTGTTTGCTTAGCAGCTTATTATGCTAAGGACCTATAAATGAAATATATTTTCATTCATCACCAACTGTTAGTAAGCCTCCAGATATAAATGATAATAAAGAGACAGAAACAATTTTAAATTACAAAGGCATGCTTGATTATCCCCAACAAAATATATGAGATATGGTTACCATTAAGTGGAAGCAAACAAAATGGAGCATGGACTAATCTTAGAGACTATGTATTTAAGATTAAAATTCATTGACCTTAAATTAGAAGAGATATAGTTGAAAGAAAATTTACTTGATTTAACATTCATCTTAGAGAACCGTGCTTAATCAACAAACAGTATCAGAACATGCAGATCAAATTTCACCATGAACAATGAAAAAAAATTCTTCCTTGCTTCTTTAGAAAATGTGTATGTAGGATTGCTTGTCTGTTTGTTTAGTTTTTAAATGGATAATAATTTAAACTTACTTTGCCATTAAATCAGTGTTGCCAGATTGGTACAAGGGAGAGGGTCAACGAGTAGAATTTTAGTATAGGTGGGAACTTGAATTCATGCTAACATAGAGTGGGAAGTGTTGTGTGTATTGCAGGAAGGTAAGTTCCAAGGGTAAGACCATTAAATTGGAGACATTAAATAACAAAGACAGTGAGGGTTTGGGCAGCAGACTGTTATCTTCTTACAAACTTCAGGTAAACTTTTCCTTTCCAAATCTATTTAAATACTATTTGATGAACAGACCAGACATCAAAGTTACTGCTTGTCTAAGGTCTGAGAGGCCAGGCTCCAGCTTTGCTTACTGGAAACCTATGACTTGATTTTCAGAAATCATATTTTTCTGATTCTTTAAATAAAACTCATTTTGGCCAAATCCTGAAAACATGCACCCTCAACAACATGGATTTGAAAGGAAGTCCAGGGTGCAGAGTAGCTCTCAGGTGGGTGAGGGTTTAAAACGGAGCCAGTGCAAACAGAAGTCATTGGTCTTGATTAGAAGTGGTGATTGTGCTGGGGTTCTACAAAGACTTGGGTTCAGGGTCAGTAAGGCAGTAGGCATTTTGGGAGGAAAATAACAATTCTCAGGGAAAATGTAGGAAGGATGCAAACTTATAAATAGCCATGTGATGTGGGAGCAAACTGCTGAGAGTTAGATCTGAGGCATCAGGAGGACAGTGTGCTCTTTCTTTACGGTTATGATCACCAAAGCAGCTGGTTTATTCATGCACATGCATGTGTTATTTGAGTAATGTAAAGTCAGCTCAGAAATACATTACTTTACATTGAGAACGGCTGACTACAAACAAAGGAACCGCATGCAGGGTTGGTAGGAAAGAGAAATACTGTACCAATTGGCAAGGGGCATCCAGCCCATCCAGGCCAGGCTGGCCTGGCTCCCCTTTTTCCCCCTTAATTCCACGGAATCCCTGTTTGTAAAGATTAACTTGCAATGTTACTGTCAAGGAAATGCCTTCGGTATTGACTTAGCTGGAGCAAACAAATAACAACAGAGAGGCAAGAGGAACAAGCTCACAGCAATGGTGTAGTTTCAATGTATGGGGTCAGAGACTCTGACCCACACCGAATTTGGTTCTTTTTCAACATCCAGCAGAAAATAATGAAAAAAACAGCAACCAAGACTTGCTTGAAGGCCTTAACTCCATTGCTTTAAACCAAATTAGAGGTTGAAAAACAAGCTCTGTTCCCTAATTTGTGAATCTTGAGATAATGCTGCATTAACAAGTGCAACAGGTGACACATTAGGTGGTGCTTGTTCCTCTCCCCTTATTTCTTATTCCATCAATCTATAGCAGGATGATCAGTTGTCCAATACACAAGCGAGACGTACCAATGGGCAAGGTGCATCTAATCCAGGAGCACCCTGTTCTCCTTTCTCCCCTTTAGGCCCCTTTTTGCCTTTCTTTCCCTTTTCCCCCTGTGGATACAATGGTTTGGATAAAACATGTTTCATTCTTTTGGGAAAAAAAAAAAAAAAAAGAAAGATTGGTTGAAAAGTTTGAGTTTTTCTTTTTAAGTCAATGGAGAGCTGAAAGGACACTTACCACTGTGTTCTGGTTTGGTTGGTGCATTATGTGGAAAAATAAATTACAAGATCACAAGCAAGAACTGCAATCAGTTGGTATTAGTTTGCGTTGTTGACATTTCCTGTCAGTATCGTGAATGTTTTGAATCCTAGAACAGGGCTTGAAATCACTGATCTCTTCAGATAGAGGCGAATCTGCAAATCCCCCCACTCCATAGTCCAAAATGAGAGGTTTCCTATTTGCTCTAAATGACAGTTCTGAAGTGCACATAGAATCGTCGTCAGCTTCTTCAGAAGATTTGTCATGGGTCAAAAGTAGCTTGGCAAGAGTGGAGGACATTGGCATAGTTTCTCTGAAACTTCAGAAGGGACGGTACAATCAGTCTGTGGCAAAATTCTGTCAAGGGCTATGATGTCACATCAAGGGTAAACTTGGCCTGGTGCATCCTTTGCTGAATTGACCTCCTGCACTCTGGTAAGAGACAAATCCTATTCTTGGTTACATCCATGGAAACCCACTGCCATCACCAAGGGTGCGCTCCTGTCACTCTAAATACAGAGGGATCCTTTATTTCAAACCCTGTTAGAGGAATCAAAGCACCCAAACTGCTTGATGGAGAGGTTCTGTGACTCTTTCAAAGACTTCATAATGACTTCAGACCATAAACTAGTTAAAAAGGATCATGAGAGTTCCTTTATTTAAATAGCCTAATATTCGACTAATCTTTATTTAACGCCTATTTAAATGTTCTTTCAACAGCAGAGAACATTTCATCCACTCATTTTACTGTGTAAATCCTTTGATTTTGAACTGAATTTTCTTTTTAAATGTGAAACTTCCGGTGCTTTAGTTACTCATGGAATGAGTTGATCCCTTTCAATAAAGCTATCTGCAAAAATGACCTCACCTTCAAGCAGTACAAGATGTTTGGAGAGTTCATTTTCTAATTGGTTTCACACCAGTTGATCACAATGGTAAATGAGTTTCAGGCTTGCTCTCAAATTCACAAAAATCAAAAAAGGTTCAGTTAAAAAAAAAAAAAGAAACAAATTGGGCTATGGTTGTAAAAAATGGGATAGGAAGGATGAGTGAATCAGGAATATCACAAAGAAATGAGAAAAATAGTCATAGGAAAATTAGTATGACATTGGAGAACCAGCAAGCGAGGTTGTGGCTATTGGGAGGATTTAATTTGTGAGGAAAAGGGTAAAAAAGACAGGGAAATTATGGGGGATGAAGGTAGAAGGAGAAGGAAGGAATGCCCCTTTGGAAAGACAGGTGGGTTTTGGTGAAGCATAGTAAACAGACATCAGTAACACACCAGCATGGAAAGTCTTAATTCATTTACAGACAGAAAAAGGTTTTTGTTTTTTTTTACACAAAAAACAATTAGCTGTAACATGTTTAAATAGAGAGGAAAGCACATCATTCATTCAGCATCATAGCATACTTGACACATTTGAATGAAAAAATATCTTTTCCGTGAACAAAACATTTTGCACTTGTGACATGATAGGCAAAGTTCCTTGTTTATCTTGTCTGTGTGCCAAAAAGTTTCAGGATGATACTTAGAAAAAAGCAACCCAAACATTACCCTTCTGTACCAAATTGTAAGGCTGTGATATATAAAAAGCACAAGCTGGCTGGGTTTTCATGTTAAACCTAGAAGCGTGGCATTATAGCGTAGAATCTCAACAGCTTTAGGGTCAAATCTCACTTTGTTTGTGCTCAGTACAACACAGATATGTTTACTGTGAGTAGATGTATGCACAGAGCACGGACGTACTTAAAAAATTATTATAACAACAGATAGTACAGTTTGATTTCTGACTCCTTCATGTCTTTAGGACCTCTATTTCATTAACTTGCTGTTATAAGTCAGCAGGTGACTAGTTATACTTCAACCTTTGCAGGGCAGACCTGTAATCCTATCTGAACCAACACAGCACTCATATGTGTAAAGAGTAGTCTGAGTTCCTGAAGACTTGACCAGTTTTCCCATAGATTGAGCTCTCCTCAAGCACTTAATGTCCTTACCAAGACCTATAGAGCTCTATCAAAAATACAGAGTGTGAAAAGACATGCAGATGAATAAGAAAAAAAATGTCTCTTTCCTGTCCTTCCTCATCACCTATAGAAACACCAGTTTGTGGCACTTCTGTAAAAGATCAGGCAGTCAGGCTGGCACAGTCTCCAGTCACAGAATTGTTGGGGTTGTAAGAGACCTTGTAGAGTCCAACCCCCTGCTAAAGCAGGTTTCCTACAGCAGGTCACACAGGAAAGCGTCTAGGTGGGTCCTGAATATCTCCAGAAAAGGAGGCTCCAGAACATGTCTGGGCAGCCTGGTCCTGTGCTCTGTCACTCTCACCATAAGGAAGTTCTTCCCTGTGTTCATATGGAACTTCTTACGTTCCAGTTCCCACTGCCTCTTATCCTGTTGCTGGGCACCACTGAAAAGAGCCCTCCCCTACTTGACGCCTTCAGATATTAACAAGCATTGATAAGATCCCCTTTCAGTCTTCTCCAGGCTGAACAGTTCCAGGTCTCAGCCTTTTCTCATAAGGGAGATGCTCCAGGCCTCTCATCATCTTTGTGGCTCCACATGCAGAGCTGTGGCAGCACAGGGTATAGAGGGAATAGGATGATGCCTTCCCAGCCATCCTGGTGATACCTCAGTACTCTTCTGACAACCCTTATATCAAGAGACAACTGCACTTTTGGGCTAAGGGCTCCCTTCCTGCCCTACGCATATAACATCTTTTCTTAAAGGCAGTAGGAAAGTTGAATGTGGAATTTGAATCATATCCTCTTTTTAGTAGTTTTCTAAAACCTCTTTACTCAAGCAGAATGTAGTACGTAAGAAATGATTTTTAATAAATAATAGACTTCTACTCATAGAAAATATAAAACCAATTGTACAAATGTTTTTGTGCCAAGTGCTCCTGGACTCTAATTTTGTAGAAGTAACAGGAGCTAGATTTTTTTTTTTTTTTTTTTTTTTTTTTTTAACAGCCAAGTTAAGCAGACATTATAATGCAAACACTGACATAGTTTTACTGTTGAGCTGTCGACAGGCTAAAACAAAAACCATTGGCCTAGGATTTATTCTCAGAACTGAGGTAATGAGCTACTTGCCTATCAAGATACGTCAACGAAAAACAAGCATCATTCTCAACAGTGTTTTAGTCACAATACTAATTTTTACATTTCAATCTGAAGTAAGTTACCTAACTAGAAATTAGTTAGTCTCAACTTGTTTGAAGAGAGTATTTCTCTATGCCATTGGTTCTAAATTGCATTTTACTGAACAAATTTCCATGCCACCGTGTCTGGACAGTGAAAATGACGTTGAAAAACGAAAATGACTTCTCTTAATTGTAAATAAGCCACTGCCAATAGTAAAGATTAGCACAGTTCCTGTCCTTTGCCACTCAGTATGGGACAGGCAGTGTGTGCAGGCACAGTGCGCTGGGGTCAGCAGTTAGACTGAAATATTGCTGAGGCTCCGAGTCTCCTGTATGATGTTACTACCAGAATTACTCATTTCGGTGATGTCTGCATTAAGAGTTTCAGGCTGACAAGGACTTTCAACAAGTGTAAGATGGATGGAGAAAGCGAGCCTAAGAACAAGCTGTGCTTTGGCACACATTGGTAGCGCTCGTTCGGTGCATGAATTTTCATGATCTTTCTAACACGGGATTTTGTTTAGTGTGCATCTGTGAGCTGCCTTTTGGCACACAGGGAAAACAAAGATCAGGTTTAATGGGATGATTTAGGGAATAAAGACAGCAGAGCTGACTGGGCCAAGGAACCAAGCAACAGTTAATAACACTGCGGTCACCTTTTCTCCCTTTTCTCCTATGTCACCCTTTTCTCCTCGAGGACCAGGGAAACCCTATAAAAAGAAGGGACAAAGGTAGGTCGACTTCTATTCACTTGCAGGTTAAGCTTTTAAATACACTTGGAAAATGTGCAAAAAAAGTGACCTTGCGACATACTTCGTATGTACACGTGCTTTGTGCACTGACATGCATGCACACGAGAGCATGTGAAACAAATCTGTGGTGGTAGAATCATTTTGCCAGTAAGGGAAAGGAATTAGATTGCTCAAAATGGTTCATGCTTTGTCACCTATGCATGAATTGGTGGAGAAGACTTCTCCAAGTTAGGGATTTCCATGGACGAGAGGCAAAAGCTTTCAGCAAGTCTTTTTTAGCATGCCAAAAAAAAAGGGTCTACAATTTTAAATGCATCACTTGAAAGTTATGAAATAATTGTCTTTATTTAGTGATAAATTTACTTGATCAAATGTTAGCAACGCCTTGCTCTGCTCCAAGCAAGCCACAGGTTTGACTGTGGCAGTGTTTTGACTTCCAAAGGAGCAACTACCCTTATTCCTAAGCATTACTTCTGGTGAGGTCTGCAGGCAAGGGCTATACATTGCACAGCCTTGGTTCCCTTTATCATAGGAAAACAGCAAATGCAGCATTTAGTGCACTCTTTGTAGGTACTGCATGCATACTAAATGGAAACAAACGTGTTTATCAGTAAGCTATTTCTTGCAAGACGCTTACCTACCATTGTGAGGCATTGCTCATTCATATTACTTACATCAAGGCCAGGCTCGCCATCTTTGCCCTGCCAAAGAACCACATAAGTTCTGTTAGTATCCCTAAGCTTGGTGACCAACTCCATGCCTGGCACTGCACTTGCTCCCTGCAGCAGCAGCAGTGCAGCTCAGAGCACACACATAGCACTGCCATTAGGGAATGATGTGCAGTCAGTGTTCAACATTTCCAGAAACGGATAACTTGACTGTAAAATGGTGCTGTGGGTTGTAGGCAGGCTCCAGGAGCGGGCTAAAAGTAGATCACAAGGGGAAACTGAAAATGCCGTTTTTTGTTTTTTGTTTCTTTTTTTAATTAACTCACAAAAAATGACCCTCCAGTAAGCATGTGCTGCAAGCTAATCCAGCATTCCACAGGGCCTGAAACTGTCTCTTCTCATTGACTCCTGATCCAATTAAATGCATCCAATTAAACCCCAAGCCTGTATTCAACCTAAATTAATTTTGGCCCAAACAGACTAGGCTGGAGAGGGTATGGAGGTGCTGCAAGCTCTCAGAGAGGTTGGTTCTGCCTGGAGCAGCACAGTGGCACAGCTTTCCTTGTGTCAGTGTACTGGTGAGACACACAGGTGCACACCTGACCATCAGCAAAGTAAGCGATTCCTTTCAATGGGTTACACTCATCCAGGCAAAGGAAGTTCTCACTCATGTTTTAGGACTGGCCAATACCTTTTGACATGTTGGTTTTAACACAGACCATCTCCACCCAGGAACAATCAACAACTTCTTCCTCAAAGTCCTTCTGAGCACAATGCACAGCATTAAAACTGATGTCTCTGTGGTGTCAAACAAAATAATATAGCAAAGTAGCTTTGCAGCAAGGAAATACGAACACTTTATTGACTCTGAATCCAGAAATCAGAGCTTTCATCCTGAAATCCTGCTGCTTCAACCCCTGGCAGCTCAGATTGCAAGCTGCACAAAGAGGAGCACCTGAATTCCGGATTTCCTCTCACTTGCTGCTTAATGGTGGGTCTGTTTCTTTACTTTTGCATAACCACAGGCATGAGCAGGAACCAGCCAGTGACCTTGCATTGTCAGGGATTATCATCTAGCTTTTCCTTTTCCAACCAGTTGTATCGCTAGGTCAAAAGCAATCACAGAGCACACAGGTTAATCAAGGAGTGCTGAAAAGCACAACGGGTACAAACTACATGCAACTTACAGGCAAGCCATAGGGTCCTCTGGGTCCAGGGTCACCTACAGTTCCCTTTTCACCCTAAGAACAGAATACAGAACAAACAAAAACATTGTCTGGCTTAAACAATGTCTATGAAGTGCTTTCTTTACCTTAAAACTTATAAGCTCCTAAATCTTCAGAGCAAAAAATATCCAAGCTCTGTTATCTTTGTTAAATGATCCAGGGGTGGGGAGGAAACGTATTACATTCCAGGCAAAGTGACTTTCTGTGCATATGATATTTATTTTCAAACAATGTAGTGACTGAAAATACTTTTCAAACTGAATTTGCACTGATTTCAATATCAAGCCTGTAAGAGTTGCAACACTGCACTCAGTAAAAGCTCCAGCACAGCAGCTGAGACGTGGCAAGGTGACAGGCAGAAATAATGCCAGTCAAAGGTTGCATTTAAGTAGGCAATGCTATTCCCAGTGACATTGCTGGGATTATCCCATATACTGTACTGTGTTGTTAACTGCTCTACTGGACTCTAGATTAATGGTGTAAATACTCTGCTTTATTAAATTTAGACTCTATTTCTGTGCAGCAAAAACAAATAAAGGGACTCCTCCAGAACCCTGATCTAATTCCACACTAAAATCCATAGAAGAAGCATCTAGAAGGATGCTATGAAAATCATTTTGCAATATAATACAGAGCAAATTTTTCCAAATGAAATGAAATTTCTAGATGACCGATTTCAGAATGCCAGTACCAATCATCTGTGCTCTCCAGTAGATCATCAAGATTGATGATGGAGCAAAACTTGCTGAGCTGGTAAGCATTAACCCATGCAAGGGTGAGTGCACCCTTGGTATTAATTCATTATTTAGTATTAATACATCATTCTTCATCATTAAAAGCACAGGGCAATTATGTATATATGCCTAATTAATAGTGTAGTGCACCTGCACAACCAAGTCCCTTAGCCCAGCTTTAAAAGAGCATGGCTAAGTCTAGATTACATTGACAGGATAATACAAAACAGCAGCCAACAGGACAAACTGAGAGTCTGAACCTGCTGCTGAATAATCATAGCAATAAGGAGTTTGTCAGAGAAACTGACATTTGATTGTTTTAGATACTTTACATTTTTATGGTGACTGATGCTGTCTGTCTGCACTCTAGCGTAGAGAAATTCAAATGTGTGATGCTCAATCTTTCTTTATTCTGTAAATCTTCAGCCCTTTCTGAGCAGTGCTGAGGTTGGACACCGTGGCAGAGCAATAGGAGTCACTGGGAAGCAACAGCTCATTTACAAAGCAGTAAATCCCCTGCAACTTTAAAACTTTCTGCTGAGAGGAAACTAATGTGCTGACCTATGTATATAGCAGTTACAAAATTGTTCGACAGATACTTGAAGCACGTCAAGACTAGTTAAGTATCTTTCTTTTTTTCAGTCTCAAACAGCAAAGATGACTGTACAAAGTCCCCACAAGACAGTCTAAACATATGGTAGACATAAAAATACTGAACACTTAGCATATCAGTCTAGGGAAATAGTCGCATCTGTTATGTAAGAATATATTCAGAGAACTGTATCTCACAATTTTTGCCTCCAATCCAAAGTACATGCTGAGATGTGTTTGGAATATCAGATGAGGTCCTCAATGCTTATGGATTACATAAGATTGATGAATTGTCACAGGCATGCTGCCCTGAGCAATCAGGAGAAAGTTTTCCCTTTGGGGAAACAGACATTTGCCAAGTTCAGAAATGATTTTAAGATGTTTTCTTGAAAGAGAATTCATAGGATGGCCTGGGTTGAAAAGGACCTCAAAGATCATCTAGTTTCAACCCCCCTGCTATGTGCAGGGTCGTCAACCACCAGACCAGGCGGCCCAGAGCCACATCCAGCCTGGCCTTGAATGCCTCCAGGGATGGGGCATCCACAACCTCCTTGGGCAACCTGTTCC
>JAOWBP010002392.1:26169786-26196422 GCA_028571105.1 Tragopan temminckii | reverse complement strand
CATGCGTAAGAATCCCATAATACAGATTGAATTCTTCAGCTTTTCCAGAGTTGTCATCTCATGCAGGAGGACATATTCATTTGTATTCTGCAGTGGCAGATTCTTCATTGCAAGTGCCTACTAGCTGAGGACACCATTCACCTCTCAGTGGCTCCAGAAGTCTTGCTGCTTGTTCCAGTTCTCCAGCAAGTTCCAATCTTGATTGTGAGAAATTTGATGGCACATTTATTGCAGTGACTTGAAGCAGCAAGCAAGCATAAATTTTTTTGTTGTCATTCTGGTGCATTACAATGGTGATCAGATGACACTCCTGCATTACACTAGTTGTTGTTGATTGAAAAAAAAAGAGGAATAACAGGAAACGTTTTTTTACTTATTTATTTTCCTATGGTATAAACAAGAGATGTATCATCTAAGATACGTTTTAGTGCCACACAAAGCTTAGGTGCTCTTATAATGCATACAAAGTGTATATCTTCACCTCAGGGGAATGTGGAAAGTCTGTGCACCAAAGAATTGATTAGTGCTTCTTTGAAACCAGAGCAGTTCAAGTGTGAGCCTGCTTGAAATGCTTGTTGGAAACCTCTTTCTGCTAGAAGAATTTAGAGATAATTTGTCACATTGATCTTTGCCATCAAGAGCCAAAGACTAGAAGGGTAGATTTTAACCTCTCACCTTCCAAAGGGAGACCCAAGCAGAGGAGACACCTTCCAGGTTCACACTTTCCATGAACGAAAGATGGACCTACTGCAGACTTCTGTCACTTCATTTCAGCCACAAAGCTAGGGTGGAACAAAAGCAGTAATACATCTGCGCAGAAATGTGAGATTAGGTGATTTGGGCCCTGCTTGGCACAGGACAACAATCCTGCAAACATATGACCACCAACATAGTTAACTAAGAATGCTGAGAGAAGGTCCGTTAAACGTCAGAAAGAGTTACTGTGAAAATGCAGATGGAGTACAATACCTCCTGGGCATGCATTTCTTAGGGAAAAGCACAGGACTGACTTTACTTAGTTATCTAGACTGCCTAACCATCTCTCCATCTTGAGAAAAAGTATAGTCAATGGCAATGACAGAGGAAATAGGAGCAGAAAAATCACATATTATGCAGAGAGTAGATCCTCAAAGCTAAAAAACAGACTGATTGTTTAATTTAATGGGAAACTATTGGAATAGACGCTTACCGAGGTAAATTGCCACCGGAAGAACAAATTTAGAAGTTTCTTTACTTAAGTGCCTTGGTAACTTGACTGATGCTGAAATACACCTCTGAAGTCTAATTTAAAGATATCCATTTATGTTGACTTGAAAAAAGAGTCACCAGACGATACCTAAAGCACCTGAAGAGAAGTCTTGGGGAAGCTTGCATGCGTTAGTTTGGGATCGTGCGGTTTTATCTCTTTTTACTTACAGAATGTGATAGCCACTTGTGGTAGCCTGACAGTCACTGGGTGTTCTCCCCCCAAATACTGATAGAGTTGTTTCTTAAGCTTTTGTCCTTGCATTTTCTGAGTGGTAGGATGAAGTTGTGATTAGATGAAATGAATGTTTCTGTGTCCCACACTTCAGTGAACTTTTTCTAAAAGGACAACATGTCAGAAGAGTTCTCGGGAGCTCACTGTAATGATTTTTAGCCAGTGTCTTAGTGGTGTTTGTTTTTTCTAAGCAGTATTACTTTTGTGTGCTTAAAGGATGTAATAAAACCCCTTAAAATTATTATGAGAGCTCAGCATATGGCTTGATTAGCTCTTGGCAGGTAGGACTGCCCCTGTCACCCGCCTCAACCGTTCCCCTCCTAAACAGTACAATATTTAATCATTAAAGCCACAAGAAGTATCTCACATTTCTCAAATAAGACGGTACTTTCCATTTTAGTTTACCTCAGGCAAATTAAACAGGCCCTCTTGAAATAGTGACAAGAAGAGTTATAGGAGCTTAGCACCAGACACCAATTACGATTTGAGAACTAAATGCCATAATTAACAAGACATATACTTTAATCTAGAGCAACTTGAATATGTGGCTGGATAAAGAAAAAAGGTAAGGGTAAACTCTGTAATTATAATAAGTCGGTGTGCTGAGGAAGTGTGTACCTTTGAGGGATATTCTTTTATTCTGCAATTAACTTTCAAGTGTTTTGCTAAATACCACCCCACTCCACACACAAACATGCCAAATCTTTCTCTCACCCTAATTTTCCCCAGTCCTCTGAATAAACATTTCCACAGATACTTTGATACTTTCCCTCGGTATGTGGATAGCAGGTGTGTCAGTAGCTGCACATCACCGTTATCTCACCACCTGTGTACCTTTCACAAATACTCCACAATGGCCTAATTCTGCTTTCAGAAAAGGCAGTGGTGACAGTATTTGTATGCTTCACTTGGAGCAGAGTTGGGGCACTGCTCACCTCAAACTTCTCTAGCATAAAGGAAGCTTCAAACAAACAGCATTTCTCCAAATATACAAGCAATATGTATTTGTATACTTGGCTTTATATTACAATGTGGTAAATAAAATTGCACTCCTATTTTTTTGCTTGAATCTCTTTAAATGACAGCTTAATGCATTCTTTCAGGAGTCTTATTTATAGAAGCGTCTCTTTTTGCCATGTTTTTGCCATCTGCAATAGACTTTTAAGATGTATCCTAATACATATAATAATAATAAACCATCTTGAATTTCTCTGTGCTTGTACTAGCAGAGGTAAATCAGAATTCCTTTTTTGTGTGTGCGTGTGAGACAGAACACTGCCCTCTTCTAATTTAGAAAATTCTGTACCAGAACCAGACAAATGAAAAGGAAAGTAAAATGGACCGTTAAAAGTGAAGCTTTGTGAGTATAAGATGAGCGTGTCAAGGTTAAAGTATTCCTCTAATCCCAGAGTCAGGAAGGGAAGCTGCAGCTAATAAAGTCCAACCATGCAGTTTTATTCACTTGCATGCGCTTTACTAGAGGAAGAGGTACAGTCTGGAGACCAATTACAAATCACTCGTCTGATTCTTTTAATCCCTCTACTTCCATATCTAATAAAAAACAAAGATTTATTTTTGCCTAGGTCTAAGGAAAAATAAATCCTGAATTTTTGTACAATCCATCGTTTTGTTATTGATATGCAACCTCTTATTTTATTCTGGAGCTTTTTAGTTCCTCTGGCTGCCAGTTTCCTTTGGATATTTATGGGTCTAGATTGATGCTTAGTTTCTAGAACTGCAGGCAGACTGAAAATACGTTATCACAGGTGTGCATTATTTCAAGTTCAGCTTCATTTTTCAGTGGTTTGTTGTGCTTTCAAATAATCAGGGCTGTGAAGCTCAGTTCTATTAGAGAGCCCTTGGTTTAGATTGTCCCTTGGCAATTCCCATTGAAAGCAATGCCTATAAGCTGAGCAAGAACGTGCATAGCAGCAGGTAGACCTGGTCCCTTTGTATTTTCTGCTTATGCAAATATGTTTGTTTTCCAAATAACATAGTGTTTTTTGGACATGAGATGTGATACAGCTGCACCCACAGTTTCAACTACAGGCAATAAGAGACAGCATGAAGGACTTGGAAGTATTTAGAGTAATAGCAGGAAAGAATGCAAGATTTCCAAGGATCTGTCTTGGACAGGTCACGCATCTGGGAACAACACATGGCAATGGTGTAGGGCACTGCTGCTCACCTCGCTGTGCTGCTGGCTGTCAGCAAGCACCATGAATGATTCAGAAGCCAAAGTAATCCCTATTTATTTTCTCACTACTGTGACGAAGGCCAAGGGAAGTTAGAAACAGAATAAGCACAGCCTAAAGGAGTTAGAGTGCAAAAGCCTGCAAAAGCCTCGGAGTATGTATTAGTGCTTGGCCATAAATACAGACTTGTTAAAGAAGCTCCTGTCTCAGTTTTAAAAAAATGAAACTTTAACTGACTCTCTCATAGCATCATTAAGAATATTTAATGTAATTCTCTGTTTTATAAATTTGTTGTCTTTCGTTGGTACTTTGAATGACCTTTGCAAACTTGTTTTGTTCTACCCAAACCTAATTAATAGCCCGTGTTATCTTCTCAGAAGCATAGCATGAGTGAACATGACAGTTACTCCTGGCATTCAGTGTGGTAGAACATGTATTTTATTCTCTTAATCATTACACTCCAGATGCAGGAAATGCCCCACATCAATGAAGTGAGCCTCAGCATAAGTCTGCTGTGCAGGTGCTAACTCGGCAAGCTCTTTCTGCTCCTTATCGCTCATCCCTCCCTGTTGTTCTTTCACTCGAATGCTGTGTGTCTAATGCTGCTACCCAGCCATGAGAATAAAGTGGGTGCCTGCGAGACAACAAACACTGAAACCTGACTGTTGCGCTACTGGTGATAAGATATAAGCCAAGATTGCATAACTCTGCCAGCAAAGAAGTCTAGCTGTGAGTGAGACACTCTGAGCAAAGCTCACAGGGTTTGATTCTGTCCTTAGATAGGCAGAGTCCCAGCGATGGGGAGTACCTTATCAGATCAACCACCTGATTTTACAAGATTTGCAGAGTGCTGTACCCTAAAGCAAAGGCAGATGCTGAGCGCTGGGTATGCGCTGCACTTTCATTCAATTATAGTGTAATTTCTCAGTACCTTATACTGTCAGATAGAAACTCTGCCTCACGGTGCAGGGACTTTGTAGTGTCACATTGGTCTCCATCACCAGATGGGATCTATGGAGAATTCTTTGCTGAGAATTGTCTGGGAATTAGTGCAAGCAGGTCAGACTGGTTCTCCAAGAAAAAATCCAGGCTGCAGGATGGTTTGTACCATGTTGCAGTCCATCCTAGTGGCCAACTTTCTGCTCTGCACTAAGCAATATGTGCTAGATGAGGTCAGAAATGGAGCATAAGTGAGTATTTAAGTGATTTATTTATGGAGGTAATGAGAAGCATCAAGTAGCCCTTGAAGCTCTTGCACGATAATTTGCCCAAATGTCAGGAGAATCACCCTCTCCTGATATTTCCCTGCTTTTTTTGCTATCTCTGTTTGCAGTATTATGTTAACACCAATGTAATGTGAGCCCAGTCCACAGAACGAAACAGGTGTGTAGAAACTCTAAGAATTACCAAGCAAACGCATTTGTATGATAATATTGCATACCTTTGTTAAGTTCTGCCCATATTTTCTCTCTTTACTGTTCCCCGGATATTCACAGCCTCTGTACTGGTTACTGTTTGTGTGCTTCCTCTTCTAATGTGTGTTCTGGATGTGGAGAAGGAAGTAAAGTTTGCAGGAAATAAAGCAAATGCACAAATGGTTGCATTTGAATCTGTGGCCTGCTGTTACCAACAGAAATAAGTCTTCCATGATTGTGTCTGAGAGTTTCCAACCCATGGGGTGGATCTGTTATGGTTAGAAGATGCATACCTAACTCTGTACGACAGGCTTGACATTTTCAGCCTGCATCTTGATGCACTTACAAAAGGTGGCAGTTGGGCCTTCTGGTCACTTCTTCAGCAGTAGATCAAGGGTTTCTAGGCACCCAGGTCACTTTAGAGAGTTGAGTGAGGATCTAAAGCTATTTAGATGTCTTTACTCTCTGTCAAGTAATCATGCAGCCAGATCTGAGCCATTCAGATCAGTTTGAAGCTGGGGCAATAATTCCCTGCATGTCTTTCTGTGTTCCTGCATCCTCCCTGTTTCTCCCCTTGCTCTTAAGCACCTGCATTGCTTCTTCATGCTGGACCACGTCAAGATCCTGTCCTGGTACATCAAAGCAGTATGGGAGACCTCGTGAAAGGGCATTAGGAGCGCTCATGTGGTTTCTGTTTGCATTGCAGAGGTTGGATTTTAGAGCAGTGAAGCTAAAAGTGTCTCCAGTTGCAGTTTTTGGAGTATGATTTAGGTGTATAAATCACTATATACACTGAAAAGGAATATTTTATTTTCTCTTGTCCAGCATGACATGAGTTTGGCATGATTTCTTTCCTTTGCATGCATGAAATGCTTGCCCATATCTCTTTATGTATCTGTATTTATACATGTGCTATAAATAAAGGTAAATTTGAGGGCAAACACTGTGAAATATTGCCTGAGGATTTAAGCTGAGATTGTAATATGTTGCTTGAAGGCTCTGGACAATATTGCTTGAACAAAGGAACCATTTTAATCCGAAAAGGTTTGTTTACTGTAATGACTCTCAAACCCAATCAATATTTGTTTTATTAACCTGTTGGGTGGATTCAGTTTAAAGTCTTGTTGTAGTTTGTTTGAAGTGGTTTGTACTTGGAAGCTCTGTGAGAGGTAAACAATGCTGAGAGTCACAGCAACAGTGGCCTATTGTATTGAGCTGTTCCCTTTTGTACAGGGACTGTTGACCACTTGTGTTGTTTTTGAGGATATCAGCATATGCTTCTTTCCTGACACAACCTCAAGCATTCAAAAATCCCAAAGGTTAGTAAATATTTATCAAGAGGCACTTTAAAAATATTTTCCTCGCAAGTGTTTGCTGGCTCTGCTCCGCAGTTCTCTTTTAATACTGTGGTACAGATGCACAAGGAGGTGAACAGTATCATTGTTAATGAACTTCAAGAGCAATGCAGCTGAGACTAATTACATTAAATCATACGATGACGTACCATTTTTTGACATACGCAGCTTCTCTTTATTGTAAATTAATCACCCTATGAATCTATTTTCATTAGTTAGAACATTAGTGTTCTGTCTCTTTATGTTTTGCATTATTTAGAATCATCATGGGTTGAATTGTTTATTTACATAATTAGCTCCATATGCCTTAACTGCATTCAACATATGTTTGCAAGTACAAGGGACTTGCGTCCCCTTAAGGAGCTGCGCTGGCCCTGAAGGCAAGCTGGGGAGATCTGTGGGCATTGGCATGAGCCTCCAGTATTCACCACCTTGACAGGCAGTGGGGCAGCTGTGTTGGACTTAAAATACAGCTTTCCTCTTTAAATCAGGAGGAAAAGAGAAAATGTCTGTGCCGGAGATGGCCAGGGATAGCAATGCTCCCCAGTGGGAGGTTACGGGGAGCACCCGGCAGTTCTGCATAACCCTGGTATTGTCTCAGTTGAAAGAGAACAGCCTTCTCAAAAGCCGAGTGTGGCCTCAATTCGTTATGATTTTGAGGCATCTGTAGTCCTGCCAGACTTTCATGCTCAAAAATCCTGAGCTACCCTCCAACAGAATGTGAGGTTGATGGCAAGATCATGAGATTTTTTTAAAAAATAAATCAGTTCTGGATTATTTTATTTGCCCTTTGATGTTCAAGCCCTTGGTAGTTCCCATTTCCAAGCTTTTGTCTGAGAATATGAACACTAGAAACTTCACTATAACGAAAGCGGAGAATAATCCAGAATTACAAGATCACCGGGACCCATGGTTTTGACCTCCTCCTGTATCCCAGATTTGAATATTGAGGCATTTGAAATCCCAGTTTGCAGCCAGTCTTTGGTAGTCTCCTCTAGTGCTGCTGTGGGTAAGCCTCGTAAAGCAGCCCTCCTGCTCCTCTGATCTTCCATCTGCTCCTCAGCTGATCGGCAAAGGGATGCGACCTACGTGCTCCAAGCCGGGGCAGCGATGCGCAGAGCGGGGGAAGAAAGCGGCAGCGGGTTTGCAGCTCAGCGGGAAGGAAAACTGTCGACCTGCACGCAGAAAATGTGCGGAAGGGAAACACTAAAAAGGAAGCAGGCAGAGCTGAAAGAGAAAGAACTGGCAATCTAAATGCAGTTAGGTGAAAAAAAGACCCGCTGTCTTTATTAACTTTCTTTCTGGGAAGCGCCGCTAAAGCAGCCTTGCTCTGGTATTGGTATTTTCTACATCTTTATCAGAGTTTCCACATGTGCCTGTGGAGTGAATGATAGGACCCAAGTGCTAGCAGCACCTTAGTATCAGAGTGATTTTAGACATTAAATGTAATTTGGGAGCACAGTTCCCTGGTGAATACTTCAGAACGGTGAAGAGTGCTTAAAGGTGTGTTTGGCAGGGGACAGAAAATTCTCCTGTAGATTCTGCTTCCCTGTGATTTCACATTCTGTTTTATGAAAATACTGACTGTGCAAAGCCAGATCTGCAGCATTTGTGCCTTGTAGTTAGGAAAGGAGCTCAGAGCAACCGGGAGAGCTCTGCTGGTGATATTGCCAGGCATCCCTGCAGAAGCAGAGCACTGCTCTGTTATTTACCAATTCCGTTCCCTAAACCTTCAGGGATGAAGGCAGAATTACCGCCCCTTTCCAAAAGATGCTGAGACTCAAGCGGATTAAAGACCTTGTTCAAGGTTGCACACAGAGACTGCACTTAACTTGACAAATGAATTTCAGCCTCCGGAGTCCTAATCCAGAGCCCTTTCCTCTAGAGCAAGGATAATTCATCAGAGCTCTTGAACTGGATGTGGCGTGCAAGCACTTTGAGCAGGGCTGGCACACAAGGGCTGCAGTGCATGGCCTGTGGTGGCACGATGCTGACCCACATTGGCCACACCAGCTGTGCCAGCTGAGCTGTGTTCTCCTTTCACATTGCAGTCGAAGTTAAGCATAATGCCCCTGGACAGAAAGCCTTGGGAGCGTGGACCAGAAAGGACCTGGGATGAGTTGAGAGGCAGTCTTTGCGTCTTGTAGCTCTGCCCTACAAAGAGTTTAATACATTGTTAGTAAGCACAGTGAGTTTTGTCACACAACTCTAACCCAGTTTTTCCACCCTGTACTTAGCTTACAGAAGAACATTGGGTAATTCTCCCCTATCTGTGACTACTGCCAAAATTCCAAAGGTACACGTCTTCCTCTCCACTTTCTGTACCTTGTGCTTAGTCTTGGAGCTTCCTACCTGATCTTTCTTTGCCCTCTGGGATTTATGGACTGGACAGAGACACTGCTACAAAGAAGCATCCTGCATGTGGGAGATATGATTCACATTGTGCAAGTGGACCCACTTGAACAGCTTTAAGCCATTTGTGATTGCTCTCAGACTCTGCCCATTGCAATATTTGCCACCCCACAGACTACAGTCAGGCATACTAAGCATGATTTTTGGTATACGTTGGCTAGAAGATATATTGTCCTAGGCTAAGCATTGCTATTGGTCGTGGGCTTTCCCACATCCACTCACAGAGAGAACACCACAGTGGGCTGTAGCATTAAATCCTCTCTGCGGTTATACTGAATGCCGTTCAGTTTGGACAATGCGCAAAAGCAGTTTTTGTTATTCATTACCAAGTCCTCTGAGGATTTGCCTCTTTTTCTGTCTTTCTTCTGGTGATTGTTCTAAAACCCTTGAATCTTTAATTAGAATGAAAATTTGCTTTATTGCTCAAGAGTCTCAACAATATAGCAGTTTGGATGAAATGCTTGCAGCTCAGACACAGCTCAGCACGTTCCCTTCTACACTCTCCTCATCCCTCCGCTCTCCCATGTGCCGTGCATACGTGCCCACTCTTCCTGCCCCCCATAAATAAATTCAGTCCCAAGACTTCCACACGGAGTGATGCCATACAAACCCTATTACATGTCCAGCTACTTTCTTCATGTCTAGTTTGCTCCTCTTTCTTCTTAATTGCTCCTTGTAGTCTCCCTTCTTATCCCTCCTCTCTCTAGTGCCTCCCATGGTGAGGTCCTGACACTAAGGTCCTGACACTGTGACTACTGCTGAGGAAAAAGAGCACAGCACTTATTTCACAAGATCTGGGCTGTTGGTTGGTTGGTTGGTTGGTTTGTTTGTTGGTTTGTTTGTTTTTCCTGGCTGGAGCAGCAGGAAGAGCATCCCTTGAATGCTGACTTGTTTGGGGCTTTCAGGAGGAAATACGTTTTCAGCAGACTTGGGCTTTGAGTTGTGGGGCTCAGTGAAGTTCCACAGTGGTTTAACAAAATAATGGTGTTTACTAAATGCATGAAAAATATTCTCATTTTTTACAAGGTTTCTTCAATTACGCAGTATTGCTGTATCATCCAGCCTTTAGAAGGGCTCTGATTCAGGCAGTGGTGCCCAGGTCTGCAGGGCACTTAGCTGGTCTGTGGCACACAACTACTGCTCATTCATCAGATACTTTTTTCTTCCCCCCTTGTAAAAAGGAACAGGAAAAATGGAAAGAAAGACGACTTTATTCCCGTTTCTGTTTTGTTTTGTTGTTTTGTTTGTTTGTTTGTTTTTGCTTTCTCAGTATTTTTTGTCCAGGATCTAAGTGGGAATGGGAAGGGAAGGGAAGGAGTGGAATGTGATTGAGCACAAACTCACAGGGTATACTTCAGGCTGCCAAGAGGACTTTTACAAAATTAAATATAAGAATCTTAATTAAAAAGGAAAACCAATTTAGTATCTTGACACAGCCTTTTTGTTATTTGTTTTTACAAGAGACCCTTCACGTATGTGCTTCTGAGTCTTACATAAGTGACATGCTTTTTGCACCTATAGCTCTTGATGCACACATGGCATTGGTTTACTGGGTGATAGCAAGCGGTGCATTTGTTGTAAAAGGGCAGCTCAGATGCCTGGTTTATAATTCTGTAGTGCGTAATCCATGTGTTTCAAAAGCTGCCTTGTTGTTGAGGAGGTGCACAGAAACTCGGCAGCCTGTATTCCATCTCTGCACCGCCCGGAAGGATGAGCCGGCTAACGGTGTTTACCCACCTCGTGTTTGCCTACTGTATGAAAGGGATGCTGTTATCATCGGGCAGACATTCCTCGTCTCAGCCAGACGAGGAACACTCCGCAAGCTCCCCCGCCTTCTGCCCCGCTCCGGCCGTCCCCATCGGCTCAGCCCCACCTAGCGGGGGACGCGGGCAGCAGCTCGGAGCTGGGGGGGATTCGGGGGTTGCAGCCTCCGGCCTTGCCGGAGGGAGCTGTGACTCGCAGTGCCGATCGCAGGAACCTGGGCAGCAGGGCTCACGGATGCTTCATCTCTGCTTTTCACTCTCTTCCGCGTGAGCTGCGGAGACCGCTTAGATTGTTTTCACTTTGGCTTCCCCATCTGTCTAACACGTGCCGTGGTTTAGCAAGGTTAATGCGAGGCATAAATAATCACTAAATAAGGCAAATGACCAAGAAATCCTGAAAGCAGATTTTCTGATGAAGCTGTGCTACTTTATGTGGGAACTGCTTCTGGCTTTTGGTCGGGGTCTGCTGTGTGTGTATGTCAGGGGGGCAGAGCACATCTTTGGAGTTAAAATGCAGTATTTGGCAGATGGGAAGGGGAGGTGAGGGAACAGGAAGGACTGAGGCACGAAGGATGCTTCTGCAGCAGAGCAGAACGGTCCTTTAAAGTTGAGAGGGAGCAGCTCTGCGGGTTTGCAACAAGATAGGACAGAGGTGCTGCGAGTGTGCCCAGGGCTATGGATCCAGAAGCAGAGGTGCTTCAAAGCAGAAACTGTCTCAGAGCTGAAGTAGGATTTCCCCCTGCAGTAACTGAAGGGCAGTAATGCCTGAAATTCTTCATAGAAGAAAACCTAGCTGACAGATTTACACTGAAGTTGCTTTGGGTTTAGCAAGGCTGCCCGAGAGACTCCAGGGGCGTTTGACACAGCATGTGCCCAGCATCCCACAGCGGGAATGCACAAAATCATCACACCACTGCATGAAGCTGCTGCTTCCAGAGAAGAATCACAGCCACTTCATGTTTACACGAGTGAGAGCTCAGAGAGCTTCTGGAGAGCAAAAGTAGAAATGTCTTTCCTCACTGAATTTCTGGTTGTAGCACAAAGAGATCAGTTAATAACAGCTGCTGGGCTAAGTGTTCTCAGAGGTTCTCCAAATATTACTATAATCTTGTTAAAAAGCACCACCTTAAGCTGCAATTCTGTGTTTTATCCGTCTTGGAAAAAAAGGAACGATTCTGAATTTTCTTCTAGATCTCATAAAAATTCAGTTTTTATCTATATTACTCTGCACAAAAAGAAACAGACAACATCAGTGGAGTCGCTGAACAGATCTAGTGTTAACAAGTCCAACGTCCACCCGCCATGCCTTAGCTCCCAGCTTCTGCCTGCAGCAGGCTCTGTGCCACAGCTCTGCCAACTGGTGAGCACCATGCCTGGTGGTACCTGGTGACAAGGGCACCTGAATTTGTGTTTTGGAGGGCAGACATGAGGATTTCGTGTTGTTTGATCTAAGTTTCATGTCTGGATTTGATCTGAAATAGCTCTCAGATTTGTGCGCTGTTTTTACAGGGCACCCCAGCCGGCGATACCTTCTTCAGCAAGGTTTTGTGTTTGATTATCAGGCGAATAACACAGGCTGCAAAGCTGTCTGACTTCATTGAGGTTTCTCCTGTATTTAGGGATCTTGCCTGATTCAGGCCCACAGACATTATCAGTTCCCTGATCTGTTATTTCTGTGTAAATTCAGTAGTAGTTCTGGGAGTTGTAACTTGTCATCCAGGATTTCTACCAAATCACATCTATCCTGGATTACTGATCTGTGTTTTTGCAGATCTGGCTGAGGGTGAAATTTGAATCTGAGCAGCTGCCAAACAGGGCATCTGTCAAGAAATTTACATACTGTTATATTTCTGTAGTTCTCCGCTCTATGTAAATAATATTTGCCTCCTGGCATCTTCCGCACAGAACTGATTTCCTCCCTGTGGTTTCTTGCCAGAATCTTGGCCATTTCAATAATTGAGACTCACACTGAGGCCTCAGAAATGTTAATATCCACAAGGACTAAAATCACAGAGTGCTGCATGATTTTAGCTATTCTAAAAATGTATGAAGAACGAAGCATGTCGTATCTTCAGAGACATCATGCTTCCTTGCCCCACTTCTGCACCCCTTTGTAGTGCAACAGACGGAAACTGGAATCCGTCCCTGTATGTGTGGTTGATATCTGTGCTTTGGAGGAAGGTGGAACTCCTTGGCCAGTATAACTGTTCAAGCTCCGTTTCACCCAGCACCAAACCAAGGGGATCTAGGGATGCATCAGAGTGGTGAGAAGGTGGGCTCACCGCTAGTTTCACCAAGCTATACGTGATGCTGAATATCCTGTAATCTGCAGCCAGCTGGTATAATGCTACTCTAGCTTAGCTCAGGAAATAGCAGCAACCTGAGAGTCAGGAATTTATAACCAGCTCCCTAAGGCTCTCTTTAATCTCGATCCAGGAGCGAACGTGTCTCCAGTCTTTATCAGCAGAATCTTCCCAGGCAGAGTCTGATCCTTGTCTCTGCGAATGCTGTATCAACGAAATCATATGTACATCAAGCCTGCTAAGTAAAACGGGGCCAGGGAGCAAGCTGGACCACAGATTGCCTTTCCAGCCTAATTATTAGCGCACTCCTGACACGAGCCAAGGAAAAGTGTACATAAGGACTATTCCCAACTGTAAGTATGGAGGACACTGCACCACTTGGCTCCTTCCAGCTTCTGTGGTTTGCTTGCCTCCATCCACAGCAGTGTCCCAGGCTTTGCACCCTCAGGGGGCCTCCTTATGCCTACCCCAGGGCATGCAACACATACCCTCAGCATCTTGCTATGAAATCTGGTAAGCTGCAACACATTATTGCACTTTGAACTGAAATAAACACATGAAAAATAGTAATTATATACTAGACTGCAGGGCAAGTGTGGAGCCTATGAAAGACCCAGGCAAGTGCTGCACAGAGTAGTTAGGCTGTAAAAGGTTCTTGGCCCTGTCTTGCTAGCTTTATAGGCAAAGATGCTGGCGCTAAAAATGGTGTTACTATGTGTAGCGTGCTACAGACAATGTCAAAATTCAGTGAACTGTGTAAACCATAAAAAAATGAACCCATCACTATGCCAAGAAGACTGGTTATGCAATATCTGTCACTGTCTTTAGTACAGTATTTCATATTCTTTTCTAAGTTAGCTCCCCTGTTAGAGGCACATTCTGTTTTCAGAGGAAGAGATATTTTATGACTTAAATGAATATTTTAATCACATATTATCACTCAATCTTGATGAACTATGTTTTCTAATGAACACACGCATGTCCGTATTAATTGACAATCATCGAAGGGGGAATTCAGTCCTCATATTTTTGAAGCTGAACTGAAAGCCATATATAATTCATTCTCATTATCAATTTAGCTTTGCAGGAAAAAAATAACTATGGAAGATAGGAACTTCTTTCCTTTTTTCCATGCTTTTTTTTGCAAAAGACATTTCTGTGATTTGCAATGAGATAAAATGAAGATCCATCAAATACCTGTACAAACTTGAACTGGATTGAATTATAGCAGTACAAAACCAGACCTATCCCTCCAAGTCTTAGCGAAGCTGCTTTAGTTTTACAGGGCTGGTTATTTTCAGGGCTGTTAAAACACAAACCATAGTGTGATGAAAAAGAAACCCCACAGTGTTCTGTCCTATCTTAGCCAAGTCTGTCCAAAAGTGAGGATTTCTTTGCTTAAAATATTCTCCCGAAACATGAAGGCGTGGACAACCTGTTTCTGTGAGCTGCTGAAGTAGCAGACATTTTCAGATCATCCGACTTGATGATCAGAGCTTGCAGTCAGCAGACCAGCATAGTGTAGAGCCCTGTACACAGGTCCTGCCAAAGGGCACAGGATGGGGAGTCCCCACTGGATGAGGGACACCAGGAGCCATGGTTTCTTTCTATGGGTCGGATTGCCATTGTCTGGTAACACTAGAGCCTGGGCAGGATCTGCATCATTCACCAAGTGTTTACAAGAGACAAGGTGGCTTCCTTCCCTCCCTCTTTGAAACCATCTTAAGTTGCAGAGCACTAGGAAGGGAGACAGCTGCTCTTTGTATGACTTCCAGGAGGGAGCGAGACTTGCTGGGTTCTCTGGATGAGGGCTGAGAAACGTGCTCTCTTCCTACTTCCCTGGTTAGATTTTTTTCCAGCGGTTGTTTGTGGTAGATTGCTATGTGAACAAAGCAGCAAGCAACTGGCCCTCATTATTTTTATACAGAATCTCTGCTTCATCAGCTCTCACCAGCAGAATCACTCCAGTCTTCCCGTTCTGTTAATTGGTCTATTTCTTCATAAGGGAGCTTTGTTTTTTCACAGTTTCTCTGTATTTTCTATGTATCTTTTAGAGCAAATCAATTCTTTGAACAAGTTGCTTCCTTCAAGAGCTCTTTCCTTGTTTAAGTGGGCTCCAGTGTATTAAGAACTGAGCTGGATGCAGCTAAGTTAACAACATTTCCAACCATATTCCTTGGGTATTTCTCTATATTAGCTAGGTTTAGGGAGTTGCCATGGAGGTGTATTTGCCTCCAGATGAGTCAGAATTATTTAAAGATGTCTGTCTGGATCAGAAGATTTTATTCCAAATTATGAAAGGTGCTCAAGCCTTCATCTTTAAGCAGTCCCTGCCCCTGCAGCTCTCTTCAGATGGACTTGCTGCCACTTTGTTCTCAAAGCGCTTTCCTCTTTCAGGACTTCTGCGCTGGTGCCTTTGCAGGGTGTCTTCTCTATTTCCCACTACTGCAATTGAAGGCAATGAGACTTTTAACCAAAGACCTAATGCAAACCTTTGAAATCGGGAAAAATCTTTTCTTCCTTTGGCTTCTCTACGTATTTTATCACCCACTTCCAACCTGCTGCCCTCGAAGGAAGTTAAAAGTAGCCTCAGGGCTTCTCCCTTCTAAATCCTCAGTAAATACAGGGCGACTGAGACTTCCCCCCTCTTTTTGCTGCACAATTTCTGTATGGCCTTCTTTTTCAAAGTGAGGTCTCCTTACCCAAAGAAATACAACAAAAAATATACTGTAGAAAGAACAATTTAGGGTAAGATTTCTTCCACTGGGCATTGCATCCATGGCTATAATTATAGCATTCCTGGGTGGAATAAAGAAATATTAAGAGAGATTGCATGTGCTGAGTAGCCTCTTTCTTCTCTCTGCTTCCTGAGGGCTACGCACTAGAGCACCTTGAAAATTCTTCAGCACTTGTCTTGAGCGCAGAAGTGCATGCTCAGCTTGGCACTGAGAGAGCACGCTGCTATGGGCTGGCAGCTGCACCAGTTCTCTTAGAATCACAGAATCATGGAATCATAACATGGCTTGGGTTGGAAGAGACCTCAAGGATCATCAAGTTCCAAACCCTCTGTCACAGGCAGGGTTGCCAGCCACTAGATCAAGTACTAGATCAGGTCGGCCAGGGCCCATCCAATCTAGCCTTGAACACCTCCAGGGACGTGGCATCCACAGCCTCTCCAGGCAGCCTGTTCCTGCACCTCACTATGCTTTCAGTGAAAAACTTCCCCCTGACATCTAATCTAAATCTCCCCTCCTTTGGTTTAGTTTTCTCCTATCCTATGTGGGCTTTCCTCATTCTACCGGAACATTATATCAAGCTGTTTAGTGCCTAATAGTTACCTACTTTATTTTCACTTTTTTCCCCCAGCCTCTGCACTCGTAAGATATCTGAAAAGATGCTATCAGTTGCTTCTTTATGCACACCCACATTTGTTCATCTCTGTGCTAAGTAATATAATTACTGATGTCTGCAGAGATTGCACATACAGGTATGAAGACCAAAATAGTAAACAGATGTCAAGCATAATTATGATATACATGTGTGTATGTCTTCATCTGTACATGAAAAAGAACTTCAGAAATATTTTGGTTGTGGTCTTAATCCAAATTCACTTCACCAGCCTCAGGTTTTGCACTTATCTCTAATTCTGCGTTACCTCAAAACAGGGATTTCCCATGTTACTTTTAGATGCCAGAAGCACTTGTCAAATAGAAATAGGTCTGATACAGCAGTGTGGAGCAGCATGACCTGGAATTGCTTGCTGTGGGCAACCTTGCTTTACCTTTATGAGAAAGTCCAGAGGAAGGCAAAATTGCTAAGAGAATTAGTCTACAGGTACAGCATAGTGAATTCAGTGGTACTAAAGGAACAGGAAGGCAGACTCTCAGTTGGTGTAGCAATTCCTGAAGTTCTTCAGCAAGGCTTTGTTAGATGACTGTCTTTTCCCAAATGCATGGTATTTCAAACTGCAGGCAATGTAGTATATACAGCAAAAGTGTTATCTGATGAGATCAAGTGGATGCTCGATTCTATTTCATAGGCATAGATTTTGACACCATTTTTCTTCTAACTTCTTGATAATGGAAGGCAAATGTTTTTGTTGCTGTTGTGTTTTGTTATGCTTTCATCCTCAGCAAACTGGTGGGGTAAGATTCAGTAGGAATGTGAAAGAGGAAAGCTACCAAACTTTCTTCAGACTGTTCTAGGTGTGTATGTCTTGTCCATCTCCTACAGCTTCTGCTTTCAGTGATGCATGTTTCTTTTCACACCTAATCTCGATGACAAAATCGGTACAAACAGGTTCTTGTTTTTTTCTGGTGCTGCATTGATCTGTACTCTGGGAGACTCTTGCTAGTCATGCAGTCAGGCATAGCCGAGCACAGCAGATCAGAAAATTAGTGACAAACTGATTTATCGGTAATGTGCAGAGGCAGAAGAACTGATATATTGTGGATGTGTACTACTATTTCACTGTGCTTTTGTTGACTAGATAATTAACATCTGACCAGGTTCTTTGTTCTGACAAAGCCCCTTGAAAAAAAAATGGTTCCACAAAAAAATATTGTAAAATTGAAAGGGGCTGAGTGACAAAGATGTCACTCAAGACACCGAGAAAGAAAACACATCAGCATCATAGGCCTGCAATTATTTCCATTTGCAGGAAAGTAAACTAAGGAGTTAATTGTCCACCAAATAGATAATAGTCCACCAAATGTCTTCCTCGCTTGGGAGCAAAGCACTCACTGTGCCACCATTTGCAGTCTCCTCAAACGTGATCTCACACCAGTGTATGAGTTCAAAGTGCTAATAAGGAGAGTGGCAGATGAAGTATCCATCTTTCACCACGTTCCAAGAAGTTTGAGGCATTTGGTCTTCTAACACTTGCAGCGTATGTGGTCGTGGGGGCTGGGATCCTCTGGCTGTTTGGGAACGTGGCTGCCCCATTTGTTCTTCCCACCAGCACGTCACTGACTTGTACAGTTCTTGGCAACTATCACACAGCACAGATCTCCTCTACCAGATCTCTCCAAGAAGATCTGGAGCACCGGAACATGGGCCGTTTGCCACTGCAATGGTCCTTCTGTCAGTGTCCCTCAGAAATCATTTCCTGCATATGCAGAGCTTCCTCCATATTCTGTAAGCTTGGAGAAAACCAAGTGGGGAGAATTTAGTAACTGTTTCTTCACATAAACACAGATTTACTGCTTTTCTGGAGTTGAAAACTCATTTTTAACTGATACTTCTATTGCTTTCGATGTATTATTTTTACCTTTTGCTTGGTGGTTCTGCTGATTATATGAGAATACTGGGGTTTTTTATTGCTTTTTATCAGGCACAGGAAAAGTACACAAACTTCTGAGCCGAAAATGTTCAGAAGAGAAACAGACTGACTGAAACCTCGCTTGCACCCAGAACCGCTGTGTCACCAAAATTATTGTAAAATTGGAGGGAATTAGGTTTTCAACTTGTTTATGCTCTTCACATTAGAAATCCAAGCCACAAAAGCTCAGGAACCGACCTGAGCTTTCTAAATTAGGAAACTTGGCTCCCTCTGTAGTCAGTGAAGAGAAAGAAAAAATAATCTCCAGATAGGCATTCCAGCTTAAGAGATCAAAACTGGCTTATTTCTTTCCACAAACAATTAGAGGTCCTGTAGCGTAAATGCACACTACAGGTTTCCCAGTTTGCTAATGCTTTCATTCATATTTCACTTACTTTCAGTAGTTTCTCAACCACTGAAAAAATCTTTACAAGAAAATATTCAGGAGCCAGAGAAATTTGCAAGCAGGATTTTTCACTTGTTTTAAGTTCAAGTTACATATGTAAAGCTTCCTCTTAAAAATTCGGATATAATATTCTAACTTCTAGAAGAGCCAACACTGTTTTCCGAAACTGACCCTTACATCTAGTGTTACAACCAATTAGTGCAAAATGCTCCCAAAGTCAGATCATCCCTTCTGTTTAATCTATACGAATGGCATTTTTCAGAATGGCTTCATACACATCTTTCACTGCTTCCACCTCTTCTGCAGATTTGGCATATAAATATCAACCTGTTTGTAGTATTCACAGACAAAATTTTGAATATTGATGGGATTTTCCTCTGATTTAAATGTAAAGGGCTTTGTGCCACATGAAAGCCTGCTTTTCCACTCCTTTTTCTAACTTGTTTCTTTACATTGACACTAAATTACTTTTTTTCTTCGGTGATTGTGACCAAAAGGCTTGAAACTCTGTAAATCAAGCAAGCATGCTTTTAAATTGTTGTCAACCTTCAACAGTACAAGTTAGGAAAAAGTGTCATGTTATCTTCCATGTAGATGTAGCTGGTGAAACTAGAAATATATAACAAGAAAGTGTAGGACCTGTCTGCCCTGCTCTGAGGCTGAGCGCTACTCTTCTCAGTTTGCACTTCTGGTAGTGGGGCATGGAAATTGCTCATCCACTGAGTAATCGCCATGGCTCTTAGGAGCTTCTTTCTTTTTTCTTTTTTCTTTTTTTTTTTTCCACTCATGCACACAGAAAAACAAACTTTAAAATAATAATAATAAAAAAATCTATTTGGATTTTTTTTTTTTTTTTAATTAGGAAATATTCTCATTGTGGCATTTGGCAGGAAGCAGAAACAAAAACTTTCAAACCTTCTTTGGAAAATTTCAATTTTTTAAAGCTAGTAAAATGTTTAAATTGTCGAGTTGTTTTGAGGTTTGCAATAAAAACAAAAATACATGTGTAATGCAGTATTTTTCATACAATAGATTTGATAGTGTGGTTATAAAGACTGGAGATGGCAGCTCTGCTTTCATTTGGTCAAACTCACATCTTAAACATATTGCTTTTTAACCTATTGCTACCTTAAATTAGCATTGCTGGTTTGTAATTTTTTTTCCAAGTTCCAACAAATCTCCCATTAATCATATCAGAAATTTTACTCTGCTGTGAGATTCTAAGTTAATTGTTAATGAAAAAGAACACGACATTAGTAAAAAAGTTTTTACTGTCTAGTGCTTTCGGAAGGTTTGTCTATAGAGCTTATAACTGAAGAAGTAAGTTTGCACATCTTCCAACATAGCCTACAAACTTGCTGAAAATAAAGAAGAGACGTCAGGAGCTAATATCAGGGTTGACAAGGACAAAAACAGAAACCCAGCAGCAAATACTCTGTCAGCCTGTTTAAGACAGTGATTTGAAACTTTCTCCAGCTTGTGGGTAATATCACATTTCTCCCTCCTCTGTCCCCACCCTCCTACTGAGATCAAAAGACAATATTCATGCCTCTTTGTAAGCATTGTGCCATCTGCACAGCTCCATTTGTAGAAGCAAACTCCAACTCGTCCTCTGTTTCCTTACTTAGATGTATGATACAGAGAGTGCTGCTAGAGATGTGATGTAGTAGTTTTGTTACGTATGAGCCTAACAACCTGTAACCTGCCCTGTGTGCTCAGTCCTAGTGGTAACAGCTGCCCACAAAGTCAAGAGTAGAGATCACAATCAGTGTTTTGAGGCAAAATATGAGCACTATAAGTTTTTGTTTGTTTGTTTGAAGGCCACAACTCTAGCAAATGAAAATGCTATTTAAAGCAATTTATGATCTGCTATGGTTGTCTGCTCTTTTACTACACTGAAGTAAGGTAAGATCATGGCATCATAGAATCATATACAAGTCGGAAAAGACCTCTAAGATCTTCTAGTCCAACCATCTGCTTACCACCAATACTGACCAGTAACCACATCCCTTAGTACCACATCTACACATTTCTTGAACACCTGCAGAGACGGTGACTCCACCACCTCCTCAGGCAGCCTGTTCCAGTGCCTGACCACTCTTTCAGAGAATTTTTTCCTAATATCCTTAACCTTCCTTGGTGCGACTTGAGGTCATTCCCTCTTTTCCCATCAAGATCCATTGGATGCCACAAGAAATATTCTTCAGACGGTCACCACTTCTCCAAGACTCAGTTGATTGGGGGCCTGGCTGTCACTGGTGGCTGGGGCACTGCTGCTTACGTTTGTGCAGCACAAAGGTGTGAAGCTTCCCTTGCAGAGTTCTAGGCCCATCAGCAGTGCTGACCAGGGGCCAAGGATGTCTCTTTTGAGTGGTTATGGGACAAATCAGCTGGAGGAAATATCTTTAAAAAGGAAGTAAAAATTGTAATTGACAAATCAGTAGATGTCCAAAATCCAGGGCTGCATATTTGGAAAAGAGGATTCTACTGTCTTTAAATAAAGTACCTGCATGTTAAAACAATGATTATTCAAACAAACTAAAGGACCTAAAGGAAATTACAAGACATGGGGAAAAAATACTAGAAAGTTTATAGCAATCAGTATAGCTTAGAAGATAGAAATGTAAGAAATAGAGGTACAAGGGGACTCTTTCTAGGAAAAAAAAATATGGACGGAATAATCCAGGAATTATTTATTCTCTTTGAAATCAATTGAATATGAATATAGTGAAAGTATTGCTAATAAGGTAGAAAATATGATAGTGCTCAAAAAATATTTTGCTTTCATGTTGGGCTTATCTACAAGATACTTTTATTGTGGAGAGACCCAGATGATATCAACAGCTGTGGATGAAACCTTTTTCATTCCAACAGTAGCTCAAGAGAATTTAGTGATAGGCATGCAATCTGAATGCGGACATCTGCTGGTCTCATCACCCTGCTCGGTTGGAGAACCCAGGGCCTCCCACTATGTTTTCAAATGCCACACATTTGTTTACCCATGATCTCTTCCTGGTGTTGTCATCTGGACTCTCAGAACACTTCCCGTGGCACTGCAGACTCTCAGATCAACCATTCTCTTTATCTGAGTGATTCCTTGTCTTCTAGATGTCTCGATAAATTGATGCCATGTCAGATTTTAAGTTTTGTGTTTTGCCCTTTGCTGCATCGCACGTGAAAGCTTAAAACCTTGGCAACTCCCTGTGCTGCATTTCTTCTTGTGAATTCAGTATCATGCCATGGGTCTCAAAAGCATGGATGTTGATAATGTTAGGACATCCAGACCACAGTGGTGTTATCCTCTCTGAGACGTGATGCAGCTCCAGGGCTGTAGAGCTGGCTATCGGAGAATGAGGTGTATTCACTATCACTGAGTAACAGAAATAGAATCAGAATTGTTCGAGTTGGAAGGGATGTTAAGGCTCCAACTCCTCTGCAGTGAGCAGGGACATCTATAGCTAGATTGGGTTGCTCAGATCTGTGCACAGCCCTTCAAATACTGAATGGTCAGACCACAAATTGTTGGAAGTGGAGTAAATACTGTTGCCTCCATCCAGCAACATCCAGCAGTAACTGGCAGCTCTGGAATTGGCAGTGAAGAGGTGCTGTGCCCCTACAGAGCCCGGAGGAGCTGCACCAGAAAGGCTGTCTGCCCTGAGTCAGCTCTCTGTAGTCAGGTGCCCAAGGTGTGCTTCCCCAGCAGCAGAGGTGTGAGCAGCAAGAGATTATGTATGCCTGCATGCCAGGTGAGCTGTTCATGTGTCCTACTCCTATACAATTGTGTATTTAGGCTGTCTAGGCAGGCAGTTGTGAGCAGGTGCACTTTCCATGCACACAGATGCATCTTCCACCCCTCCAACAAGGAGAAAGCCTTGTATGCAACCTGTTGTCTTTCCCTCACTGAGCCTATCGGAGACGAAGTCCTCCTCTGAACCCTAGGAGAGCAGAGAAGGCATCTCTTCTGCAGATATATATGCAGTAATTGGCCCATATGCTACGCAGTTTTTCTTTATTCAGTCATGCCGTGTTACGTGGTGGATTTGTGCTTGCTTCATGCTATCAGCAAATTAAAAAGGACACAGTCATTAATAGAGTTGTACAAATTGTCCCTTAACTCAGCAGGAACAGGAATAAGCTCCCCCCATTTGAAGAGACTGTACAAACTGTCCATGTTTTCCTGTTCCCGATCGTCAAGCTCTTAAGAGTATACCGTATTCAGTTGCTAAGTAAACTGCCCTAAGGTCTTTACAACAGACAAGAGAACAAATAATCTGTGGTGTGGTGCCTTGTTTTACTTCTCTGCTTCACACAGCTGTCTGAAGGCAAAGATGCTGGAGCCACAGTGAAGTAAGCGAGCTCCCAGGGAGGGGCTGTTCCTACTGTCGCTGCACAGCACTTCACATGAGCCTCTGCCAGTCTCTTTCTGAGTAGTGAGGGTGCTTGCCTCTGCAGTGGAAATTTCAGAGAGGCTACTGTTGGGATGCACAGTAATATAGATTATACAGATATATAACTGCTTAGAGATGAACAAGCATGTGTATTCAGTTGTATTTTCAAATTCACTTCCAATGGAAAACTTAAATGTTTATCACACTTAAAGGGAATTCTTGTAAGCTATGCCTCTAACAGCTGCCTCTGCCCTGTGTATTTTCTAAAAGAAACAAAATCATATGCAGAAGTGAAATGAGTTATGAAGATTAAAAAAAAAAAAAGAGGGAAAGAAAAAGGTTATGGAGGGGAGAAAAGAAGATAGCAGGTGGGAGCTTTTGTAACAACAAGGCACAGAATCTTTCTATCCTTTAGAATACATCTAGATGTATAATACCATGAGAGAATGAGTTTCTCTTCTCTAGGCTGGCCGGTCTAGTTGCTCTGCAAGGTAGCATTCAGTAGCTTTGCTTCAGGGATTGAAGTCACCTGGCTTTTGTGCAGGGCTAAGGCAGAGTTGTCGTAGGTCCTAATAACCAAGCTGTTCTGATACGGCTGCAGAGGAACATTTGTGGGAGTGCAGGCCATGCACCTACCTTCTACTAGACTTACTGTTCGCTGTCTGTGCATGTAAATGCTGGAGACGAGCAACAGCTGAAAAGGCTTGGTTCTCTTCCCATTAAAAATAAATTGCAAAAATTGTATTGATTGCAGAGCAAGGAGATTGGACTCAGCCTCCAAGAGGATATTTAATATATTCTGTTACTAGCTTCTTAATGGGATACAGTTATACTATGCTGCACACGGAGCTGCATATGATACAGCTCCCTCGGGCTGCTTGGACAATGCGCTCTCCACTTCAGAGACTAGTACATAAATACAATTCACATGCTCCGTCTTTAGTCATGCCACAGTTTTGTCAACCACATCACATTTTCCTGCCTCAGGCTGTGGTGTGTGCTGTTAACACATGTCTCCGGACTCAGGTCAGTGAGCGCAGGGACAGCACGGCATTGCTTCTGTTTTCTCGGGACTTTCCTGTCTTTTCTTGCCATGCAATTAACTTGCTTTGTTACTCTTGTAGATTTTTTTTTTAGCTTCTTTTTTTTTTTCCCTACTACACCATATATCCTCTCTACCTTTTGTTTCAAGCATGCACCCAAAAGAGAAATAGCGTACTCTTTTAAGGCCTCATCTACAATACTGAATTCTAACCCTGAAGTTCTAGCCCATGATAATTAGTCTCCTTGGCCTACTAATATTACTGTGAATTGAAGTGTAACAAAAGAAGATCAGGAAGGGCAACATCCTTTTCTCTCAGAAGACTCTGAAGTTAAATTTAACGTAAGTGCAATGTACATAGATTGCTCCAAAAGTAATGCCTCCTATTTATTTACATGGAAACTACAACAGATCTCAAGATACCACAATAAAACTAATTGATAAGAGAAAATTCTTAGCTACAAAACACTATTTATCAACATTGTTACCGCCATTAACTGATTCACGTGGATGAGTTGATTGAGTTGCTCTTTATTTCATGGTGTGACAGCTGTGCACAGCCCTCTGGAACACTGCTTGTCTTTCACGTCTCTGTTGCCACTGCTGAAACACACTACCCACCACCTCACTGTGCTCACATCCGCTGTTTGGTCTTCAGCAATGTTCAGCAAGTGTCAATGAATGTCACTTGGTGCCATTTTTTCCACGTGGAGGAATTCAATTCCGACGTACTTCCATGTCACACACCATTCTGCCAGACTACCCCTCTGCTGCCATTTGTCACATGGCAACAAACTGTAATGGAATATTGGTGGGAAGGTTCAACTTTTACTGCCATACCACTAACATCTGCCTCTGACGTCATGGACCGACATAACAACACAGGAGGCATTACTTTGGACCAGACCTCGTAATTTGCATGACTCATCTCATTTTATTTTATTTCTCAAGCAGAGCTAGCAAATGTTGAAATTTAAGAAAATAAGATCCTCTTTAGACTGTTCTGAGCAAGCGTGACCTACTTTCTTTCTCAACTTGCCACCGAATCTACACATCTTCCTCCAATTGTCATTTTCTTCCAGAAGATTTTAAACTTATGCTTCCTTAGAATAGCTGGGAACTTATCATACATTGAAGTTTTGGTTAAACTTTGAATCATCAAAAATTACTAAGGAAAAAAAGCTGTCTCTTCATTTTCAGAAATATTGTCCTCAACCATAGAGAAGGAAACAGCTTTCAGTTTTTCTATATGAAATTCCATAGCACTGGGAGGAGGACAGGACTCTCCATCAATAAATCCTTTTTATTTAATGAACACCCAGCACACTGCAGCTGATGGGCCAAGGCAAATCAGGTCAGTGGGGCTTTGCTGTTCCACATCTTCACGTGCAAGGTTTCTCCCAGGATGCATTACTTTGAGATTTCCTTCCCTCTCCCTTTGGACTGATCTCACTATAGCCAAATGTATATAGCAGTGAAATAGATGAAAGCTGACCAAGCGCGTGCAGAAGGCAGTACTGAAAATCCCTTTTCCTCCATTCTTGTTGTCTGACCCCACCCCTTAGAAAGGCTTTTGTCTATGAAAAGCAAAATCAACAAAAAACTGTGTAGATTCATGACTTGCTTTTGTCTTCAGCAGTAGCATTTGATGAGTGAACAAAAGGACTGTTCAGCTTCCCGTACTTTCTGAATTCAAAATGGAGAGTACTTTCCAATAACAGTGACTTCTTTCATCTTAGAAATACTCCTTCATAAAGAAAGCATAGCTAATACAAATCACAATGATAGATGTATATTCCTTGTTTCTTTTGCAACAATTTAGCTGTGTCACTTGTTTCTAATGCCTGAGCATTCATTATCATCATTCTAAATCTTTTAAATCACAAAAGGATGGAAAATGTTAATAAGAAAAGGAAGAAAGGGGTAATCGCCTAAAAGTTTACTTCCTCACTACACATCAGAACAAAATCTGAGAGACAAATTAATCTTCAAAACATAGTTGCAGCTGAAAGGAGCTGAAGGCATAAACTCACAGCCAAATTCTTGCTCCTATATAGCTAGTAGCTTGTGGTGCATCTTACTGAGAAAGATGATTGCCTGTATCCCTCTTGGTTTGTTATCCCATTGTGTTTCTGCCTGGAGTAGGGTACTGACGCGTGTAAAGGATGTTTGCATTTAAGTAGGTACTGAGACTGCTGCTAGGACTTTGTGCTGATCCTCTAGAAACATGTTACTGGAATGGAGAGAACAGGTGGCCAACATCCCAAGCTTTTCTGCAACTCCACAACTAGTCAGGACAGCTGGAGATCTGTAGGTAACAGCCATCCCATTTACCCATGGGCTGATATACAGTCTTAGATGGCTCCAGCCTCACTGCTCTACCTGGCTCTGCCACCGCAAGTGATTCTTGCCAGGCACTGTGTTTGTCTTTCTAAATTCTTCCAGAATTAATATGTCTAATGAAAGCTTTTTGACCCCTTTCCTGTTATATCTCCCCTGCTGTAAAGGGTGAATATGTAAATACTGGGCATACAGTGTTTTTTGTTTATCAGTAATA